>JAZDUH010000451.1:32685000-33285000 GCA_036419115.1 Scarus forsteni
CCCGAGCTCCTTTCTCTCTGAATATGATACACAGTGCTGTTCCCTCACTCTCGCTCATTAATAATGAAACCAACAGCAAGGAGAAAACACAGAGAGATAACCTACAGCTGGGGTGCTTGTCGCATTATTTCTGTGAGGGGGAAGAAGATTTTGAATGTCTTGGAGGTTATTTTGAGGGATGGAAATTGCCTCAGTACAAGATGTAATCTTCGCAACATAAGGAAAGATACAGTGTATTTTTTGATTAAGCAAATTTACTGGTACAGCTACTGTATATTTTAAACTTATTTAATTAGTTTTCAGTTTACTTTACTGTTTCTTACATGTATTTTAGTTTTTCTGCACAAGGCTGTAAATTCATTTTTTTAAATATTTTTTTATTAGATACAGCATAATGTAATATTGTTTTGATATTGTGTGTTAGCATTAAATAGTGTTATATTCCTCCCAACACTATTTGTCCATACAGGAGAATTTTATGTTGAATGAAGTGATTAAATAAACAAAGTTGACACAAGGGTCTAATGCTGTTAAAAGACTATTTCATTTTAGAACCACTATATGCTTACTGACTACATGATTACCTATTTGAAATGATAAGTCTAAATACAGGTGGTTTCTGTATTTAGCCCCTCATGGGTTTCCTTTCCCATGAGGGAAAAACAAAAATGTGCGTAAATAAAACTGCTGTAACTCCTCGAGTAAACAAACAGAGAGAGAGGGAGAGAGAAGGGATTCAGTGAGTCATACCGGAGTGAATTATAGGCGGTTTATCAGTATTTTCTGTGTAAATAATGATAAAGGTTTTAAATAACAGCATTAGTATCAATCTGGAGTGTGTTCTTGCCATTCTTTCACCGTTTATTTGCCGTATTTCGTTGTTATAGATCGTCATTTTCCGTCATAGTTCGTGTTTTATGGATTTAATCAATTGTAATTTGGAAATATTAAAGAAGGAGATGTGGAGGACATCTGCCATGGAAAGGGGAGACCAGAGGAGAGTCTAAAAGGGGGTTAACTGCTTCAGGGACTATCGTTAGTAAAACAAAAAATAAATAAAAAGGCCAAAAATGTGTGAGTGTATATAAAATAGGTTACATTTATTTCTGGCCATCTAAAAACTCTAAACATGTTTATTAACAATTGTTTATGAAGAGAAACCTTTTAAAAGTACAAATTTGTTTTTCTTTTTTTGTTATTACACACTGTTTAAGCATTTATGACATAATAATGACAAATACTTGCCAGAATTGTTTACTTCTATTTCTCATGAAAAAAGCTTAAACAAATTTACTTCAAGGACATTTCCTGACACAATTATTGACAACAAAAGAACTGTTAAAATTATAATATTAAAGTGGTTAAATGATCTCAAGACTGTGTTAAAGTCTTTTTTGAACATTTTGAACACAATGAAATAATACAGTGACAATATTGATAACCGAGATAATTTTGGTCACAATAACCGTGATATGAAATTTTCATACCGTTACACCCCTAACTGGTGGGCCTATTTGAGAGGGCTGGGGGAACAAGACAGAGAAGGAGAAGTCCTGATGCCACAGACTTTTTGTCTTGCTCATGGAAGTGCTATGTCACACAAATGAGACATGTTAGACACACTGGTTTAGAGCTGCCAACAGGGTTACATCACCACACTCCCATATATTTCAAGGCTCATCTTGTGCCTTGTGTTCAGTCTACATCCAGGCTTAATTTTCACACTGTTTAATCATGATTTAAAAGGTTTATACCCCTGCCCTGCCATATTTTATTTTATAAATCAAAAGCTGATAAAAGAAGTTATCTACTTAAGTCCAAATCAGGAAAAGATGCCAAAGAGAACGAGTTTTTCACACTCTCCTCCAGTGTTCTTTCTTAACAAGGTCATACAAATGCTGTATGTAAAAATAATCTGCATAGAACTGGGTTAAACACCCACAGTACAGTAGCACACAACAGACAGAGAGGAGGTTGCAAATAGTATTGTTCATCAGGATATAGTTGTTACTATAACACAAACATATTGGAGTGGGTTTCTGTGCGTGTGTAGGCACAATGGAAAGCATAATTACAAACAAAGAAGGAACCAAAAACATCATCCACAAATTAAAATACCATTACGACACATAAAAAAGCAATGGTATCCATAGTCAGGTGTCAGATTTCACTGAATGTTACACAACTGCTCAGCAGTGAGTGAATCTGATACATAAATGTAATAATGACCAAACTGAAACACAAGTGGGAGACAAAAAAAGACCTTTACTGAGCCCACAGTGGTGCCATTCATTTTGAGATTTGTGAAGCATATAGCCACAGCAATGCTGACGGAAGAGAAGAAGTATTTGAGACAGACGCCCTCCTTTAGCCTCCTCCTGCTGCATTCCTCACACAAGAGGCAACATTCCTGCAGCATTGCATCATGGGGGAAAAGTCATAGACAGGCGTACCTCTAGACACTGATATTCACAATACTCTAACACTTTTGTTTTCTGGATGAAGTATCAATCACATATACGTAAATGGTTCAATAAGTTTGAAAAGGACTTGAAAATGAAACACATTACTCAATTAAAAAAAAACGAACACCACCTTTAATACAGAAGCGTACTTTGGTCCAGTTCTTCACATCAGTATGATCAGATCTTTGTCATCTGCTCATAAATCAGCCTTGGCCTACCTACAACAACACAAGTTCTAACAAAGATAAGATATTACTTAACATTTGTACCTTGAGGCATGAGAAACTATTTCTCAACTGACCAACACGGGAAGTTAACAGGCTTACTTGAACTGAACAGAGAACACAGAACCAAAGGAGGTCAAAATAAGACATACCATAAAGAGCGCATAAAATGTATCACAAAGTTTATATCAGCTGATATAAACTTAACAGCTGATATCACTTTCAGGTCAGGTCAGGTTTGAGAGCACATGCCAGGTAGGCTCTTTCACATTCATAATTGCTGATGATGTGTCTGCTCCACCAGCAGCATAACCCATTTTGTTTGTCTACGTGATGAACTTTTGGGATGCAAGGGTGCAAACCCTACATCATAAGGCTCTGCAGGTGGGGGATGCAAACCCCTTTCAGCTGAGTTATCAACTGCAGTAACCAGCAGCAGTGCCCCAGGAAGTCAGCTTAAATGTCCCCAGGAACCAAAACAACTTCTGAGTATGTTTCGACTTGAACCAGTTGCTCTCCGGTCCCCAACCCAAGCCCCTTCAGGCTGAGCTACAATGCCACCTTGAAAAAAACAGGGCTGATTCCAGTATCTATAATGTCATTACTGATGTTTGTTAATTACTTCTATGGTGTAATTCTCCAACAACAGCAGTCTTTCTCATATGTTTGGACCAGAGTTTGTCATACAGGTTATTTCTTCAGCCTCACCAGAAACTTCTCTGAAACGGTCGTTAGCTGTGCTTGCTGTCAGCATCAGACTGATTCGGCATCGCAAATTAACACCTGAAATTGATACCTACTCATCCCACATTCATTTCCTGATGCCTGATGTTTGTAAAGAACTGATACCACTGTTACACTGATGCATCAGTGCTATAATTCTGCAGTGTCACAACAATCAAAATCCTTTTTCTAATCTGGACTAGTTTTATGTAAGACAGTAAAGTCTCAGAACACCTGTTTTAACATGCCACGGGATCAGAGGGGAAAAACAGAAATTCAACACAACTCACTCTGTTTTTATCAGCCACTTAACAATGACAGTCACCAGAAAGACATCAGCTGATGGTGAGAAGATAAATAATTAAAATGATGCACCATCTGAGCATGGCAGAAAATTCTGTAAAAAAGGTGAGCATACGGCGCTGAAAATGTTCAAGAAGATCAGATGTTTCCATCGGCAAACTGATGGGTATTTTATCGAGTGTCCTCCAGTTACACAACTTGTGCAGAGTCCAATACATTTGCAGCTTTTTCAGAGCATTCATGGATAACTGTACAAGCACAAGGTTCAACAGCAAGTTTATCTCGGGTCTTTCTTATTCATGCATAACAGCAGTGTCAGGGAGAGTAAGCCTGTCAGTAAAGTCTGTAAAGTAAAAACTACACAGACTGATATGCAGCATTTGGACACTCTTTCAAAATAAAACACCATGAGTCTCTGTTATTCATGAAAATAAAGATTTTTCTTTCTCTACAGCCTGATACCAAATGATCTACGACATGGTCTATTTTATTGATCTGCACCATAACACACAGTTTGACATGATGATACAATACAATTTTTAAACTCAGAATCATAGTATATCAATACATTTATTCTGAGAGAGTTGATACAATCCAAAAAAGAATATATAATTTTGAATATCTGATAAAACTTAGACCAACAAAAGGTCTCTAAATGTAAAATGATGTATTGCTATTATTTACCACCCTCTGAAACCTGTTTCACCTGCTACATCTGTCAACTTCCTGCCAACTTCTTATTTAACCAGTAAACATGATCATGTCACCCTTAGTACCATAGTTAGATGTCATGAGGTAGAGATGGAGCAAGTCAAATCAAAGAATCTTATTAAGTGCCAGTATTAATGGATATACCGATATTTGCACCAACACTTGGACAGCTGTCCCACTCAAGTCAAGTAATGAGCTGTTCAGTGATCTTCTGCCTCAAACAATTTTGTTACCATGAATGTAATTTTATATAAACAGAACTCGTTCCAAAAAAAGCTCAGCAGCAATGTTAAATGTATCATTTGTCCTTTTTGAAAAGCTATTGTTGACACATTAGAGTTAGCTAAGAAACAGTGACTTTCTGTTTACCGAGTTGATAGCTTGTCTCTCAGACAAACACAACACAGAGTCTGTCGAGGCAAAACTCCCTCGCTAACAGCTGGTGCAGCAAAATCCTGGATTACAGCAAAGTCAAAGTAATTTAATTCTTTTTTTGTCACATCTCATCAGTTTCAGCACAGTTAACACCTCTGATTAACTGATGAGAGAAAGACCAAACAAGTCATAAAATACAGATTAATCCTTTATTTGAAGTTCAGATCTATGTTTAAAGCCTTGAACAGCAATATTTGTCTTGTAATATTGACAAGGAGCCAGTGATGATGTTAGACTGTGAAAGCAAAGAGGAAAACTGTCTGTTGGAACAAGTGTCTGTTTTCATCTGATTACATAACACATGCTGGCACTGAGTGCTGTCCTTGACATTTACTTCATATGTATAGAGTGAATGGTTCAAAAAGATGAGGGCTTACAGCACCAAAAAGTACTGAAAGGAACAATTTAAACACCATCACCATTTCAAACTCATGATTTCTCAACAGTATCAGAAGACAACCTGTTTAAAACCAACTCTTCCTTTAATTGCACATACACTCAATATGTCTTGTGTCTTTTTTGTTTCAATGAAACACTTCATAAGATAATCAGAAATGCATTTTAAAAACGTTATGTTATTGTTATATTCATTATATCTATATTATTATTATTAATATCATCATAAATGTATCTTATCATAAACATACTGATATCAGGAATGTCCAAACAGTGGCCTTGGAGTTAAAAGTAGCAAGCTCCAAAATGTTCAATCAAAAGGCTTTCATTGGAAGAGAAGCTTTGGTTTGACAGGTGAATACAGATAAAAGTATAAAGGCAGCCAACACCACAAACCATTAGGGGTGGGAGAAAAAAATCGACTCACATAAGTATCAGGATTTTTTGTTTGATGATTTTTAAATCAATTTTTCTGGTCAAAAATTGTTTTTTTTCCAAATTGAAATGCCTCATTTTCAGTGGCGGCTGGCCAATAGAGGGCGCTAGGGCGCCGCCCCCCCCAGTGGAGAGTGTACTATTAAATGTATTTACTTTATTTTGAAAAAATGAATATTACCAAAACTTACTTATTCAAATGTGTGATATAAATACAAATATAAACATAAATATATACATATTAATATATAAAGCAATTAATTTTATTCATGTAAAACAAAAGTAAGCCTTGTGGTCTCTGTCTGTGTGTCTCAGGGGCGCTAGAAAAAGTGCTCCTGAGACAGTGACGAATAGCCAATAAGGGACTGTTGCTAGGACAAGATAAGCACATATCAACGTGAATTTGGCCAATCAGCGTCGTTGAAAATAATCTCCGAGGGGCGCTTCTTGAATCGCCCCTCGGGTTTATTCGGGTTTATTCGGCTCGTGTCGGCGTGCCGGTGTGATGAATTATCTGGTGACCGTCCAGGCAGATGTGAAGGGGGCGGGCCTTTGAAGGACCCTTTTGTTTACTATCCAAACGCCTCCTGTTATTACATTATACTCAAAACTTATCTCTTACATCTATTTACTTACTTAGTGGTGAAAGTGACTTCACAACACTTAGCATAACAACAAAAGATTTTGAAGAATTACAGACTTATTTGACGGCGTAAATATACCGAAGGTAATATATATAGGTAACTATCTTAGATGCCTGATTAAAATGTCAAACTTTCGACAGTGTTAACTTGTGAGAGCCCCGAAACCCACATTTTACTGTCACTTCGGCGCATCAACAAACAATTCCTTCATGCTCAGCGTATAACGGAGTCTGGAGGACTTGAAAACAGGTAAAGAGAAGCAGGTTTTTTATGTGGAGGAAAAGAAATGTGGACAATTAGACACATGTTCACCTTACTAATTTCTGTATAAAGTTATTGTTAATTTACCCATGCACACATGTTCACCTTACTAATTTCTGTATAAAGTTATTGTTAATTTACCCATGCACACATGTTCACCTTACTAATGTCTGTATAAAGTTATTGTTAATTTATCCATGCACACATGTTCCCCTTACTCATTTCTGTATAAAGTTATTGTTAATTTACCCATGCACACATGTTCACCTTACTAATTTCTGTATAAAGTTATTAATTTACACATGCACACATGTTCACCTTACTTATTTCTTTGTATACAGGTTATGTAAGCTTTTCAGCAGTATATGGTTGACCATTTGTATGTAATTATGTGTGTATGTGTCTGATATGTGTGTGCACCATTCTTTAATCTGTTATTTTTATTTGGAATCAATAATAACACTTTTATGAAGCACTGGTATCCTGTAGTTTGTGTCGAATTGTAGTGGAATGGTTGTTAAAAACTGAGTGTTGCAGAGTACTGCCCCACCAAGAATATTTTTCACCAGCCGTCACTGCTCATTTTAGTCTGCGTTAATAAGCCACTTTTAAATGCAATCCAGGCTTTTGAAGAGAGAGTATAAACAGCTGATTAAAATATATTGCTGAAAAATTCCTACAAACAAACTCACATGTAATGTGTATTTTTCCTGATATAGTCTGTAGGTGTCATCATTTTTCATCTTTTTTGCAGGTGTTAAAAAAAGCTAACAAAAGATTACAAAAATCGGCAAATCGTAGAATTGCAATTTAAATCGAATCGACACCTAAAAAAATCGCATCAACCCAGCCCTACAGTAGATGCTTATTTTCTGTACTCTTTTCTACATTTAATCTTAATAAAGCATATACTGCACGGAGCATCTTTATTCATCTTCACAGAAACACAGTTTTCACAGCTTTGTGAAAACTGTGTCTCTGTGTGCTTGATTTGTGTCTGGTGGTGGAGGTGAGCTATGCTGACCACAGGATGATCTGGTGGCAGCCAGAGCCAATAGGGCCTTCTAAAATCTGACTGGCCATCCTATATTTTCTTAACTTTTACACTAAAAGATGAAGATCAGGCCCCAAAAATCCAGCCCAACCCATGTTCCACACTCTGACTTTTGTTTTAACCCTTCTGTACCAGAGAAAAAAAGAAAAAACTCTTTGTGTATCTTTTGTGCAGTGAATCTTTATGTCCCAATCATTAAGCTTCAGACTTTAATGCTTAATTTTGATAAAGTCTTGAGGTACTGTGTTTTGAGATATTGTTAATATGCGTAAAGCTTTCTGTTGTCCAACACAGTAAGAGCTAATTTGGTTTAAAAATCCCTGTTTGGTTCCACTTACGGACATGAACAAACCTAACAGAGAAGACAATCTGTAACAAAGTAAAACTTTATCATTATCTTTACAGGCTTAAGCTCTGCTGATAAAAACGCTATTCAACACTTCAAGAAAATAAAATGATCAAAACAATACTAAAAGCATATTAAATAACAAAAAGCAACAAGGAATGAGTAATGCTTTAATTTAGAAGCAGGAGCAGAATAAAAACCTTCTTTCAGAGGATGGAATAAACTGCTGCATCAAAGTGAGGTGTGTGATCAGCTGAGGGTCTGACTCCTGAACCTGCAGATTGCGTCACCACCACCAATGACAGCTCTACCTTGTCTAAGTGAGGAAATGATTCAGCAGATTCTCCTCTTGTCTCCTGTGGCGTGCCTCTCTCCTCTTCTGCTCCTGCTGTCAGTCGTCCTGAGCACCCTCTCTTTGAGATGACTCAAAAACTCTCTGCTCCGCGGTCACAAAGCCTTCATTTTAGACTATTAGGCTCCCACAACTTCATCCAAAGTGACAATTACCGTTAAACCCCCCTCGATCTCATCACTTCACGATGACTGAGGAATTTCTGTCGCTTTTGTTTAACGTTAAATCAATAACAGGCGCAGAGAGGGTGACTCTTATTGAAGCGTGTGACTGAGGGATGCCGAGCTGCTGTATGGTCTCAGATAGCTGAACTTCATTTCTATTCAGGCTGTGCAGATGATGGAGGCTGTCAGGCTAATGCTTCATGAGCATCCATAGCATCGGTGCATGCAGACAGAGCCCACTTAGGGGACTTATGAGAAACCTTGCCTCTGCTCCATACTCTATTCCAGGCTCAATTTGCTGCCTTCTGGCCTACGTCCAAGGATCAGAGGCGAATATCGTGGGGGGGAAACCAGTTCATTCTACTTCATCCAGTCAGTTGGCAGACTGGCAAAAAGCAGCCGGATACAGTTCATCGCCTTATTTATTATTCAGGGCTCAGCATAAAAGCCCGGGCAGCAGTGAGCCAATCGTTTTTGTAACAAACAAGGAAACTTTCAAGACCATTATTTCCATGAAGTTCAGCAGAATTAAGAGCATTATCATTCTAAAATGCAGTGTTCAGATGTGTCGAGTCACTCCTTTCCTTTTCTAGCATACCTCAGGCACTTCTTTCCCCCATTTTTATTGTTTTCTGCAGCAGAGAGTTATTGATGCCAACCTTTCAGGCAAAAAATTTCTCAACAAACACGCAATCAAATCAATCACACTGATCAAAAGCTGCTGATGAACTGATGAAAACACCCGCTCTAACCATCTGGAAACTGAATCCACAACAGCAACAACTCAATAAATTCAGAGTGGTCTGCACATCTGGACTGATGTTATAATCTGTGTGCTTCTCTCCAGTCAGAGCTGCTCTAATCTGGCTTTTTGGACCCAGCTCAGACCTGTGCATGTGCAGCCATTGCTTGGCTAAGCATGACAGACTGGGGTTACGCAGATGGATGCAGATAGTTTGGGCATC
Source organism: Scarus forsteni (assembly GCA_036419115.1). NCBI lineage: Eukaryota > Metazoa > Chordata > Actinopteri > Labriformes > Labridae > Scarus > Scarus forsteni. The sequence continues at coordinate 32,694,479 of JAZDUH010000451.1, forward strand.
AACAAGGTGTGTACAGGATCTCCTAATGATAGTGTGGTGACACGTGGGGACACCCCTCTTCTCTGCAACAGCAGGGATCTTCTTATGCAAGAATTAATCTGGTTATACAATCCAGAACTGGCTTGTAAAATGTGTTGGAAGAGGCAAAATGAATCTGAATTTTAGATGTACAAAAGCAACAACTTTTTATTCAGTGGAGGACTTCTAGAGATGGGTTCACTGTATTCCTTTTAAATGTATTTTTGGGGCATTTGTGCCTTTATCAATAGGACAAAATGACAGTGGATAGGCTTGTGAAAGGGGGCGAGAGAGTAGGGGGAGGACACTCTACAAACTGACCACAGGCTGGACTTGAACCCGGGCCGGCAGAAGTATATATATGGGTTGTGCCTGGTTGCTAACCACTCCGCCAAACCAGCCCCCCAGGGTTCACTGTATTCCTCAATTTTTACACACAACAATAGAAACAACAGGAAATCCTGGCAAATCATCCATTTGAGGAAATGTCCACAGGTGGGTATTTGTGAAAACAGAGGGTTTCCTCCTGTTTTAAATATTAACCACAACCACAAAGATTTTTTTAAAACTATCTTTGTCCACAACAAATGCAAACGCACAAATGATATGTAAACTGTATTTAATTATGTTGGTGGCATGGAAAAATATTCTCAAGTCCTCTGCAAAGACTCTCATGTTGAAGTATGTTTCACTAACCTAAAGACTGACAAAAGTCCAACAAATATGTCTTGATCAATGGAAAAAAATACATTATTTGGCAATATTTATTGATAAAACATAATTAATCATGCAAAATTAAAGCCTGAATTTACCAAAATGACCCCCTCTGTGCTCAAAGTAATTTTGATTTAATCCTGAAGAACATTCAACAGATTTCAGTCAAAAATGCCCATCCAGCATTGAAAGTTGCAACAAGACCAGCAGGATAAAATTAATCAGCTACAAGATCCACACAGCACTCACAATGTGCTCTGTGGTGCATTTGAGGTTCAGTTGGTAAATACAGTTTGACAAAGGTACAACTTGATGGGCTCAATTTAGGGATGATATGAAATTCAACATCGGCACCACAGAAACAAAAGAGCTTGTATCAGTATTGGCAGATATGAACATTTCTGAAGATATTTACAGCCTGTATTTTTGCCGTACAAATTGCCCGTTTACTGTATATATTCAATATATTGGCTGTAATATTGGTAGAATGTATGAATGTGACACTATGCTTTACCTCGTCATCAACAAATGTCCACTATTATCAATTTAAAAGTATCATTTATTGAGGAAATACAGGTTGTTTTCCTCGTTTCATGTCTGTTTCTAACATAAACAGACTGTCACCATTAAAGGAATAGATCAGGATTAGTAAAGTGGAAGCTTTTTTGGCTTAGAAAATATCAGGAATGGTATCGGTATCTGCGAAAATGAGCTTGGAGATGTGAGCACATTGGATCTTGGAAAAAAAAACGACATTGTGCATCCCTAGTTCAGATGTGGTGTAAAAAGTAAGAAATGTATTTTTCAACGGAACCTTGAATAAATATGAAAATTATTGCAACAGTTGAATCATGCAACTGAGTCAGTGTTCTTCAACATATTGCCTCGTATTCATGAGACTATTTACACTGTTAAGTCTATTGGAAAGAATTTTTCAGTTCATAAAAGATGTTGCAAATCCCCATAAATACATATGTAACAAATCAACAATTACATTGTATAAGTCGTTCTTACTGTAGCACACTTATTTTTATTACTCTTTAAGAGTTTTTAGTACTTCTCTGTTGAGAAAACACTCAGCCAAGTTGTCATAACAAAACATGAAACCTGATCGGTATCTGTTGACCTCAATAAAAGGTAATCAGTGATCCGTATTGGCCTGGCTACAAAAAGCCTGATTCCTATCTGTGATCATTTTAACTGCTATTTCTTAGTCTAGGTTTTTTATCCAAGATATATTTGAGGAACTAGACCTGCCACTACAAAGAAAAACTAACAGGAGAACTCTTGCTGTTTTAAGCATTTGTTGAGACAACTGCAACCATGGACACAGACCGCTAAAGGCTGCCAGATAGCACAGTTCCCACCTTAAACAGTAACACTGGGTCTCGTCCAAAAGTCAATGGGATTATATCTAAGGAGTGCTGTATAAAGTAGCAACATGATGGGAGATAAACTGTGAACATCTGTGTAAGCATGGAAAGAGTCCAGGTAGTGATGCTAATACAGGCAAAAAGTTTTGTAAACTCTCCCAAAGCACTATTCTTGTGTAAAAAGGAGGAGAAAAAGTCACTTACTGATGACAAACTGAGCAGAAACTGGGACACAATGTGACGTTTCAAGCCCACACCATTTTTCCGGTCTGCACAGGAACACTGTAAACCGAGTTGCTGAAAATCTTGGTTTTAGCAGGAGTTTTCAGTGCAGGTTTGATGTGACCTAAAAGGCATTTTCATGTGTGCAGAAAGCCAAAATGCACAGAAGAAAAAACAATCAGGGGCCAGTGGCATTTTGGTTGGTCTACCTGCCCTGTCTACAGAGACAATTGTCCTGACGCTGAATGTCATGAGTTTACATTGAGCCTGTGGCTCCTTTTCTGATTATTTATCCTCACCAGTGTTGGGTGGCAATGCTTTAAGAGTGAACAAGTTACATTACTGCATATATTGAGTTAAGAAAAGGCTTACAGTGCTCGAGTGCTATAACATATTAAGACATTTTAGTGACCACATGTCCACTCTAAAAACAGCACAGGGCCTGCTGTATGTCTGCCCGTCCAGGTTTTAACTTGACCTTTCTACCGCTCGCTGTCCATAACTGTGAATATTTTAATGCTGAGCCTTTGACATCTCACTAGAGGAACTAGTAAGTTTGAGCACACTGACACAGCTGTGTTAACATTCTGTAGGCACTGTGTACAGCGACAAGGAAATGGGTAGTAAAGGGGCAAAAATGTTGAAGCTTCTGCTTTTCCCATTTTCTTCTTGTAATTAAGTTATGTCAGCATGATTTAGTTGGCCAAAGAGGAGAGTGAGTTGGTCAAAAGAAGAGATGGAGTTTTTTATTTGTTAGTTTAAAAAAAAAAAAAAAAAAAAAAAAAGAAAATCGTATTACACTTAAAACTCGAAATATATGTAATTTCATTCTGGAATATTAACAAAACATGACAGAGTTACAGATTCTGATTTTATAATCTATCAATCAATCAATCAAAAACCCTCAAAATACATGTAAACATTGTTTTCAATTTCCTTGTTTTAGCTTTCAGATTTTCTCATCCTTCACACTCTTGCATCCAGTTAGAAGACAAACTCCCTCCTGAACACAGCATCCTCCCATTTATCTCTTGCCAACTGTATCCTAGGCCAAAATCTAATCCCAAAAACACCGACCCACTGTTTTCCCTCTCTCCCTTTGTCATCCTCCTGCTGCTTACACAGGGGTGAGAGTAGGGGGCTGCCTCTTTATTTTTTGAATTTAAGGACGCTTGTAATAAAAAAGGGCACCTTGAGCGCATGCTTTGTATTTATCATCATGAACGAAGAAAGGAAGCCTTCAAAGAGATTGGAGAGGGTACCAATAATTACTGATAAGAAATGAGGTGTAGAAGATGAGTTCAACCTCACAGTCGATACTCGCTGATTCTCTGTTACCTTTAAATCTCACTTCCCCTCCACAGCCTTTTCTCCTCAATCATTGCTTCCCAACACCTCTGACAGTGGGCCCTGATTCCCCAATCCTGCAATGAATTTAAAAAGCCCCTCAATCGCTGGAGCCTGTCTCCAACTGCACTACGGTCAGCTCTCTAAATCTCAGCATCTGACACCAAATCAATTACTGCATGGCTAGTGGGTAAGCAGAATGGGATGCATCCACAAAGAGGTCCAAAAACAGGGGCTAAAGATGAAGCCAAGCCGGCCGCTGATCAGCAGTTTGTTATTCACTCTTACAACAACTTTGTGCCAACAGCACAGACAAGACCAACTCTGCAAAGACTCTAATTGGTTTGCCCTGTTCTCTGTTCTTCAGTTGGCATGTTGGCAATTTTGAGGAACAATTCAGAGCCTATGATAAATGACAAACGAGGCGGTGAGATTAATCATGAAAATGGCAGCAGAGGACCCTCCAGAGAGGGATGTCATGGAAAAAGTAGAGCAGTTACTACTGAGGAAATCAGCCGCCATGATTCAGCAGTCCCTGAGAAGTGTGACATAGAACCGCCAACTAGGGATGCCCCACTCAGGGATTTTGCTGCCAATGCTAATACTCATCAACTATGAGTGAGACTAGCCAATACTGATCATGAACAGTGTTTTGCTATAGCAGCTGATTAACTGTATGTCCTACAGAGCAGTAAATCAATGCAACATCAGTTACACATTATTATGTGTGAATTAAGTAGCACAGTTTTAACAAAGAGGAAAATTAAGCCTTTTCAAGATGCTAAACAGGGCAAATAGCCTAAGAGATTAAAAGTTTTGTTATCAAAGTTACTGCAATAAAAACATCTTTACCTCAAAGAACTATTCCTTTCACTAATATTTTTGGCAAGTGACTAACAGGATAGATTTTGACCCTCTGCGCCCTCTGTAGCTCAGGAAGTCAGTAGGGGTTTTAGCAGTTATGTAAAGGGTAGCACACAGAAATGGATAAAGAAAGGGGACTTCTATATTACAGTATCAGCTTCAAAGCTTTGCCTGATGAGTCTGTCCACGAGACCAAAGTTTCTGTATCAGCACTCATGTGACTTGAGAGACAACCAGTGTACCCGTCCACACTTACTGTACATAAAGGACACTTTCACTCCTTTTTCAAGTTAAAAAAGTCAAACCAAGAGCGGTGGATAAGTTAAAGGTAATGTGTATCCTGTTAAATCAGTAATTTTATCCTTTTCTGCTCCCCTTCGCTGTTATCATTCAATGTTTGATCTGTTTCACTCCACGCTATAGCTAACGTTGTTAACTACAGAAGTTCCTTATTTTGCAATAAGCCTTCTAAGCTAAAAATAGAATTCCTGCTAATTTCTTGACTAATTTCTTGACTAATTTCTTGACGTCGGCATAACGTCTCCACAGCACGTCACGCCTGCCCCCTCCGTCTGTAACTTATGTGACTCTTTGCCATCTCAGCAACAAATTCCATCCACCTCTGTATCATCAGTGCCAAGTTTGTACATTTGTAAAGAGGGACAAAAGTTCAAAGTAAAGAAGACCGCATCCACGGCCTCCATGCTACTTTCCATTGTTTATATGGAAATGTTTTGATTTAATTAAAATCAGAACTACACATTTTTTAATTTGATAGAGCATGGTCAAATGTTGGAGGTCAATAACAATAAAATTAAAATAGTAATTAAATAATTTGTATTATAATGTTGCATCATTACTTGATATAATATACAAACATTACAATATAACAATAAGACCCATACGGTAACTGTGGGTGCAAAAAAAGCACCTTAATGAATTAAACCAGTTTTTATTTTAAAACATGATTGGATCATACAGATGGTTATAATCCTCGATAGACTATCAGACAGATAAAGAACAGATGGTAAAATTATTTAACATGACTATATCAAACATTTTTGCTTAAATCTAGATAGAAAAAAGCTGTCAGAAATGAAACTACAGAAGTGCGCAAAAAACATTTTCTTTAAGTTTTGAATGGTTAACACCATCAAATGGTCTAGGAAATAAATAAAATCTGTTTGTTAAACTGAAAATCTACTTTCAGAGACCTTCTCTGTTAAACAGATCTATTTGGATGCCCCGCAAGTAACCTCTAATCTGAATTTCCCCTTTTCTCAAGAATATGTGACCTGTCAGGCGTTTGACGGCCTTATCAGAGCTCTCAGGCATTAGTGTTACAGATGTTCTTACATTTGTGAACAACACTGTGGTATCTGTCTGACATTTGGATAAGGAGGACAGCCAGAAAGTATCATCTACCCACACACTGAACTGTTCGCAGAGGAGAAAGAGGGGGGGTCAGGGGCAAATTAGAAACATCCTGTAGATGGAGGTGAGTGCACCCAGACCTGGTGCGAGCCGTGAGCCCGTCAAACTGACAGATGAGGTGGTGTGAAGCTGAAGGTCAGCTCCTGAATGCCTGATGGAGTCAACAGCCAGGAGAAGAGAACACAGGCAACACAGAGAGCAGCTTTAGCTTCCTGACATCTTTCTCTCATCATCGTCAGTCTCCCTGCGAGTTTGCAGCTGATAAATGAGAAAGCAGGAGACGGTGGACTTTTTGGCTGATCAGAAACCTGAGCCAAGTCTTGTCTTTGTTTGAGACAGCAGAGATGTGATGAAGCAGATTTTAATGGATGATTTCCCCTGATTCCTTCCCTCACTTCTATCCTTTCCCAAGGTTTCCCTGCAGATTAGGGCCCTGTGTGATACTGCCTCACACTTAATCTGGATTTAAATATATACTCTATCTTATGAAATAAACTCTTGACATATTACTCATTCCTAACATATTCTTTATTTTTGCATGTCCCACTCTTTACAGGTTAATCCATTCCTCCACATTAATCTCCCTCCACACGTTGGCAATTTGACGACGAGTCAGACAGCATAGACCGGTACAAGATGTCCCACATGGAGCTGCACACTTCCCTGACACACAGAGGAAACCGTGTAGCAGGGGCAAAAAGAAAGACCTCCTCTTTGGGACATATCTGGGGAGGCAAAGAGTCACTCTGGAAATATCAATAGCTCTGCTTCAGTCAAGGGAACATGCTGATTCAACACTTTTCAGTCTCCAGGAGAGCGTGGTTCAATAATAAATGACCTACTGTTGATGCAAAATGACAACACTGTGCCATCACCTGTAAATGCAGGTGGAAAACTGATTCTGATTAGGACTCTTTGATTGAAAAAAAGGCTAAAGCAAAGCAAAGTAGGAGTATAAAGTGACCTTCCTTCTTTCAAAGATATCTTTTCAAATTGATCAGCATAAACACAGAGGCGTACGGCTGCTTTCTGTCCTCTCCCTCGAGCAGAACAGGTCATTTAAAACCAACAAACTTAACTGTTATTCAGCTAACTCCTACTCTAACTATGACTGAGCAGAAAAGGCACTGATGTAATAGCTCAGCACTTCAGAGTCAGTGGTCATTCATGAGTGTGACAATGCTCTGGCCAACCTCGACACTTAGGCCTAACCTCCACAATGAGCCGCCAAACTGCTGTGACAGCAAACACGGTTAAACAGAGAAAAGAGGAGTGACGCAGGTGTGTGAACGTGCTAAAGAGCAGGTGAATAATCTATAATCACAGGCTTTCATTTCATCCCTCACTGACATTACTGCAGCAAGAACTCCAATTACTCCTCAATGGGAAAAACGTGTGTATAAACCTCTGAGGCAAAGCAGAAATGAGGCAGAGAAACTATCTGCTCAAACTGTTGTGCGCAACTATAACAACAACATACTACAGATCAGCAAGCATTGGCAACACTGGCATGGCGTACAGGTAACTGAATTTAGGCAGGAATGTGAGGAGAGGAAATGCCTGGACTTTTACATATATGATCAATTTTATTGATCGCAGATTTTAAGGAAGGACAAACATATCTACCTGTAAAAATATAACCTTCTAGGCAGAGGTAAATAGACATAAGACCTCTTTAAGACACCAGCAGCACTTTTTGTCTTTAAAAATATGCTACACTACTCTACTTATATTAATTCAATGTCAAGAGATGCAGATTAGTTTCTTTTCTATTACACCCACAGTTTATTACATGCAAAACGTGAAATATCTGTAACAGTAAACCAAACTTCATCTGCCTGTTTAATAGCGACAAATAATTGCACTGTAACTACCTGCTGACAGAAAATTGCCCTGTGTTTTTATGGAGCCTATAGACTTGAATTAAAATCAATTCCCCTGAACAACAGGTATGCAAATCTGCTAATTGTTATGTTGATTTATAAGGCTTTAATATCAACAGTAAATATCCTCAGAAATGTTCATATCTGCAATTTAAGTAACTAACCTTTGTCTGCCAATACCAATAACATTGTACATCCCTATTAACAACAGACTAGTTCAACTGCTCTACCAAAAAAAGGAAAGTGACTCAGAAGAGAAGGGAGCATATGAACATCTTAATGGTCATGGTAGAAGCAACATATTATTGCCACAGTTTTCCTCAGCTGATTTCTAGAGCAGTCATTCAGTCAGAAATAGAGAAATCAACAGCCTCAGCCAACATGACAACCAAAGTTAAAACTTTCTCTTATAATTTTCAAAAATCTAATTTCAAGACCTCTTCAGAGCTTCTGTGTTATCAGCAGGGGCCCTGCATGAGGCTCCTGTTATATTTGATGCAGCTGATCATTAATTTAACTCTAAAATCTGTTTACAGATTTAACAAAGTAAAGTTGAATCCTTACACAGAGGTTGTTATTGTCATTATATGCAGTGTTATGGCTTGTGTTTGTTGTACATTTGTAGTCCAAAGTGTACTGACTTACAACTACAAAGCAGGTTTTGGTGCATACAGGGAAAACACTCCATGTTTACAACAATCAGGCGGAACGTTATCCACACAGATGACATATCAGCTCCTTTCTCCTGTTTTCTTATGATTCCCTTCACTCTTTAAACACATAACTGCATGAAATTACAGTTAATCAATCACTGTTGTAGGAAAAGTGCTATATAAATAAAGTTTTGTTTGATTGAATGATTCATCAAACTTGTTAAAGTCAGCCATAAATCAGTTTGTCACTAATTTTAACAGTGAGATTTTAGTTTTCCTTACTACCTGATGCACAACGAGGGAATTAAACTGACCTCTGATCAGACACTTGGCTGCTTCCTTTGCTCTTGAGGTTTGACCTGACTGAATTGTGTTTTGCTTTCTACAAACCTCCATCATGATGTGGTCACTTCAGCAAACTTGATTTCACCTAATAAAGAGCATTTCACATTGAAATGGATGTCTTTTTTCAGGCTAGCACTGCTGAGGTGATTGTGATTGAAGTTGCTGTGTAACTTGATCTTTACCCTTCAGATCAGTCTCTTAAGATGCTACTGCAATTCTCAGGGCTCAGATATGACAGCATTTATGTCGAGGACACAGAGGAAGTCCTGCCATAAAGTTGTGAAAAGCACCATCATGTCAGATGTATAATGGTGAACCCTGTGGTCGGCTGGTGGTCAGTCCAGGGTGAACCCCCTTCACAATGTCAGCTGGGACAGGCTGCTAAGGATGGTAATTGTACAATTTACAGTAACTAATACCAACGTCATTAATAACCCAAACTGATCCACTTCTTCAACATTTTTTTAAAGATTCTTGTGGGCTTTCCGTGTGGGGAAAGAGTTGGCCTTCAGAGGTTATAGTGGCGGCCAGTGTTGGGGAAGTTACTTTTAAAAAGTAGTGTTTGCTCGTTACTTCTTGAAAAAGTAAATCGTTACCTTTACTTAGTTACACTTTGTAAAAAGTAACTTTTCACATTACTTGTTACTTTTACATTACTCTTACATTGCTTGACTTTGGACAGGACCCCATATGTGTTCCTAAATGTGAAGGCCTACAAAAGCTCTTCTACAGAGAACATAACAGCTCTTTATTTAGCAACCAGGTCAATATAAACATGCTCTCCAGCTATTTCGTTTCCTAATGTGATATATTACTTCTTAAAAAGAGAAATCTACATAAAGTGTGTTAATTTTTGAATGCCCCTTATAATAGGCACACCTGGCAACTTTGGCTGGCGCATGCGCTATGTGCGTGAGTGTGTTTAGGAGGCGAGCGCGACAACCAGGAAACCCGGAAGTGGACAAACTACTAACTGCAGTCGTGTTTTCCTTTATTATTGTGAGCTGGGGGATTCACACAGACAGAAGAGCCCCAAGAAGCAACTTAACGTTTGGAAACAAGCCTGACCCGCGGTCGTGAATCACAAGATATGCGGCCCTTAGAAGTTTATAACGAGCAGACTTGGCAACACTGTTCCGTGTCTAATGTGAGCAGTTGAGAAGGCAGCACAGGTGTCAGATCTGTGTGGGGGAAAAGTGACGTGCCGTCGCATAAAAAAAGGAACTACCTTTCATTACCAAATTTTCAGTGGTAGTGCGTTACTTTACTTTTTAGCCCAAAAAGAAGTTACGTTACTGTAATGCCTTACACGACACTGGTGGCAACAATGTCGAACACATGACACTCTTGATACTGAATGTTGTGCTGCATTGATAAATGCTTACGCAATGTGCTGATGTTTAATCAAACTTAAAGTTTTGCGGGAAATTGACAAAAATTAAAACACAATTTTGACCACTGTTGTTGCTGTCTGCCATGACTTTTGACTTCTCTGTTATCATTTCTGCTGACTGAGTCTGATGAGAGTAAGATGTCCTTGATTTGCAAAGCTTGCAGAACAAATAAGGAATTGACAAGCAGAAATACCAATGATATTGATTCTTTAAGGTAAATGTCACTGAACTGCTTTTCAATTTCCCTTCCCTACAGGCTCCAGACGACATAAGGAGTACAGAGTAGCAGTACAGATAATAAAAGGACAGATGATTGCCGAACGGTTTTTAAGGTTATATAACACAGACTGTGTAATTTCTGAATGTCACTTATTTAACAAAACACAAGTAACCTCTTCAAAGAGCCACAAACCTTTTAGCTACGTATGTCCAAACTCCTCTTGTACAAACGGGTTAAATACAGCTAAGAGCCATTTTTCAAACATATCTTTCCCTACTCTTTCTCTACTTTCTGAGTCAACAACCCGCCCTGTCTACTCAAATAAAGGCATAAAGAGTCAAAGAAAAATTTAAAGCTACAGACACCAAAACCAGCGTGTTCTGAGCAGGGCTGAAACAGAGGTGGTAATGTACATCATACTTGTTGAAAATGAATCAAACATTTGACCGCTACAATGAGTGGTATGATATCAGAGGCAATAAAAAGTTCCACAATCACGCTTGATATAAATAAAAACATCCTTAAACATATTGGTCTGAAGTGACTCTATTATAACATGAAGAAGTACAAGTAGATTGCACCCATTCATTCACACTTTCAATTGAATTTTTTTGCCTCATCTCTCAAAAAAGAAAACTTTCCTTGAGAGCACAAAGTATGGGACAAAGTTCTAAGTGCAGACCAGCTTTAAACCCGTGTCTAATGTGACATCAGTAGCTCGCAATTTTAAAGAAGCAGATCAAGTAGGAATTCCTGACAACACTAAAAAATTATACACTACTGATGATCAATGACAGCTCCCCTCAAATTTCTGCATTAGTGTGTGACAAATCATCACACTGAGACTCAGCTTGAAGTATAGCTTACAGCTTCTTACAGGCTGACTACCTCAGAGATAACCAGATTTTCCGTGCTGGAGTATATGTCTTCACACTGATCCAAAAAAGTGCTGCTGTGTTCATATATTAAGCTGTTCATTGAACAAAATGGACTGAGTCTTTGTGATTCCTCTGCTTGTCGGGCTTGTTCCCACACTCAGAGCTGGATTTAAAAAAAAAAATCACACTCATCCATTTAAAATGTTCTTAATAATGCTTATAAACTGTGCCATGAAACTTACAACTATGCGTTTACTTTTGGGTGAAATGCACAGAAGCAACTTGCCCATCTGATGGAGACTACAACTAACATTCTACTAAATAATGACCGAAACGCACCGATCAGGTATTACGACCACTGACATGTGTCACCTTTTCGTCATCACGCCTGTTAGTGGGTGAGACTTATTAGACAAAAAGTGGACAGTTTGTCCCCCAAAGCTGATGTTAGAAGCATGAAAAGTGGACAAGTGTGAGGATTTGAGCAAGTTTGACAAGGGCCAACTGCGATGGCTAGACAGCTCGGTCAGAGCAGCTCTAAAGCTGCAGCTCTTGTCGGGTGTTCCTGGTCTACAGCGGTCAGCATCTCCAGAGTGGTTCAAGGAAGGAACTTTTGTAAAGCAGGGAAAGAGTCGAGGGTGACTTAGGCCCACTTACACAAAGGAAATGAACTGGCATGTGTGGTCTGATCCAACAGACGAGCTGCAGTTGCTCAGATTAGCCGGTTCTGATTAGAGGATGACATTTTTCGGGAATTCCCGTGGGTCACGTGATTCCCGTGGGAATCCCACGGGATGGGAGTCATTTTTTAATTAATCCCGTGATTGGGACAGGATGGGAAAAAAATTAACGGGAGTGGCAGGAGCGGGGACGACATTAATAGATGATCATTTTCAGCTGTGTTAAACAACCAGATGAACAGATGCAACCATTTTTGTAGTCATCTCTCAGCGAGAGCCAACACTCTTGACTGCGCTAGCAACACAAAAGAACTACAAAAGTGGTTTGACTTCCTGTCACAATTGGAAGTGAAAAGCGACTCGGAGCGGCTGCTGGCGACACACATAGCATAACAACATGGAGGGAGAAGACGACACGTCGAAAAGACAGCTGTTCACACCGACCCAATGTCAGGCATGTGAAACTTAAAGGCAAGGCCTTTTATATGCACTGCACTTTCACCTAAAATAAAAAAAATGCTAACATGTTTGGTTTTATAAACGGAAACGGGACAGGAATGGGAGTAATTTCGAGTGGGAGCAGGATAGGAGTGGGAGTCATTCTACGGGAGTGGGACAGGACAGGATTAATTTTTTTACTCCGGCCCGGGATTGGGACGGGACGGGATTTTTTCTCTGGGAGTGGGACGGACAGGAGTTAAAATCCGCTCCCGTGTCATGCTCGAGTTCTGATAGAAAGGTGTCAGAACAGACAGAGCATCAGTTTGTTGCCTGTGGGTCTGTACAGCCATCAGAGAGGCAGGTGGTCATAAAGTTGTGCCTGTTCAGTGTAAGTCTGATGTCTATTTTAATGATTGTGTCTTTTTTTTAGCTTATGTCAAACATTCACAGGGTTCTCATTCACTCCAGGACTTTTCCAGAACATTTTCAGTAACAGTTTAGCAGTTTACCTTCAGTGAAAGTCTAATTCAGCCTTTGCCTTTGTGTGTAAATTCTCACCAGAGTGTAAATAATGATAAAATGATGGAAATGCACTAGCAAATGTGTAGCCCTTAATAGTGTTTGTAAAACTGATATAATTCTAATTCAACATCCATCCATATCCACTTACTTTTCTTCTATTATTTTCATTCTAAATATAAAAAAAGAGCCTTATAAAAAATAATCACATGAATCACACTTGCTTTTGTGAAGATACAAACGTTCATATATTATTTTAATCATACTTCAGCTCATACAAATGACAATCTCATCTGTTTAGGGAGACTCTGGCATGAACTTAAGATAACTGTTCATGCTTTTTACAGGTAGAGCAAGACTTTTCAAGACATTGAGAATTATACGTAAGTTTTCTTGTGTTCTCCATTATTATTGAAATAATAAAACAGTTTCCCAAGTTTATCAGGCTGCAAGGGAGCCATTATTTACCTTTATTTCTAGCTGAAAACTAAGATTTTAATATTCTTTTAATAACACAACATTTCTATGTGCTCAGAACACAAGACAAATTGATGCAAGTTCAAGACCTCAGGACTGACTTCAGCATTACAATCCATTATTCATATTTTTGGTTATTTTCAGACTACCAGGTTAGTAGTGGATTGAAAATGAAAATTGATTGGTTGTATTATTGATTATTTGGCTGGGAAACAAGGGCCCCACACTCCTGAAAGTATGAATGTATACATGACGGATAGATAGTACAGTTAGTTGGGGTATCTTTTAAATGTGTGTGCCATAACTATTAAGCAATTCAGCAAACAGGGACATTTTAGAAGTAATTGTTCACCACATATTAATTTATAAAAAGATAGAAAAGTCTCAGCAGTGTTATCATTCAGTGAGGGAATAATTGATACAATATTAACTTTGGATTTGGGAAAGAAGTAACTTAGTTTATGATTGTTTCTCTATCTTATTAAGAGAGATTTTAAAGGTTTTGCATATCAGCCGTTAACTCAATCATCTTAATAAGCATTTTATTAATATAGCATAATAGATGATTTTACTTTTGCCCTAACATTGTAGATTTTTAATGAATAACCTCTTGAATCAAATGATTGACCAGTGAATGAGTAACAAAAGATGACTAGCTGTATTACTGAATAATTGATTCACTGATAGTGCCTGTAACAGCCTTTACAACTTCCTTTTAATTACTGCTCAATTTAAATGTTTTTTTTCTTTTAACACATTTCTTTTTGTGATAGAAGTGACTTGACAGCTTTAGACAATATGACGCCATTGTTGACAATATATGTTGTTGACAAAACAAAGGACACTGTCACCATAAAGCCAAAAGATAATCACTTTAGCATTAATGACACCGTCTCCAGAAGGCAGCTTCATAGTTAATCAGTGAGAATTATTGTACTTTGCCCCACAGTGATGCTGTTAACCCTGTCAGCAGGTTGAAAACAAAAGCATGAACAACAACAAAGGGACAGGGGCTGCAGCTTGTACAGACAGTCCAACATCAGGGCTAATGTTAGCAGATGTGAGGTATGAAGTCTCCAGGCTAGCGGCTGTTTGCTAGCTCCCTCTTAAGGTAAAAAATGACTGAAGTCCGGGCTGACAGAGCATGTGAACCCGAGACAACTTACCTTGGGCTTGTACAGCCACTTTCGAAAGCGGTTCATCGTTTCCACGCCACCTTCCTTTGTCACCACCCCTCCTCTCCTCTCCTGTACCTGGGTGTCTCTCACTGTGTGCGGCTGCCTGCTAAGCTAGCTCTGCTTAGCGCTGCTGGGATCCACAAATGAACCAAAACACAGCGTACGGGAAGTTGTCCTGAGCGCTACAGCACGGCTATGGAGGTGTTTGACTGAGATATTCGAAAGCAACGACTTATTTCCATCTTCAGGTTGGCCGCACGTCTCCCCCCGCCCGGCCACTTACCAAGTCCCGACGATAGAAAGCGGAGCAGCGACGGCACTCTGTGCTGCTCTCTGCCGCTCCAACGTTACTGATGACAGTCACGTTGACAACATTCACCTCCCACTTTCCCACCGAGGGATGCCTTCAAGGACCGCCAGCAAAAACCGACATCCGATACTCTTCTACTAGCACAATGAAGGCAGCATTTGGCGGTCTTCGGTCTTCACTTCGCATTCTATTGATTTTATTTCTTTATTATTGCTGTTATTCACTCGAACAAAAAGTAATATACAATAATTTTGCCACACTTGTATTTATTTAGAATTTTTACAAATTAAGTCAAACATTGAATACAAATACTGCACCAAAAGTAAAGAAATTGTTTTCTGGAAATTTATCTGTTGTATATATGCTTCTTGCCAATAAATATTATACCTTTGAAAAGCCTGTTTATTTTCCTTTTAGTGATACATTTGTTTGTTATGCTGATGACTGTTTCCCAAACCCTCTCTGCAAATGGCAAACTTATTCTGCTACTGATCATTGGGCCAAATTGGATGATCAAAGCCTGAAAAACAAGATATGTTCGCAATTTAACAATTTCTTCATTTCACAAACAGGAGCCTCAGTGGCGTGTGGAAGAACCATTCACAGCCACAACAGCCTGCCATCACCAGCCTGGTCACACACTGCTGTAGGATGGCAGCCTTCTTCTTAACAAGAATGTGTTGTCCTGAACGAATAGCAAAAAAACAAAAAAATGTTTGGTACTGAGAGAGAAGATTTGGCAATTTCTTTCATTTTAATAAAATAATTGATGCTTAATTGGATTTTTTCTGGATATTCCTAGGTTGTTGTTTTTTTTGTAATCTGACACCTAAAAAGGCAAAATGTTTTGTTTTCAGTTGATACACAGTGCTGTGGTGCCTGGAACTTTTATTTTTTAACCTTTTCTGACAGGGTCTGTAAACCAACAAAACCCTTGAAGCTTTTACAAGGATTTATTTTGAGTTACTAAATTTGCATTCTGTATTGAAATTCTGCATACAAAGCACTAATGGAGTAAATCATAAACGTATTTTTAGCTGGTATTGTTTATACTCCTTAAACCCCAAACACTGAGAAAAGAAGGAATAAAAACTTTTCTAAAAGGGCGAAATTATAATATTAATATTCAAACATTAGCCTATATCTTTCCTTTAAAAATCAGAACATGAATCAAAAGGTCTCCTACTTTACTAAAAGGACACCCCCGTGGTAATTTTGGAATTTCTGCTTGCAAATTTGGACAGCAACCAACCACAAACTTTAAATATGTGCAGAAAGAAAAATAAATAATCATATTCACATTATATCGAAAACAAATGATACAGCCAAAAACTTCATTCTTGTGGAGATAAATGTGACAACAGCTCGTGAAAATAACGATATTCTCATCATGGGGGTCTTGAAAAACTGAGACACTAGAAATGTCATTTAAAACAGTGGAGAGGGAGTCAAAATTGCAAAAGGCTTATTCGTCAAGGAAATATTTAACTATTGTGGGACTCTGGACAATTACCTCAATCAATTCTAGATTATTTGGTCAAGTAATGCATAATGTTTCACAGGCTGCTTATTATCTCTTTGGTGACTAGGCCTATAATACGATCATGTGTTCATTGCAACAATTCCCACAGCACTTGAAGGAGGCACAAGAATCGCAAAGACGTCACAATATGCTACGTCAGTATTATTGTTGTGGCAGCCAACAAAGGATCTGTCACACTGTTAATCTGCATACCATGGATTAAAACCATTAATGTTTTTAATCGTTTGACCCAACAAGGCCCAACAATAACAACAACCAGCCGTTGAAAATAAAACCCTCTTATGCCCTGTTTTGGTAAAATAATCCCACCGCTCGTTTAAAATTAGGAGGTCGGGTAGGGATACAATTGTGTTTACCCTGGTTTGTTGCTTAGCGACGAGTTCACGTCGCAAACGGTTCGAGCTGAAAACAAGCCGAGCACTTTCTCTTGATGGACTATTACAATAATTTAAGGCAATCTTAAACCTCTTTTTTGCTTCCTGGGATTTAACCACAGTTTAAACTTTTGCTTCATCTGTAAATGTTAAATTGTGTGTTTGCGGACTGCTCGGCAGGCACAGACGTCTGCAGCAGCTCTCTAAGGTGGATGTAAAATGGCACCAAGCTACGCTTCACTCACCAAAGAGGCCATTGCTCTGCTCGATAAGTTCAGTGCAGGCAGACAGAGTTTGGATGACTTCATCGAGGGAGCTTTGGAGGACCTGCAGGTACTGTTTGGAAAACTTAGCTCTCAGTGTGGCAGTCTGTTCGAGCAGTTAATTGTTATCTTCTGATATTTTTTCTTCTTTTATCATAATTGTTTATGATTCTTTTAATTGTCATGTACAGCACCTCGACTGAAAGTGCTTAGTAGGCCTGTATAAGGTTATTCCTAACCCTTTAAGGCCCAAGATCACAGACTATAGCCAGAAAATTCTAATTTTTTGAAGGTGAAATGTTTTTTTCCACTTTCTGCTAAAATCCATAAAAATGAAAATTTCCATAAAATTCAACATATAGATTTTTTCATATCTCATTTGATACATTAGGTGTTTTTGGCAACTGATAATCCATTTGAGGACATTTTTATCATTTATCTGATTCAGATAGGGTTTTTTTTTGTAATTTGTTGATCATATTGAGTAGAAAGAGGTATTATAAAAGTATGTATCAAATATGATACAATTGGCTTTATGGGGTTAATATATTATTACTGTTACAGAACGTAAACACTCATCAGAGGAAGTTCATACTTGATATTGTTTCTGGATGTGCTGAGCAGAAGAAGTTACTCGATGCAGTTATCAGTGTCTTCTACGGCCAGAACAGGACATCTTTGTTCAAAGGAGACTACAGCCAATATGCCGGTAAGTTCAGGAACCAAATTTGAACCACTAAGGTAATGATAATAATTAAGGCTTCTGGGTGTGCTTTTTCATCTTCAGTTCCGTGTTCATGAGTTCTGAATGCTGATTTGTTTTATACTTTTGCATTTTTACTTTGTGAAATTTCTTAGTTTTAGTTCATTTTTTACTAGTTGGGGGTGTGTTCTTTTGATTATTGTCATTATTGTTTATTTTTGTCTCAGGGTCATTAATCATCTGATATATGTAATACTGTTTTTATCTTTAGTTATCTGTTACCTAGCCACATTTGCTCTTGATGACATTGGAATACAGCGATTCAGCAGCATTGTAAAATCCCTGGACATCAAGAAGATGCACACAGTAAGAAAACTCAGGAGGCTTAAACCATATGGACGAAAACAACATCTTTTTTTCTGAAATATTTCAATAGATTTTTTCCTGCAAAAAAATTCAAAATAGTTGTTCATTATTTTCATACAAACTAACTCCAATACAAAATAAACTTTTGTGGTACAAGCAAAATTCTATCGCACATATGAAGGTATATAAATATGTGTAATAAGCACAATATAGGCCTATTGTCAGGCCATGCTCGCTTGCAATGAGAATGATCAGCTTAATACTTTTGTTTTTGTGTTTTTCCATAGTTCCTGAATTTCTTCCTCACAAATCTCACCACGTCAATACAATCAGAGTGGAGTAAAATCTATGACGCTGAATATGTGGAGAAAAACTGGATTGCCCCCCTACTGGAGTAGGAAGGAAAAATATTTTGTTGAACACCAACTGATGATCAAATAAAAGCATAATCACATATGCTCATTTGTCCTTTAGATGGCGCCCTGAGATCAGTATTCTCCTGGAGCAGCTCTCTCTGCAACTGTCTCAAGGGAACCAGATCAAGAAAACTCCGACTAAAACCACAGAGCCTGAGGAGTTCTCTCTCACCAAACCCAAACTTCCAGCCATGCCTCAGCCAGAGCTCATTCCTCTGCAGAAGAAATGCAGACCAGTCAGGCTCATTCACAGTTATACACAATATTAATTGATGTATTTATTTTCAGCATCACCAGAAATGTTTTAGTGTAATGTATTTTAAGAACAATGTAGACTGTGTATTTCACAACTCATAGAGATTTTTTACAGGTACCAAGTAGCACACACAGGCCTCCTAAAGAGAAAAAGATTCTTGAAGAGATCAAAAAGAAGAACCATCAAAAGGCCGAGGTACATTGTCTGCTTCTGGCTTCATCTGTATAAAGTGAACAGTAAAGGTTAGAGTGTGGAATAAGTTAAGATGCTGATGCATGATGCACATGAATACTTTGCATATAAGGCAAAGTTTAAGTAGAAAAATTAGTTGAAAAGTTGGGAGATAAGAGCGTAAATGTAGAGCATTTTATTTTATTAAAAAAACAATTCAATATTTTATTTTTCATGCCAGGTTCTACCAACATTCATTTTAACTGTATCCATCTTCATGTAGAGTGCTGGAGACCTGTACTCTCACACTTTCTATTTTTCACAAAGCTGTAATGGAACAAAATTCTGTCTTACGTTTTTAGGAGCTGTTCTACGAAGCGAATGCGAAACAGGTCAAATGTGGAAATCCAGAGAAGTCTGAACACACCAAGGTGGCTTCTGTTTTTTAAATATTACTTTTAATCTGAAAATCCTATCATTTACTCTTTTGGAAAATCACAGCAGCAATCCTGAGTCTGTTTAAATCTTTGATGAAATTTACTCCAGAAAGTGATGTCACAGATCAGAGAAGAAATGGATTCAAAACTGAAGTTCAATTCTGTTTATTCCTCTGGACTTCCATCCAGTAAAAAGGTAAGATATGGTTATATTTCTCCAGCAAACAGTTTAGACCTTATAGTTGTGAATGCACGAATGAACAATGTGAACTAATTTGTGTATATTTAATTTCCATCAAATTCAGACCAAGAACTGGCCTATCAAGCTTAACAATGCAGCCATTCTGAGAAATGGGGTGCTGTGTGACCGAAAGGTGGAGGAGGAGCTTCAAAGGTACACCAGGGAATTAGTCTGCCATTGCTTAACCTTCAATTCAAGAGAATGAAGTTGTCTTAGAATCAAAATTATGAACAGGACAGAGGGACTGTGTTTAACATTTTTTTTTAGTTCGATCAAAGTCAAAGCAAAATTCTTTCAAACGTGAGCTCAGGCAAAGTGTTGGAAGGTTAACTCAGTCATTGCTGTTTTGTGTAAATAATCGAGTAATAATCTAATGGGTCATCTTCTTAGTGACAATATGACTTTCAACTGAGTTATTTCATAATATTGTCAACTAATTACAGCTGATGATATTATAGGTTTAAGCATTAGGGTATATAATATTTTTCCTTAAACTTCAACATTGCTTTATCATCATTTACAGGAAATGTATATAAATTCAGTCAATCTTGACAACAGTCCATAGGAATGTATGGAAATGTTTAGGGTGTTTTATATCCAGCAGGTGATTCGGCTTTTGTTCCATCAATTACAATCACTACAGGACAATCAGATAATGTAGCAGGCAGGTGCTACTGCCATGGTGTAAAGTGGAAGAATACTGCTAGGCCCAGCTTAAATCCTTTATCGGCCAAGCCTATATCTTTGGCCAAAGGGAGAGAAGGGACACAGCGGCAAACCAGTGTGTGGTTCAGTCATTTCTCTCAGTTTAGATTAGGATAACACAAGCTTTTTATACAGTGTGACAAACAGTGATGTGTTACAGACTTTTACCTTTTACACTGCCCTGACATGTGAAGCATAAGACAAAGTCTCAGTTGCTTCACCTATCAAAGATACAGATTTATAATTAGAGAATCACATGTGGACAGCAAGGCAAGGGCTCAATTGATTCACCCATCAGTGATTAAATAGATACTCACAAGTGGGCGAAAGACAAAGGCTTTGTTGCTCTACCTGAGAGCAGGGTTAACATTGAGTTTTAAATGTTCCTTATACCATAAAGTACAAAACTTAAGCCACTGTCTTGAACAAAGTCCCACCAAAACATGTCTGAAGTGGAGCGAACATATCATTTTATTGAAAAATTCTTTCAGTGTTGGTATGTTTTTCATTTAATAAACAAATAAAGTTCTGATCTGATAAAATTGCTCCTGAAGCTGTTAGCATTTATGCTAATCTCAAGCACTCATGTCCTGCAGTCGTGTTGCTCGTAGCTCCCACCTCTTCCTGCTGTAAAGGGTGCTGACTAGGCCTTCAAGCCCTAAGTATTTGTGGCTGGTTGGAGCTTGGCAAGATGGATCTGTCTGATTACAGACAATGAGTGTACCACAGCAGTCCTTGGGGAAGGGGGAAATGAACTCCACTATAATGTTTCTAAAGTGCAGTGTTTCCCACTGAAATGTTCTGTACTTGACAGGTGGGGATGCCAAGTGGGATTGGGAGGTCATCATGACAGTATTCATCAGCAGTACGTGATGTGCGAACAATACCTGGGATTTGAAATGCTTAACTCAGTATTCTGATGCCACTGCAGGCAAACTCTGTACAGGCATGATGAAGAGGAAATGTCCTCAAAATAATTAGAGTGCTGAAGTACAGGATGATATTGTCAGAAAGTATGCACAATTAAATATTTAAAGGACCATGGGAATTTTTTCTCTAAACATGAGACATTAATTCAATTACCAATAGGTAAGTTTACGGGAATGTCTCTCTTGCATGAATGATGAGTATAAGGGGATTTTCTTTTTCTAATGGTTAAAAGAATGTACACAGGAGGCTGCATCGTTAAGTGGCCCACCCAAGTATTGTTAATTGTGTGGAAAGTGAGGCAGTTTCATGAGAACCAATTAATTTAGCTTCCCTATATATGATTTAGCTATCTAGGAGAATCCTTGAGCTGTGCCTACATCCTCTTACAGAAAAGAACCTCTACCCCAGTAAAGCAGAAGCTCAGACATGATTATTGATAAAATGGATATAATGTGCCTAACCCTACCCTGAATTCACATTTACAAGCTTTCTGCAAAAGCTTCACCTACCCTGTAGATGTAATACTAATCAAAACATTGAATTTGAGGAAAAAAAGTGACATAGTAAAATCAGAGGATCAGTCCTGATGGGTTGATGGTCTGGTGGTTACCTTAAGTTGTTCCACATACAGAGGTTACAGTCTTCCAAGCTAATAATTTGCCCTAAAGTCTGGCCTGTTGCTCCTTTCTGATATCATTCCCCTCTCTCCAGTTTCCACCTCTATCCGCCAACCTATCTGATACTGGCTCAAACTGTTGGCATGATTATCACACATACTTAAACATGAAATCCCCTACCCACCCCATTGTTTGCCATTGCTCTCATTATCCCTACTCACCCTTTATAAAACATGCTCTTACATTTCCTGTAGTGATTTACTTTTGTAAAAGTAATTTGCGTTTGCGATGCAGAATGGAGGATCTGGTAGAGGGGGCCCACGAGCCATCCCCCTTCCTGCAGTGGCAGAGGGAAATGCGTGAAAAGGATCTTCATGAGCAGCTGGCAGTCATTGAGCACAGGCGTTTGGAAGTACGCATCAGCAATAAAGAGGCAGCTATAGCACGCACACGCTTAATAGAACACAACCAGAAGACTGCCCAGCTGAAGAAAGAAGAGGTGGGTGAAGATCACTCAACAGCTAATTAATTAGGATTTTTTTTCCAGAAGGTTGTCACATTTTTTAGAGTGTTTCAAGATAGCCAAGACAAAATTCTCTCTGTTTGGAGAGGTCTTTTCAAGTATGTGAGAGGCTGTTTTTCATGATTGTTTTGTTTTTTACTTACAGACTGCTGAGCTGATGAGGAAATATGCAGAAAAGAGGCTGCAGGATGAAAAAGAAATGAGAAACTTTGTGCAACAGGCCGCAGAGGGCCACAAGAACTCAGAGGCAGCTAAAGAGAGGATTCAGAAATTCAAGCAAAAAATTGGTACGCCTCTGTTTTTGGCATTAACATATTAAAGTCATGTTTGTACAAGGATTTGCTCTCATTCTCAGTTTTTTCATGCACATTTTACAGTTAAAGAGGTCTCCAAGCAAAATCGAGAGCTCCTCCGACAGGCACAGGAGGAGGCCCAGGCGGCGCTCCACAGGAAATTTGAAATCATCTGTGAAATCCGTGCCCTCAAATCTGTACCTCATAATAGAGTGAAGCATTTTGATGACACAGAGGTGAGCGAGTAGGAAAACAAACATTTAATGACATTTGATTCTGCAGTAGGTGCATGGATCTGTGCTAAAATACATGAAATATTTTATAATAAGAAGAAAAATAATAAATTTTATTAGTGTAGCACTTTTAAAAACAGTGGTTTACAAAGTGCTTTGACAACAGGCAGGAACATAAGACCGCAAAAGGTTTAAAAGGTGTTTCAAATGTTTTGAGTTCAGATAAAATGCTTGGAGTTGGAATTGCTCTTTCTCATAATGAATAGCTATAACTAATTAAACACTTAGCTTATTAGAGTTTGTGGTCACTGCATTGTGGTATTTAAAAAAGATGTCACATGTAAAGTTACCTGTGATCAGGAAAACAATACTGTCTCTGATTAAATAAAAAAAAACTCAGCTGTGAATAAAGTTTAGGTTTTATTTTTAAACCAATTTGTCTAGGACAAAGAAACATCAGTTCAGTTCACATTGTCAGCAGCAGTTGTCCACCTCATCCTTGTGATGAGAAAGTCTGGGACCATTACATATTACAAGAATATGCAAGTTTGCATCTAAGAATTCATAGTTCTTGCTCCACACAGAGAGGAAGCTTGTTTTAAACAGTATGAAACATAAGTAATATTTATTAGTTGACCTCAAAATAACCTTGTAACTTCCTTTAAAGATGATCTTGAATCTGTTGTCTGTCCAGTGCATAATATTTGTTTTAGTATGATAAAGCGCTGAAGTAGTTATTCTTGTAAGCATATATGCGTAAATATAAAAACACAATTTATCACAGCTGTAAAAAAAAAAGGCTAAAAGGATTTCAAATGCACCTTGAAAGTTCTTGAAAAGTGCTTGAACTTTACCTTAGAAAAGATGAATGAACACTGTTAACTTTGATTGAATCTTTTGTTCAATGTCAGACTGCGGGCCACGAGCTGCTAGGAGAGATGTCCCTGTTTGAGCTGAGGGAACGGCTCGCCCTCCTCAAGAAAGCACGGCTGGCTAAAGCACAGGAGCAAATCCTGCAGGAGAAGCAGAAGAAGGAGCAGAAGCGGTTAGAGCGGCTGGAAACCTTCGACCTCCACAGTAGAGAGCTGGCACAGGCTGCAGCCATCAGGTCAGAGATGCATTTGGTTCTGACAGCACAGATACTGAATTAAGTCAAGGGCACAAGAAGCCAGGTTGAGTTGTGGGTACTAAGAAGATTTAATCTCAGGGTCCTGGATTTTCAGCACTATAAAAATTTAGAGCAACACCAACCTCAAACCAAAACCATACAAACAGTTCACATAGACTAGAGGTCAGATTTTCTACTGCTCATGTTGTTAGGCAGGGCCTTATTTTCTTTTTGTTTATATTTTTATTTTAGTTTAACTCTTTTTTATTGAACTTTTACCATTTTGGCAAACAATGTCATGTTGCACAACATGATAAGCACAGAATTACAGCAATGCTATCAACTTTCCCTCCCTCCACCCACCCCCCACCCAACCAGTTCAGGTCCAAAATAAATGGGGCTGGTGAATGTGCACGGATATACATACGTGTGGCAACAACTAATGAGACACAAATAGGCCATCATACCATACATACACCTACATGTACGTTTTTATTTTTATTTTAAATGGAGAGGGAATAATCTGTCATGATACTCATGAATAACAAAACTTTTCAGTAAGCAACTCTTGGCACACAGTCAAGCATCTTGAGCAGATCAGCAGATGTAAGTGTGCACCAAATGCATGCAGGAGGTGTTCGGTCAGTAACAGTATGTACACAGAGACTACAAAGTCACGTGCTGTTCTCATACTTAATATGAAAGGTATTTGGAGAGTAACAGTATGTCAATAAAGACTGCAAAGTGCAGTGTTGTTCTCATACACCTTTGGTAAATTAAGGTTATTTAAACAGCCATTAGTTAAGATGCATGCTTCTTGCTTCCTTTCTCTGCTGCATTGTATCAGTATTTAATCGTAGAGTGAACAAGACTGGGAGAACCACTTTCCAAAGCTTTTCTTCATCATTAAGTCAAAATTGTGTTTTTAGAAAAACTGTTATAATCTTTGTTTGTTAACAACTTTTCGGTGGTAAAGTTTTAATTGAATAGACTCCCTGATTTAAGACAAATGAGCTGTATATCTGTAGGCAACTCTAACTCTGCACTGCCAGAAGCAGTTTTGAGGTTATAAAGAGGAAAAGAGACTAAAATTCCAGATCTAGGATAAAATATTGTTGTACTGCTCTGCCTAGCAGGAAATTATTTTTCTGATTGTCCTGATTATATTGAAAAGCTTTTCAAGGGGTGCTGGTTTGACAGAGTGGTTAGCAACCATGCACGTCCCATATACATACTTCTGTCGGTCCGAAATTTTAATCCAGCCTGTGACTAGTTTGCAGAGTGTCTTCCCTTTACTCTCTCACTGCTTTTCACAAGCCTATCCACTGTCTCTCTTCTATCAAAAAGGCACAAAATGGCCAAAAAATACATTAAAAAAAGAAAAGCTTTTCAAAGCACCTTCACTGGTTGAAAAGCACAGACCTGGCATGAGCTATATCATCAATAAGCCACAAACTATTATCAGAGGACAAAAGGGACCACACCTTATGCTGCACTTAATTTGCATATTCCTGAAATCAACATAAAAAATAACAAGTTCTTGGATCTGATGGTTTTATTTTTGCTTGATTTTAGGGGATACAGCAGCACCATCAGCAGCCCTACCTATAAGTATCTAAATATAGCACACTTGGGTATTTATGAAAAGTTTTGGCATGTTGCAGAAAGGAAGAGGAGAGGAAACGCAGGCTGAGGATTCAGCAGGCAGTCACTCAGGATGAGAGAGTTTTGGCTCTGCAGAGGAAGCTTGAAGAGACACAACAAGAGTACCAAAGACTGAGGCAGATCGATTGCATGAGGGCCAAAACCTCGGAGCAAGCAGCCGCACAGTCTGTCAAAAAAACAGAGACACACAGCAGAGTGAGTATGATATCACAAACAAAACAAAAAACACTGAGCTGACATCTCTCTGTAAATACATCATTGTTAGCTCTGTTTCCCTTAGAAGAGGAGTTCTTCTAACCATTTGTGTGAACACTGTTTCTCTTGCCTCTCTCTTTGTCTCATTCTGCCAGAAGGAGATAAACTGGAAGGAATTGGAGCGGTGCCTAGAGCGTCATATCCAGAACGAAACTCCTTATGCTGTTCTCTGATGAAACATTACAGGCTTAAATATGTTGCGACACACTCCACAGGGCCCGTGAATGCTCCATTTGGTATAATAAGCTTTTCATCTGGGGTTTATGCTCTTAATTTCACAGGTTTTAATAAAATTGCTGTAGAAGTATTTAAATGGCATGGTGAATTTCTTCCTTAAAGAACAGATTATTTTGTGTTAATATTAGGCTACTTTTGGTTCCTTGGTAGATTATGCAGAGTTGTTTATCCAGTACTGTGGCTGTATTTTATGAGTTTTAACTGCTGTGCTGAGGTTTTTTTACATTTGGCATAAAATCCAACCACCCTTGCATGCATCATGAAAAGGGAAGTGAAGCTATAACTTGTGACTTGTGAAGAAAATGTCTTTCCCCAGAACAACATTAATGTTATTTCTGTGGGTTTCATGTTTTGGTAACAAGTAAAATATGTAATCATGCTTACTCACAGGTGATTCACAAGTCTGTACTGTAAGAAAATTCCCACAGAAAAGCATTTTAATTAAGTCATTGCCCCCTTTCCTATTGGTCTTCTTTAAATTAATCATAACTAAGGAAGTGCACCAAAATATCATAATATTCAAGTACAATGACGATAAACCTTATCTTTTCTATGTGCTATTTTAACACTACTTAGCTAATGTAAGAGTAAAAGTGACATAACTGTTGCAATATGCCAATGCTATTTGTTATATAATGTATTCATGCTTTCTTATTATGTTTATGCATTAATATGAAATATAACCATAACATCACATTTGATCAGAATCTAAAATGTTTTCACTTGCTTCAAAGTACACTCGAGTGCTCTTTGTTATTGCTGATGAGCTAAATTGTGAGTGTGGTTGTCCACAGAGTCAAATCCAGAGGACATTTTTCATAATTTACCTTTGCTTTGAGAAACCAGGTAAAATTTACTTACCTGCTATGATTTATTTTTAGATTTATTGGTCGCCGGGGGGAATTCATCTCCTCTAACTGTACATTACGAAGAAACAACAGCATTCAGTCAACATAACGGTGAAAAGCAGTGATGGTGACATAACAGTGACAGGCCAGTAAGACAGATCAGCTGGGCCTGCTGTTCAGGGTGGCTATGGCTGCAGGGATCAGGCTTTTCCCAAAGCAAGCCCTTCTAAACTTAAGTGATCTGTACTTGTGCCCTGAAGGTAGTAGACTGATCAGTAATTCTTTTGTTTTATTGACACTGATCTTGAGATGGTTGTCCGTGCACCTCTTTGTGAAATGTGTGACTGTGTTGTGATACTTAGAGTGGATTGATTGTCAGACACTTAACCGTGTTGTTCCCAATGCTGCGTCAGTGGTGTATGAAAGGGCTGATTGTGTTAACTTATACCAAAGGATAACTTCCACAGAAACTCAGAACCAAGAGTGAATGAATGGCTGTGAATGGGTAGATGTGACCTGCAATGTAAAAGTTTTATATTCAGACTTAAAAGCACTGTATACACTTGAGTTGGTTTCCCCTTTACCATCAATTTACAAAAAAAGTCTCTGAGGCATAGATGAACAACTCTAGAGGAAAATTTAGAGATCATATCACAAATGAATTACTTGTTTTTTATTTGTATTTGGAGTATGGTTTTGGGGCTGAAGATATTTTAATTATTTTAATTATTTCAATTGGTGTTTGTTACTGTCATACCTGATTATGAAGTTGGAAAACTGAAATAATCCCTCATAAAAGAAATACTACGCATACATTTGTCAGGAACACATATCAAAACCAGACTTTTGTTGTTGCATTTCACGCTAATATTGCAAGCTCATTAAAGCAGCCATTTAGTTTCTGATTAAACAGCTGGCTTTTTTTTCTTTTCTTTCAGAAGTTCTTTAATCTGGTAATTTTACTTCGACCTAAATGAATTTCATAATGTACCTTTGCTCAGGTCTATTATTGTGGTAGCCTGCCTTTTACCCCCTGGTCCAAAATGATCATATTCCCATAGTCTATGTTATTTATGAAGGTTAAAAAGACAAAACAAATCAGTTCACTTGTATTGTTAGCTGAAAATATGATAAAACTATGTTGTTCTTGTTGTTTAACAACAAAAAACTCCCTGTAAACTCTGGAGATTTTTTTGACACATTATTTACAATATCTTACAAAATATTCAGGATAAATGCAGTTGCAGAAATTATAGAATTCAACAGGTATGCTCATAATTAACATTAAACAAACAACAAAAGGCTTGAGGTTTTAGAAAAAAAGTACAATGAATAAATAAAAATCAGAAGATATTAAATTTTTCACACAATCTTTTTGTTCTGTTTGCTTAGGGGCTTAAACTTTTATCAATATTCTTTAAATAGGATAACCATATGGCTTTGAAAACCACAGTATTTGGTCGTTGGAGAGCAAATTTGACACAGTAAATATGAAATTTGGCTATAAGTAGGAGAAGTTTTAATATATATATTTCGTCAGGGGTCATATTTTCGTTATTTGATAATCCAAATAGTACATGTTGTATGCTTGTTTTTAATGGAGAATCAAGCTTGGAATTTAAAAAGTTATTAATGTGGATCAAAAAAGTGTGACTGTAAGTACATTCCCAAAATAGGTGAGATATTGTTTCCTCTGTAATGCCACAGAAGGAGCAAAGTGTGTCAATATTTAGTTTATATTTCATAAGATTGGTTTTGACTGGATAGCATCTGTGTAGTATTCTAAAGCTCACCTCCCTTGTCTTATTTGTAATAATAAATTTTCTTGAAATGGTCCATGTGTTTTTTCCAGTCTATATTGTCATGTAAGTTATTCCAAAATATTGCTGAAGGTTTGGAAACAATATCTGTTTGTATGAACTGTCTAATACAACTATTATTGGCTTTATCACTTAATAAAGAACAAACATTAGCAACATATATATGTCTTCAGGAATCAATCTTGGAACAACACGGTTTTTACCTTTAGGAGCAGACAATAGTGACCTTCTTACACTATTTGGAATTGCATCAAACACAATTGAGTATTCTCAGAAAGTAACAGGGAAACCACAGACAGAAATTCTTCATTAGTGAATAAGTGACCATTGTCATTTAATAGCTGACTAAGTAATTTAGAATTATCAACCCATCTCTTAATATATAGATATTTGTTTTTAAACTTAATACCTTGATTGTTCCAAATAAAGTACTTTTTATTTGTACAGTAAACTCTTGAGTTCTTTTTTTTTATTGAAAGTTTGCGCAATACAAACATCACAAACGGTCAGTCATTCCAGTATTTACAATTGTATGATAATATATAAATCATTGTTGACCTTAACAATAGATGAATACATAAAAGAAAATAAATAAAAGAAAATAAAACCAATCTCTAAAGGCAGACTTCATGTTAATATTTGTGCAAAATAAAAATTATGTATGACAGTTTATTTATTGAATACCTTTGTATAAATATCAACCAGTTTCATACATTTCTTACTGGTAATTATTTTATGAAACTTGATATAATATTCCAATTCAATCAGAAACAATTTGTATAACGGAGAAGCTTTTTGAAACTTAGAAACATGGATGTGAAATTCCACTAAAAAAATGAAAAGATTAAGGACAGTGCATAGATTTTTTTTTTTATTTGAATTCAAAGTAGAAAGTAATATCCTTCTTGTTAACTTTGATTTCATGAAATAGGTGAGTTATGCTTTCAGGTTCAGTTTTACAAAAGGTGCATTGTTGTCAGTGTTATGGAATATTGATACATATGACTTGGATGTTGTGTAATATTTTAGATGTAATTCTCTAATCTTGCTTGTTACAAAAGATTAAAAGGAACCCTTTGTGCCAGTCAATATCAACAAAAATATAAACTCCGGAGTTGTATTTATTTTTTTATAGTCATACACGCTTTATTGTTCAAGAGGTATACAAGAACAGTATACAGAAAAACATAGATAACATGGAATGCAGCCAGGGGTCAAGCCATATGATATAAATTATTAATGAAAACATTTAGGGAAAAGCATATGTTCAAGGTTTTTAAAGCTTTTTTGTTGTCAGATTTTTCCAAGAGTTGTATGTAATGTTCCACATCTTTGAGAAAGAAAATAAAGTTGGGTTTGTTATTATGTATTTGCATTTGTGAATGAAAAATTTGGCCAGAATAATTAGTA
The DNA here is from genome assembly GCA_036419115.1 of Scarus forsteni. Classification (NCBI taxonomy): domain Eukaryota; kingdom Metazoa; phylum Chordata; class Actinopteri; order Labriformes; family Labridae; genus Scarus; species Scarus forsteni. The sequence goes on from JAZDUH010000451.1 coordinate 32,724,843, forward strand.
AATTTATAAGGAAAAAATGTTTTTCTTCTTTCTTTGGCCTTTTGTAAAAACAAAATAAAACATTTTCCCATGACAAAGCAAAGTCCTTGTGAATATAGTCAATAATAAATCTGCTGAAGTCTTTCCAAAGTTTCTTGGTATGTGAACAATGCCAAAAAAGATGCAACACAGGCTCTGGGTAAACTCCGGAGTTCACTTTCAGGGCTCTCTCTCCATTTCATGACGTTTCATTTGACCCCAGCGTGACGCCGTAGCGCCCCCACTGGCCGCCCCGCGCCACAGCAGCGTCTGTGTCTGAATCCAGCCCATTTTTCTCAGTTTTTCCCTCTAAAGCAAAATCACATGATGTGTATTTTGTCATATGATACTGATGAGAGGACCTGAGCCCACTCGCAGCGAGCGTCACTGACGTCCTTCGTGAAAAACAAGGACAAGGAGCCCACTTGTCAGGGATGAGATGCTGTAGCCGGACAGTGTTTGGTGGAAGTACTCGATAATCTGAGGAGGATGGCCCGCCGGGGACTTCTGCCTGCGCTCTGTGCCGCTTACCTACTGGGTGAGTTTGGACTTTAACAACACTAAACTCAAACAAACGGGAACAGACGTGGTATGAAGCGGCATTTTCACATTTAATAGAACTGACACGAGTTTGAGACTACAGTAGCTCTATAAAAAGCGAATTAAAGATGCCTGTTAACTAAGCAGGAGGAAACAAGTTAGCACAGTATTAAAACGGTGGTTCTCAACAGCTGGGTTGGGACCCAGAAGAAGGTCACTGAACTGTTTTCAGTGGGTCTTGAATGAAAACTCAAAAAATAAAATGTGGCAAAACTCTGGTGTAAGCCCTAAGTGGACATACTTGCTTATATGTTGTTTTTGATCAATTTTGCCATGACAGTGAGTTAAATGTTTTGTTTTCTCTAGAGCTTAACATATTTATCACGTTATGCTGGAACGATAAAGCTGATTTTCCCATGATAATGTGAAACATCTGTAGATTTCTCACAATTTACATGCTCATGCTCACAGCATTAGAGTTTGAGGCTTACAAGGGAGATTTTCACATCTAATATTAGCGTTGATGCATGTTTAGGAGATGGTTGCTCATTTCAGGGTACGTGAAAATGTCTGTCATCCTAAGGGGAGGAAACAAGCTGTCAAGTATGAAGACAGTGGTTTGAAACTGGTGGGTTGGGACCTAAAAGTAGGTCACTGAACTGTTTTAAGTGGGTCCTGTGTATGTACAGTGCCTGACAAATTTATTAGACCACCTCCCAATGTAGGATTTGTGCTACAGCTGTCCTTAATAAACAGCAAATAGCAAACACATTGGTTATGCTTCTGTAATGGTTGACGCACAAGTATGAAGAAACTCTTGAACCATAATGATATTGTTCGTGCTGAAATCAAATTTTTGCAGTAATCCATGAATTGTCAAATCTTCAGTTTTAAAAAACAGAAAAAAATTAAAGCAAACCATTATGTGTTTATCAAGATATGATATTATAATTATTTATTTGCATTTCTGAACAGAAAAAGTAGCTTTAGTGGTTGAATGTTATGCTTTAGTAATTTCTGACTTCTCAGAGAAGCCCAGTGAGCGGCTCAAGTTTGGGTATAAAAAGGCAAATTCAGTCCGACAATCCTCATTCCTGCTCAATATGTGTGTCCATTAACAATAGCGTTTTCACTTTGAATGTTTTGTAAATATTTGTTAGCTATGTATATATTCTCGATTTCATGACACGTGGTCTGACAGCTTTGTTAAAATCAGTTCTTGACAAAAGAAAGGTGGCAAAAAGTCTAGGATGTTGTCCCTAAGTGGATAAAAAAATCCTGTTTTTGTTTTAATCAGTTTAACATGGTGATGATTTAAAGTTTGTTATCTTTAGAGGTTTTGACATATTTGTCTTATAATTTGGGGACTCTACAGCTAGCTTTTCCATGATCATTTATAAATATGTCTTACAATATATCTGAAGATTTTTTGGAAACAACCAAAATTTACATACTGCCACTCAAACCACAATAGGCTAAATAAAGTGGATGCATGCATGTTTGCTTTTGTATTTGTGCCCCTTTTAATACTTTATGTTCACCCTGTCCTGACTTGTTTACAATAATGTGTTGCTTTTATACAATATTTCCAATTAATCAACATGCAGTTTCTCGGTATAGGGGGTTGTGTTTGGTATTGAGTCTGAATCAGCTGAGAGCCACTGCTCTAATATGAATGCAAACAATGTAGGGACTTCTCTGTGCTGATTACATGTAGAGAAACTTCTAACTAGAGGTCATTAAAAACTTTCTTAATGAAGTCCTGAGAATGAATGCAATCCCCAGTGCTGCCCTATCATCCTGATGTAGCTGAACTCTATGGCATGTTGTTGTGGTATTGCTCTAATCTCTTTGTAGAGACTTACAGTGCTGACGTTTGACCCTTCCAAAACTCTCAGGATTACAGCATTTCTTTCTGCCACTTTACCACCACAGCAGACTCCAAAAACAGAAAGAAAGATAACTTTAGGAGAGGAATGTTTTGTCAGAGCCCTAGCAGACCGAAGCAGAATAATCACATGACCCCATTTCTGAATAATTGCATCTCACGAGGAGGATGGCTCTTTTTCAAGCAAGCACTTAAGCACATGGCTAATGTGATTACTGCTACAATATGAGCTCTGTTTTGCTGTTATGCGTAAACTTCCCCCACCTTCTTAGTGGTTGGATAAGTTCAGTGGTAGATTTCAGATGTTGTGGAGATATTTAAGATATCCTGATAACAAGGCGAATAGAAGAAATCTGGACAGTTCTTATGGGGTCTTACACAGAGCTGGGCGATGTATCAAGTTATAAGGCTAGGCTATGAATATATATATACATTTATTTCTTTATATTGATGTATAATTTTTATAAGTATAATTGCTACTGTTTGTATATCAAATATAGTGTGCCACTCATCTCAAAGAATTCCCAACAGAGGTGTTTACATAAGACAGAACAGCAAAGAGCTTAAATCTTTTATCAAAATATATATGTACAGGTAGGGTGGGATCTTATTTTCATAAAGCAGTTATCTATTTTTGAAGCTGACATCAGGCCCACAGGATTGTTGCATAGTGAATTCCTTTTTCCCCACATGAAGTGAGTTTATGATTCACAAACGCATCTGTCATTTCTGGTTGGCAGTAATTGCGATTTCCTTCCAGTGTGATGAAGGCTGACTCTACTGTGATAGCCACAGAAACACATGCATCAAAAACATGCATGTGCACGTACACATACATTCAAGGCACGTATTGCTGTGAGGAATAAACTGTGCTTATGTCTGTGTGTCCAGACTTAAAGTGATCTATAACAGCTCCTGGAGGGTAGGAGGTCGAACAGCTGATTACCTGGATGGGTGCAGCCACTTTGATGGCTGAGGCTCTGCTGGGATAGGTGTTGGCGATCTGTTTGGGAAAGGTAGATTATAGCCAACAATTTTTCTGTGCCATGTTTATTGCCCTTTGCAGAACTAGTAAGAAAAGTAAACAAAATAACTGGTTCCTTGAAGGGGTCAGAACATAGTAACCCACCCTGCCTTCACAGCTTGCTGCTCTTTAAATTGAGGAGTTCATTCAGAAAGAATGTCCCTCCATTAGGTGTGTATACTAAACACAAAACCAGCATATCAGTTTCATAGAAGAACTTTGCATAATGAGAAAAGAAATCAGGAAGTACCCCGCAGATGTGTTGTTCCCTCTGTGTATGAAATCTATCAGGGAAACAGAAATGTTGGTTTGCTGAGTAAGTAACACCTCCTGTGGTGCCGTTTTGTCCACCAAAGTCCTCAATTCATGGAGAGAAGTAAAACTTAATGTAGACAAAGGATACAGCAGATCTCCATGCAACCTTTGGACATCTTTTTATTTTAGGAGAAGTCTGGGTGACAGGAAAGACAGCAAGAAGAGATTAAGGTGGTCTGTCACAGCTTAGCAACACAAAATATGAACAAGATACAGAAACAGAACACCTTAATGTTGCAGGTCCTGCTCACCTGTTAAGCAACTTTTACAAACTGTTTAAAAATCAGTTCTAGTTCAGAACAGGTCCCACCTATCTTCAGAAATCAACATACAGTTGTGCCCAAAAGTTTACACCCCCCAGCAGAATTTCTGATTTTTTGGCCTTTTCTCAGAAAATATGAATGATAACACAAAAACCTTTCTGTCACTCATGGTTAGTGGTTGGGTGAAGACATTTATTGAAAAAATGATAAGTTTACTCTTTTTAAATCATAATGACAACAGAAACTTCAAAATTACCCTGTTCAAAAGCTTACACCCCCAGTTTTTAATACCCTGTATTTCCCTTTAACATCAATAACAGCTTGAAGTCTTTTGTGGTAGTTGTGGATGAGGGTCTTTATTTTCTCAGATGGTAAAACTGCCCATTCCTCTTCTCAAAAAGCCTCCAGCTCCTGTAAATTCTTTGGTAGTCTTGCATTAGCTGCACGTTTGAGATCTCCCAAGAGTGGCTCAATGATATTGAGGTCAGGAGGCTGAGATGGCCACTTTAAAACCTTCACTTTATTCTGCTGTAGCCAATTGGGGGTTGATTTGGCCTTGTGTTTTGGATCATTGTCATGTTGGAACGTCCAAGAACGTCCCATGCGCAGCTTCTGGGCAGATGAGTCTAAATTTTCCACCAATATTTTCTGATAACATGCTGCATTCATCCATCCATCAATTTTGACCAATTTTCCTGTGCCTTTGTAGCTCACGCATCCCCAAAACATCAGTGATCCACCTCCGTGTTACACAGTAGGAATGGTGTACCTTTCATCATGGGCCTTGTTGACTCCTCTCCAAATGTAACGTTTATGGTTGTGGCCAAAAAGTTCAATTTTGGTCTCATCACTCCAAATGACTTTGTTCCAGAAGTTTTGAGGCTTGTCTCTGTGCTGTTTGGCATATTGTAAGCGGGATATTTTGTGGCATTTGCGTAAATGGCTTTCTTCTGGTGACCCGACCATGCAGCCCATGTTTCTTCAAGTGTCTCCTTATTGTGGATCTTGAAACATCCACCCCAATTTTTTTCAGAGAGTCCTGTATTTCAGCTGAAGTTATTTGAAGGCTTTTCTTTGCATCTCCAACAATTTTTCTTGCAGTTGGAGCTGAAATTTTTGTTGGTCTGCCTGACCGTGGTTTGGTTTCAGCAGAATCCCTCTCTCTCCACTTCTTCATTAGAGTTTTAACAGTGCTTCTTGGCATCCTCAATTCCTTGGATATCTTTTAAAATCCTTCTCCTGTTTTATACAGTTGAAACCTTTTCTCGCAGATCCTTTGACAATTCTTTTGCTTTACCTATGACGCAGAAACCTGAAATTTCATCGCAGTTAAAGATGCACGTGTCTGTCAGGAGCTCAGAAACTCACTGAGCTTTTATACACACACACTGATTACAAGCTAATAGATCACAGAGAGGATGGTTACCTTTAGTAGATATTCAAACCCATTTGTGTCAAATTTTGTGCATATTATCAGGCCAAAACTGCCAGGGGGTGTAAACTTTTGAACAGGGTAATTTTTGAAGTTTCTGTTGTCATTATGATTTAAAAAGAGTAAACTTATTATTTTTTCAATAAATGTCTTCACCCAACCACTAACCATGAGTGACAGAAAGGTTTTTGTGTTATCCTTCATATTTTCTGAGAACAGGCCAAAAAATCAGAAATTCTGCTGGGGGTGTAAACTTTTGGGCACAACTGTATATGCCTTTATTCCTGACAAGTTCCTTCTGATTTTTGTCTGTTGTGACTAGCAAAATGATGATGCCATGCTTGGACAAGAGGCAGTCAGCACAAACAACAAGGAAGAAGTGGAGAAAGTAAATATGGCTGACAGGAGATACAAGCATTCAGTTGTGAGGCCCTGTGTGCAGTGTCTTGAAATGTAAAGCCATGAAAAGCCTTAGAAGGTCATATTTTTACCCATGTGATAGATTTAACTAAGATGGTCTCCGTCAAATCTGCTCCAGGTAATGGCAATGGCAGTTTAAAGGAAACAAACTTTTTATGCCTAGGCTTTTACACCAGAAATTAACCAGCAATATGATTTAATATCCCGTTACCAAACAAATACTTGGTTTGATTTGTTCCCGCAAAATAATTTCATGCAAATGATATGGTATCGTGTAAAAAGTATACATAAACATCACCTGGCTGTGTTTGCTGCTTATTTTGTTGTGTACAACAATCTGACACATCTTTTCTTGGTTTTGGTCATGAAAAGTCCTGAAAAAATCTTTGATGAGATGTTTCAAAGTCTGTAAGAACTCGGAGACAAATCACGAAACAAACAAACAAAAAAAAACAGTTTAAGGTGACTTAGGGCATTTTCACATTAGGCCCACCTGTTTCTAACCGTACTGCGGCGCGGTTCGCCCCCCTCCCCCCTCCCCTGCTGGCTTGCATTCACACTTGCAACATCGAACTGTGCCCGGGCCCACTTGTGTATTTACTCAGTTTGAAACAGCAGGGGGCGATATGCACGTAACTAGTTACCAAACCTGCTACGGAGGAGAACGAAGAAGAGGCTACCATGGTAACCATTTCCTACACCAAACAACCAATATATTACGTTTTGCTCTCTTCTACACTTTCCTTCAAATGTGTTTTTTTTATCGTATTGGGGACGGCATCAGCGACCTTCTGGACCCTCGTAAATCATCATAATCTTCAACCAGAATAAACAAATCGACAAATTGAGTAAGCAAAAGATTCAACCGTGGGATTAACAGGAAGTAATGCATCAAAAGTAGATTGGTTCGGACCACTTTGTTTCACACCAGTGAAACCGCACCAAATGTCGGGAGTTGAAGCGGATCGAGACCACCCCTTCATGGAGGTCTCGGACCGGCTAATTTGGTGCACACCAAAGTGCGGTGGTTGCATTCATATTGATACTAACGTACCAAAACCAGGGCCAAAACTTCTTTGGTGCACACTAAATATGGTTGGTGTGAAAACAGCCTTAGACTTCTTCTTGCCAGAGTATCCATAGACTATTGATCCATTTTCTCAAAAGAACTTTAACTTTATGCCAGAGTTTCTAATTAGGTTATAATATTGACCATTCATTATTTATTTGATGAAAACAATAAAGATTGGTATAATGTGTGTCACCATTTTGCCACAAAGTATGAATATAAGATTTGTGGTCCATATTGCCCAGCTCTAGTAAAACGCACGATTGAGGTTTTAAATACAGTCCTTGTGGACACCTGCCCATTAGTTCTGCTTCTTTTCTTGTTTAAAAACCTTTTTTTAATTTTTTTCCTCTTAAAAGTTATAAAGGATCTCCATCAGTCACATGTCTGAACAGAAGTGAATCAGGAAAAATATACTTAGATGAAATATTGTCAACTGAGACCAGTAATGTCTGAAAATATGAAAATGCATGTCAGAGAAATTTCTGCTTTCTAATGCAAAGACAAAATTTTACAATTTACACTTGAAATCACTTGAGAATAGTTAACTGAGTTTTTGCAGCTTTTCACATGTGCATATTGATTTAATTTTTTTTTCCTTTTAGTTGAACAAACCAAAGATAAAAAGATTGATCTCAAAGAGAAGCAGAGATGCAGGTCTGTGCCCTTTTTCACTGTTTAAGTTTCAGTCAGATAGTACAAAGTTCAGATTTGTTTACAGCAAACATTCAGAGTACTTTGAGCAGGGGTTTGCTCTTAAAGACGTGAAGATCAGGGTTTAATCTGGAAACAGAATGTAGCAGCAGTGTATAAATGTTCAGCTGTTACTGTTTTGAGTTTGCACAGCTGAACTTTGATTCATTAGGGTTAACTTGTGAGTCATTACTGTTCATTCTGCGCTTCATTTTTGGGTTCAAACGATACCAGTCCTCTTATTTGTGCCAATACTAAAGCCAAACATACTTGCACTCAAAAAAATTGCTGATTCTGTATTTACTGTCATCTTCACAGCATGTTTGCCTCTCATCATTTAAATAGGCATCAAAATGGAGAATTATGTTATCCGTTCAGTGATATTTTAACATTGAGGAGAAAGACAAAAGTACAACAAACCACAAACTGTCAGGGGGTGGTTTAGGGACATCACAAAGAATAAGTCAAACCTGAAAAAGTTTTTTAAATATTTATGCTGTCATGTACTCATAGTGTTGTTGACTTTGCTGTTGTTATCCCATGACTGAACTGTTGTCAAAGGGTAGCTACCCAAAAACATGAGTCATGGCATGCCACCAAAACATCCTTGGCTTTATTCTATATTTTCTTTCTTTTTTTTTTTTTTAAAACTTTTTTTAAATTTAATTGTTTACATGTACAAAGAACATGAGATCATCATGGGTGTCACAGTTAAAATCAAATTATTCTTTTACACATACATCATGGTACAATGTCACATTTTTCATGGTGCGTACACAGTCCATTTTTTTCCATTGTTGAGTACATTTCTCCAGCTGGAGCCTCAATACAAAAGTAAGTCTCTCCATACAGTATATTTCTTGGGTAATTCCACGCCACTGGTCCAGTGTTGGAGGGTCTGGTTGCAGCCATTTTCTAGTTATAGCTTTCCTACAGCTTACCAAGAGTATCTTCCATAAGTATTTATCCTTCTGTGAGACTGTTTCTGGTATTTTACCAAGATACAAGGTAACAAAAGAGAAATCTACATCCACCCCAAAAATCTTATTTATCTCAGCAGCCACCACTCTCCAGAATAACTGAATTTTTGGACAGTCCCAAAAAACATGAAAGTGATTAGCCATTGAAGTTCCACTTTGTCTCCAACACAAGCCTCGCCTCTGTGTGCCTGTTTGCAGTGCTGATATTTTAGGAGTTATAAAAATCTGATTACATTCTTCCAGCTAAACTCTCTCAGTGATCTTGAGTTTGTAGTAGTTGCTTGCATCTCACATATTTCCATCCATATCTCTTCTGGTATATTCTATATTTTCCACTGAAAGGAATTTTGTTTAAATAATAAACTTGAGTTTTACTGAAGCAGAATGATGCATTTTGTAAAAAAATAAATACATCAATAAATCTCTGATGTCTGTTAGAGTATGTTTAGAGCCACTAAAGTTCAAAAAGCATTCTAGTTTTCATATAGACAATACCCCTGGTTGTGCTGTTGGAGCTTTTGCCTCTTTTAGTCTCCCACCCCCAGGAGGGCCCTCTGCACTGTTATTGGTCAACTCTTCTGGTAATGTGTCCGTTAACTTTGCCCTGCTGTCAACAGCTCTTGTGTGGGCTTTCTACCACTATCCGATGGGGTTTATCGAACGATGAGACAATGGTGGGATGTCACACTGACAGGTCTATATGAAAGGGGCCAAGGGAACAGTGTGTTTTAAGCAGCTTCAGTCACTGGAGAGGGGATGTCTTAATGCTGCAGACTTGTTGTATTGTTCAAAGAAGTACTTTATTATGCAGATGAGACATGTTTAAACACCAAAGAGCATATCAAACTTAAAGTGACACGATACAAATTCTTTGAAAAACACATTTCTTTCAGTTGATACAAACATCAGAAGGCCATTACAAAGACTAAGAAAGAAAAGGAAAAAGTGGGGTTTATTTTGTCAATCCTTGTTTGTGGTGATGGGAATCTACTATTTGAGCTCTGGATAATCATCCTCTGCTTAATAATGAAAGCTAATCTTATGGCAGCCACCCAGCTTTTCATTTGATACAATTTTTGCTTTCTTGGTTAATTTTTTTTAAAGGAAACTGTCCCTCAAATAGTCAGCTCCTGTTATTCATGTGAAAGGGTTGGCTTTAGAGGTGGCGTCACAAACAAAACATTAAAACGTCACAACTCATTTAATATTTTGCTTCTTGACCTTCGTTGTTGCTTCAGTGTAGCCAGCATCTTTTTGTAAATCAGTATAGTACATTTTGTTTTGTATTTTCTGTGACAAATAGGAAAGATGATTTGTTAAAAAAAGCACTGCAAGGCTCCTAGCTGGTGACTTATTGTCCTGATTCATTTCACTTTACTGCACAGTTCTAGTTGCAGTTGTCTTAATAGGCACATTATCATAGTACTGTGTGCACACACAGTCAGCTTGGTGCCCAGATGACAAATGTGGAAGTTTCACCTTGTTATTTCATTGTATCAACAGGGCTGGATGGTGTGGCCCCATTATGGTTCTCTCTGGATACGCCACACTTGAACACTCAAGTCCAATTAGCCTAAAAACCAAATGCTTTATTTGAATAACAGAGCCTTTTGAAATAAAAGCAACACTGTATAATGTATATTAGTGGTGTGCGATATGACGATATTAAATCGTTAAGGATTATAACATGGGGATGATCTCACAAAGCAGAAAGATTGTCAAATTGTCTGTGTGGGCACACCCGACTAACCAATCGTAGCACATTACACGCAGTGCATGGTGGGATCTACTGTTTGGCTATGTAGCATGAAGCCATGGCGGAAAGAGAAAAGGAGATAAAAGCTTGAAGATGTCTGAGCAACAATCTGTTCTAAAAAAGCTGTATTATTCACTCAGGTTATAGACATTGCAGTTAGAAAACATTTGTTCTAAATTGTTGAACTTTAAGAGATAACCAGTTACTTTAGTTTGCATTTATATTTGACCCTTTTCAATAAGCTATTTGCTGTGTTTAGTTTTATGTTACAAAAATGCACTTTATTGTTGTTCATTACCCTTTGTGTTTACATTTATTGCACATTTTTATAAAAACTGCACTATTTAAAATGAAACTTGTTCAGAATGTTTCTTTGGCCTAAATTGTCATTTTTTTTCTTTTAGGGTTTTACATGTTTTTTAAAAAAAATGGAAATAATGGTTAAACATGCAAATTAGTCTAGAAAAATCTACGTGAAAAAGAATTGTGATAAAATCGTGATCGTGATTTTATTTTTAAAAAATCGTGATATGATATTTTTGCCATATCACCCACCCCTACTGTATATGTATTAACCAGTAAACTACAGTTGTCATTTCTTGGATAACGTAATGCATTGAAGAAGAAAAATGCTTTGAAAGTGACATTATTTCACTGGTCCTCACTGTTGGTGCCTCCAGAATGCTTTGCGAATGGCACACACAAAGCAGTGGGGAATTACCAAAAAAACTGAGCCACTTTTCTCCTTAGGTAAGTGAAATTATTCCATGAAACTAGAGGGATGAATTGTTGTCAAGTAAAAACATGTTATAGAGTGCAGCCTTTGGCTGAAAAGGCTCCTTTATTCAAATGAGGTGGTTTGTCAATAAACTTAAGAGACTTGGTTATACAGCCAGACATTAGGGGGGGGGGGGGGGGGGGGGGGGGGGTCACCCTCAAAATCACACCTACAGCTCACTCATAATAACGTGTGAAATTTTCAGGGTTTTTGTGCATGTGTGAATGACACCCCAGCCAATTCCTCTGATGTTTAAAAACGAAGCCAGTGAAGAAGTACCAAAAACTGCAGTTCCTTAGTTTGATGCCGGCTGCACAAACATCAGCAGTCATGTTTTTCCGGATGCGGAAAAGGTGATATTTACTGGTGACACTAACATATTTACAGTTTTGTTCTCACCAAGCTTCTTTGGATGAATGTTTGATGCATTTAAGTCCTTATGAGGGATTTTGGTTACACAGAGTTCGAGACATGATTGGCATGGCTATAAGCCTGTGCTGTGTCACTATTGAAAAGAGTCCTGCTTCAACCTGCCCTCTTTGTTTGTAGGTTGATCTAAAGTGAAGATGAGCGGGTTTTTTAACTTCATGGTTTCCAAATGCTCCTTTTTTCCAAAGGAGGTTTTTGGGCTTTGCTGTCTTTGTAAATAGTGGAGCGGGCCAGTGGATAGAGTTGAAAAGGGGCAAGATGGAAGGGAAGACATAACGTCCAGGCCAAGATTTAAACTCACACTGACCATGAATTGCTGCACATGGGGCATGCAAGCAAACTGCTCAACTTTTGGCGTCACCAAAAGGCTCTTTTGATGATCAAGAAGCTGACGTCACTCTGGTTTTGTCCCAGTCTCTCTACAGTTAGTGCCTATGGCATAATTACCCTCTCGCCACCACCTTATTGCTCAACAGGCAAAAACTTCCTGCTGCAAGAGACAAGTGTGAACAAGCACTGCAGGATATTTTCAGGGTCAGAGCTCCTGAAACTGTCTGGAAGCACTCATGAGTGCATGTGTTAAAGAAGCTCCATATTTCCTCCTTGCGTAGCTTTGTTGCTTTTCAACATTTTCCAGAGTTTAGTGAGAACTGTGCTTGTAAAATAGCTCTCCTTGACAGTGGTATGTTCATGCTAATGTCATGCCTCATGTTCTGTGTGAAAATATGAGCAAAAACAACCTCAGCAAAGCCAGAGCCAGTGAATCCTGGAGATCAACAGGTCAGACTTAAAGCCTTTAAGTAGAGACTACCAGCACAGGCCGAGTCATTATTTTTCATGCAAAGATATAGCGAAGATTTGCACTGCAGCCCGTTTAAGGCTACTGTCTCTTGCAGGCATGGTGCTGAGCCAGACCACCCTCTCTCCTGCTGTGATAAGTACCACACTCATCGAGAATGTGACCAGTCTGACTCTAACTCCCGTGATCCTCAGCAGCACGACCCCAGGCTGCTCTGCATTTAACACTTCTACTTGTGAGCCCTGTCCACCGGGATCGCGGTACGACAACAGTGAGTCAGCAAACTTTTCCTTCATAATAGCACAGTTGAAATTTGATGACATACTTTCCCCATCTCTACAACCCTGCAGTGTTTAAAACAATCTGATTAGATAAAGTTAAATTTCAGAAATGTTTTTTTTTTCACCCTTTCACAGACACCCTGCTGTGTGCATGCTGTCCCAACCCTGGTCTCTGTCTATTTCCTGGAGCCTGCCTTCCTTGTACCAGAGGTTTCTATCAGCCTCTAGCTGGACAGCAGCAGTGTCTGCCCTGCAACCAAGGCTTTTACACAAAGTAAGAACATACAGTGTCCTAACAATTTCTGTACATCCTTTTTTATCTCATGGCATTGGCTGAGCAGCTTTACATTTCTGTCACCCTGTATTAGTTTCACAGGAAGTCCTTTATGCCACGCGTGCCCTTCTGGATCCTTCAACAACAACACAGGGGGAGACAGTTGCACAAGCTGTTCACCGGGTTTGTTTCTTTAGCTGTGAACTAAAAACACTTTGATTAGTGATTATCAGTAATTAGTTATTTGCTTTCAGACATAAACTGAGTCATACTTGCTTTGAGAAAGCATTAGAACGATTAAAATACCTTCATCACATCAATTATAAAAGAATGCACGCTTGCAAATGAATTTAATTCGATCATTTTCTTTTACATGCTACTCTCAGGTTACTATTCGTCACTGCAGAGCTCCACTTCATGCTCACCCTGTGAATTGGGAACTTATTGCAAGTAAGTAACACTTTCATGTCACTGGGTTTCTGTTTCTGTTCTCTTATCTGCTGTTTATAACACAGACCTCAGAATAAGAGACTTTCATAAATATCCCTCTGTTCAAAAGGCACTTATCTAATCAACAGATCGAACATCACATGCTTTCATTTTCCATCCCATGGTTCTGTTTGTGGGAACATCTGCACGACAAATAGGAGAACGATTACACAGTTACCGCCTTCATTGTTTTACGACAGTTGAACAGCCTAGTAACAGCTCCTGTAGTTTGTGATATGCATGTAAATACATAGGTGGCTTTAACTTCAGGAAAAGGCTGTCGACTGCTTGAGGCCCTGCACTACAAAGGGCCTCAAGATTTTTAATTACACTAATTTCTGCAGAGAAATCTCTGAGGTAGAGAGGATCTACATCGTTGTAAAGACATAGCGATGTATTTTCATGGTAGCAAGCCCTTGTACACCAGTACAGCTTCAACCGACTGCATGGCCTGTGTCCAACGGCCTGGGGTGACGTTGAACCAAAACAAAGAGGCTTGCTACTGTAAAAGTAAAGCATTGTGTTTTTTAGTTTGTTCAGTTTGCTCTCACCTAAAGTTCAGTAATTGCACTATGTATAGCCAAACTTAAAACCAGGTCTCTCCTAGCAGGAGCAGAGCTTATCAAAATTGCTTTGGCTGACATGACGTTAACCTCACATGACCCCACATCAAACACACTGAGCTATCTTTTAGAGGCAGAGATAGGGTGGGGGGTGATCATACTCTGTTCCTCTCTGTTAAAGTAAGCTCTCTTTCATTAAGTCACTTCTCCCTGCATAAATCAAACAACTCAACAGAAACATTTGTCACACTTGAGACATTAGAGCTTAAATGTTATGATTTGTCAATTATAAACCCACACGATGTTGCATTTATTAATGAATGAAAAGCATTGTTGTAATATTTGGCTGAAGTGGAGCCTTGATAATAAGTTTGGCTGAAACTCCATATTAGATAATAATGCCTGTTTATTAGTGTGCTGATTAGTAGTACACTGGCTGCTTGTTAGATTAAGAGCCAAGACAACCTTCGTCTACCTCCCTTTATCCTGGAGCAATAAACTATGAACTGAGTGTTTCCCTAAATCATGTTTGGTATTTATTTAAGACGTTTTTGTACAGTACATTCATTTTATTTTCAAGTATATTTGTTTTGTGTGGCACCAATTCATTTAGTAAGTAAAAACTCTTAAATGAATATTCTCTTTCTCTTTCTATTAAAACTGCCCATTCTCATGAAAAAAAAATCAGAAAGTCAGTCTTAGTAATCCCAGAAGGACTTAATTGCAGGATATATAAATATCACCAAGACGACACATTTGTGATTTGTTACAATTTATAAATTATTTTTTCAGTTTTCTTTTTTTGAGAATATAGCACATACAGATGTTGAGGTACACAATGATGCAGATGCTGGCTTTGGTTTTATTGTAACCTATAGTCGGACAAATCCCTGTAGAAACACTGAAACAATAAATTGATTGAATAATGTGTGCTGAAATGGCATGCAGCTAATAATACGTTTTATTGGTGACAGAGACAGATGCAGTGCATCTCTAATAGTGAGAATATATTTAAGTATTTTGAAGCACTGACATGTTAATTTATTTAAAATTAGTTATAATTTGAGTTGTGATGTCCTTGAGGTGCTCATCAGTATTTGGGTGTATTTTAAAAATCAGAATTGGCCCATCTATAAACATGTCACCTTGTTGTTTTTAAGATCATTTACTTTGAAAAAATAATTTTTAACACCAGTGATATCAAACTTAATTATGAGGTATCCTCTTCAAACAAATAAAAATAGAGAATTCTGATGTGAAAATATTGAAATACAGTATGGATACATCTGCCACCGCATCTTAGTTACTCTAGGCAGCCATAAAATCATAGCATTAACTGTCAAGGTTGTGCATTAACAGTCATAAACTCAAGTCTGTGTATTCCAGCTCCTCCGGTTGTTCTGTTTGTGAGGCGTGTCCTGTTGGAACAGAAGCCCTACAAACCGCCACTCAAGCCTGTTCGCCATGTCGGCCTGGTGAGTAATAATGATACTTGTGAGTAGAGGAGCAAATAATTATAAAAGAGGATTATTAACCAGGCTCATAAATTCTTTCAACAGGCATGCACAAGGCTTCCAACCAGAAAATATGTCAAGTCTGCGGCGGCGGCTTCTACCAGATCCACTGGGGTCAGGAGAACTGTGACGTGTGTCCGGAGAATCACTACTGCCCGGTGTGTACTGCACTGCATGACTCACTAAAGACAAAATAACAGACAATGTGTTTCTTATAATGTTTTTAGTATTATATCAGTGACAGAGTGTGTTTTTTTTTTTTACCTCTTAGAGTCCAGATGTGAGCCCCATTAAGTGTCCTAATGACGCATTTTGTCCAGCTGGAAGCCTGGCTCCAGGATACTGCATGGAGACTTTCTTCCGTAAAGTTGGGGACACTTGTGAACTGGCACCTGTCACCATTGCTCTTTTAGTTATCAGCGGAGGAGGTGAGTCTCAGTGGTGGAAGACACAGCTTATATTTGTGGTTTGATGGAGATGGATAAATACTGGATGGATAGATACTATCTTTTTTCATGCCTCCATGCTGGCCATAGCCATCGCTGAAGGTACTTCGTTTTCAGGTACTGAAGTCCTTCCATCTGTCTGGGCTATATCTCGTGAAAGGGTTTCTTTCAACACTTAGAAGGATTTTCTTTAAAGTTTGCACAAATGTCTTTCCTGACTCAAGGATGAACTGATAAGATTTTTGAGGTCAAGTCTTACATATATAACATTTAACAAATGTCTTTAGGAGTTTGTCAGTTGCTTACAACATCAATATATACCATCAAGCATTGCAGATTAAATTGCAAAGCTTTAATGATGAAGTATTTGGAGGTATATCAGTCTATTCTGTTTAATGGTGAAATTATCGCCTGGATAAATAAATAAAAAAGCAAATGTGTAATATGTGGCATGAAATATGCATCATTTTAACTTAAAAAGTCAAGTCAAAATTTGTTTATATAGCACATATTAGAGCAAATTTTGTCAACCAAAGTTCTATACAACCACAAAGACACGAACAAGACAGGAAAACAGCAATGAAAACCACAACAAGGCATAAACCAAAATAAAATGGCCAAATGGGACAAAAGACACAAAGGCTTGTGGAAAACAAGATAAAAACAAAAAACATAAGGATGAAAGTATTGTAGAGTATTGACAGAAGCGTGAATCTGTTAGTTTATCTTCTGCAGAGTGTAAATGAGCCTGTGGAGCCATTCCAGCTTTAAGCAGTGCCATAGGCTGCAATACATTTATCTATCTTTATACTGAAGAATGTTGCGGGACTTTTGCTAAGTATAGAAACACAAAACAAAATTGTCAGTTTGTTTAAGACCTTCATTAATAGCTTTCCTCAAAACAAATTTATGAAGGATCTAAATGAACCTCTTCACTATACTAATTTGAGTATTTGCTTGACTGTATGCATCACTAAAAGAAGCATTTTTTTTAAGTTTTCTTCTTTGTGTGTATTGTACACATACATCATTTTGACTCCACTGAGCTAGCCCTATAATCCAAGATTAATTACAACCATGTGCCTACACTGTCAAAGAAAGGTAGATTTACCACATGTATAATTTAACACGTTTATTGATGGGCAAGGTGCTGCTGTTAGCTCATGCACTGATACCCAAAGTGAACCAGCTATGGACTTTTGCATATGCACTTTGGTACACAGACATTTATGCCCTTCAGTATTTGTAAAAAAAGTTATGTTTTTCTTTTGTTAAGCTGTTAAAATCAATATTAAAAGTTGATCACAAAAAAAAGGTAGATTTCAATCAGTCACACATCAGCAAATATCACCCGTCCTTCTTTTGGATCCACCTCTTCGCATTCATCGTCAACCTGCAGAGAGCAGTCAGGCAGGCAGTAACATTACTTTACACTTAAATACATTTAGCTTTACTTAGAGGCAGCAGTGTGGTGCAGCCGGTAGGGCCTGTCTTGGTGAAGTTTGCATGTTATCCCGTGCATGTGTGGGTTCTCTCTCGGCAGTCCGGCTTCCTCCCACAGACCAAAAACATATTTATTAGCTTGATCACTTGATCCAAATTGCCCTTAGGTATGACTGTGAGTGTGAATGGTTGTCTGTCTCTCTATGTGACTTCATGACTGGCTGACGACTGGTTCAGGGTGTACCCCGCTATTCTAGCTATCATTGGATGTACTCGCCCAATGACAGCTAGAATAGGCTCCAGCCCCTTCGTGACCCTGGAAGGGATAAACTGTATAGAAAATGAATGAAAGAACTTTACTCCGTTTATGTCTTGGCTACAAAGGGCTTCATCCTATTTTGATTTTACACCATTTCAAAGCTTGTGACTTCGTTTTGCTTTTTAAACAGATTTCCTTTAATGTGGACACAGTGTCAGCTGCGGTGTCACTCTATTTGATTTAATTACACGCAGAAGATTTTCTTTGCAGACAGTGTCAACAGCCTGTGTTTGATGTGGTTATAGCTCCCCTAAGATGACATTAGACATGCTAGTTAGCTCAAAGGGACAGATTTTATATACGGTCATAAAACAAATTCAGTAAACATGAGAAAAACTGAATATGTAGCGTAGCTTAAAAAAAAAAAAACAGAAGTGCAGTCATCTTCTAGGGGCAAGTATTGGCGCATAAACATTTTTTGTCTTTGAAATGTAAACTTTTCAATTGATTGATTTAAACAATAATCTGAATTGATAATATCCTTTTTATCCAAATGTCTACTTGTTAAGTATTGCATGTGAGTATTAAAACTTGTCTCAATACCGGGCATATGATAAAAAATATACAATAAGGTCCTGCAAAAATTAATGAATTGTAAAGCAATCATCAAATTGACTTGAAATATGAGAAGTTATCTGATTTACTCAATCTCAATTCTATTTTCCCTGCTCTAGTTTGGAGCAGCATTTTAAAGCCCATGATATATTTGACTTTTTCAGTGTGGTAAATTGGACCTCATGGAAATAGAAGCACAGATGAAATATGAAGCCTTTAAATTGAGTCACACTCCTACACACATGATAAGATTGAATGAAATAAGAATCATACAGACTGATCAGTGCAAAAATGTAATGTGATTTCCTGTCTCACCCTCTGCTGTCTTCTCCCTCTTGGTGCAGTGGCCCTCCTCTTCATCATATTAATGGTACTCCGTCGACGGAAAGACACGGACAGAGAGCTGCACATTGCTCGGGCTCCATTACTACGCAAAGAGCGACCTCAGGGTCGATACTACGGGATCCCCTGTGACGCAGAGCCGGTTTACGCTGGCTGGTGAACCAAAGGACTTTGAATGAGCTTTCTTAAAGATAGGACAAGTACTACTGAAATCGCCAAATGGATTTTAACTAAAGAACTTATAGAAGAAGACTTTTTATGTGGTACATTTGAATATATTATTGAGAGATGGACTTTTGCTGTGTGTGGCTTGTTGTAGTTTGACACTGTTACAGTTGTTCCGCTCAGAGTCGAACGCTCTCCTTTTGTAAACTAGTTAATTGGATTATGAGAGGTATGTATGCTGGGACGAACGCCTCAACTGGGTGGGAACTTCTGTCCTATGAAAAGCACTTTTTTAAACCGAAGTAATTGATTTACTTTGCACTCCTGTCTCTGTAGACGTGTGGGTGCTTCCATTAACTCCTGAAACTCCACAGGGCCAGAGCGGCATGAAACGTGGGTGGTGCCTTGTGTTTATTTAATGTGTTTGATTACAGTGCTGTGTCGTCTGTAGTCACATTGGTACATTTGCTTTAAAGTTTTTCATCTGCTTTTTTAAAAAAAAAAATTATTTGTATGTTTTAAAGGAAAAGAAATAAAAATGATTACTTGTGAATGGCTTACTCTTTTTGCTCTTGGGAGTCACGTTGTACACTTGAAATCTGGAAGTAGGTGAGACCAAAAATGTCAACTATTCAAGAAATATCCATCCGTTAATGAGGGGCATCTCAGATATATTTCATCAGGCAAGATTTAATGGACATCAAGGAAGAAACTTGGGAGTTGATAATAACAAACAGGTGTAAATCAATCAGTGTATTAAATACACTGAAACAGCAATTTGTAGCATGGCTTTTCAGCTTTCTATTTGCTTTAATTTGGGAATGATCTTGAAAAATGCGTAGCACATTTTATAATTACCATTACATGTGTTTTCAACAGCATTTCAATTAGATGTACAATATATAATATACCAAATAGTATACTATAAAGAAAAAAGTACCCTGGTATGATATATGTTTTATAGAGATAGACTAACAAATTATACTTTAATATATTAAGATTGTCTTAAATTGCTAAGTGTAACCTAAATTTAACAGTTAATTGGCAAAGAAGTAAAGAATATTGAACATGTAAAACAAAAGAAGTAGCCATATTGCCATATATTTATAACAACCATAAAATTATCTCAATTACAAATATTCTCCTCTAAATTCAGCAAACATGTAAGGTCATTTCCTATATAAAAAAGTATTATTTCTAAGAGCATCTCAGATATCTTACATTAGGCAAAAAATAATAATGTAGGAATATATCTTGCTTGTAAGTGATCTATTGTGACTTTTATTTTCATTGTAGCTATAATATGAAGGGTATCATTTATATGAAGAGTTGCTTCTGTGCATTTTCTTTTCTGAAAGTGGGGATGTTTAGACTGAAGGGAAGAGCGATGTCGACAGGACTGTGGTTAGATTCCAGGAGTAAACAATTATTTCCACTTTATGCAAACATGCATGCAGGAGAGTGTGACAAATAGCAGATCCCAGAACACATAAACAAGTTTCAAAGTTTCAGCCATGTCAGTAAGGATACGGATACAGCTGTGAGAAGTGGGAAAGACTGACTGTGAGGAAAAGTGATGCCACTGTGAAGACAAAATTATGTGATCAAGTTTATTCTTGAATAAACATCAATTGCACTTTTTGCAAAGTAGTTGTAAAATGCCCAATAACAATTGACTTCAGTTCAAATTTTAATCAGATTGATGCAACAAAAAAAAACTCTCACAAATAAACCCTAATCAGTCAGTTTTGGCCTCTAAGAGTTTTAGATAAATGTTTTCTCATGTGTTAACTGAGTGTTGATATTGGAACTGTGTAAAGTTTAAGCTTTTTCATGGATTAACTAGAATAGGTCTGTTGTACATACATTATTATTATAAATGTTATTCTATTCTTTAATAATTTGTATTATGCCTTTTCACATCACATTGTATGCAAATTAAATTACAGTTGAAAGTGCTTTACAGGGAAGCAGAATATTGACAAAATAAAAGAATATAAGTATAGTGAAAACAATCATTTATGTAATTATTGTTTCTTTTTACAACTAGAAAACAATCAGAGGTTTCATTTACTGAGTAGTACTCTTTTGTAGTGACAAGTAGGTTGTCAAGAAGGACTTGTAGACTAATGCACATAAAAACTATAGTAAGAGAACAATACAATATAGAAAACTGAAAAACAAGGAATAAAAAAAGGCAAAGCAATAAAACCAACTAACAAGAAAAGAAGCTAAAAGACATAAAAATCGAGTTATAATGATATACGATTAAAAAAGAAAAAGAAAACTATTAAACTATATTATCATGGTAAAACATACAAATAAATACTGCAAATAACATCAAACTAGAACATTTGGATGCCACAGTTTGGACCTTTATAAGAAGTTTTGGAGCTGCTCTCTGGAACAGCTTTTGGTAGTGCTTTATACATCGATACAATCATTTTAAATCATGAAAATAATAATAATAAACTGATAGGGGTAATTGCTCTCAGCTCTCTTGCAGCTGAATTATCTCAATCTGAGTTATTGTGCTTTTCGGTATACCAGAACGGAGAGCTTTCTGAGAACTGATCCAGAGAGACAGCTAAAAGCGTCATTTAGGTCACCAGAGTGACAACAGATCATAACAGTAAACTATTTTTAATAAGACAGAAATATTTTACGACTGTCACACGGAGCTACAGGTACACTGAAATGTTGCTAGGTGGCGTTAATGCACCGTTGGGCTTCTGCGTTTGGACGCGAACAAAAACAAGTTTGTCCATCCAGGACCCTGTAGTGACGTCACATTCAGAGGAAAACATGGCGGCCGCCCTGGCAAGGAGATTGTCCGGTGTGTATCATCGATTTCAAATTCACACGTCTACTTAAAACCCCGTGTTACCTGTAAATGTTAGTTCATTATATTCTTGTATTGATGTTCGTAACTTAGTGTGTAAAGTGCGTGAAAGAACAACGCCGTCCATCCTGCCTTTAAATGCGAGCTAACCAGAGACTGTGCTGTTTGTCCTCCTTACGTCTCTTATATGTTGTCCTTGTGTTTAACAGGGCTGCTGAGGCCGCTGTCTGTCTCTATGTGTGCTAAAACACCACAGATCTGTCAGTTCTCCAGCTTCATCCCTCCTCAGCCTCTGTACAGCCCAGCAGCAGCTCCTGTGAGGGCTGCAGGCTGCCTGACAGCCCGGGTCAACATCCTACAGCGGTGAGACAGGGAGCAGAGATCCTGCTTATTTTACTGTTTTATAATGCTGTTAGGACAAACTATGTTTATTTTACTGTTTTATAATGCTGTTAGGACAAACTGTTTTTATTTTACTGTTTTATAACGCTACACTGAGGCTCTAGATAGTGGTCAGCAGGCATGTCAATACACTTGACTCATGGGGATGATTTTGTTTAATCATTTGTAAACATAAGTCATTTTGATAATGCACATTCAGTTTTTGGATGTGAGCACATAGTCACATGTCATAATAGTCACCAGGTTGTAGGGATGGGAATCAAAAACCAATTCCAGTTGAGAATCGTTAACAGCTCCATCAAAGAATCGATATCATTAATCTTTTTGCTTATCAATTCCTTCCACTGACAGGGCTCAGAAGTGTCAGAATTGTGGCTTAATTCTCATTGCACCTACTACTCAACCTTAAGTGAGTGGAAACACCATCAATTTACAGAAGCAGTCATCTATGCTGTGACGTGTTTGACATTGTTGCCACTGAAAATCAGACCAACATTTACCCACTCGCAAAACCTGCAGGAATCGATAAGGGAATCATTAAGGAATTGGATTGATCAGCAGGATCGTTAACAGCATTGATATTGATAAAATCCTATCAATTCCCATCCCTACTGGGTTGTCAACAGAACATTTTTCATTTTCATGTTAAGAAATCCTTTAAAAGTCCTGAATCTACATCAGGATTTCAAATCACTGCCAAATCGAATCACTTCTTCATTTGTGTCATGACCCAACATTCAAAACAAACTGAATAATACTTGTAAATACATCTCCTCCTTGGCAGAGACAACCCCTCTTTTTCAGGGACTGGTGTGGAGACAAGGGTATCTAAAGTACATCTTTGGGGCAAACTGCAGACAACAGAAAATTCCATAAACTGAACTTAATTTCGACCCAAATTACAACATGAAGGTTTCTCTTAACGGATGAATACAGATAAATGATTCATGGCAGCAAACAGCATAAATGGCACTCACTTTCTGGGCTTTTTTCTTTGTATCAGGGTTCACAAAGCATGTTATGCTCATCATTGGGAACTACTGCACTGTAACACTGTTGCCCCCCAAGTAGTATTTTAAGAAGTACCTGTTTCTAGTGATTTTCTTTGTTGTGTCAAATGCATATTTGTGATTTTAAAAATGGGGAAAATAGTTGGGATCACAATTCATGAAGATGCAATAAATTAGGGATTCTTAATATACTGATATTATGATATCAGTATCTGCCGGTCATTGCTTCAAAAGCCAAATACCGGGAACAGCAGGTTTGAACACGTCTGCAGATATAAAAGATCAAATACATTTGATTTAAAGGTATAAGATCTAAAGTGACGTCCAGTTCGTTTTTCATCAGCAAGATGTTACTTTGCTGTCTGTAAAACGGCAGTTTGATTTAATTTATTGTTAAAACACATTTGACTATTAATAAAGATGTAAAAACATCATTTTCAGTTACTCACATGCCGGTATTGGCTAAAGCGTGTTTGAATAAATATAATCAAATTGGATATCAGCCCTACAGTAAATATCCCATGTTTTCATGATTTGCCATCTGAAAGCTTGTTAAACATTTAAGATTGAACAACCAAGAGGATGAAGTGTGAAGCACCACAAACAGAACTGTGTTTGACTCGAGGGCAACACAGACTATCAATAATTTTATAGGAGACTCATTTCATACATTTTAGATCATGCTTTTGAAAGAGTCTTACTTGATTTAGGTAATTCAAAATATGTATTTATCCACTCTAAATGTTACATTTTATTTTGATATATTAAGCATATTTTAGTTTTTTTTTTTAAGTATTCTTCATAGTCTTGTATCGTTTTAGCTCAATCTATTTCTCCTGTAAATAAAGTAGAGTTTTTATAGTTGAAAGCTCTGTAGCCTGTCATCACTCTTTAGTATGGAGAGCAACATTTCTCAGAGGACTAAAACCTCAGCCTAGAGGGAAAAACTTTTTACAGTCATAACGGACATGATGAACAGCTGTATGAATGTGTCACAGTGTTTATGTTTTACTTTAATAGAATCCAATGAAGTAATCAGCAAATGTATATGAAGACAGTATAAGTCTATTTTATCTTGAGTTATACTTTACTGTTAAAATAATTTAATCTATACAACATTTTATTCTTTATTAAATTACTCTTTTGATTCATAAAAGTAGGGATTGAAGTGATGCTGGGGCAAACCACTATGAGACATCATACATTTTTCCACTATTACAGTCAATATAGGATGTTTATGGCTAATTCATATGTTCAAAATATAGTCTGTAAATACTAGCAAAATTATAGTAGTAATTAGGCAAATTTCTGCTGTTACTGACATTGATCCAATATATCATGCATCCCTAGTTAAACAATAAGGTTTAAATATTCTGTATTGGAATCAGGACTCACACATTAACAATTTCTATGCCCTTTGACCTCTGTTTTTATGTTGCTGCAGGGTATCATCACTTGTTCCCAGTGTGACTCAGCAACCCAGCAGAAGTCTCACCTACTACAGCGTGAAGAAGGGCAAAAGAAAGTCTGTAAAATCGGTGACAGATCGTTTTATGAGGCTACATTGTGGCCTTTGGATCAGGCGAAAGGTACTTTAGAGGCTCTTTAACGTTCATGGCAGGGTTTGGCTCCTCACTGCTTATAAAAATGTTAATGGTCTGACTTGTTCTGCCATTAAAAACAGGCTGGATATAAGAAGAAACTGTGGAAGAAGAAACCTGCCAGACGAAAGCGCCTGAGGGAGCACGTCATCTGTAACAAAAGCCAGAGCAAACTTTTGGATAAAATGACCACCTCCTTTTGGAAAAGGAGGAACTGGTACGTCGACGATCCTTACCACAAGTACCACAACAGAGTCAACCTGAAAGTTTGATTTGATGCTGTAGAGATCTTTCCTTTTGACTGGAGTGTAATAAAATTATGTACCAAATAAAGTCTTAAATCTGAGATTTTCTTCAGACACTTTTAAACTTATAAACAGATAAGGGGTGCAAGTAGCAATGTCCACACACACCACATCAATAGAGGTCGTTGTCTTCAAAGCAGGCAGCCCAGGGTCAAACTGATGCTTTTTTCATAACTTGCTGGGAGTCAAGTTCAGCCCCAGGTTTCTCTTTTTTGCTTCCTTTTTTCTTTCTCATTTTCTGTTGACCTATTCCTAAAGCCATAGTGATAAAACCTCAGAAAAACACACAAACGCAGGGAACTTTTTGAGTCATATTTAATGGATTTAAACAGAACTATTCAACAAGATTTGATTGCCATAACCCATCATGTAATCAATTAATACTTTATTTTCTTAGCGATCACATTGAAATTTAATAAATGTGGCATTCTGGCCTGCCAGAACATAATTTCTCAGGATGATGGAGTAAAAGTGGCAAATTCATCAATAAATCAGACATGTTAATAATAGATATGTAAAGCTGACATGTATGTTATGTCTAAACACTTTAATTCTCATACAAAGCAACCAAAATGACAAAATAAGTTGTTAAACCATCTGAGAAGGCCAACAACTTTTCACAAAATCATTCCAGAGATCCAAATTGCAGTCAAATTAACAACAAACATCATGCAATGATGAGTTTCAGTCTACGCACGAGAATACAAATCAGCTACTTAGCAACACGTTTTTTCTGTTTTACTTTGCGTGTATTTTTATGGAAGGGTATCACCTCCAACACTAACACTGATACAACAAACGCTGAAACACAATCAGTTTTCCTGTTTATTTTTTTCACCATTTATCCATTAAAAGGACATTTCATGTGCATAACGAGTGTATCTACAACATCAGAGTGAATGACGTGTAAACAGAACAGTTGTACCTGAGAAGCTTTTGTTTCAAACTTCAAATCACCGCTAATGATGCAGATACAGTGATGAGAGTTTTTAAATCTACTGCGCAAGATCACCCAGAAACAAACCACC
This sequence comes from Scarus forsteni, assembly GCA_036419115.1. Lineage (NCBI taxonomy): Eukaryota > Metazoa > Chordata > Actinopteri > Labriformes > Labridae > Scarus > Scarus forsteni. The sequence goes on from JAZDUH010000451.1 coordinate 32,750,826, forward strand.
ACAGTGATACTTTGTGTCAAATGTTGCTATGATGCAGGCTCAGTGAAGAAAGATGACAGGGTGAAATTAAAAAACCTACAGTGTATCACGCCATATTAAGTTCAATTTGAGTTTGTAAACCTGCAAACTAATACAGTCACTTGATCTCTAAACAGGAAAACAAGCAAGAAGAAGGTAAGATAGTTGTATTTTGTGTTGCTCAGTAACAGCAGAGCATTACACAGTGACTTTAAACATGGAGAAGGCACCATGTTTACAGTAAATCTATATATGCTCATGTGCAGTGGTGGACTGTAATGTCGGCTTACTTCAGTACTGTGCTTAAGTGGAGTTTTGGAGAACCAGAGTTTCACTTGAGTTTTTTTTGGCTGCATAATCTTCTACTTTTACTCCGCAACATTTCTAGTAGGAAGTATGCTAAACACCTTTGCAAGGACAGATTTGATTGAGCCTTAAAGTCGTAGCCAACAAAAGCAGACTGACCATGAGCTTATTTAGGAGTGAAATGGTGGAATTTGTTTCTATAGAAGATGCAAACCTGTTAAAATGTTTCAGGAGAAGAAGTTGTCTGAGATCCCAGGGAAAAAAAAACTACCCTACCCACCCGTGTCGCAGTTAAGCCTCCGACACTGTTGTTGACTGTTACAATTTACGTTAATGTAATTTCTTTAACTATTTTACTTTTCAGGGGCTAAAATGTAGTGAGAGGCACCTTTAGTGGATCTCTACGTTCTAGAAAAGTGTGCTACACATTTGATACTTGCAGTGGATTGTGGGATATGTACGTTCTTATGACACATTTTGGAACAGTCTGGTACCTTTTCCCTTTTTTCTGTTTCCATTATTTTTTTTCACCAAATCAGATAGTTAATTTTCACAAGTTCATGGGAACGTTAGTTAGCTCAGCTTAAGGATTAAAATGTTGCAATAATTAGATTTAATATTAATTAAAATGCCTGTTAAAGCTTTGAAGCAATTTGCCTCTCGAACCACCAAGAGGTGGGCAGGTGCTAATGAGCCTTTTAAAACCAATGTCACTGCTGGCATCACAGCATCAGCTGTAGGCAAAACAAAGCAAAACTAGAGGCAAATATGAATTATCACAAGTCCGCAGGCAGCACTGAAGTCTAAAAAAGCAGTTTTGTTGCATTGCCGGGTGCTATAAAAGATAGACAGATAATGGCCCAAATCTGAAACTTGACTTGCTCATGTTGTGTTTAGTTTTTCAAGTGACAGAGTCCAGGTAAGTACATGACCTCACAAACATCAGAGGGACCTGGATCATCTCCCACCAGTGTTGAAAACAACCTCAAGAAACTTGCTGCCATACTGTTTAGAAAAGGGCCTGTATGACTGCTACAGCAGAAGGGAGGACAATTCTCCATCTAATAACCAAATATTTGACCAGTAGTTTAGTTTTTAATATGTTGACTAACGTAATCAAGCCTTGCTGTCTGTCCACCACTGCCACGTTATGTTCTGCTACAGCTAAACATCACCTTTTTTCGTAATTGGCATCAAGTTGCCCAACAAATTGTCAACAAAGTGACAAAGCGTGTGAACAAACTCAACAGTAGATTGTCAAAAACAGTCTGTTCCACTAGGAAAACCTCTTGGTAGAATCTTTTACATTTTTCATGAATGTAATAACTTATACGAGAAGTCAATACACAATATACTATCAGTAAAGAAGAAATAAGAATCTTATATTCATTATAATTCAACTACTATATTTCATTATTGTTTGATGTAATTTTTGGCCATTTCAGAGAAATGAGGGCAGTCATTTAAGATTTAAACATAGTGCAAAATGATTGTTTGATGAAAACTAAGCTGTTAGAGATACTTTTGTCCCACATTTTCTTTAAGGCTTTCATAGAGGTAAATAACAGAGTATCTTCTGTTGCTACTGTCCCACTTTTTTGTTACTACAGGTTGTCTAATCTCAGATCATAGTTTTAGCTGAAGATGTGTTTCCTAAAACTATGTCGTGTTAATCACTCAGAGTACAAACAGGCTTCACTCCTGTTTCTCCTCAATAGATCAAACATAAGTAAAAACAACCCCCTTTCATTTGATCCTTGGCGTTTCACACATTCTCTAAATGCCAGCTGTAGTTTTCAGTGACAGTACATTCTGTTTTCTAAACAGAAGACAAATGACAGGGTAGACACACATGCAAATGCCAACCCACACCTGATATATAAAAACAATGAAAATCAGAAGGATGAAGTACACACAAACTGTACATAAATACATAATCAATAACCCACAAACTCAAAATGTCTGTCAGCATGGAGCCCATTCACTCATTGTTCTACCTCACAAACCAAATCATGAGCCACAAGCTATATATTCTCACATAGAGGGGTCATCATAGGTCACTTTGGTAATACCTTATCCCAAAGCAAGGCTGCTTCAGTCATGTAGCTTTTGGCCATTCAGTGTTTTCTCGTCTTGCAGCAAAGGCAGCTGGAGGAGTCTTTAGGACAGTTCTACATGGCTTCATTGTTTGAGGAAAGAGCACTCCGGGATCTTGTGAGAGGCCTTAAGACTCTAAGAGGTGGCTGCAAGGAAGAACAAATGTTGATAAAAACAAAAACAGTTCAGTCATTTAATAGGCACAATGTGTTAAACAGTATAAATGTGGCTGGTCATTATATACCTGAATGTTCATATTGTCAACAAATCCCAAGGAAAAGGCCAAACAACTGTTGGCATCAAAAGAAAAATGGATTCTTATGAAAACAAAGACCTCTAAAGACTTCCCTTTACCAGAAGAAAATGACTACTTTTAACAAAATTTGAGAAACTTTGGTCGACATTCAAAGAACTTTTTTTTCCACAACATTTTGGAAATTTTACAAAAACATTTTAGAAGTTCAGACAGAATTTTCTAAACTTTAATCAAAAAATCATGTTAACTTTTTTAGTAAATCTATTTGTATGATTATTGAATTTTTATAACAGTTTGTCAGAAAGTTGAAATATAAACTTCAACCCGATTATTTGTAAAAAAAATTTAAATATCAGAAACGCTTGACATGTTTTTTTTAAAAGGAACGAAAAATGGAGCAACTTCCATCCTGCTTAACCTGCCTTTAAAATTATTTTTCAGAAATTTTTCATGCCAATAATTTTTTTGTTTTGTGTCTTGCCTTAATCAAAAGTCCATGACAAGCAGCTAGACATCATTCCTTTGACTGCATGCACCAACAAGGAAGAGACAAAGCTAATTAGCTTAGTTCAAACACTGAGGAGTCAATGGGTTGCGTTAGCCTGCCTTTGCCTACAGTCATGAGATAAACTCTTTGGCAACTCTAAACAGTTCTGCGTGCTTGTTGTGACACCTTTTTTACAGCGTTAACGGTACTATTTTTAGGCTAAGATAAGCACTTGAAGTAATTTCTAAAAGAAATACAGAAAAAATAAAACCAAAGGGCCCATGTAAAACCCCTGTGGACATTAGGCCTGTGCTCAAAATATCTATACAGCAAAATATCGTATCGCACTCCTTTGGGATACGTGTATCGATATGGATTCTACAGAATCGATACGGCCTAAATATTTTGACAGTTGTTGTAAATACACTTTGGGTAATGTTAACAGTGGCACAGTTCAAGGTAGAAGACGAGCTACATAATGAAGCATACGTTCTAAATTTGAACTTAGGTCTACCATCTTTGAGGATCTGAATTTATGTCTCTCAAGTTGTAGAACCACTTACAACTCATCCTTGTTCTTTTTCTTCTTATAAGAAAAAACTAAACTTGTCAAGAATTGCTTAAAGCACAGTCAATGTTCACAATTTACATGTATCAGGATACATATCGTATCGTGGCCTTAGTATCGGGATACGTATCGTATCGTGAAGTTGCTGGAAATACCCAGCCCTAGTGGACATGCCTGTAAAGGTCAACAAAACAAAAAGATCCTGTTGTATCCCTGTAAGTTAAAAATGACCCGAAACTGTCATACATTAAAAAGCTAATAACATGACATTTTTAGTTGTTTTTTTTCTGAAATATGGAATTGCCAATCTTTTTTTCTCTTTCTTGAGTTTTTGTTGCTTTTAGCTGTATTTTTTCAAAAACGTTTGTAATTAATGCGCCATGATGCTTTTTATTTCTTTTATCATAAATATTTGTTATATTTATTTTAGACAGTTTTAGGGACCTTGAGAAACCAACATCCCATGTGAGACTTCTATTTACTGACCTGTCCTTCACTTTTAATAAGATGCAGCCCCATATTTAACCAGAGAGATTATCCTCTCATTTTAAATTCCCTGGGGAAATTTCTTTACTGTTTTCTTTAAATGTATTTTTGGGGAATTTTGTGCCTTTATTGATAGGAGAGAGACAGTGGATAGGCTTGTGAAAGAGGGGGAGAGAGTAGGGGAAGACGCTCTGCAAACTGGTCACAGGCTGGATTCAAACCTGGACCAGCAGCATGTACATGGGATGTGCATGGTTGCTAACCACTCTGCCAAACCAGCACCCTTTCTTTATTGCTTTTTAATGTCTTAACAGACAGAATTCAAAAGGGTTTTGTAAATGCTCACATGTCTAAAGTCATTGTTTCACATACTGGGTCTCCTCAAGGCTGTGTCCTTTTCCCCGTTTTTTGTTTTGTACATGGAAAGGTGTTTGATTCTTAACTAAAATTTGTTGAAAACACATGACCATGACTGGCCAAAACAGCTACATGCTGCATCTTTGATAAACTTACACAAACTGTGGTGCACATACTCACTGACCTGATCAGAAGTGTCTACATGATTCAACTGATGGGTACGTTTTTATGGAATTTGTTGACAATCTGAAAAATATCAAATAATCCAGCCTATAAAACAATGCAGTCTCACTCTGTTGGGCACCGCCACACCAAACAAACTCCCACTAGTGATTCATTCCAGAGACTAATGCAAAACTGTGTGCATTAAATCACAAAGAGGTGAGCTATTATCAGGGCAATCCACGTCAACATGTCGGCCATGTTTGGATGTTTCCCATGCCACATTACCAAACACGTGAGCAACTGTAAAATCTCATATTCATGAGCTCTAACAATGCATCTACAGAAGTTATTACATGACTCAACTCCACCCGTGCAGAAGTCCTGTTAGCAGCCAGACTCTCCACAGTTAGAGCACATCTGAGCAATGATGATGTGCTTAAACACACGGCAGTATAAATTAGTAACCGGGTGAGTAGACCACCACTCTCAGGGGGCGGTAAGAGTCAGGCGGCAGCTGAGACAGCCATCATGACTAGGCGGTGTACCTCCGGAGCCTTCCTCTTTATCAGTCTGAGCTGTGGAGAGCCTGACGGCACCTGCACTCCTCCCCCCACCTCCTCGGGGGGCTCTGGAGCTGGAGGAGAGGGAGGTGGAGAGGGCGTGGAGGGTAGGGAGGACTGGGGTGTCAGTGAGGGTGTAATAGGAGTGGATTCCGGCTCAGAGGGGAAAGTAGTTTGGGACAGTGAGCTTTTGGAGTCCCATTGGTCCAGTCCCAATACCTCAAAGTCAGTCATGTCAAAATCTGTACCAAGTAAAAGGTTGATGGGATAAAAAAACATGAAAATCTGTTTGTTTGTTTTTTTGGATTATTGAACTGAATGTTCAATTGTCGTGCTCTAGCCTGGCAGCAGATTACTGACTGCTGGGATTGTAAAAATTCTTATCCAAATGCATTATCATTCAGCAGACAACAAAACAGAAGAGTAATGGGACGCTATTTTAAGCTGGAATCAAATTGCTGCAGAAAAAGCTAACAAGCCTTTACATACTGAGCCCATCTGTTCTTCTGCACGATTACATCAGCTGTTATGTAATGCAGCGTCAGGAGTAAACATAAGTATACATTTATCAACATTGTTCAATCTCCATCTTTAAATGCTACAAGAATCTTTATTACCTTTTTTAGACAGGGAACAGTTTGACTATAGCTTAATGAACCGATTTACAATACAAAAACCTATGATAACTTATCAGACCTTCTATTTTTGTCCCCAGAAATAGAAAAAAAAGAAAAACATCAGTGACCTGTACAGCTGCTCTGCTCAACATATATTTTATTACTATAAATAAGGGTACTGCTGTTAATTTAGAGTCCATCATATATGTGTCAAGCAGCTGCTGTAGATACTTGACATACAAATGCATGTGAATGCATGGCTACAAATAGTCCTTGACAAATGCAGATTTATTACTGCCTTGAACAAACTCTGAGTCCAAAGTGGCTGAGACATGTAAAATGTGAATAAAAGCAGAGAACAACGATTAACAAAGATTTATCAACCAATATTCAATTAAAGACAACATAATGACAAGATAGTAAATGTTATTACTTTTGGTTCCTGGGGGAGACACTGAATTTGATGTTTGCAACATGGTTCAAAAACAGTTGGGACACGAGTATGTTTACGACTGTGTTTTATAACTTTTTCCTCTAATGATTCTCTGAAAGGATTGTGAGGTCTGAAAACATCCATCCATCCATTATCTATACCGCCTTTCCCGTTTGGAGGCACAGGGCATGGAGCCTATCCCAGCTGAGATTGACTGAGACAGAGTTACATCCTGAACCTTTCACCAGCCAATGATAGGGCCCCATAGAGAGACAGACCACCATCCACACTCACACTCACATCTAAGAGTTATTTGGAGTCACCAACCAACCTAATGAGCATGTTTTGGTTAGTTGGATGAAGCCGGAGTGCCTCGAGAGAACCCATCTCATTGCACAAAGAGTAATGCAAACTCCACACACAAGGACCTCGGCCAACCAGCAAGTTCACAACCAGCAACCTTCTGGTTGTGAGGCCATCATGCTGCTTGGATTGAAGACACTTAAGGTTAAATACTGAAAGTGAAATCTCGTAGTGCTACCACCTCTGTAGGACAGTGGCTGGATGGACTCCTTGGTCAGACTGGGCCTCCCTGTTACCCCTTTTCCACCAAGCTGGTTCCAGGGCTGGTGCCCGTGCTGGTGCTAGAGCCGGTTCGCAGTTGGTTCAAGTGAGAACTAGTTAAGAACCGTTTGCTTTTCCACAAAAGGGTGCCGACCAGAGGGCTACGTCATCACGTCAATGTATACGTCCGTATACGTCTGTATACGTCACGACAGTTTCCCATAACAACTAGTGCCAAATTTTATTGCCACAGCAAAGATGGAGGACTACGTTGCGGTTCAAGTGTTGCTGCTGGCTTTTCGAGCCTTCCTTGGAGAGCAAAATTTGGCGATCCAGCAAGTTAATGCTGCTCGACGATTATGCAAGGTCGTCTCCTCCACTGACCACTGCTCCAACTTATCTTCTTACTGCTTACCCCGAACTCGTCTTTTTAAAAATGGCTCTCTCCCGTGTTTTTACTCTGCTTTGGTTGGTCAATAATCCCGCCCCCACCCCCTGACGTAAGCGCGTAGCCCCCGACGTAACGTGGTTCTTTCTGCTGGCCCAGCAAAGAGTTGGTGCTTGCCAAGCACCGGTTTTGAGAGCCAGCAACCGGTGCTTATTCTGTGAAAAAAACAAAGAACTGGTGCTAAGTCTGGCTCTAGCTCCGAACCAGCCCTGGAACCAGCTTGGTGGAAAAGGGGTATGTGTGGAGTTTGCATGTTCTCCCTGTGCATTAGTGGGTTTCCTACATGTAAATCGGCGAACGAGACTGTGACTCAAGGTGTATCCTGCCTCTTGCCTAAAGTCAGCTGGGATAAGCTCCAGCCCTTTGGATAGACCAGTCCAGGTAATGATGGCTGTATGGATAATGTTCCATACATATTTAGGGTAAACAGGTCCGTACTGCATGCAGGTCTTGTACCCACACTCAGTTCATGTGATGTCATGCTGTTTTAACCTGTAAGGAATGTTCTTGGCATTGTCTCACTAAACTAAACTGGGATGTCCTTGTAAAGACTTTGCCTGGGTAAAAGGAAATGTTACTCTAAATACTGTTTACACCTCTCAGTATTAATGGTACCTACACAGATGTGCAAGTTACCCATGCCATGAGCACACACCATCATAGATGCTGGCTTTTTAAACTTTGCAGATGGTCTGACAATGCAGACTCTCCAGACTATAGCACTCTTCCTCTTTGTGCCAAGAGAAGTTGCTAAAACTTTTGGATGTTGTTGATGTTTGGTTTTTGATTTATATGGTAGTCTCTTTTTACATTTATTCATTCAGTAATGTATTTTAGTAACCGGGAATGGTCTCCTGAAATGTTAATGATCCTATGGTGTAATATCCATCAGAATGATGCCAGTTCTTCTTTGGATTACACTATGGACTGTAGGTGCCATATTGCCACTATTTTCCTGTGAAGTCTTTTATAAAGCAAACAAACTACAATCACCATTAAATTTGAATGATTGAGCTTTTAAAAGTGCTGTTCCAGGACTTTTTTTTTTTTTTACAATTTAGAAACCTTATCAGCCTTGTCCCAACTTTTTTGGTTAAAGTTTGAAATCCCGAGCCATTAATTTTTAAAGAAGTGATAAAGAGTTATCAGATTGAACAGTAAATTTCTTTATTGCGCTGCATTTACTTTAATTAGATTAAAGAGGATTTGCAAATCACTTTTTTAGTTTTGATTCACATTTTACAAAATTCAAAGTCTTTTGGAATTTAAGTTTGCACACGTTGTCTTGATTCAATAGAGTCGTGTATATAAGAAATCCTTCACATTCCTAAAATTCAATAACCTGCTGTTGAGGTCTATGTCTTCATTATTACCATCTGGTTCTGGGTGGGGAGCCACAGCATAAACTGTGTGTGGAAATATTTGGAGACAGACTTCGACAAACTAGCTATGGACTGAAAATTGAAGTTGTTGAGATAAAGAGAGATGGTAAAATATGCCAGACTGACTATTTTCACTGTTTCATCAAATAAAGCAAATACCAAAAAAATCTTTAAGATCGATTAAGAATGAATGAAGGGAAAAACAATCCTTGGACCCAGTCAGGATCTTAACAGTGGCCACACAAGCATAAACCTGAATTGAAATAGGTAGCGGTTGATAAAAAGGTAGTCCCACAGTTGTCTATTCTTTAATGTCTAAATTTACATCAGCTGAGAGAAAAAGACACCAGATTATGATGAAACAAACCACAACTGTTTTCGCATGATGTTACAGTGAGAACAAATCCCCCCAGCTACACGTGAGTTATATCACAGGATGGTTCGCCTGGCAGCCCTTTGAGGCCCGAGCGGCTCCAAACAGGAAGGTAGGACTAAGGTTAGAGGCCGCTCAGGAAGGCAGGAGTATAGAACAATATCTATCAGCTTAGACTGACATGAACAGAAAGAAAAAAATCTGCTTTATACCCAGATTTACAAAAACTATCAGAGTGGTTGTTTTTAAATGGCACTGTTAACGCTCCTTTATAGGGAGTAATCTAGAGATGTACAGAAAATGTTTTGGAAGAACATAATTGAGAACAGAACAAAACAAGAAGAAGCACATAAACAAATCAAAAAACACCATGACAAAAAAGAGACAAGACCTTAAAATAGAAAACAAAAATAAATCAAATAAGTACAACAAAAATGTAGAAAAACACAACAGCACATCAAATTACATATGGAAACAAACACAACAACAAGCTGAAAAACACAAATCAAATCAGAAATGCCTCAAAAAAACAGAAATACATCACTATCAAAAAAACACAACAATAAAATACCATAGAAAATCACATTAAAATACAACGAAAATGTGTTAACAAAATAACATATAAATCACAAAAAACTAAAAACCCGTCAAAAATAAAAAGAAAAAATTTAAGAAATACACACAACTCAAAAAACAAACTCAATACGAAGCAAACATTTTTGTTTGTGTTTTTTTCTTGTCTTTTTGTATTTGTTTTCTTTTCTGTTTTAGCATTGTGCTATTAAACTGTCGATTGATTTCTTGTGTCTGTGTTTCATCATTCATTATTGTATTTATATTCACAAATGTCACCAAGTTTTTTTGTTTTATATTGTGTTATCTTATTTAAGAGTTGTACTTCAGTTCATTTTTCTGATTAAATTAATAGAATTAATTCCTGTTTTTTTCAATTGTTGATATATTTTCAGCTTTTCTGTGCAGTACCCATCAAGTTGTTTCTGGGGGGGTATCTAAATTTGTTGCTGTGTACTATTTTTGATGTGGTTTGATCTGCTTGTAATGCTTATGATAAAAAATGATATTTTGTTATTTTTTATAAGTAGTTGTGTATTCTGATTTTTTGTTGCATTGTCTGATTTTCTGCATCATGCTTTTCACTTTAAGACTAAAATCTCAACTAGTTCCACTTAAATTAGATTTCCTGCTGCTGTCTGATATCTTAATCTTACAGGATTTAGTCAGTCTCATTAAAGACTTTTGTTTTGATGTACTGGACAGAAAAATGCAGACTCACCCTTGGTGTAGCTCTCTGATTTGCTGCGCATCATGGATCTGGTCCGATGTTGTGTTGTTGTTGCTGCTGCTGCTGCGGGCTGCTTGGTGCCTTGGGCGGCATTAGCCGGCTCTTCCTGATAGGAAGCGAGGTCCTGCATGCTGAAGCTCCTCAGTCTGTCTGACAAGACCCCTTGACTCTGAAACGAGGAACACCGGGCATTAATTTTAAGTCACTAGCAATGTGTGAGCGAGCATGGAGGAACTCTTCCCATGTGCCATGATGGAAATCTGATCCAACTGCTTTTAGTCGTAATGCATCTGAGTCATGAAACATAATGCAGCCCATCCATGAGATCAATACACTCAAGTTCAGACATTTTAGAGTCAAGTTTTAACCTCACATCTCGCATTTGTAAATACTAAAAAGGATTTTGCTTGTTCATTTAAATTAGTGGTTGAATATATTTTCAATATTCACTGATCTCTGTACATTTTTATTTTGTTTTTGTTTTTCCTTTCTCTAACCCATGGCAATATCTACATATTAGTGGTGAACCCTTACTCTTATCGTTTATATCATAACATGCTATTAATATATTGTGTGGTGTGATGCTTTCACATTTGTGTGATACCATTACTTTTTACATGAGCTTATCTAATATGTTTCTTTACACACTAAAAAATATTTTTTAAATCTAAATGTACACTTAATTGTATGCATCTTAAGACACACTGCTCATTTCTCATGTAATACATCTCAATGAAATCCATTCATTTTTAGGTTTGGAAACTTAATAAATTGTAGTTTAAACAGTCAACCCAATATTTACTAAAGGTAAATATTTCAACTATATTCTAACAGTTGAGGCATTAATTTATAATGTTATTAACTCTAGTTACCAGATATAAAACATTTTTTCAATAGCTATGATCTACTCTGTTTAAATATCTCCTGTTTCAGACAAAAGTTCAATTTTTAATATGGTGTTATCTCTCAGTTACTTCAGAAGTTATTTCTTTTGTCTTATTATTTTCTTGAAGTTACAAATCAAGTTTACCTTCAAGAAAGAGGTGTGCAACAGCAGCTAAACAAGATTAAGTATCAAATAATAAAAGGAGTCGCAATATGATCGTAAGAGCAAATGCCACGTAATAAGTTTTGTATGCCTCTATAAGTAGCATGGCAACAAAAACAACGACAAGCATTACAGAAAAAACAGGCTTCATGCCCCCACACACTGACCCTCTACTGTACCCCAGGTCAATACAAAGCAAATAACCACAGTCTGCATTACCTTTGTTGCAGCCATGACAGCAGCTGTGGCAGCAACATTCAACCCTTTTCTTCCAAAATGCACCAGGGTGTCATAGCTTTTGTCCTTCGCTTGACAGATATACTCATCAATGTCCTGAAAAGAGCACAAAAACAACATGACCAAACATCCAAACATCCAAACATCGTATATGTCAGTTAATGATGAATTTATTTTAAATTGTGTTGACGGGTTGTTCTTATTGCACCAGCTTGATGCAATTGTCCTCACTAAACTCACTTATGGGTTTTACTGAGCCAGACAGAGGAAAAGGGAAAAGGAGAAAAGCAGGAACCCCATGACATTTCCTGCCCCCCTACCCTGCGAACACTTTTAATACTAACAAGTAAAGTGGAAAAGTGAATTGGCACAAGGGCTGTGTTGTTCCTGAGATAGCTGTAAATTCTGTTAGGCACAAAATCTAACTTTGATTGAATATTCTCACTTCAGCCTTTCCATGAACTGTGGCTCTGTAAGACAGAAAGATGAAGCAAAGGGAAAGCTTTTCACCTTTTCTTTTGAGGAGAGCGTGGGATGGACAAACTTCCTGTAGAGCACACTGGAGCCTTTAGTGTACGGGGACAGCAGCCACACCACAAAGGCTATCTTCAGCTCATAGTAGAAAGGAAGCCTGTGATAAAGACACACAACAATGACACAAGTGCAACAAAGGAAAATCTGAAACAGCCTTTCCACGTCAGTGATAGTCTGACATAATCCCAATAAAAGACAAAGAGGTCAGCTGTTTACCAGAGAGGGTCTGTATAATCATTAACAATACATTCACATCTGAGGTCACTTACCAACAAAGAAACATGTCTGTAAACACTTCCACTGCAGTAAATAGGGCAAATATTATCCAGTACATCATCCATTTTACCTACAAAGATATAAAAATGTTAAAGGAGCTATATATATCACATCAGAGGACTGGAATTATTTTATAGATAAATATAGATGTATACTCACGTATTCTCTCACATCTTTTGACTTAACAGCTTTATAAGAAGAGTATGCAGGATAGAGTGTACCAAACACAAGTCTGAGGGGAGGAAATGCAAAAATCAATCTAAATGCAGAAACTATGCAAAAGTCAAACTGCCACGAAGGCACAAACCTCCTATTTCCAAAATTGCTGTCTTTCAGGGAATGAAAAAAAAGCTCTACTTCTGAATAAAAGAACATGGTGTTCTCCTGTTACCAAATTATGTTTTGTAGTTTAATTTAGTTAAAACCCCAACCATTAACATGGGCAATAGTCAATAGCACTGTTTTCAGAATAACTGAAAATCATAGAACATGGAGGTAGGAGATTTGTGCCCAACAATATATTTTATTTATTTTGTGCTTCTTTATCCAGTGATTACAAGGAAATGTACACCCCACCCGATAATTTTGACTTCTCTTTCTGGTTATCACAGTGCAATGATCACACTCCAAAGAGGCTTACTTAACTATCTATAATTTGTTGATTTATCTATTATTTTTGTACATCATGTTACTCAGCAAAGGAATATAGTGCTTTTGATATTGTTACAAAGGTTAATTTTTGATACCTATTCCACTTTCATTTCCAGTATGTATTATTCCACAAGCCAAATCATCCCATTTTACATATTTTAACTTTATTGAACTGTATAGTTACCCTGAGCATGAAAATAATTAGTACTTTCCTCTTTAAATCTGTACATCATATCCCAGCCCTGTTTACATCTTATTGCTGTCTTGCCTGTGATATTAAGTAACAGTCACTGTCCTTACTAACACTCATTGGGTTAAAACACGGTTCTTTCTTTATTACTCACAATGATACACATGCTTTCTAACTCATGATGTCATTACCATGGCTAACATCATTACCATGCTCTTCTTGTAAAATCATTGCACAATATTCATTCTTAAAGGGATAGTTCTGATTTTTTTAAGTGGGGTTGTGTGAGCCTGAATGTGTCCCACAGTGTCCCAGCTCAGTTCTCTCTCTATTCAGAAAAACTCAGGACAGACACTAATGCTACACATCGATGTACATGCTGCCAGATTCTTTGCTTAATTCTTCTTAAAAAAACCTTATAAAATTACACATGTACCCATCACATGCATATAAAGGGATTCCGGTTGTGTTTTTTGATGTTGTGGTGATATCACTTTGTGTTTAAAATCTAAATCAAATGTCACAGAAACATTTACCATATAAAATCAGACAACATGCAGCATGGCATGTGTTAAATCTCTATCCTTTGTTTTCATGACTGTCGGGAGCCAAAAATGTTTTTGAAATCCTAATTGATTTCCTAGTCTTACATTTAAGTATACAAGTGTTGATATCTCATGAACAGTTTATTATTACATATGCATGCAAGAGAAGCTGTGTATGTGTTGTATGTATGTTATAGTTACTTCAGAATCTCATGAAAAAGAATGATTAACTTCTACTTTGCCTTGCATCATCATTATTACTAACTGTACCCATATGTCCAAGTACCCAGCCTGTCCAGTTTGCTCTCCATATTTTTAGCTGTTTTTGTGTTTTTTTTTCCTTAATTTTTTAACAATTTTCAAAAGTTTTTCTTTTTTGATCTTTTTCTGACCTTCCTGCACTTATTATTAAGACTCTTTTTTCTTATATATCCAATGGATGTCTATTTCAACCACCATTGCTGCCAGGAGGCATTTCTGAGGATACCAGCGGAGTGTTCTTTTTTGAAAGATGCCACCAACTGTCAGCTTCATTATCATCAGCTACCAAGAGCCAGTTTCATCAGATATTCAAGGATCAAGGACACATCCAGGATTGAAAAACTGATCAGGAGGGCTGGCTCTGTGGTTGGCATGAAGCTGGACTCTTTGGTGATGGTGGCAGAGAAGAGGACACTGGACAAACTGCTGGACATTCTGGATGATGCCAGTCACCCTCTACACATGGTCACCAACAACCAGATGAGCCTGTTCAGCGCAAGACTGCTCCTCCCCAAGTGCAGGACCAACAGACTGAGAAACTCCTTTGTCCCTCAGGCCATCAGACTGTATAACTCCTCAATTGGGGGGATGAGGAGTAACAGGAAGACAGAGGATGGGAAGGAGCAGCAGCAATAGCCTACAACTATTATCTTTTATTTATAATATAATGCAACTGGAATCATAATTTCCCTGAGGGAGTTTTCCAAAGGGATTAATAAAGTACAATCTAATCTAATCTAATCTAATCTAATCTAATCTAGTAAGCAAGGACGTATATGTAATGTAGAGTACCTTTACGTGGGTCGGCATAGAGCACCAACAACAGAGACAGACTAAAACAAAGCACACCTTCCAAATACATGAAACCTGTGATTCTGAAATTGTGTGGCAACGAGGATGAAAGTCAAAATGTGCCTTGAATATATATATATCGATAAGGTACAGCTTAAATGCCCAATGTCTTTTTGTATTGGCTTCTATTGAGCGAGGAATTGACCAAAGTTGAATAAAAAATGAAAAATGTCTTCTCTGTAGAGGATCAGATGCAGCTCCTTTCCCCTCCCCTTTAAAAACCCATGGATCTGAGGGAGAGGGAGGCTACAAGAGGCTATAATAACTAGATTTGCTACCTAAATGATGTCTGACAGGAGGGGATACGGGCTGCAGAGCGGACTCTCTAAACAGTCAAGACATCTGTCTGTGACAAGCAGAAGAACACATGACTGTATATGACATAGCAAAACCCCGGAAGTAAAAAACAGGGTTTTAAGGGGCATTTCCTCTAAAGAGGCAAAGTGCATTTATCTGTGAACTGAGAGCTCAGGAAAATATTAACAGCAAAGAAAACTGATTTGCATGACATGGGACCTTATCAACAGCGTGTGAATTAGTTTTACATTTATTCTAATCTAAATCTTTGAATACTTTGTTGTTAAATATTCTCATTTGCAGAACAGTTATTTGTCATACTTTAGGCAATTTGAGATTAAACAACTATGTGGAACAGACTGATAAGAAACTATAAAATGCATTAGAAAGGCTGTTTTTGTGGATATGAATGAGGTGCCTTGAGATTTTGGTTTGGTATTAGCTGTGTCTGGGGCAAAAATAGTCTATGAACCACTGCAATAAACTAACACCCAAATGCCTGTCTCAAAAGGAGAGTCTTCAGTTGACTTTTTGTATCACTGCCAGATTTTACCGAGTGTATAGACAGGAGCAGAGCATTCAGAGGTTTAGAGCTGCAGCCTGGAGACCTTTGTCACCTCCAGTCTTTCGGGATGTTCTTGGAACAGACTGCTGTTGTGTGTTTGACCTTTGGGAACAGGGTGTCTGATATGGATGAAGAATTTCTCACAAATAATCTGGAACTTGACTGTTTACAGTTTGTGTTCACTGTATGATAAATGTCACAGGGAGACAGAAATCTAAGAACTGGTTATGTAGGAATAAATTATTGTTAATTTGGAAATACCAATCTAATTATCCTGTTACTAAAGCTCAGTTTAGCTTTTGAACAGTTTTTCATTGTAGCTTTTTTGTCTTACTGTCTGTCTTGTTAAACAGAAGTTTGTCATAATTTCCATCAATATAAATGCAAACTGCCTCTAAAACTTTTTTTTCCCTAAATGACTGCATTAACACAATAAACATTTGCCCATGGTTCTGTCTGAGCTGCATCCTTCATCAGCAGATCTGTAGTGGCAGGCTATCAGATAAGATGGAGGTAAATCAAACAAAGATGACACAGCCTTATCTTCCTTGAAATAATAAATCACCCCAGCTGGACTTTGCCCTGACGTATTTGGCAAAGCAAACCCGTCCAATGCGCAGCACCTCAACACTGAACTTCCAAAATTAGCGTACATGTGTTTTCTTTGAATTTCTCCTGTGAGTCTGAGTGTTTATATATACACCTGTGCTGGCTGGGTGACTGGACAGAGTCTTGGGCCCTGTTGAAGAGCTTCAGCCAGGCGACAGCTGTGAGTGTGTCAAGTTACTGACCCACATCATGTTGCACCTCTAACACAGTTTAGAGACACAAGGACACTAAAAATATCATGAGTAGGAGGGAAAAAATACACCCTTCATTTTGAGATTCAGCTCAAAATCTGCTATTTTTGCTTTTTCTACAGAAAGGGTACAGCTGCATTAGTCCTCATTTTGCATTATGCTCTTGCATGTACTTTAATTGCCTCATTATTAGGGTAGAGGTTGGGCCTGCTGATGATACCTCACTCCACATGCTCTGCAATGGCGCTGATTCATACTCTGTGCAGGTAAAAATAGCCAGAACTTTCACTAATGCTATGCTTTACAATTGTTTCATCTCATTTACATTCCCTGCTATTAAGAATTAATGCATGCATGCCTTATAACATGAGTGAGTCTGGGATTGTAACCCGAGAAGGCAGACCCATCCCTTTTGTTTTTACCCAATCTGGGACATCAACAGTGCGCCTACAGCAGCTCTCCTGTTGTTCTGTTACCTCGCCTCACTGTGACATTCAGCTTTATGGCTGTAAATGACGCCTCTGACTCTTGAAACTGACTCGTGACGATTCTTGGAGGATCATTCAGGCGGTCACGTCACCTCTTTGTCTGAATTAAAATAGCCCCCAAATAAACACAAAGAGTGCATGACTACAGGAACACAGCAGGTCCACACAGGCCTTACTCAGCGTTTCTAATGTAAAAGCAAAGTGCTGTCCTGCGGAATTCAATCCGTTTGTGTTATTTAACTCATCGACATCTGCTCCCCTTTCACACAGACGTCTGTTTTTGATCAAATATCAGACAATTTGCGGGGGCACGTCAAGCGCGCCGTTCCTGCGCCGTCAAACACCCGCACAGAACATGAGCCGCAATAAATAACACATCTACCTGTGAGAGAACATATGCAGAAGAATATTAAAAATGACTTACACCACAAGTCTAGAGATGATCCAGGAGACCATTGCGCTGGGAAGGCGACAGGACGCGCTGTCTGCGGGGAGGAGTTTCCTCTCCTGTAAATGACAGGCGCGTCCAGGCGGCAGCGTGCGGACGCACGGGCGGCAACGTGACGCGCGAGAAACAGAGAGCGGAGCGGCGCTGTTGCCCGTAGATGGCGGTGTTGCGTTGCTCAGACAACAAAGATGAAACGAGCTGCTCATGGTAAGGTTGAGTCTGTGTTTAGATGTGATAAGACGGAGAGGATTCACTGATTTACATGCCGTGTATCTGCTGCATTTGACGCTTGTCAGAGAGTATGTGAGGTCACATTTTACTCAGAGCATACCTTACAATTACCTAGCCAGTACTGACATTACCTAAGGCCCGGGGTTTCATGCTATCTCTATTTTTAAAAGGTTGTTTATTGACAAAATTAGCTTTGGCCAGCAAAACCCACTTTTTGAGTTGAGGACCACACTTCCAGTTATTTTCAAACATGTTCAAAATGTCGTCTGCTTTAACTGTGTCATTAAACTGAGGGCATAATCCGGGGCCTTCAGGCAAAAAGGAAGTATGCGCCTCGAATGTGAGGTTTATGTAACAAAAATTCTGTCTCTTTAAATCTGAATTTATTAAGGATATTGCTGAGACAGACAGATGACTGCGCGCATTTTCTCTCGTGCTTTCCTTGAAGATCCTTGAAGAAGACATCTTGGGCTTTTTATATTTAATACTATCCAACTATTTCAAGTTGTACATGTTCTTTAGTCGTTTTAACATGTCTCCTTTGCACAATAGAGCACTTGACATGAACGTGACAGAAAGTCTGCATCAGGTCATCCCTCCACCATGTTTATGACAACAGCTGTCTTTGACCTACCACTGTGATGTCACACATTGCTTCATCAGCAGCTGAAACTCATTTGCTCACAAAAGCAATCTCGGTGAACATTAAGGCACAGTTGTTGACAATATGACACCAAACAGCGCTGAACTGACTGGTTACCACACAGCTGATATGTAAATCAACCTCTGGACTTGCTGTGGGGAAGGGGGCCTGAAAAGGGGGCAGGAGCTTTGACAAAGTGTCTCAGACAGAGAGAGTACAGCTGGATAAGGGGATACTCTGTCTACAAAAACTATAAGTTTTTCTGACCATTGGTAATTGTGAACATACCCTGTAAGTCATCAAAAAATAATATATGAACCTGACTTCAGGAAAACATGCCCTCTTTAAAAAGTTGATGGCATCTGAGGTTTTAAAGGTGATGACATCCTGCTAACTGGTCCAAAAAAACTGGTTTATAGACAGATTGACACATTTAATGCGAAAGAAGGAAGGTCAACATAATATCACCATCAATACTTTTTTGAGTTGTTTATCATTGTTTTCTGTAAGTATGCATTTTAGGAATGTTTGAGAGGATATCTGTCTCATTAAAAACATAACTTCCATATGTCCACTGTGATGGACTTGAGCACTTGTGTTTGGAACACATTATGTTGTAAGTCAGAGACAATGAAGAAGACGCAGACATCAGTCTGTCAGAGGACGAAAAGGAAGAGGAAGAGAGTACAGATTCAGATGAAAACCAAGTAAGACAGGCTGAGACACAGAGCCCGATAAAATGTGCCAAGATAGATATGTAAATCAGTGCTTAACTGTGCTTGTAATCAGATTATCTTTTAAGAGTCAAGATCTCTGGAAATGTTGAATAATTTGAGACATTTTATATTCTGAAATAACTGATGGTTGACGTGGACTAATCTGAGTGTGTGTGTGTGTGGGGAGGGGGATCTGAAGGGGTTATGAGGAGACAAACAACTGAGAATCTGACTGGTAGATAAAGGTGCAGCATCATGGAAATTTTGAGAAATAACGGGTTTCCAAACATTCTCGTGGTAGAAAAGGCAAACAGTAAAAGTCAAAAATAGATGAGAACATGAAGAAGTACAGTGCCATCCATCTGCACCAAATGTAAATGCACTAAATGCATCATGTGCTACGTGTCTCTGTGTCTCTAAATTTTCAGAAGTTTGGTAAAATACTATCTGCAGTCAGTTGGTCATGGCAAAAAACAAAGTAGAAAAGCACTCGGAGAGCGCAGACCTCCGCCAAGCAGCACAGTTCCCAGACGGTGATCCGGATCGACTAAAATTGAATCAGTTCTTCCTTTTCCCATGCTGAACATTTCCTGAAAATTTCATCAAAATCTATCCATAACTTTTTGAATTATTTTGTTCACAGACAGACAGAGACAAACGCTCCCCAAAAACATAACCTCCTTGGCAGAGGCAAACTGTGAAGTTGAAATTAAGAAGTGCATCAGCTGTTTGTTCTGATATTGTATTACTTGATGTTAAAATTAAATATTTGTTAAGAAATTATGAAAAAGAGGTAAGTGAAATGTTTTTCTTATGTTTAAGTATGAACTGAGCTTTTTATTTGTCTCATTGGGCGGCATGGTGGCGCAGCAGGTAGTGCACGTGCATCACAGCAAGAAGGTTCTTGGACAGGGGCCTTTCTTTGTGAAGTTTGCATGTTCTTCCCGTGCATGCGTGGGTTCTCCCCGGACACTCTGGCTTCCTCCCACAAACCAAAAACATGCTCATTAGGTTAACTGGTCACTCTAAATTGCCCTTTGGTATGATTGTGGGTGTAAATGGTTGTCTGTCTCTCTATGTGGCCCTGTGATCAACTAGCGACCGGTTCAGGGTGTACCCTGCCTCTCGCCCAATGACAGATGGGATAGGCTACAGCCCCCCCTCAACCCCGAAAGGGATAAAGGGGTATAGAAAATGAATGAATTTATCTCATTGGGGAACAGTGAGGCCAAGGCGTCCCCCACAGTATTTGCTGTCTGTTTTTTAAACATTTATTTGATTTAATCACTTTAGTTTTAATATTTTTTTCTGAGGCAAAAGGTGCCTCAGGTGTATAAAATCACATCAAAAGAGAAAAATGACAAAAGAACAGGGAATCACCCCTTTACCCCTCTGATTCTAACACCTAAAATGTCCCTTTATGGCTTCATAATTTAATTACATAACATGCACTGAGCAGGCATTACATTAGGACCACTGCCACCCTGACTGGTCTGTGGCTATACAGATCCATATACTTAGACTTTTTTTTCCTGCTTCTAACTCTGAGGAAAAAAAGTTCACTCGCTGCCTGATGTATCCCACCCACTAACATGTGCCATGATAAAGAGGCACAGAGAGTTATTCATGTCACCTCTCAGCAGTCATGATGTTGTGCCTGATTGATGTATATTGAAACATCACATTCATTAAACAATACTCTACTGTGTAGATAGATAGATAGATAGATACTTTATTTATCCCCATAGGGAAATTGTTGTATCCAGCAGCTCATAAACATGGAGCCACTCGGACGTGCTGCCACTCGACCGGCGCATGCTCAGCTCAGCCTAGGGCTAACTAGGTATTAAAACTGCATAACATAAATTAGAAATTGTGATTTGTCACAGAAGAACTGATATCACACCTGATATGTTAGTTATTTATATAAGCTACACCTCATCTTAACAGCTATGGAGATGCAGAGACTTTAACTAAATTCTTACTCATCAAGGATTTAAGGGGCAGGTGCTGCTGCTCACAGTTTGGTCCACAATTGTGAAGCTACTTATGGAGCTTAGTCACTAAGTAAGAGATACTCCAAATTACTTCTCACTTTTCACCAGCTACGACTGCTTTGGTCAAAAAAAGGGTCTCGTGTTGCTCTTTGCCTTCGGCCTTTGAATAACTATCACTTGAACCCTGAAAACCTGTCGACTCAGTTCAGATTAACTTTGTTTTGAAACATCAGGCTCCAATTAATTTGATTTTACAGTGGTGAAAGAGGGAAAGCGGAAAAGTCTTTGTTGAAGAAGCTGGAAATAGAGAGTGGTATTCAGGGTGTAAATAAATAACAGATCATTTTAACTGTTGAATTGACTTGTCATGTACTCTTTACTGGCCGACTAATCATGGTCTCACTGATAATCTGACCCAGGAACAGTTTTCTGATTTACTGGTTTGCTCAGGAAAAAAAACACTTAATCATGCCGCTGAATAAAGATGAGTAGCTTTTAAACTTTCTGAGATTTAAAGTCCTCGACATGTTTCGCTCTATGGTGAAAAACCCAAACGCTCTAACAGGTGATTTATGTCACACTTTCTTCAGTTTGTGTACCGACAAAAAAAAAAAACAGGATGTTGACAGACACTGGATGATGATATTTTTTTTTTTAAAGTTAGGAATCCTCAAACTCTGATCCATAAACATGAGAGGAGCTGCTCCATTCGTGCCACAGTACCTCTGCTTGTTCAGACTCTCGTTGCCCTACATACTACATACAGGGAACAAAGAAAAGGTTGAAAAGCTGCAGAGAGCTGGTAGAAACTTAATCCTTCTGTCTGTTTTGAAGTGAGGGAGGGGTTTTCAAAACCAAAGCCCAAGGGAAAAGTAACTCAAACAGGAAAAGTAAAATTACACCTTCATTAAAATTAGTAAAGCAGACTCTATACATGAACTCCATTATCACTCTGCTTCCACCGTTTATAGGTATTAAAAGACCTGAAAAACTTAATTTGACATTGTTCATTTGTCCTACCTGTACCTACAGAACATAAGTAGAGTCAGCTCCCTGACTGCAAAACAAAAAATGGGTTTTAGAGTCTTATTGTTTTTGCACAAAACCAGAATTCCCCTCCAAAAATGTCTCTCTAATAAGAGCATTCACACACAGAAGCATTTTTTTGTTATCATTTTGGGGTTAAAGTGATCACTGATACTCAGGGTGATTAAAAAGTGTGAAAAATTCCTCTTATTGGCAACAGTTGTTCTTAAAAGTTTATTTCCTTTTTTGTCTCCATCCACATAGAAAAATTATACATACATTACTCTCACAATACACCGGCTCTCCACTGACCAACTTTTTCATTTCCTTTGCATCCTCATGCTCAGAAGGAACTCAACTGAGACACACAGTGAAACATTTAACAAGCTAAATGTTAATGCAAGAAAATGGGTTGGGATTGTAAGCGTGCGTTTTTTCTGCTGAGTGTGGGACCACATATAGAACAGACACGCTGTGACAGTACAGAAAATAAACACTTACGTGAGAAATCCACCCATCAGTGCTAGTGTTTAGAAGATGTAAGCTGTTATAAGTAAACAGGAATCCATGTTAGAACAACTGCTAATTAGTAATATCAGGGTTTAATTTAAGTGAAGGGTGGCTTCTTTCTTCAGTTATTTAATCACTTATTTGGATCATTAATACCCAAGCAGCTTCATCACCAGTCCATGGTGTAGGATGGAGGAATATGATGGAGCACTGTAGGCACAGCAGGCTTTTCTTACTTACATTATGTACACTTTCTTAAACCTTCTGTTTGACTTTGGATAATAAAGACTTACCCAGGGTTATCCTAGATAATAAAAGATAAAAAGCAAAATCACCTTTTCTTCAGTCTGAGTATACCAAACTTTTTATAAAAAAAACTTGAAAGACATTTACTTCCATAGCACGATGTTAACCCCAAATGATTATGATTTGTAGTTATAATATGAAGCAGAGAGGATGCTCAGTACTGTAAAACCTGCACCAAAAAAGTCTCTGTCCTTCCTGGAGTGACAAACTTCGACAGAACAGTGGCAGTTCACCTTAGCTCCTCAGAGCTGCCAATCTTGACTGCATCGCTTCAATGTCTTCCTCTGACTCCTCGTCTGAAGCTGCAGCGGCTGCGGCTGGCTCCATGTCTGGCAGGGCGTCTGTGACTTTGCTTGGCGCTTTACCGAGGGCACCTAGCAACACAAATAGAACAATTAACAATAAAAACAGAGCTTTCTTGTTTGTCATGTGTGGGGAGACTCTGGACATCAAAACCATCTAGTACATAAGACATTAAATGATGTGCTGAACAGTGTTTTCCACAGAATGGCTCTGTACTTCAGGGGCAAAGACAAGGCTGCCTACAATGGGGATAAGAGGGTGGGAAAGAGGGGACTCTTCTGGAGCCCTGCAGCAAAGAGGCCATTGAGGTCAGCCAAAACATTGTCCCTTTTAAGATAAAGCTGTGTTGGCCACATTTTATTTTTGACTGGACACTTAGTGGCTCCCAAAGCACTTTGCCCTCTGGTGGGCTGTTGAGGTACTGCAGGTGATAATAAATGAATAAAAACCTTCAGCCAAATTGAAACCACAGAGGAAAGTTAGTCGTGAAATGCTGGATAACAAATTTAGTCCAAGAAACCCACAACATTCAGGAAATCTCACTTTCATGCAAGCCTTTTTACATGTATATAATCTGGTAAATAGAACCAGTGTCAGAGTTTAGCTGGTACTAAATGAACTGATGACATTTCTTCAATGTCTCACGATGCTTCCTAATTTTCAGAATTTTTCTATGCATTTAAAAACATGTAAAGTACAAGTACAGAGTCACAAATAATGTTTACCAAGTCAATATTAAAGAAAATACGGCAACCAAATTCACTGAAATCTGACTGCCATAAAAATGACAGGGTTAATCTTTGTTTTGAAATAAATAACTGTATACAAATTTGGTGGTCTCCAAAAAAATGCCAGGTTTCACTCTGTACTAGTAATTCTTATCAGAGCAACAAAATAAAGTATTTTATTTGGAAGTGCTTCTGTTTCAGAAATGTTAACACTGTGGCAAGGGCCATAGGTCTAAAAAGTCTCATCAATGTCTCTGCTGTTGAAGAATCTCTCACACTTAAAACTTTAGTGATCATGATTTATTAGGCTTTTATTGAATCTATCTTGTCTTTTTCTTTGATTTCATGAGTCTTTTAAAGACAAAAATTCCTTAAATCGAATTGTTAAATGGTTGAGTTTACTAATTGGCAAGTCACAAATGCTCACATTTTCTCTGCACGGTGAACAGCTGCAGTGGGTAGCTATTAGCTAACTCTATTTTTAATGATGACTCCCATCATCTGCATTGTCACTTTGAGCTTCTTTCCTCTGGACAGAAGTTTTTAAACCAAAGGTCCAGAACTAAACAGTATTTATTCATTAAAGCCTTAATTTGTACTTACTCTGGCTTTATTCACGAAGTTAATTTGTAATTTTAATGACTTTATGAGTCAATGCCTCTATCATACTGATCTTTCTCACATAAAGCGTTCTTTAATGTTATCAATTTGTTTTTAGTATAGTTTTTTTTCTCATTTTATGGTTTGTTATTGAGTCAGTGAATTTCAGTTCTTCCTCTGTTATGCTGTTCTCTGTTACAGTTTGTTTTGCAACAACTGTTTTGATGGAATATAACAAATCTAACCTGAATCTGAACCTAATCCATTTGGCTGTTAATGTCAAACTTGGTAGCTACACCATGACCTGCGCAGAATTTCGGACGCAAGAGGAAAAAGAACCAAGCCAACTTTTCAGGTAACACTTGAATCCAAAAGTAACTTATTTACATACATTTTCACTCCAAAATCAGGCAAATGTTGGCCAGGGGGCAATGCCACTAATCCAGCACACATCCTTGATATCATGCCTTGATCGTTATTCTGCCTTAAGGATTTGTGTTTTCTTCTGGTGTACTTTCTGTCTTCCTGCACTGTGCTGCGTGTGACTGAACAGGAGCCAGTTATGCATGCCATCTAGTCATTGGATC
The DNA here is from genome assembly GCA_036419115.1 of Scarus forsteni. Classification (NCBI taxonomy): domain Eukaryota; kingdom Metazoa; phylum Chordata; class Actinopteri; order Labriformes; family Labridae; genus Scarus; species Scarus forsteni. Next base: position 32,776,085 of record JAZDUH010000451.1, read on the forward strand.
CAAGCTGATGTGCATGCCTGCTGCTGAATGGCTTGGAGCTGATGTCAAACTTTAAATGAATGTTGCAGAAGGTGTCACCCCACTACCTTCTTTCATACTTCCAAAAATATCATAAAACAAATATAGCAGGTTAATTAGCAGTGGGAGTTGTGATTGTACATACTATAGTTTTGTAAATATCTTATTGAATTTTCAAGGGGTGACATGGTAATCCAACTGAAGAAGAGAGTGGCATTTTTCTTTTGACAAATTAATTTCTCCTGTTAGATTTTTGTAAGGTAGGCAGATAAGATTCAAGTTCCTGTTATTAGCAAATTGGAGTTTGATGATCAAACTGTTTGGTTTGTTACATTAAGTGCAACCCTCAGGCTGTTTTGTGTTTCTTAAAGGGGTAGTTCAGTATTTTTGAAGTGGGGTTGTACAAGCTCCATATAGTCACTAAGTACATTAGATGCAGTAGAAAGTTCTCTCCTCTCCAAATTGTGACAGTACGACACAATTTGTTAAAGTTTGTGACACACAACAAGCCACAAACAGGGAAGTATTGTATCAAATACAAAGGGTATTTTCTAATAAAGTTTATCTGGAACTAGCCGACTCATGCCACATAATGATGTATGACATGAGTTGGTTGGTTCCAGATAAACTTTTTATTTCCAAAAAGTTAATGCACTCAAAAAAATTCTAGGCAGCATACTCTTCATCTGTGGTATTTTTTTATGGGAGTTCTTCTAGGCAGAGAAAATAACCTTTGTATTTGATACAATACTTCTCAGAACTTAATGAAAGAGCATTTGCACGCACTGACCAATGGGTTGTAATGGAAAATGCATGCTCTATGGTTTTCTATAGTTTTTACATGATTTTACATGTAGTATCTGTTTCCCCAACTGTATGTTTTTCTTGTTGTATATGTCCTTCTTGTTTGGCAGGCTGTGAAAACGAATTTCCCAATTGTAACAATAAAGTTATCTATCCATCTATCTACTTCCCTGTTTACAGCTGGTTCTGGGTCACAAACTTTACAAATTGTGGCTTACTGAGGGAGAGGAGAGAACTTTCTACTGCATCAAATGTAGTTAGTGAGTATATGAAGCTCATACAACCACACTTCAAAAATACTGAACTGTCCCTTTAAAGTAAAGCAAAATTTGGACAACACATATGCCACTTTTTCGCGCTTAGTCATAATTTGGAGTAAGGCAGGAGAAGTACCCTCTTGCCAAGCATAACAGCATTTAAATTTCCTTAAAGTGAAACAAATCTCTTCACCTGCTGTAATCTCAAAGAGGATCCTGTCAACCTCCTCCTCTGCTGCTTCCTCCATCTCCTCTGTGTCCTCCATGCTCTCAAACGTGTCCTCCAGCATCTCCTCAATGATGCCAGCCTGAAATGTCAAATAGTAAACAAGACGCTCTAGTTTAATTATTTCATGTATCAAGCTGTGATCAATATTTTCATCTTGGACACTCAGGCTGACCTTCATCATCTCCTTGGATAAGTCCCTCATGGTGGCCTGGATCTCTGGGATTTTGATGAGGTTCTGCATGGCCTTCATGACCTCTGTGCTCTTCTGTAGGGACCCAGCAACACGCACCACAGCTACAAGGGGCAAAGTCATTCTCTTTAGTCTCAGTCCTTGAGTTAACTTGGAGCTCTTTCATTTGAATAGAAACAGTTAAAGTTTGACTCCACATCTTAACTCTGATTCTTACCAAGCTGATTGTTCATGCTGAGGACAACAGAGTTCATTTGGGCTTTTGAGGCGTGAAGTTTTGTGATGGCTCGCTTTGACTGAACCATCTCCTTCGCAAGAACTACACACACATCCCTCTGGCCCTTTTTGGCAGCATCTTTGATGGACCTTTTCACTTTCTCTTGTTCTCTTTGAATGTCTGAAACAAAATAAGATACACTTATAAATAAAACAGAAAAATAATAAAAATCACTCCTTAGGCAATAGGTCTGTCATTAAAGGAATAATGCACACAAAACTCTGCAAAATGATAATCCACTGCCTCAACTTAAGATGCTTTATCTATTTACACAATATTACAAAATACATCAGCAGGGCTGGGCAATCCATTGAGCAATGTTGACACAAGGTGGGAAAATGCTGTTTATAAACTTTATGTCTATATTGTGTTAAAATCAGTGGTGCCTTATGGGGTAAAAAGGGTAGGCCATTCTGGGGCCCCACGACTGTCAGGGCCTTATGAAATAATGTAATAATAGTAAAGTTACTTTAATACAACTTTTTCATTTTTGGCCGACAAATAATAAGTAAAAGAACAGCTTACTCTGTATGGTTGAAATCCAATAAAACAACATTTAGACAGAGAAAGATAGCCTTATGTACATTTCTTAGGAGGAAATTTGTCTTTGTAACGTAGGCCTGGAACACTTAACTCTGTTAAGTGGAAGTTTTGTCAAAATCAGAGTTATTTGACAGAGCAAGTTATGTAACAACAAATACTTTTATTCTCTGTGACTTTAAAATCTATGACATCCTTAGGAGGTCATGACTTCATTCAGACCAATTAAATCTTATAAATTACAATCCCACTGCTTTCAAAGCAGTTCTAATGCCTGAGAGGTGTTTAATGTACATAATTTACAAGATTTTTTGAGAGTTTTTTCTGCCTTTATTGGTAATACAAGGACTATGGATGGACTTGAAAAGGGAAGTAGAGAGCAGGAGAAGACGTGGAAAATGGGACTCAAGTCGAACTTGAACTCAGGCTGTCTGCACAAAATAGTCTCAAGTTTCAACACGGGGTTAGTGTTCAGTTGTAGCCACTCCGCCAAACAATACACTGTTTGATTTTGCATTCATTCGATAATTTTAACTTAAGCTTGTTATCCACTCCTTTTGCTGCATTTCTGTAGCCTTTAAACAGAATAACTTGGTTGCAAAAAATACTTTTGTGTTAAGAATAATGTAAGAGTTTTTAAATAAAATTTACAGAAAAATTGAAGCATAAACTGAAATTAATTTTTGTGTTTGTAATTGAGGTGTGGTTGTAAAAATTGTGCTGGGTCTATTTGGACAGTAGGGGCCCTTTCATACAGTCCTTTTTTCTCTGTTTTTTTTAATATGGGTTTGTTTGGTCTTCTTAGTGTTATTTAGGTTTGCACATACTTTATGGTATTTGTTTTCTTTTATGTAAAGCACTTTATGCTTCACGTGTTGCATGGAAAGTGTGATGCTAACAAAGTTTGACTGATTGGTTGATTTACTTATTTTTTTTAATCATTTATTTGCACAAAAACGTTAAGTATTTGACCATGTATTAATATTGATCTAAATCAGCTCTTCAGTCTTAAAACTTAGTGTCTAATACAAGTCAATGTTATGCTTTGAACTAATTGAAATAAAAAGCCTTATGTTAATCATTATTAACCCTAGTGACAATAGACAGCCAGTATTTTGTTATTCAGGCTTCCTGTCAAATGATGATGGTGTCCTACCTCGTATTTGTCTGTCGATCATCCTCATTTCCTTTCTTATTTTTTTTGACCACTCGCCGATCTGAAAAATACAAAATTATTGCATCATTATATCATCACAAAATGTACCACTAGACATTCATTGCTTTCCAAATTTGTGTTGATTTACAAGTAATCATGTTGCATGGATTTTCATGTGCGTAAAGAAGAACAGTGGTTTACAAATTTATTAGACCACTTGTCCTTGAAACATCATTTTACAAATCCTTCAAAAATTAGATGAAAATAATATTGGAAATATATTTTGAACAGGAATAAGGAATTTCTTTTTTTTTTTTTTCAGAGTATTGCATTCAAGCAGACATTCAAATATTCACATCACTCCCATGTTGCAGAACAGAAATATAAGCTTTTCATTTTTAACATTGTTTCATCTTAAGGAAACTTAAGATTGCTGTCAATATCCTTATTTTCCGTACTTTTTCCTTATTGTGTTCTTTCTCTTTGACATACTCCTTGTTTCAGTCTTCTCTCATTGTCCATCTCCAGTGTTCATTGTTCTTCTTTGATGCAGCACCCTTTTTTTTTTTTTCCCCCTCTTTAAATAAATCCCCTTCCCTCCCTGCAGACATGATCATAAAATAGAACATTTCGGTTGCATTTACATTATATCCATATTTAGGGAGAGCCTGTGTAAACATTATTAACATGATATATTTAGTCAAGAACATAAAGAACAAAACAAACAAACAAAAATGTTAATAGTATTAAAACATCTTCGTAAAACATGTACAACAGGATGTATATAGCAAAAGAAAACATGAGAGAGATTTTGCACCTCAGCATGAGGGTGAACCTAGGAGCTCTAAAGTTAGTTTAGACAATGTTGTTATAATACAGTGGAAAACCTGTAATCTCATTTGTATTATGGAGTCTGGGGGAGACAATCTACTATTTTTCATTCCTCATATAGATTGAGTCTTATTGAGGAAGGACAACCATTTAGACCATATCTTATTAAAGGTATCCATTTGTTGATTAATTGAACAGGTGATTTTTTCCATCATGTAAATATCACTGACTGGATTTATCCATTCTTCTATTGTGGGAGGGTCGAGGTTCAACCATCGGCGAGTGATGTTTTTCTTTACTGCTGTCATCACTATTCTAAATAATTGGCTATTAGCATTCCCCTTAAGGGAGCAGGCTCTACCCAGTACAGATGTTTTAAAATTATTTGGTAGTTTTGTTTGGAGTATTTCCTCCATTAACTCAAATACCTTTTACCAAAAAGGTCTTAATCCTGAGCAGCCCCAAAATATATGATAGGAATAAGGAATTTCACACTGAATTCATCTCAATACCCAAATTGGAGTGGGGCACTGGGTTTCAGAAGTCAAAAATTAATCAAGCATAATATTCAACCACTAATACTGACTTTTCTGTTCAGGGTTACAAGGAAAACTATGATATGGAATCTTAAGAAATAAAAACGTGTAACTGCTCTGTGTTTAACAACAATCTCTACCTTATTTTTTGTTCTTGATGAACTTGCAAGATTTTGTGGTAAAATTTTCAGTCAGGTAAAATGTGTCCTATTCAATCATACTGCTGAAGTTTTAACCCCCTTAAAGCTGCAGTCAGGCAGTTCTAGTATCAACATCTTAATCTTTGTGACATTAAAGAAATAAAGAGTTTCTGAGGGCTAATGCTGGGGTGAGGGACAGATCCCGAGATCAGCTAATACCAACACAATCAGCGTTTGTTTACACTGACAGCTGACTGCTAGCATGTGTGCTAACAGGCTAACTCAGAGTGACCAAAACAAGCCTGGCTGGTTAGCGAATGAGCTAAATATAGAATACACATAATCCGATACACTATTCTTTTGATTCAGGTCAACACAGACTGTTAGCTTATTTATGAGTGTATGTGTGTCAGTGTGAGAGTTTAGCCTCACGGAGCAGCAACAGATTGAACAAAGTGACGCTGGGCAGACTAAAGGGAGAGCTAGCGTTAGCACGGCTAGCTTAAGTCATTTACGTTGTCTTCATATTTACTGAACAAAGCCACAGCCATATTCATTGTCGTGTTTATAAGGTACTCACCAGCTCTCTGGGGGGTTTGTCCGGTGTTCTGCCGAAAAGGCCCATTTTTTCTAATGAAGTTATGTGTCCAGCTAATCTACCTGACTACTGCTGCCTGGATAGCAAACCTTGTTCTACGAGCACTTCCTGTTCTCGCCCCGAGCTGACGGGCTGCGTCCCAACACGAAGAAAAGTCCTCCTGGTCCAGACAAAGGCTGTAAAAGAGTGGGTCATCTCACCTCAAGGGAACTAGTGATCGAGAAAAAGCGAAACTGAACAAGCGACTGATTAAAAGGATAATGACGTACAGCATAAGTGAAAATATGTTTTCTAAGAGAAGCATTTCAGAGTGAACAGTTTAAAAAACATTTTTGACGTTAAAAGTAAAAAAACAAAACAAAAACGGTTTTACATTGACTTTTATTTTTATGAAAAATTACTCCAAACCACACTGATTTTAGTTCGCTCATTATAACTTTTCTTGTGTCCATGCACACACTTCGGGCCTGTAGACTTGCTTTCATAAATACATTTGACAGGGGTCATTTGGAAAGTAACAAACCACATTCACTCAATTTACAATTACTGAGTGAGTTTAAATATACAGTATATAGATATAGATGTATATGCACTTTACCAGCACTTTATGTTTGAATGAGAAATTATTGCGGTACTTTATATTTGTTATAGCATCTTAATAGCCTACTGAGTGAAAAATGTAAATTAACCCTTTAAGGCCCAAGACCATAGATTATAGCCAGAAAATTCAATTTTTTTGGAGCTGTTTATTTCACTTTCTGCTAAAATCCATAAAAATTAAATGTCCATAAAATTAAAGATATAGATTTTTAGTATCTCATTTGATACATTTGGTGTTTTTGGCAACTGATAAACCATTTGAGGCCATTTTTATCATTTATCTGATTGTATTCAGATGTTTGTTTTGTAATTTGTTGATCATATAGCATAGATAGAGGTATTATAAAAATATGTATGAAATATGATGGAATTGGCTTTATAGGGTTAAAAGCATTACTGATCAGAGATTTTAATTAGCCAGTGTTATCACAATATTAACTTTCTACTTCAACAATGAACGCAAGTTTATTGTCAAGATGCTCTGCACTGAAATGGCATTTGAAACTGAGCAATTTTGACTCAGTATTCAAGACCAAATGGATAGAAGATGTTAAAAAGGGTTGGGATCAAATTGTGAAGTGAAAAGTGTCAGTAAAACGACCTTATGGATAAAAATGTATGCCTCACATACAGTACTTTAAATGAAAAAAATAAGAAGTAAATGACTACCTTTTATTAACATTTTTTTATTTTGGTCATATATCATTATATACTATGCTAAACTATCTGACTAATTACACTGCAGCTATTTTTGGCACAACAGTAACGTGTTTTTCAAATACTCAGTTCTTTAAGTGCATATTAAATTAAGTACTCTTAAAGTTTTGCTTGAGTAGATTTAAATAACGCTATTTTAACCTCTACTTGAGAAAGATTTTCTAAAATAAACAGTTCTTCTTTTGTACATTATTTTTGTACTCTTTCCATCCCTTCTTTGTTCTATACACAGCTAATCTCAGTTTTAAGATATATTCAAAAGGAGATAGGTTGGGATCTTACAGCTCCTCTGTTGATCCTTACATTTTGCATAGGGGAGATGTGAAGTGTCTGAAAAGCTCTGCTAGAGATAGCCTGACATGGATGTAAAACTTTATATGCTTAGGTTTTTAGTACTTAGGTCTTCTTCAGCCTACTGATATTAGATAAATGCTTTTCAAACATGTATGCCATGGCTCAGTTTGAAAACCGAACATTATCTAGCCAATGCAGACAGAAATGTGAACATGGACTAAAGTAATTCATGAATGGACAGAGGTCCATGTACATGAACAAATGTGGTATAAATAAATAACAGGATTATGTGCAAATGGACTCAAGTAGTATTTACTGAGGTATATGTTGATGAATTAAAGAAGAGAAATAAATAAGTGAACAGAAGTATGCGCTCTGATTAAAGTAATGCAGTGATAACATTAAAAGGATGTTAATAAATTCAGGTATTGACTAAAATGGATCAGTGAATAAATAAATAAATAAGAAGTTGTCTGAGAGCACAAATCACTGCCAAGGACATATGACATTGTCAGCAGAGTTATTACTATTAAAAAATGCAGGAAACTGTCTTTTCACAACAGGACCAACATCAAGACCAAAGTCCCTTGATTTCTCTCTCGTATGAGCAAAATTCTTTAAAAATTCAATAAAATCTGTGTGTACGTTTTCTTGCTGACAAACAAACCCTAAACAAACAGACAAATGCTGGGAAAACACATACATCTTCGTGTGCAAGTAAATAAAGATGAGTGTGTGTGCATGGAACAAATGACTGAATCAGTGGAAGGGGGTTTAATCTGCTCAGAGAAATGCAGCCATTAAGAGATATAACCATGTAAGCAAAGAAATGATGATAGATTGCTCGATACTTTTTTTAAATCCCCTTGGGGAATTTGGGTATCCGGTAGCAAAAGTGGTGGTAATAAACAGTTCAGGTCATGACCCACTGCCTTTGTTCAGGGTGTTGTACAGTTTGATGGCTGTGGGAGCAATGGATCTCTTGAATCTTTTCAGTCCTACAGTGCGGTGAGATGAGTCTCCCACTGTTTTGAGTCTCTGTCCCACCAGGATGTTGCAAAGAGAATAGTTACTATTGTTCAGAATGAACTTCAACATGCTGCGTCTCTCCACCACAGTTCCAACTCAGTCCAAACTCCTGCCACAGAGATATTGACAATATTCACAAATTCACCCATACCTAAGGGCAACTTAATTTGAGGTAACCTGGTAACCTATGAGCAAGTTTTTGGCCTGTGGGAGGATACCAGAGTGTCTGGAGAATGCCATGCACACGGAGGATACATAACCTCCACATGGGAAGGCCCTGACAGACATGGGGTTTAAATCAGTAACTTTTTTGTTGTTAGGCACACGCATTACCTATGGCACCATCCGGCTTCTTATCAAATATCACTTGAGCTTTAGCTTGTTGGCATGAATTAAAATACAGTGCTTGTGACTTGTTTTCCAGTCTCTCTCTCTCTGCAGACCTGTACCAGTGAGTGAAACCTGAGTTCTGCCTTGGTTGAGCTGTAAAAGGGTATCTGCTGTCCAGGACCTGACACTTATAAAACACAGTTAAAAATGACATATATTGGCCTTGTGTTGAGTTGAGTGTCATTGGCATAACTGTGAAAGTTGATGCTGTGTCTCCTCACAACATTTCCCAATTGTAAAATGCAGGGATTGAAAAGTGTAGGGCCTACAACTGAGCCCTGGGGGATGCCACAGTCCATTTCATGAATATGTGATGAGAACTAACTCATGCTGACGTGGAATTTCCTGCCATCAAGGTATGATCATAACCAATTAAAGGTGGAAAAAAGAAAGGTTTAGGAAATGTTACATTTGAAAATAGGGGAGGAAAAACCATGCAGGCATTCAGAAATAAAGCCAAGGCTGTTGACCACATGCCCAGGATATCTGTATATATTATCCAAACAATTACAGGTAACTTCTTTGTCTTAATAATGTTAGGGTTAGTTTTAAGAGTCTAGGGGAGGGACAGACCACACCTGTGCCTCCTATGTGACTTTGTGTCCCTGTACGAGGGCTCAAAGGCAGCTCGTGGTTTTTACTGTACGTAAATCCTCTCAAGTCGCTGACACTAATCAGATATCAGTAACGTTTATTTGTCTGATCTTACGTTTACGTGCAAACATCCGTCCTGCAGTGCGTGAGACAGGGAAGGAGACACTAAGCCTGACAGTCCGTATTTAGGGCAAACATGTCTGGTAAACCGCTTCTCCTGACGTACACCACGGTCCCCTTTCTCGGGGCTTCTAGAGTTTTCTGTTATCGATTGGTTTACGTACCAATCACGTCAGGGCAGGGGGTGTGACGTAGCCAATCGGCGCGGTGAGGGGGCGGGCTCTGGAGTATCCGTCGGTCAGCGGCGCTCGGAGATGCTCGGCTACCTCGGAGTGGGAGAATCCGCTCTGGACACCATTGCTCCATGGGATTACTCTGAATGAGTTTGCTATAAACAGCCCGACTTACATAACAGCTAGTAATTCAGTGAGTGCACCCTCGGCAAGCTTTGTTGTTTGTTATCAGAACAGAGGACACGCTTTCTGACGTTTTATTTTAAACAGGCCACCATTTTATATATTCTGTGTAATTTTTTTTTTTTTTGTACCTCATAGCTGTTGTGCGGTCGTTGCGCAGGACAACTTGGAGGAGGTGACTTTTCGAGCTCATCATGTCAGTGGTCGGCATAGATGTGGGTTTTCAGAATTGCTACATCGCAGTTGCCAGGAGCGGCGGCATTGAAACCATCACCAATGAATACAGTGACAGATGCACACCGTGAGTATGAACACAGAGAAATGTGATATGAATGAGTTTGTTATGCAATGTTAGAGGCAGGATGCGCACTGGCTGAGAGGGACAGGGCAACTACAGCAGTGCTGCTGCTGCTGCTGCTGCTGCTGCTGGATGTGCTGAGGCCTGCGTGATGGGTTCTTCAGCGGCACCGCAGGTGAACAGAGGTCAAAATGTCGCATATTAAATTACTGCTTCAACCTAACACCAAACATGTGTCCTATTGCACTTAGGTAAAAGTACACTTATTTTTTCTCAAGCACAGTTAAAGTACCACTTTCATAATCTACTCAAGTGAAAAAAAAGTACAAGATTCACAATGTACATTAAGTAGGATTGTTTGAGGACTTATTTATGTGTGGAGCAACAAGGACAGCAGCCAAAGTGTGATTATTTCTTTAATAGAATTGTAGTAGGGATGTCCCTGATCCAATTTTTAAATATGAATAGCTTTCCAAGTTGTTATCCAATATTTACATTTATCAAGAAAATTCAGCTTCACAAAAGTCTTGTTAGCAGTATTGTAAAACAGAAAAAATCCAACTATAAAGTGTGCTCAGCTCATGGAAATTAGAATGAGATGATCAGCAATAATTCCGTTCCTAAATCAGTAAGAAAATACTCACATTAGCCCTGTCCATATCAATATAGTATTGGACATCCCTATGTTACAGTGTAGCACAGTGTTACATCTGACACAGTAGTTTACCAGTTGCATGTTTCTCTGATCCAATATATGTTGTAGGATTTGACAAAACATACTATTAGTAGTACTCTGAGGATGCAAACCTTCACCAAGGCATTTCTGAAACTAGTGGCTGAATCATTTTTGGAAGATATGGAAAACTGCTCTATCATGCATTGTAATCAAATCCCTAAAATAAAACCATTGATCTGCATCGGTTTTCAGATCATCACAAAAATATAAGTACCTCGTCCTCGTGCCTTGTCTAAAATACCTTGAATATTTCATCCAGGTATCTTGAGAACTGTTTGAGTTCTCAGTGAAAATGTTGAAACTGCCCCATCTGGCAATGTTATGAAGTCCTTAAAAAAAATCCTGGATCTCCATTGGTTTGTGCACCACCACCTAAATCTAATCACATCTTCCTTGTGACATGATCAACAATTCTGCAAAATTGAATAAAAATGAGTTCATAACTTTTTGCGTCAAATGCCAACAAAATCATCCCTGGTGGAGGCAATGAAAATGTGTAATTTGTCTCTGTGCTTACTGGATCATTAAAAGTGTATTCAATCATTTTTTCCTCTTATTGTTAGCAAACTGCTGATTTTTAATTGTGACCAACTCTTACATACATCCTCATTTTCACCTGCTGGGCATCAGATATCAGTTTAAGTGTGTTAGAAGTTGTTATAGACAGCATAATCCTGATATCCTGTTTATTTCTTATTGTAAAAATGTTTTGTGACAACACTAGATTATTTAGGGATTACTTAAAGACAAAGAAAGAAGACTTCATTGGTGCATTAGGAAAGCATAACTTTGTTACTGACCTCATCATTTGTTCAGCACATTTCTTGTGCCATATGCTGATTATTACACAATTAAATGCTTAGTAATACATTGGTTAGGTTCAGGGTTAGGGTGACAGCATTAATTATTTAAAAAGTGTTTTTTAACACAACACAGTACTGACCACTGCACAACTACAGCAGTATGTCTGACTGTGTTTATATATGACATTTAAAAAAATCAGTGCTTTATAGGTATCAACATAAATATGAACCTGTACTTTTTTACTGGCTCAAAAAATGAATGAAATGAAATACACTGTAAGAGCTCTGTTATTAATAATAAGAATGATTGTGAATGCACAGAGTTGATGAGTTCAGTATTAATGCTTCATGACGACAACAAACAAGGGTCTGCATAGTGGGGCTGTGGGTTAGCGCACATGTCTCACAGCTATAGGGTTCAACTTCACAGAAAGACTCATATTAACAAGTCTTTCTGTGTGGAGTTTGCATGTTGCTCTGGTGTCCGGCCTCAGACCAAAAACATGCCTGTTAATTGGTGTTGCGCAATTGCCCTTAGGTGTGGGTGAGTGTGTGAATGGTTGGCTAGCTCTCTATGTGGCCCTGTAATTGGCTGGTGGCTGGTCCAGGGTGTACCCCACCCCTCACCCAATTGTCGGCTGGGATAGATCATGGATGGAAGAAACGACAAGCATTGCTGTTGTATCAATAAAATATGAACAACTGTTCATAAATCAATATTTAATTGAGGATCTCTTGACGCTCGTTAGACATCTTCACATTTCACTAATGCATAATAGAAATAGTCAAAGCATCCTTATTTATTATTTTAATGTTTATTTGCATATGAACAGTATGAAGCAACAGAATGTCACACACAAGAGCATTTTTAGCCTGAGCTAATTTACAATGCCCATATAGTTTTTTTATGTATTTTTTGGGGCATTTTGTGCTTTTATAGGAGAGGATGACAGTGGATAGGCTTGTGAAAGGGGGTGAAAGAGAGTAGGAGAAGACGCTCTGCAAACTGGCCACAGGCTGGGTTTGAACTCGGGCCGGCATAAGTATGTATATGGGATGTGCATGGTTGCTAAGCGCTCCACCAAACCAGCACCCACCCATGCATAGTTAAGATTTTAAGACTTAAAAAGCAATGATTATTACTGTATAAAAAACATCATTGGGGCTAGAGCTTATCCCAGCTTTCATTGGGTGAGAGGCGGGGTACACCCTGAACCAGTTGCCAGTCAATCACAGGGCCACATAGGGAGACAGACAACCATTACACAATTTAGAGTGACCAGTTAACCTAATGAGCATGTTTTTGGTCTGTGGGAGGAAGCCGGAGTGCTTAGAGAGAACCCACGCATGCACGGGAAGAACAAGCAATGTTTACACAGAAAAGCCCCGCTCAACCCAGGAATCAAATCGGGAACCTACTTGCTGTGAGGCACATACACTACCTGCTGCTGCTGCCATACATCTGCTCTATAAATGTACATAACCTTATTCATATTACATTCATAAGCACAGATATAAATGCTGTATTGATGAATTTGTAAAGGGTTAGGGTCATTGTTAGTCTCCTAACTGATGCAGAACTTCCATTTAATTGTTCAAATGAACCCTTAACAATACATCAATTATGGTTGTATGGTTGACTTTATAGTTGATTCATTAATGTAAAATAGTCATTTAAGTGTGAATTAACATCATCAAACATCACAGATGAATAATTCATGTTTATCCATTTTGTACAGTATAAATTAATATGTACACTTTACTAACAATGGGTTAACTAATGCTTAACAAATGCTAAACATTTTGATGTTGTCAAGTTATAGTGGGAAAAAAAGCACATGTAACATTATATTACAGCTGTGCATCTTTTATGACGCAGACCAGGTCAGGAATGTCAGGGAATAATTCCTGCATTGTACAGGATGTTCATGATTTGCATTTACTTTTCAATAAGTTGTGGAGATGTACACCAAAGTGTCAGATTGTAGGGGATGTAAAGCAGGCACATCTGCTGCAACACCCTGCAAACAGGGGCGCGCTGCTGGGAAGGTGAAGAGCACTGCACCTTACAGTGAGTGGAATATTTTTGCGGCAAGGTGAAACTAAGGAGAACCTGATGACTGTGACTGAAGCACATCCCTAAACCCTGCCTTAGAGGAAGTTGTTATTATGATCAGAAAACAGAATGATTAGCACTGTCATAAGTGAGAGGATATTTTAGTGTGTGTGTGTGTGTGTTGTTGGGGAGGAGGGGGCATGTGCTGCTGAAGGTGAACTGTTCTGTCTCACTGCCCTAGTTCGTGCTTCCTCCTCAGACTCCCTTGTGCAATTCCCTTAATCGAAAAATCTTCCTCCCTGCCCTGGACGTTTGATTCTGTCTGCAGTAGTCAGACAATTACAGTTCTGCGTGTCTGGCAGGATTATTTCTGTTGTAGTCTGCCTAATGTGCTGATGTATTTGTCTTCCAACAAGGGCTTGTGTATCTTTGGCCTCCAAAAACCGCATGATTGGAAATGCAGCCAAAAGTCAAGTAAGATTATTCAAATGTCTGTACTTAAAAGAACATAACACTCTGATGACTGATGACTTTGTTATCCAAAGATTTACATTCATTAAACAGAGTTGAACTGTGATCTGTTATCGTCTTCTTTAGGTCATTACAAACTTCAAAAACACAGTCCATGGCTTCAAAAAATTTCATGGCAGAGCATTTGATGACCCATTTGTCCAAGTGGAAAAACCCAAACTGCCTTACAGCTTACATAAACTGGCCAATGGAAACACTGGAGTTAAGGTGAGGCCAGCGTTTCCTCACTTCCTTGCCTTTCTCCCCATCACTCTTTTTTGCTTTCATAGCACACCTTTGTGATCTTATTGTGTTCGTCCTCCCTCAGTTTGTCTTCATCATGTTCAATATGCTGTCCTGCCTTCTTTTTCCTAACTGTACTGTGTCTACAGGTGCGTTATTTGGATGAGGATAAGGTGTTCACAGTGGAGCAGATCACAGGGATGCTGCTCAACAAGCTGAAGGAGACATCAGAGAGTGCACTCAAGAAGCCAGTGGTGGACTGTGTCATCTCTGTGAGTGACAAATAAATGTAAAAGATCATTTTTAAATTCTCCAAAAGGATATTAATGAAACTTGATGACTTGTGTTTGTGTCTAACAGGTCCCGAGTTTTTACACAGACGCAGAGAGACGATCTGTGCTCGATGCGACTCAAATCGCAGGGCTGAATTGTTTAAGGCTAATTAATGACACCACTGCAGGTCAGTGTTCTGGGAAGTTATGTTTTTGTTTAAGACCAAACAGGTTTGGGAAATATGGGCTAAAATCATCTCGATATTTTGTAGTTGAATGACATTACACAAAAATAATACACCAAGACATCGTGATAAAAGTTGTGGATGTCACTGCTGCCTGAGTGCTCCTCAGGTTATGGACAAGGTCATTAGTACCTCTTAGTGCCTGATATTAAAAATGTATTGTTTGTTAAAATATGTTGATTAAAAACTGTAATTACAAAAACAAATACATTAACTACCCTTTAATGGATTTTAAACAACCACAACAAAAGACATAAGTTACAAGTACTAATCAGATTGGTGATTTGTGGTCGGTGGGTACTCTTTTGTTTCACAATTTTTTTACACAGCATAAGGCACACTAATTTTTTCATCAATGGTCAGATGAGGTCTGAAGGAACACTTGTTAATTTAATGCGATGGCTGTCAATATTTTGTCATGTCCCCCTTGCAAGATGGCTTTTTGTGGCCCTCCTCCCACTGCCCACTACTCAGGGCAAGGGGAAGATTTTCTTTTTCCAAATACAACTGAGTATTTTATTTCTAATGCCTCGATTAGTGTTTGGACTCAGAAATCAAGAATATTTACTGACATGAATTATCTTTGAATGTTTTAACTATAAAAATGTCTCAGAAAGATAAAACCAGTAGACATGTAACTCTTAGGCTTCTATTTGTAGACTAAAGGGAAGATTAAAGTCCATTATTGTAATTTTAATTCTGACAAAAGAGACATTTCCATATTAAAATATGAAGAAAGCCAAAAACAGCCTGTTGTTTCACAGTCCACTTGGATTTTTACACAAATCTCTCCACTGATGTTTTAGGTAATTATTTTTTGAGAGACACATGAGAGAAGATTGGTCTTGAGTTTGCTCTTAAAAACATGAGCAGTAGGTGCTGCTCTCAGGTTTTAGGTAGACTGTTCCACAGACTGGGGCTATAATAATGAACATATCTTTCTCGTATGTTTGGGTTTTTACTTTGTGAGCTATTAAAAGACCACTACCTGAGGACCTGAGGTTTCTACTGGACTTGTATAGTAAAGACAAATCCGACAAATAAGATGGACCAAAACCATTAAAGGGATTGTTCAGTTTTCCGTCTTCAAGAACTCCCATCAAAAAGTAATACCACAGTTTAGAGTATGCAACCTATAATTTTTTTGAGTGCATTAACTTTTCGGAAAAATAAAGTTTATCTGGAACTAATTGACTCACACCATGTATTCAACGTATTCCTTATTCCAGATAAACTTTATTTCAGTGCACTCAAAAAAACTTTCTAGATAGTGTACCCTTACACTGTGGTATTATTTTTTGATGTAAGTTCTTTTAGGTGGAGAAAATACCCTTTGTATTTGGTACAGTACTTCCCTGTTTGCAGCTAGTTCTGGGCCACAAACTTCTACAAATTGTGGCTTGCTGAGGGAGAGGAGAGAACTTTTTACTGCATTTAATGTCCCTAGTGGCCATATGGAGCTCAATCAACCTCACTTTAGAAATACTGAACTATCCCTTTAAGAGTTTAAAAAACAGCATTGAAATTTATTCTTAAAGATGGTGGTAGCCAATCCAGAGACTTTAAATGTCTGATGTGTGATTGCTTAAAAATGTATTTTATCACCACAGTAGGGTGTTACGTTAACCATGAAAATACACTCTAAAAGTTCAGGGTGCTTGAATTCAGCCACAGAAGAGATGCTGGTTGTTCCCTAGGCAACAGTCTTTCAGAAGAGGGGCCCAGGTTTAAGCCTGGCTAGTGGGTCCTTTCCTGCATGTCATCCTTGACTCTTTCTTTCTCTCTTTCCTGGTGTTAACTCTTTCCATTGCCCTATCTAATAAGACTAAAAGCCCATTAAATCAAAACAACACTGACAACAGACATCTTCATTTCTTAACAGTGGCTTTGGCCTATGGGATCTACAAACAAGACCTTCCCACTCCAGAGGAGAAGCCCAGAAATGTTGTATTTGTGGACATGGGACATTCATCATTCCAAGTCTCCATCACTGCCTTCAACAAAGGCAAACTCAAGGTCAGCAGTTTCTCCTTTTCACACCACCACCCACGCCTAAATCCAATAAACCTCCGAGCTCAATGTCAAACATGCTCCGTCAGGTCCTGGCCACTGCGTTTGACACGCACCTTGGCGGGCGTAATTTTGACGAGGCATTGGTGGATCACTTCTGTGAGGAGTTTAAGGTCAAGTATAAGCTCAACGTGAGGGAGAACCCCCGGGCGCTGCTGCGGCTGCATCAGGAGTGTGAGAAACTGAAGAAGCTGATGAGCGCCAACTCGTCTGATCTGCCTCTGAACATAGAGTGCTTCATGAATGACATTGATGTGAGCAGCAGGATGAACAGGTAAACATTTTATCCTAAAAGCTGCTGTTAAGAACTTTCTGTTTATCTCTTAACTGATTTTGATCTCTATACTGTATGTGTCAGGCATTGGTCAGACTTCGCAACATTTTTGTCTGTTTTGATGGTCACTGTGTCAGATCTGGAGATCACAGGGTCATGATGTTTGCTGTGGGTTGTCAGGCATGACAGACTACATGTTTGTACCTGATTAATCAGAGCATCAGACCAAGTGATGTTGAGAGGAAAGAGGTGGAGCTAGACCGCATCCAGAAGAAAGGCTTGAAAAAAAGCATAGTTTATTTACTGTTTTTTCTTTATCTATCCAAACATTGTGACTCCTGGCCCATAAACTGATGCTAGTGTTCACAGCATTTTCTCCCTTAGCTGTTATACATATATCACATGCTGTTCCTCACAAACTTTACTTTTTTTCAGTCAGTGGTGATAGAACCTTTACCACAATCCATTAAAGCAAGAATCTTGTTGCAAAGATTTACAAACTTGTTTGACTGGCATAAACTTTAAAGTTACTCTCTGCAACTCGCTCTTTAATTTTAATGCTTGCAAACTAAATGTGGTCACTTGATGGTCTTACCTGAGGCTTTATTTATTTGTTTATTTATTTTACATCCACCAAGGAGGTTATGTTTATGCAGTTGTTTTTTCAGGTTGCTTGTTTGTTTTTGCGAACACAATAACTGAATAATTTCTGAACAGAATTTGTTGGAAATTTTAGGGACAGTTAGTGATAAAAGGAAGAAGTGATTTGATTTTGGAGGTGATCCAAATCTGGATACAGATTCTGATTTTATTACATTTCCAGGTAATGTTTGTCATGGCAGAAGAACTGATACTGGTTTCTTAACAGTTCTAGATGGAGCAGTTTTCCATGTTTTTAATGATAATTCAACTGCCATTGTTGGAAAAGCCTTGAGGAAGTTTGTGCTGTCGGAGCACTTCTAGTGTTTTATCTTGTTTTTCATTTTTATATCACAAATGTGTCAGGAATAAAAAAGATAAGTCTGACAATACTGTCTGACAATAAAAAAAAGTATCAGACTCGTGAGTCATCTGCAGGTGAAGGATTAGCGTTTCAGAAAAATATTCCAGCAAGTTCTTTAGAAAAGTTTCTTAAAAGCAGGATAAACAGGATACAACCTCTGATATAAACAAGGACAATAAAAATTAAAGCATTTATACCTACATTTATACCTACATACATCTTATTGTGTGTTTGAGTAGATATCATTTAGACATAGATGATTTATGTATTTTTTGTTGTTCTCAGGGGTCACTTTGAAGATATGTGTGCTCAGTATCTGATGAGAGTAGAGATGCCACTGAAGACAGCCCTTGAACAATCAAGTATGTCCTTCTATTTACCACAAAATGTGAATGGGTATGCTACATGAAGGAAGAACCCTCTCGAGTTTTGTGTCTGTTGTACCGTCAGAGCTGAGCCGAGATGACATCTACGCTGTGGAGATAGTCGGAGGAGCCACAAGAAGCCCAGCTATCAAAGAGAGAATCTGCAAGTTTTTCGGTAAAGACATCAGCACTACGCTCAACGCAGATGAAGCTGTCGCCAGAGGCTGTGCACTCCAGGTGGAATTCCTCCTTTCAGTCTTTTTACATGTCTTGCAAGAATATTCTGAGGATGAAATGGTGATCATGTTCTGTCTGGATTGCAGTGTGCGATCTTGTCACCGGCATTTAAAGTGCGAGAATTTTCCATCACTGATGTAGTCCCTTACCCTATTACACTTCGATGGAAATCACCGACAGAGGATGGATTGGGGTGAGGACATTTTAGCAATCTGAATATTGAAAACATCTCAAAAATATTCAGTACAACAAGTAATTTATTTCTATTTCCCAGGTTAAGAAAATGTTAACTGCATGAAATGTCCCATGTCCTTCAAAATCTATTTTCTTGCCTTTTAATTTTGTTGTAAGGGGCTTAGGGAGAAGAAACTGACACCTTTTACTAAATTCTGAGTTCACAGAGAAATGATCTATGGCTCTTTAGAGAAAGGCCCCATAAAATGCAGCCAATAAGTGCAGAGATCATTATTATATCCTCCCAAAGCCTCCCTGCCCTCTTAGATGCATTTCCAAAGGGGAGGCAAAAAGAGCATCTGTTCCTCTACAAATATGAAATTTAATTTATTATATGATATGAGAATGTTATATAACAGTATACATATTTTATATTTTCATGTTAATTTTTGTCTCCTCTGCCAAGGTGGTTATATTTTTGCCCATGTTTGCCATGTCTGTTAGCAAGATACCCCGAAAAGTTATGAACAAGTTTTGATGGGATTTTCAGGGAATGCTGGTCATAGAGAAATGCTAGTGAAGGCATTTTGGTGGTGATCTGATTCCAGATGCTGATCCAGGAATTTTTTATAAGAATTTGTTAACATTACAGGATTACACACCTTTCAACAATTTCACTGATGATTTGGCTAAGAATGTCAGAAAGGCCTTGGCAGAGGGTTTAGCTCTTTGAACACTTTACGTTCAGCATAATTCAAGACCTGAATCAATTTGTTAAGTTGTGACCTGTAAATTGTGGACATTTTACACTTCCCTGGTTTGGATGACTTTAATACCAGAAGCTCAAAAAACATTGGAGATATTTTGTAGAAAAAATAAGTTCATACTTTTTATTTATATGTTCTCAAACTTTATTCCCCCTCTTCATAAGTCCATAGATATGTGTCCCTCTGGTACTCCCTGTTCAAGAAGTTGGGGTCCACCCCTGCTTGTCAAACTAGCATGAGTGTGCTCACAATTGTAACTTTATTCACTCAACAGGGGATGGATTTGTGCTGGAGTCTGTAGAAAGGGTAGAATTCCTTGTGCTTGGATTATAAAAACTGTTTGTTGTCAGCGGGTGAATAAAAAGCTGTTGTAGGGTACTTTATTTGCATTTCAAAAGAAAGATCTCACAGATTTGTAGAGCTTCCAAGAATACAAACTTGTACAGCCACATAAACGAAAGTCCTGCATTCAACAAGCTTTTCTAAATGTGTGTGTCTCATAACAAGAAGGCTGCTGGTTTGAGCCTCATGTCAGCCAGAGCATTTCTGTATGGATTTTGCATGTTTGCCGTGTGCATGCGTGGATTCTCTCTGGACACTCTGGTTTCCTACTATGGATCAAATACACGCTCATTTGGTCAAATAGTGACTCTAAATTGCTCTTAGGTATGAGTGTTAGAGTGAATGGTAGTCTGTTCCTCTAGTGGCCCTGCGATTGGCTGGTGTACCCGCCTCTTAGCCAGTGGGATGGGCTACAGCCCCCCATGACCCCAAAAAGGATGAGCCATATTGATAATAGATAAATAAAATAAGCTTAGGTTGTATTGTCTGTTATTAATTAGTTGTAATTGATGGTAATGACCTTGTAAGCTCGTTTAACACTTTAATAATGCTAATATTGTTACATATATTATGAAAAAAACATTTGAACTCTTTTATTGCTTTCTTCTTTGCACATCAAAACTAGGCATCCAGAAAACACACATAGACACACACGAAAAAAAAAAAAAAAAAACAGAAGCCAGA
The DNA here is from genome assembly GCA_036419115.1 of Scarus forsteni. NCBI lineage: Eukaryota > Metazoa > Chordata > Actinopteri > Labriformes > Labridae > Scarus > Scarus forsteni. The sequence goes on from JAZDUH010000451.1 coordinate 32,796,840, forward strand.
TTCTGCTCAGTCGGATAATTTGAGACACCGTTGCTGACTGTGTTCTACTGACCTGACCGTGCTGTTTTTCTGTTTTTGTAGAGAGTGTGAGGTGTTCAGTAAGAACCATGCTGCTCCATTTTCCAAAGTGATCACCTTTCACAAGAAGGAGCCCTTTGACCTTGAAGCCTTTTACAGCAGCCCTCAAGACCTGCCGTACCCAGACCACAGGATAGGTAATATTTCTTACCCTCAGTGTTAAAGTCAGACATGCAGGTTCTCTCCAGGGATCAGTGAACTTACTTCAGGATGCATAACAATGCAGACATCTTTCTTTTCCCTGCTGCACAAAAGTCTGCAGAGAGAAGTGACTGATGCATGAAGAAGATTTTGGGTCGGCCATGTGTGGCAGAGTCCCTGAGGGGATCCAAAACTGGATGGGATCACATTTGTTTCAACATTTCACTTTTCTGTTACCGACTGTGTCATGACAAATCACATCATGTCAGTTTTGTTCTGTTTCCAGGATGTTTCTCTGTCCAGAATGTGGTTCCCCAGCCCGATGGAGACAGCTCGAAAGTGAAGGTGAAGGTGCGAGTGAATGTCCACGGTATCTTCAGTGTGTCTAGCGCCTCTCTGATTGAGAAGCAGAAAGGAGAAGGAGAGGACATGCAGGTTGACTCAGAGCCAATGGTGCAGAATGATGGCAGGCCAGAGGACCAGGTGAGGATTTTTTTCTCCGCATTTGTAGTTGTTATGGCTGTGTCACTGTGCTGTCCAACACAGAACAGTGTGGAAAACTGGATTTAACATAAATAGAGTCAAATTTGTGATCAAGAAGTTATAGACTGATTATTATGCTTGGACACAGTCTTTGAAAATTAAGTTGAAATGTTTTTGCATTGAGGAAATTTGTTATATGAGTATAACAAAAGTGTATTTATTTGCACTGTCTGTTTTTGCTTTCACGCTATTTTGATGCTGAGGAATGAAGCTTATGTTAGCTTTTGGCAGGTTTATTGGATTTTTTATTTAATGGTTATATGTTGCTAATAGGGGTGTAACGGTACACAAAAATGACGGTTTGGAACGTACCTCGGTTTTGGGGTCACGGTTTGGTATATTTTCAGTACAGTAGGGAACAACAAAAAACCATTTGCTTGTTTAGCACGTTCATTAAACCAAAAATTTGTCATTATATAAACTTAAAACCAAAATAAATTCAATGTGCTGCTTGGTAATACTAATAAGTTAAATAAAATAAATAAACAACTGGGAACTTTATACTGGGGCTCAATCACCTTTAGCATGTGTCTAAAACCAGCATTTTCCCCAACTGAATATGGTCTTAGATCCTGTGTTATAAAAACACTGATGGATGCTGTTATTGCTTTGGCCCGATCTGAATTGTCTGGGAGAGGCTGCTTGAATGCAGACGACAGTTGAATTTGCCCTACAGTGTTTTTTTTCCTTACTGTGGAAATCTTTACACTTGAGTGGTGCCATTTCAGGTGAGCTGGCATGTTTGACGTGCTGTCGGAAAATACCCAACCTCAGTTGAACAGTATTGGCACACCGCCTTCGTTTTATCCACTTGTCTTTCTCCGTTGCAATATTTCACCAGGAAGCCAAAGTGTTCCCAAACAGGAGATTTCAGCGACGGGGGAGGCTCTTCAAGTTCCGGTTGGTCGCTAGCAATAGCCATGATGCACAATTCAGACACAAGCTTTGTGTTTACGGAAGCTCTTTGATATTTGTCTTCTGATTGGCCTCGCCATGAGACATCAGGTCCACATATATGTACATGATCAAGAGCATGAATCACAGACCACTTTCCTCATGAATATTAAAAAGCCTTCCCTAACCACGCCAATCGTGGACGAGTATTCCCGTGAATATTAAAGAGCCATGTGCAGCGGCTAACGTAAACTTACTGTACTTGTTCGAATACAGAACTGTACCGAACCGAACGTCCTTTTCGAGTGGTTCGGCACGGATACATGTACTGTTACACCCCTAGTTGCTAACACATGTGTCAAACATAAAGTAGATTAAATGGACAACAAACCTATGAGTCATAACTTATGTGCATCATTTACGTCATTACTGCAATACTGAACAAAAGTGTTCCTCCTTGTACTCTATCAAACCATGCAGGGGCAAACAGAATATGTAAAAGGAAACATCAAACTTGTGCTGCTCTTTTGTGTTGGTGTCATAGATGTTGTCTCTCAGGTATTGTGCTCGTAAGCAATCTGGTATGAAAACAGACAGAATATAGTTCATTGATTACTTATTAATCAGAGAGGATTTTATCTCTCACGTCCTTGTATTGGACATCTCTTAGATTGAATCACGGTGAACAGTTAAATAATTTATTTTAAACTTAGGGTTCCGATTCTTAAATCTACTCCTCAAACGAAGTTTGGAAATGTTGTCAGCTGATCATTTCAGCTTTTCAATAATACTAATTGGTTTTGCATTTGTGTCATTGGAAAGCCAGATTAGTCACCCGTACAAAACCTTTACAAAGAAAATTGTGTAGTCATGAGCAACACAGGGGCGCAGCAGGCAGTGAACGTGGCTCACAGCAAGAAAGTTGTTGGTTCGATCCTTCCTCTCACCCAGTGTCAGCTTGGATAGGCTCCAACCCCCCTGTGACCCAAAAAGGGATGAGTCATATAGCTTATATATCTATATATTCTCAAGTAACTGAAATGTCAGTAAAATGTGTGTGATGTCTCAGACCAAAATGCAGGTGGACCAGGAGGGTCAAAGCCAGGGGGACCAGCAGAGTGAGGACAACAACCCCAGCACTAAGGTCAGCTGAGTTCAGCTTTAGATGTGCTGATTTATAGTTTTCAAAGAAAGTAAAATCCTGTGAGTTAACTTGTGAATGACTTTTTTTTTTTAAATGTAGGTACTTGTCAGACATAAATCAGTTTTGACCTTGTAATTCATCTGTAAAAAATTAAGTGTATTCAGTGAATGACCCGCCAATTGTTGTCATTTTTGTTTTGGGGTAATCTTATCAAATTATGCTCACCATATAGCCAAGAAGAGGTCTAATATTGCATTTAATCCATCATACATGAGATACATTTATTTAGCAGAAAACAAATAAAAACTATATACACAAGACACCATGGACAACTGCAGCAGAAAAAAACTGAAGGATAAAGTTTTCATGTCTCAAAATCTAGGAGGGGGCATCTGGGGAGAAGCAGGATCCAGTATCAGGGGGAAGCAAACCCAAAGCCAAGGTGAAGAGTATTGATCTGCCCATTGTAGCCAACAACATTCGTCAGCTTGAGAGAGATGTCCTGAACAACTTTGTGGAGTATGAGGTAAGCGCTGTTTTTGGTCTTTGTAAGAGCTGTGTCATGGTTTGGCTGAAATACTGATTACCTGAGCAGGACTTTGGCTTCAAGGAAGTACTTTATTCCCATTGTAGGAAGTTAGTAGCATGATTCGAATGGAGGAATAAATAAAGAAACAAAATAATTAATGCTATTAGATTCTATTTTATATTATTGAATTTAGTAGTTCACCTCAACTTTGATTTAAAAAAAACTGTTTTGGCTTGCGTAGCACAGCCCTTAGTTTAATTATGTGTCATTGATTTAACATTATTTCATTGACCTTGTGTAAGGTGCTCATCCAACTCTGAAGTCATTTTATACACCTTGTAATAATTCTAATTACTTACTTCTGCCAAGGAAGTTATGGTTTTGCCTACGATTGTCTGTTTACCTGTTTGTTTGTAGGCAACATTATGCAAAACTACTGAAACAATAATTTTTTGCCCAATAATTTCTGAGAAAACTTAAGTTAGGGTTGGATTTTCAGGGTTAAGGTATCTTATTATGAGGGTTACTTCACCATTGATTTATTGCTTATTGGTGTAACAGCAGCATGTGAGCTACCCGGTGAAGGTTTGCGCCTTCCATGTGCTGTCAAGTTTAAGTCATGTTTTACTACAGGGTCCACAAATTATCAGGAAATTAATTTATACATGAATTAAGTCATGACACAGCATTAATTCAGGCCTGTATTCGTGATAAAGTGTCTGTAGTCCTTTCATTAATTGTTATGGTTTTATTTATTATGACTCATTTGTTACATCAATAAAGATGCTTTCGATTTTTTTTAAAGATTTGTCTATAGTTAGAGGGAACAGACAACAAAATACTAGTCTTCTGAATTTTAAGTATTAATATATTTGCTTCCATATGACATGATCAAGTTTGTGGACCCTCAAACTGAAAATATGATTTGTATTAATACTGTTAAACCTCATGTACTGTACATCATTAATATTCATGACTAGTGATTATTGAAATATCCAGATTTAAAGTTTGTGTATGCTCCATTAACTTATGTCTGTAGTCAAGCTTAATTTGTGTGTATTACTGATATTTCATCATGAATATGTACAAACATTTTTATTTTTTCATACAATAATTTATTCTTGAAATCCACTATAATTTGGACCCTATATCAAAGTGTTGCCGAATAACTTATCACAGTAATTGTTTATTCTCTTAATTTGTGACTTCTCTGTGTGGGTGTTTCTTCCGTTAGTGTCAAATGATCATCCAGGACAAACTAGTGAAAGAGCTGAATGATGCCAAAAATGCTGTGGAGGAGTATGTATACGATCTACGAGACAAACTCTGTGGAATCTATGAAAAGTACATCACTGAGGAGGTGAGTGCTGCTTTCTCAAGGTTTTTTTTGTCATTGCAAAGACTATGAAATGTTTGGAAAATTTCCAAAGCAAATGTTCTGCTGCTGTATTGGCTTGGTTTCTGGGTTGTACATTAATAACAGGACAGTAATCGGCTGACGCTGATGCTGGAAGACACAGAAAACTGGCTGTATGAGGACGGGGAGGACCAACCCAAACAAGTCTACGAGGAGAAGCTCGAGGCACTCAAGGTTTGATCAGATTTGTTCTAGTTTTACAAATCAGTAGACCTTCAGTCATCCAACAGTGCTATAATGATGTCCAAGTCTAATCCCCAACAAAAGTGAGAGCAAATGCCTCAACAACATGAATTATTTTCCAGAGATTTGGTCAGCCTATCCAGGACCGCCACCGGGAGCACGAGGACAGGCCGAGGGCTTTTGAGGAAATGGGGAAGAAACTGCAGCTCTACATGAAGTTTGTGGATTGTTGTAAACAGAAGGTAAATTATTATGGACAAGAGATGTGATGCATTTTTATTGAAAGAGAAAAAGAATGCAGTTTTGGGATTGTTTTCTGTCAGTGTAAAAGTTTGTGAATATACATCAGTGCATGATTTTTCTGTTTGAGCTGATTCAACAGGAAGGAATTAAATGGTAATAATGTCTGTATTTGTTAAAAACCATTGACTTATCTGTGACTATGTTGATCCAAAATCTCAAAAGGGAAAATATTTTGTACTTGTGAAATATCAGGGACATAATGTACACAGTGTAGTGTATAAGGGGTAATTTCTATTAATCCATCTATTGGTCTATGAAGTTGGTGAAAATATTGGTTGTAGTGAAAGTGGAAAAAGATGTAGGTATTTTACATTTTAATTATTAACATTTAGCATTTAATAATTTTTCATTTGACCCAGCAAATAAAACAAAAACTCACCAAAATGTGTTTTTCCATCATCACTGACATTTTGTTTATGGGTTAAAAAAAAACATTTGTTGCATTTTCTGAATAAAAATGTCAGCACATCATGTTCTTAAACAGCTATTTGAGTAAAAGTCCCTGTTATTGAATATAAATTTCTTGTTTGTGGTTGAAGTTGGTGAAAGTATGATGCAGTGAAGGTATCACATAGTATCTGTAAACAAAGATTTAATGGTGTGTCAACGTGTTTATTGTGTTTTTTGATGGTACATGAGGGTTAATGTCTGTTAATAAATGAGGTTCATTAAAGTTACTGACTCTCTCCTAGGATGAACGTTATCAGCACTTGACTGCGGAGGAAATGAGCGCTGTGGAGAAGTGTGTGAGTGAAAGCATGGGCTGGATGAACAGCAAGATGAACGCGCAGAGCAAACTCAATATAACTCAGGATCCCGTTGTTAAAGTAGCAGACATCATTTCAAAAATTCGGGTATGTGTGTGGTACACGCTGTTCAGCATCAGTGAGAAACTCTAAGTGCCTTTTATAACATACTCTTCCTTTCTTACTCATCAGGAGCTAGAGGATATGTGTAATCCGCTGATCAACAAGCCAAAGCCGACGGTGGAGGAGCCTCCTGACGTGAACGACCAAAACAGTGGAGCTCACAATGGCCCAACAGCAAAGCAAGGTTCAGAGAGTAAGGGAGAAGCAAAAGGAAGCCAGCAGACAAAGCCTGGAACTAAAGAGATGGAGGTGGACTGAGATCATCATCTGTTCCAGCCATCACATCACAACCTCAACCGACCATTTAGACAGTAGGAACGAAAAACACCTGGGACCATCACCCCCGACATCACCAGTCACTTCGGTGGATTTGTTTCTGTGCTGCTCTCCCCTCTCAACCAAAATTTACTGTTTGAGGTTTTTGTTTTTCATCCTTGTGTGTGAAAATGGTGTGCTTTACTCTCTCAAAGGTTTGACTTCCTAAATAAATGAAATGATTCATGGAATAGATTAAACTCTGATGTTGCTGTAACCAATCAGAAAAATACCTTTGTGACTGTACTCCACATGTCCTCAAAGCGTCCAGCAAATCCTGTCACACATCGGCCAAATGCGCAGTGCTGCAAATCACTTGCTACTGCAGAACTATTAGTTTGTATGCAATAATACAAGTTATATATATTTGTATTCAATGAGTTAAATATGATGCCCATGTCTACAGACTGTAAATACTATTTTAGTAAATAAAAGCAGCTAGGATATATAATATGTACATAAAGAGATAATTCTTAGTACAATGGCAATGCTTGATACACCAAATCTCTTCAGTAAGTGATTGGTTGCCTATTCCCTTTATTTTGTTTTCTTGAGTTTTTCCATACTTTAGTCATTTTATTTAAGAATGGCAAAAATAAAAAACATGTGTCTGTTAGACAAATGTTTTGTTGTGGAACTTTCAGGAGATCTGAAACTTGAATAAATTGAATAACATCTGTACTGTATTTGTGTCTAAGGGAAGCTCTGCAGTGTGGTTGAGGGATATTACCAACAAAGAAAGTTTGAAGGCACATATGATGAATGAACTCATGCTAAAACTTTCAACAAATGTGCAAACCCTGAATTGAGTATCTTTAAACACTACATATCACCAAAGAGGCATGGACTGAATTCATTACTATTTTCCCTAAAATCTCAATACAGCCATAGGTGAGACGCGTTTTTCAACAAATGCTTTTCCTCTGCATTAGATATCTAAAGCCTAATTTGCCTAATTTGGAATGGCCAAAACTCCTGTTTTGATCAATGTAGCACCAAACCAATCTTACAAAGCTGCTGGATTCTCTTAACCTTACACTGCAGATGAACTGTTCAGTATATTTCAGTATTACAGAAAATGAACTAGGCAGATTGAGCTACACTGCATGCTTAGGATTCTCAAGATACAACTTTGGTCATCTAGAAGTTGTCTTTCTTGCAAAGTTCCAAGCTGAGACCATTACCCCTACTTATCAGCCTCCTTTTAAGGACTACGAGGCAGTGGCTACAAGTGTGGGTCAGATATGCTGAATGGGAGAAATGATTGTAAACCACTGATGGACCTTAAATAAATGCGACATCACCTTCCAGTATTTCTCGAAAGGTTTTGACTTCCCAATTACTTCCAACATGTTGCTCAGATGGTCTTGCAATAAATCCCATTGTTCTGCTGTGTCAGGTTACTATGACTGTATAATTTAATGCAACAAGATTTGGCTCAAACTTAATGTAATGTGCTTAAGATGGAAATAATTGTTTACAAATTGATCACAAAAGTAAAAAAAATATTAATTCATATGCATTGTTTTTCAAACATTTTTTTTTCTAAAAAAACATTTATTTTTTTTTATCCTTATAAGCATTTGTACTTAGTGCATATTTAGCTATTACACAAATGAAACCTAGAAACTTGTGGAAATAATTGTTTACAAATTGATCACAGAAGTAAAAAAATACTAATTAATATGTATTGTTTTTCAAACATTTTTTTTGTTTTCTAAATAAAACCATTTAATTTTTTTATCCTTATAAGCATTTGTACTTAGTGCATATTTAGCTATTAAAAAACAACCTTATTACCTTACCGAAATATAGAAATAAACAAATAAATACATTAATATACACACGTGTCATTTAAAGTATTTGAAAAACAGGTGGTAAATAACTTTTTGGAGTTATTGTAAATACATTATTTTGTGCCTTTTGCTTTTTGAAGACTTTTAAAAATCAGTTCATAAGTAAATCCTCGGTCACATTTGGGCCGATTACATCTTTAGTAATATAATGGAATTTGGTATCCTTTAATGAATAATTCACAATATAGAGTGCTTATGCAATGCCAGCTCTCACAGAAAATAAATTATATTCTCCCTGATATCCGAAATATTTCCTATTATGTATGTATGTTAAGGCTAACTATCATTCTATGGCAAGTTTGGGCACTTGAATGGATTTTAATTCAGTACCTTTTCCTTTGCCTGAGCAGATTTATGGAGATGGACTTTACTTGTACTTACCCTTGAGTAAAACGTTATCAAAGTTACAAAACCTTTATTAATAATAGCAATATACATAACAGCAACAATGATATTAATAATAAGACATATTCTTTCTGAATTGCTTTTTCACAATTTCAATGACGTTGAACTTTTATTAAAGTGTAATATTTCTGTACTTTTTCCACCCCTGTTAAAACTCACAAGATGCAGAATAACACAGCAAAGTGATCTCACTTCATTCAGACGTCTGAAGGGGGCGTGGCCAACTCTTGTCAAATAACGTAGCGTGTGACGCAATCACGTGACTAACGGGCGGATAATTTCAAAATGGAAGAAATAGTAACGTTTTGGAGGGCTACACAGAAACAACATCGAATTGCCCTTTAAAGACTCACAGATTGACCATCGATACACTTTATCGATCGAGGAAAATATACACAAAGCTTCATGTATTTGCGAGACGAAGAGCAGACACGATGAGTGTTTCTATCGGCGATAAAATTGAGGTGAGTGTCTTTGTTTGGCTAACGCCCACAAGCTAGCTAACTTCAGACTCCGCCGTGCTTCACTGATGTGGGAGTTAACCATTAAATTAGCAGGTTATCCATTTGTCAGAAGGATTTACCAACAAAACTATCTGGTGCCTTTTATTTTGGTACATAAACTTTAAGTCAGTGTTTCGAAAGTTACAAAAAATCGTCATAACGCCATTTTAGGCCAGTAATTAGTAATTTGCTGTGGTTGTTTATTAGTTAACGGCGTTGACTAGTCCTCTTCAACAATAGTATTATTATTAGTTTTATTATTAGTTGTAGGATTATTAGTTTTAGTATGAGCTCTCAGCAGTGCGCTCAGACTCGGTGCATGGCTGTGTAATCTTACGCCGGCTCTCCCGGGACAAACACTGGTTGGTTGATGATTAGTCGCTGCCTGGAGACGGGCTCCGGGCTCCTGTCCGCGGGAGCACCGCCGGGATAATGAGAGGTTGTGGTTGGCCATATGACGGCGTCAGGTGTTTGTGGCATGTTTGACAGTTAACGTTTGTTGTGGGGGGATTTGTCCCCATGTTAGTGTCAGATGCTGGATTGTCTGCTGTACACCCAGCATGTCGCAGCACAGAGGGACAGTGTTGAATCAACTTCTTCACTATTTCTATCAAAATCTCTTTGCGGACCCTGGAGCCAGCAGAGATGATGAGAAAAGTTTATGTTTTGGTCCGGAGATCAGCATCGAGGTATCATCCTTTTAAAACCATGGGGGACATTTTTGTTCTTTTTGTTCGACTCACTTTATGCTCTCTCTTTGCAGGACTTTAAGGTCCTCACCCTCCTTGGCAAAGGCTCTTTTGCATGTGTGTACCGGGCAAAATCAGTGAAGACTGGTCTGGAGGTCGCTATAAAAACGGTAAGACTTGGGTCTCCCCACTTTTTGTGTTCACATCAGTGATACTGTGTTGCTGATAAAAACACTTTAACGGACAAGCTGCTGACTGTTCGACAGTTGAAGTGTAAACTGGTCATTATTACACCTTAGCTGTTCCCTGAGGGATTCAGAGGGTCCCTTGACACCCCACAAATGAGGCCTGGGGTCTCTTTGAATGCAACAGATTGATTATTTGGCATGAGACCAAACCATTACTAGGGCTGAGCATTATGGTCATTTTTAATGTGGTTCATGTTCATTAAAAATATATTTATATTCTGACTCTTAGGTTCAGTTAAAGGATTGTTTGCAACGAGACTGATTCAAAGGAACATGCCTGTTGCCCACAAGAAAATCTTTTAAAAATAATTTTATTTAAAATTAAGCTCCTGCAGTATGCATAAAATATACCGTTTGTCATCAGTGTTACTTACATGAAGCATGAACCCTACATCATGTAGAAACAGGGGAAGGACGAGTCTAATGACTGGATGTCTGCTGCCAACCTGTTTACAGAGGCTGCTCTAAAATTCAAAACAAGTTCTTAATTCAAACAATTTAACAATAGTGCACTAAAAATATCAACACAATATGGTGCCACAAAATACCACAATACACAGGTGTATCAATATGTTTTTGGATTAGATTAGTTAGAAATTTATTTATCCCTTTGATAGACTCCCCCAGGGACATGAAGATTATAGTAGCTGTTTGTAAAGCAGATAAAAAGATATATAAATAAAATAGATGTAAACAAAAATATAAATGAATATAAATACAAACTTCTTTACAGGCTGTCTACTGCTCCTTCCCATCCTCAGTCTTCCTGCTGCTCCTCCAGCCCCCCAGTGAGGAGTTGTACAGTCTGATGGCCTGAGGGACAAAAGAGTTTCTCAGGCTGTTGGAGAGGAGCCGTCTTTGGTTGAACAGGCTCCTCTGGTTTCTAGACAACAGTGTGCAGAGAGCGACTGGCATCTACCAAAATGTCCAGCAGTTTGTCCAATGTCCTCTTCTCTGCCACCGTCACCAGAGTCCACCTTCATGCTGATGATATTACACCCTTATTTAAAATATAGCATTTATAACAAACAGTGAAATCAATCATTTTGGCACCTGTTTGACTTTGTAAAGCAACACTAAAAGTCTTGAACATCTCCTATTAGTATTTTATTAATTTTAACAATCAAAATTTTAAGGCAAATTACTGTAGATTGCTCATAAACAGGCATGTTCCAATCACTTATCCATACAAGCAGACATTTTAGGACAGTTATTCTCTCTGTTAGGCTTTGCCATTAAAGATTGTCGTTTATGTGCGTTTTTAAAAAACATATTGTGCGCAAGTAATGGAGATTTTATTGTTTTAAGAATCATATTGTAATGAAGTTTACAAATAATTTTCATTTCCACAATAAGGAATAGTTTGGCCAATCTTTCTGTTCTTGAGTATGCATGACTTTCGTATTCTTAAATACAGTTTTTGATAATTAAAAACAAAAAAACTGCCCTTTGCTGGTGTCTGTAATTCCTATCTGTTTTGGCGTGGTATAAAAAATGCATTGATGTCATTTGTTTTTTTTATTTTAGAATTATACTGAAAGTTACAGTTTTGGTATGGTGGCAGTAAGTTGTTTATTTGTGGTAAAAAAAGAAGAGATATTTATCGTGCAACTGCATCAAACTAACTAATATCATGCCCCAAGAAAGAATAACTCTACTGCAGAAGATGCTGTTTTTGTGACTTGCTGGTGTATAACTTTGTTGTTGTTGTCGTCTGTAGATTGACAAAAAAGCGATGCACAAAGCTGGTATGGTCCAGCGTGTGACGAACGAGGTCGAAATTCAGTGCCGATTGAAACATCCTTCAATACTTGAGGTAACACGTCCTTAACAAGCTGATACATTATGTCTGTTTTTGTTATTTCACACTTTATCCTGTGACCACGCAAGATGTTGGAAACTAAGATCACAACTCTTTGTCGAAATGTCATTGAATTGCTCTTGAACACATTACTAAATAAGAGTGAAATGTCCTTCCACCTTTATCAGTCTTGTTTTAAACTGTGCACATCAGCTCTAAGTTGATGTTGTCAGGGTTCTGTAATGTAGAGGGCTAGTGTGTACCTTCTCTAATGACTTTATTTATTAACAGTTTGGTTAAATACTGGTTATAAAATTTGAGTTGTCCCCCTGTTATAATTTTTTGCACTTAAACATAATTTTGGTGTTTTGCTTAACTTTGACATGCTCGTAAATTCTGTTCTATGTTGTTTACTGCAGCTGTACAATTACTTTGAGGACAGCAACTATGTGTACTTGGTGTTGGAGATGTGCCACAATGGAGAAATGAGTCGGTACCTTAAAGACCGGAAGGTGCCTTTCTCAGAAGACGAAGGTCAGGCAGAGCTCTTATACTCAATGTTAACTATGGTATCCTTCATTTTTGAGCTACCGGCCTTTAATAAGCACTTTCTTTTGTTCTACAGCAAGACATTTCATGCATCAAATAGTGAAAGGAATGCTGTACCTTCATACTCACGGCATCTTGCATCGAGATCTGACCTTGTCAAACCTTCTGCTGACGAGCAACATGAACATTAAGATAGCAGATTTTGGCCTGGCCACTCAGCTCAAACTCCCAAATGAAAAGCACTTCACAATGTGTGGGACACCCAACTACATCTCCCCCGAGGTGGCCACTCGCAGCGCCCACGGCCTGGAATCAGACGTGTGGTCACTGGGGTGTATGTTCTACGCCTTCCTCATGGGGCGCCCTCCATTTGACACGGACACTGTGAAGCACACCCTGTCTAAAGTGGTCCTGGGGGAGTATGAGATGCCCTGCCATGTTTCTCTGGAGGCTCAGGATCTGATCCACCAGCTGCTGCAGAAGGACCCCACCCAGCGACCCAGCCTCTCTGCGGTGCTGGACCACCCATTTATGACGCAGAGCCTGCTGGTCAGGACCAAGGAGCTGGGGCATGGGGACGAGGGGTCCATTGACAGCGGCATTGCCACAATCTCCACAGCCGGCACTTCCTCCACCTCAGCCAGCAGCAACAGCCGGCTCCAGAGGAGAGCCAAGCACATGATTGGCTCTGCACTGCCCAACCGCATGGTGCCCATTACAAGTCTGGCACACCAACCAATCAGAGACAGCTTTGAGGAGGGGGAGCAGTGGCGGCAGCAGCACCCAGGACAGGACAGGTTTCACAGAGAGGGCAGGAGTAGGGGGGGTCATGGAGGAGATGCTGGACAACCTCATTCTCGCTACTTGAGGAGAGCGCACTCCTCAGATCGTTCAAGCTCTTCAGGTCACGGGTCGAATCACGCTGAGCTGGGGAGATGTCACTCGGAGGAGACGCTCAGCGCTCTGGGAGGACCAGTGTTTTCAACGTCCACTCAACACCCTTTCTCAGAGCGAGGAAGGCTCCCATCTCCTCCTGTCAAACAGCCGGCAAAGTAAGAAGTCCCTTTTTCTAAAATTCCTATAATTTTAACAAGTTTTATGAGACTAACTGATGTCATTTTTTACTTCAGTTCAGCATATTCACTATCCACCACGCAGACTGCACATCCACCAAGTTTGCAGTTTCAAGATCTGGAGGGAGTGACGAATTGGCTCAATAATGATGGTAAAGTTGACATTTTCTGTTCTTGAAATGAATGAATGAAGCATCTTAGCTCAAGTTTATCATGCTGTTTGAGATGTTAGACTGATCAGGGTTTCATAAGTCCTAATTCTGATTTTGTGAGTTGAATCTTCCTTTCTTTTGTCTTTTTTTCTGGATTAGCTTCACACAGATCAGTTGATGCAAAATAAAAAGACATAAGCTCCTGATAATATCATCTTCTGTCTCCTAAGTTAATATTTGTGAGGAAGGATATTCAGGTAGGTTTCATGGGAAAATACTTGACAAAACATTCTTGAAAGGATATTTTCCCATTTACAAATTACAAAATTAGGAAACTAATTTTCAGTTTTTTTTAAATCTCTAACTCTGTTGAGGATACAAAAAGTTTCATAGACGCATAACAAAACCATTCAAAACCAAAACAAAGCCCTCAAATGACTCTTTGCTTCTATTTATGAGCCATTAAGCTTCAATAAAACTGAACAGCCACAGTTTATTTGAAAGTCTGTATTCCTTAGAATTGGAGATATTAATATCCTCAACTTAAGTTGTTCCCTTACCAGGTTTATTGTCTTTAAGAAATTGCCGTCATAAAAATACAGCAAAGATCACATTTTTTGAGGTCTTTATTATTATTATCATATTGTTTGAAATTTCACCTCAAGGACATTTTAGAGAAGTAGAAGCCCTTAGCTTGTGTGAGAAATTTGGTTTAGGCTCAGCTAAGGAGAAAGGAGAGACTACTTATTAATCTCTGCTTTTGTTTGTTTGGTTTATGTAAAGTTTGTTTATATGCATGTTTGTTTGTATACAAGTACTTTTGCATTAACTCAAAAGTGTTTATGCCCTCCTTTTTATCATTTTCACTGTAATTTCTCTATTGTATAAACAATTCATATATTTCTTGTCAAATTGTTTTATGTAATGTGTATGGGATTTAAAGGTGGGCCTGTGGACCTGGGTTGATGAAGATAAATCTATAAAAGACTCAGTTCAACCAAAATCAATCAATCTTTATTTCTGTAGCTTTGGATCATTCTAGCGTTATCCCGAGACACTTCACACTAGAGTATGTTAATGACATGCTCTTCTCCAACCATCCTCCTTTAGCAAATCTCTACAAATATCAAATATTTCTATTATAGGCTCTGGACATCGGCATGCAGACAGCAGCACTCACAGCAGCAGTGGCAGCTTCCACAGCAACAGAGCACCCTTAGGTGTCCACAACTCCTGGTTAGACCAGCCCACAGGCCGAGATGCCAGCCTTCAGCACAGCCAGCATCACTTGCATCACGGTCACCTCTCAAGCTCTGACTCGTACAGAGAAAACATTCCAGCGGCAGAGTTCCAGCCTCCTCATGGCAGAGAGTTACAGCTGCCCACAACAAAGCCGAGCGTGGATAAAGAGAAGAAAACGCTGAGGGACATCGTCCCGCCTCTGTGTGCAGCCAGACTGAAGCCTATCAGACAGAAGACTAAAAATGCTGTGGTGAGATACTGCAGATATATTGACTGTGTGTTGTACTCAGTGGGTTTTAGTCTGATCTGTTTACTCTTCTTTTCTTCCAGGTGAGCATTCTCGACACAGGTGAAGTGTGCATGGAGTTGTTAAAGTGCCAGAGCGGTCAGGAAAGGGTCAAAGAAGTGCTACGGATATCCTGTGATGGTTCAATGGTGAGCTTATGTTGTTGCACTGACTTAGGTTGTTTTTGCAGGGACTAAACTGACACTGATGCCTCTTTGGGAGCTGAAACAGTGAACAAGAATGGACTTTTCCTTTTATTATTTTATTATTTCAATGCTCATCACTGCTTATCACAGCTTGAAGGCCCCAAACACCTTAGTATTGATTGAATGCAGTGAGATCACAGTAAGGGTGCATTAGGCTGTTAATTGATGAAAAAAAACACTTGGGCAGAAAACAGGCTCAGGGAAAAGAAGGGTGTCTTTTTTGAGTCAAGTGACCCAAATGGGCACTAACATGGAGGGGAATAGGAGTTAAATTTTTATCATATGAAAGAACAATGACATTTACTGCAACCCCATTCAACATTTTTTTTAGAATATATCCATAGCTTACATATTTCCATATGAAAATAGTCCTGCTTTAGCATAATAGCTGAGCATGTTCAAAAGAACCCCCCCACCCCCAGCCCCGCCCCCAGCTTTATAATAATAATAATAATGATAATAATGTTTTTATTTAAAAGCGCCTTTCAAGACACTCCAGGATGATGTACAAGTCTAAAACAACAACAGTAAAATCGACAATAACAATAAGATCAACAACGAAAATTCAAATAAACAATAGCAAAGCACAACAGATAATGACATGTATGGGGAAGAGGAGGTATGATATTGTCAAGTGGAGTATGCAGTCCTGAACATGTGGGTTTTATATCTGGATTTGAAAAGAGACAGGGAGGTCAGGTTTCGGATGTTCAGTGGGAGAGAGTTCCAGAGCTGGGGAGCAGGGTGACTGAAGGCTGTGCTCCCCATGGTGCTGAGGCAGGCAGAGGGCACAGTGAGGTGGGTGGAGGAGGAGGATCTGAGGGAGCATGATGGAGTGGCAATGTGGAGAATGTCAGACAGATAAGGAGGGGTGAGGTTGTGGATAGCTTTGAAGGTGTATAGAAGAAGCTCTAAAAGACAGATGTCTCTAAAATTGAACCAAATTCACTATCTCAAAGTAGCTTTGAGTATTTTCATATGTGACTGATGAGACAACATTATATAAAGCCAGCCTGGTGTTGTTCTGTGTGTAATGTCTATTATTGTCTTTCAAAGGTGACTATATATCAGCCCAATGGTGGTAAAGGATTTCCTGTGCTGGACTGTCCTCCTGCTCCACCAGAGGACATTCTTATCTGTAGTTATGAAGACCTACCAGGTACCCTGATAGATCCAGCACCAACACAATCATGCACCAACACACTAACGCATGTAGAATTAAAAGCAAACTGGTAAATAAAAGGAATTTTGTATTTTTTTTTTACAGAAAAATACTGGAAGAAATACCAATACGCCTCCAAGTTTGTGCAGCTGGTGAAATCGAAGACTCCAAAAGTGACTCTGTACACCAAGTACGCAAAAGTGATGCTGATGGAGAACAGTCCACATGCAGACCTGGAGGTGTGCTTCTATGATGGTGAGTTACATCTGGAAAAACACACAAGAGTCCAATGAAAGTGAATCTGCACGGACAGATTTCTGTCAAAGCTCAAAGGAGGTGAAGCTTCATGGAGACTCTTGTTCTGCAGGAGCTAAAACCCACAAGACATCAGAGCTGGTGCGGGTGGTGGAGAAGAGCGGGAAGTCGTACACCGTGAAGGGTGAGGTGGGGCTGAGCGGTCTGAGTCCAGAGAGTCGGCTGTATGTGGAGCTGTCCAATGAGGGTCAAAGCATGTGTCTGTCTCTGGAGGCCGCCATCGCTGCAGAGGAGGAGCGCAGCACCAAGAACGTCGTCTTCTTCCCCATAACCATTGGCAGGTCAGATCCACCAGCTGAGTAATGAGTAATATATGTTATGAATGATAAAAGAGCTTATTGTGAGTTAGCAATTTATTGATAGGGATGTACAACATAGGATTTTTGCCAATATCTGATGCGTCAAGAGTAGGTACGTCTGTACTTATTAATCCCTCGAGCAGGAAATTTGAGGTTCATGGCCTCTTAAGTAGACACAATTAAAACTACACACAATCACAAGATCAGACCTGAACACAGTAAAACCATTTTTGTTTTCATTATCATCAATATCAATCCCAAGATTCTTTGGTGAAAAGTACACTTCAGTCACCTGTTCCTTACAATGAAAGTTTAAATTAGTTTGGAGCAGGTGAAGAACAAGAAAAACAAACATTTAGCTCTAATAAATAACACTGTTGATTTTTAAATGTAGGCATTCAGTGATGGTAAAGTAAAGCATTTTGAGACATACATACATTTTGTCCATATTTAAGCAGAAGTAAGCGGTGTATATGGCTGATATGTTGGCTGTTATTATTGATATGAATTCCCACGTCTGAAGATCCCAATATTTAACTTTGAGCTATCATCAGCTGGTACTGATATTGGGTCTATAATAGATTACATCCCTTTTAATTATAAGTAAAGCACCAACACTTTGAAAATTATTGATAAATACAGTTGATGGTTGATTGTTGATTCTATGAATTAAGAATGTGTTGTTGATGCAATATTTATAATATTTATTTAAAGAATTTCATACAAAAATTAGCCTCACTTTTGCAGATATATTAACATCATGGTATAAGAAATGTTGCACTTGTAAGGAAATTAAGCTAATAGGTTTAAGTACGTTGGAATAAACTATTGATTAACATTGTTGAAAGATTCCATCAGGGTTCAGTATGAGATCCCACATTATTGCAGTTAATCTAAATAATCTTTGTCAAGCTGTGCTGTTTGCTGATGATACTGATGTATTTTGTTCTGGTGGGAACATAAAGTAATCTTACTTATTAATCACTTTTAAAGTTACAACTGAACTGAATTGAATACCTGAAGTTCCAAACCACCCTTCAAGGACTTGTCAGTGTTTTTAAATTCATTTACAAAGTATAAATATATAATTAACACTACAATTAATGTTCCTATTAAAAAGGTCTGATTCAGACATGAATTGAGGTTAGTAAGTGTGTTAACAGATGCTCATTAAATTATTTTTTAGTACAGTGACTTATGATTAAACCTGATGTTACCAATCACTTTCTAGTTGCTAGATAAGGACCTTGTTAGCTCATTTATAAAAAGTGATATATACCAGGCTACATCAAGTGTTTATAAGTTAGATTTTTACTCATCAGCGGCTAAGGTTTCAGAAATCAGACCGGCAGATTCTGGAAACAGATGCAAACAGCACAGAGTACTGACAGAGTATTGATATGGATGTGCAGTTGTGTTTCATGTGTTATCCTTATTCTTTAGTTTTGCTGTCATGGCAGTGTGGTTGATCTTCTGTTTTCTATCTCACCCTCACAGGAGACCCGCAAACCCAAACACTCCGTGCTCATCATCTCCGCCAACACACACAGCTCCTCCTGATGCAGCGTCACCTCCTCAACCTCCAAAAATCACTCCCTCTGTAAGTGTTTCACACCCCATAAAACTTCAAGTCAAAGGTGATTCGGAGCCACAACTTTTGTTTGTTTGTGAATTTGTTACGGGAGGTTTCAGAAAACACTGGAAAAAACATATGCACATTCTCATGTCTGCATCTCTTCCTCTCTTTGTCGAGCAATACATCTTATTATCCATTATTAAATAAATGGTGAGAACACAAGTCTCATGATATCTCTCTTAAGCTAATCAGCATTTAGCACATAATAGAAATAGGTACTATATATCACTGCTGTGTTTTGTTTCTCTGTAGTACAGGAGTTGGCAGCTTTTTCTAAATTAAAAAACTTAAACCTGATCCTTTTAGAGTCTTAAGGAAAGTTCAAAGTTAGCTTCAGTGCTGCTGAATTTGTGGTTGATTTTTCAGAGATTCAGGTTGTAATGTTTCATTTAGAGACTTTGTGGACCCTGAGGTGAAACCAGTTCCAAGCCACAGATTTAGAGGGATACAGATCTACACTGTGCTGAGTTTCCCCTTAATTCAATCCTATTTTTTTTCTAGATGATCTCCTATGATGGCTCTGATTTCACCTCCGCCAGCCTGAGTAAGAAAAGCTCCCCGGTTCGACAGGAGCTGGTGCAGAGTGCTGGGAAAGTGGTCAAGTCGATATTTGTGCCCAATGTTGGATGGGCATCACAGGTGAGTGATGAGAAATTGAACCCATACACTTTTATATATACAGGATGTGAATTTTTAACTTAAAAATATGTTTTTTCTGTATCAATAGCTGACGAGTGGAGAGGTTTGGGTGCAGTTTAACGACGGCTCTCAGCTGGTTGTTCAGGCGGGAGTTTCCTGCATCACCTACACGTCTCCTGAGGGGAAGATCACCAGGTATAGAAACATGCTGTTATGTGTTTTAACAGCTTTATTACTGATCCACTGTCAGCTGCTGGAAACATTCTCTAAGCCATAAAATATCCTCCTTTATATCCTAAATGTTCTTGTGATTTTCTCGGGCTCAAGATGTGACTTTTTTCTCCTCGGGTGCAGTAATGTAACACAGCAGCTTCACCAGAATCCATCCATCATCTGCTTCCTTCTCAGGTACAAGGAGAACGAGAAGCTGCCAGAACACGTCAAAGAAAAGCTTCACTGTCTCTCCACCATCCTGGGCCTGTTGGCCAACCCAACAGCACGTCACCCCCAGCCTCACTGACGTGAAGCCGTCTAAAAACAAAACTAACAGAAAGTAGCATTATAAATCTGTGTTGTCTGGTGCTCTTGTAAATACATATGTGTGTCATTTTACGTGTACAAAAGACTAAGATTATGAGAAGATATTTTTATTTCAGAATATTTTGTTATTGAAATCTCAAACTGGCCTTGTTGGGGATGTTTGTGTCATGACCTATTTGTCTTTTAGGCGTCTCTATGAAATGTGTGAGAGTGAGACAATAAACAGTTGGAGGCCAAGTGGAAGATATCCGCGCTTTGTTTTGCTGTCTCTCCGAGTTATGAAGATAAAAAACTATCAGGCCAAGTTTACATGTAGATTAAAAGGGAAAGTGTAAAAGCCCTATTTATAGCATGTTTATATTTAGATTAGTGTATCTACAACACTGAAACTTCATCTCGTCCTCTATCTGTGCCTCACCTATGTCTGAAACATGAAATCTGATGATCTTTTTAGAATCTGTGCTCAGTGTGACATCACACACCTATTACCTGTTTATTACACTCATAAATCTCCACCCATAGCCACAGAAGCACAAAGCTGACCTCATGTGGGCACACACCTGAGAGGAAAAGGGTCGAGTAGGAGTATAGGTTAGATTTTCTTCCCAAGCCTTCACCTTGCAATACGACTGGATTCTTCCTGATTTAATGTCTGTAATCAGGTGGATCCATCGATCTGAAATGACAGCCCAAGCATTAGACACTAATGAATGTGATTGCTAGAAAGAACGTCCAATCACATTCATGCAAGCACTGTGTTTGTGCTGGTGAAATACTTGGAACAGTCCATCTGGTATTTCAGGTTCAGTCTGACCTGCAGCTTTTTCTTTTTGAGACAAACATTGACCTTCACACAGGGATGAACTGATTCAGTTAAGAGGTCATTATTTAAAGTCATCGAGCATCATTCCCTTCCCCGTCAAACTGCATGTGGCTCTACAAATACTAGAGGGAGACAAACTGCTTGTGAAGGCGATATTTCAAAAATGTCCCTCGATGCACAGCCAAATTTCCATGAGCCTCACTTTCAGCCCTTTCTTGTGAACATGGTGGTCGTAAACTTTACAGAGCTGTGTTTGATGTACTTTATCTAAAGTCAAATTTCTACTCTTAATTTTCCAGATTCATATCTGTGAATATGAGCACTTAATGCCATTTAAATGTTATGGATTAGAACATGAACAAACAAATCCACACCAAAATTGTAATGGCTATATAAAAATAGAAATCTTTCTAATGGGGCAATGTAGTTTTAATGAAGCATTTGATATGTCCTGGTCAGAGAACCATATACTGTTTAAAAATTATTATTCAAACTCCTATTTGAAACTCACAGAACACACCTTAATCCTTTAACTGCTCAACTGTTTGGCAGAAGTCATCAATAATTTCATGGATATTTAATATGTCAAAAAACAGAACAAATCAAATTATTGATTCCATTAACATATCAGGGAACAGAGAAAACTACAAACAAAAGAAAACATGTTTTCTTGGTGTTGGATTTAAGGTTTAAAAGCTAACAGCTGTTAACATGATGACATAAACATGCACAAATAACAGGGGGAAAAAATATTAGAAAAGGCAGAAATGTTTGTACAATAAAGGGGAATCAAAGTAACTTAAAAGAAATGATACTAACAAACACAAGTGTTTTTGAAGAATATTGTTTTTAAATCAGTCATATCAGTGAGTGGTTAAGTATTTAAAACAATGATGGTATTAATAATAACAGCTCTAATCTTTTGAACATTTTAATCCCACACAGACAATTTCAGTTCTTTTGGTTTGTTTGCAGTTTTTTTCTGTATCCTAAAAAATGGCAGAAACAATGTGTTACTTTTTTAACACATTAAATATTCCTGAATTTATTGACCTCTGCCAAGCAGTTGAGCTGGGAGTTAAAGGGTTAAAATGTTCTATCATTAAAAAGTCAGATCTGAGCATATTTACATGTTTATAGGTGCAAATACATAGAATTCAGGCCACTTAAGTCTGCAGTGTGAATGCAGCTAGAGAGAAAATCACAGTTACTTTCTAGGACATTACCAACATTTATATCTGGACATATATTTTATACTCAGTGGCGATAACAGAATATGTTTTAAAGTACACAGGTTAGTAAAACTCAAATGTTTGATGCAGAGGGCTTCAGCTCACAATTTAACAGTCGTCACATTGCACTTTGTGGCACTAATATAAAATATTAAAAACCTTCAACATGCTCTTTTTCCCTGTTAATCAGTCTGCCGCTCATCTAAGATGCTAAACTCGAATCATAAAGCTACCACTTTTCATTGAACCAACCAGCCCCCTCCTCAGTATTGTTACTCTTTCTTTGCCTCCATGTTGCCCCACTGTTTGTAAGCATGGTGGGCTATTTCTTTTTGTGAATTCTGCTTTTGTTTTACAGAAATTGGCCAAAAACGCAGTCGAGAGAATCATCCAAAATGGTGGCTTTCTTAATGCTACTTTAGCACATCAACTCCTAAACGAATAGAAACAATCTAAACTCATATTGTTTGAAAACATATCAAACTTGATACATCTCCCAGCCCTATTGTGAACAGAATGATACAGCATTAACATACAATAAAGAAGTCAGGACACAAAACAGTAGTAAGGTTTCACGTGTTTATTTCGCCCTGTTGTTTTGGCCATTTGATTAAAAAAAGGTCACTAAATTGTGGATTCCTCTTTATTACAGAACTGATACAAAACAACATACTGCACGGATGTAAGCCTAGGCATATTTACACGTACTGTACAGGACAGCAAAGACGTAAACATTCAGGTGGAAGCTGGGGGTGTGATGACACCATCTGGGCTGCAGAAATGACCAAGGGGGGGATTAACCATTTATTTCCCATTTAGAAGCACGATAAGAAGCACAACATTGGGTACACAGAATAGTGGTTGCAAACATCAGCTTGAGCAGGGGATACACCCTCAATTCTTGATTTATAATCAGCAAAGGAAAGATATGAAGGTTTCCTCTAAACCTGCTGCAACAGTGTGACATTTTATTTTGCAGATAATCTCTTTCATGAAGTTTCAGGTGCTGGTGAAATGGCTGCTCTGACACGAGTATTCACGATCACACAGAAAGCGAGTACACCCAATCCTTTGGAGACTGATGAGGGGAAATAAAACAACAGAAAAAGGAGCTCTCTGGGACAGGAGAAGCAGCAGCAGGCTCAGAGGAGATCAAATATCTGTATTCGCTGCATGTTGGCACTCCAAATGCTGGAGGGAGACAACAGCAGCAGCCAGGAGCTCATTCTGTCCCTGTTGACACCACCTGCACAACCACACCCAGCCGTTTACTGCACCTTTAGTAAATAAGCCACCGTTTGTTCCATAACATCCCCCTTTTCTCTTCTCAATTATATAAAACATTTCTCCCCCCAATAAAATCTCAATAAAATAAAGTTGCTCTTAGTAGATATCAAGACAAAGATATTAACAAAATCAGAGTAAAAAAATCTCACAGTGAACGCTGGGAACAAGAGCTGGACCATTTTTTCCCCCTCCATTTCCCACCTCATGATTTCAACATGTGACAAAAATACAGCAGCTAGAACAGAAGGAACAGGGCGAAGGATTTATGACGACCAAATACATCTGCACGGCTTGAGGCTCATTTAGTCAGATCTTTAAAACAAAACTCAGTTCATAAGAAAACCCTCTTGTTTAATACAATGGAACCAGACTGAACTACTAGATTGTAGGTATCCTCCAAAATATGAGCTGCATTCACGAGAAAACGTTGCTGTTTTTCTGAGTTAATTACATCGTCTTGAGGTTAAGAGAGAGATTAGAGTCGATAAAGCTAATTTATTGGATTTTTGGAGCTGCTAATACTTCATCTTTACTGTCCTGGAATATCAAGACACTTTATGAAACACATGACGTCATTAAATGTTTGTTTTTTTTTTACTTTTTTGAGTTCTCGTCATTATCTGAATGTTATGGCAAATATTTGGCTAAAAAAATAAAGTCTTTTCTCGGTTTCAATACCATAAAAAAGATGCCTCTTCAGAGTTAATTACATCACAATCTCTAAACAAAGGTATGTTTTCATGGCAAATTAAACCTTGTGCTTTTTTTTTTTATGATTTTTTTTGTAAAGAACTGAAAGTTTCCTCTGTTGCCGACTTAGCAACATAATTTATCTTAGGAATAAGACAGGCACTTTCAGACAGAAGTGAATCTCTCTTCAGTTTTTACATGTTAATGATATAATTTTGGAGTAAAAAGATGTGATTTTGAGGGCAAAAAGGGAACATTTACTCGTGAAAATTTGTTTTAGCTGTTTCTCGACATGAAAATTGTGTTTCTGTTTCAAAAGAATTTGCTCTTTTTATCTGGGTAAACATTATTGTGTACAACTACATGGTCGTAACGAAAGTCTGAAGCATCTTAGTTAAGACGATTATCTTGGGTAATGAAATGCTGTTCTGGAGTCAAACAGAAGCCTTTCCTCATTTTCTGACTGACTTTTATCACTACTTGTAAAAATAGATTTTTTTTTTGTGATAAAATCAAGTTTTTCTCTTTGTGATGCATTTGTGTGAACGTCTAAAAAATTGCTCTGGTTAAACCATTACTCTTTTATCCTGAGGAAATATAATTTACTCGGAAAAATAGGACTGCTTTTAGAAATACATCTCAAATATCTTGGATATTAATTTCCTTAACTTTGAGAAAGAGAGAAAAATCTTCTGCAACAGTTCCTTGTTAAGTCAGAGACGATGCCAGAAATGTAGAAAAACAGAGCCAACTTGATGATCTCACATGAACACAGAGCACTTTTGTAGTATTCCAGACAGATTTAACCAGATTTGTGGGAAAAACATTTTCTTTCAGTATAAATATCAAGCCCCACAGCCGCCCCAAAGTCTGTTCTCAGGTCAGGAGGGTTTGAGCTCATGATACAGACAGAAGCACTGAAGACATGCGTGATAGTCTGTTACCGGGGATGACACCCATAAGGTGATGACAGAAGTCTCACCAAATCCCGCTGGAATTCTGACCAATAATAAAGAGGAAAAACAACATGGAATTTTTAATGGAAAATATCCACAAACACATGAAGGAATGCGATCCTCAGAGCGACTTGAACAAGGATGTGGTTTCTTTGTTTTAACACCGAACATCAGTCATACAGTAACACGCTCACAGATCGAGAAAGATTGGTGCAACAACGGTCATTAAAAAAATAAAAAATTGGTCACATAGTCATGGAGATAAACCTTCTTCTGTTTAACCATTTAAGGTGATGTTTCTTTTCCTTTCAGGCGTTCTTTCTACACTTGAAGTGTATCTAATGGCACGCAGCAGTAAAACTCTCACTGGGGGGTGTACCACGGAGCGAGGTTGGAAACGAAAGCTCTTTAACCCTCAGTCATTTTTCTGTCATGGCGTTGGTTTGATCTGAACTGAAAACGTGGCAGGATCATTTTTGGACCAACTGACAGCTAGCAAAGTGTAAATGTTTATAAATGATTACCTAGAAATGCTCTCTTTGGGCATTATAGGTCAAGGATACATATTTTCAGGAGACTAATGTGATGTTTGTCAGAGCAGCAGTTTTATCTTTTTGTGTGACACTTTTCATTTCAGCAGATCATCTCTTCAGAAAAAGAAAGACCAAAAAGATGATAAAGTATCCTTCTTATTTCATTCTTTTATGTTTGATCATAATTTCCTTTGGAAGTTTAAAACAGCTGATTTTACAGCAAAGACACTGATGATAAAATACATTCCATCGTTAATGAATTTAGTAGTATTTTAGTTACATTTGATTATGTGGTATGAAGTTTTCATATTAGTGCTAAATAAGAGACAAAGACAAGTTGTCAGATGTTGAAATCAGCTCATATCCTGTTTTTCTGCCAGCTGTTGCTCTTCCTGTGCAGCCACAAAAGTGTTTAACCACAATTTCTTCTTGTATTGATTGTTGCCTCTCTTTGATTAAACCTTACACTCATGTAGCTCTGAATCATTCCTTTTTGTGCCAAATAGGTTTCAGATGACACCCTGAACCCTCACTTTTATGCAAGTGGGAACCTCCTGTGTTGAAAAATGAAGCCAATGTAGCGGTGTGGAAAACTGCAGTATCTGGAGTTTCCACTTTTCACAAACACACTTAATGTTTAACAGCTGAGTCTCCTTAGCTGCATTTCACAAACTGCCAAGCAGTCTGCTTCAGTATGATTCACAGTAATGGGTGTCCTCTTTGTCAAATATAAGGAAAGGTACCCATATAACGCATCCCTGCTGTCCCACTTTTTTGACACCCTTCTGTTTGGGTGGAGCTAAAAACGGTGCAGTCTGTTACTTGGTCGACCGAATCGTCCCTTACAATGTCACAGAAGCTAAAACCAAAACATGTTTAAAGCCTCTGTGGATCGAAGTGAGTGACTTTTCTATTTTTGCCACAGAGAATGTTCACATGGAACAATGCCGCAT
Organism: Scarus forsteni; assembly: GCA_036419115.1. Classification (NCBI taxonomy): domain Eukaryota; kingdom Metazoa; phylum Chordata; class Actinopteri; order Labriformes; family Labridae; genus Scarus; species Scarus forsteni. The sequence goes on from JAZDUH010000451.1 coordinate 32,823,331, forward strand.
GGAGCTACTTGGTGGTGCAAACCTTCTTTGCCATTGTTGGAGGGGAGAAAGTGCAGAGGGAGTTAAGACGTCGCTGGGACGACCCTCACCCCGCCTCCCAGGTGAGAGTACAGCAGGCAGTGGAAATGCAAGAAAGATCAGGACTCACTGTTCCACTGGACCAAACCAGACCACTCAGCGAAAACGCAGCTTTGGCAAAAACTCATTTACCACGTGGTTAAGAAAAAGCTTTGGTCTGAATATCTCTAGCATATATATGCTCTCACCGTACAGAGGGTAATGTTTCTACATCGCTGTTACGGCTGATGCCGTACAGTTTGTTGTGCGTGCGTGTGTGTCAGTGTGCCCCAACTGTACTCCTGGTCATTTCATGAAGAATTTAAAGTTATGCACCTGTGCTGGGTGCTACATGTCAGACAACTTAAGTCTCATATTGTCTCTGTCAATTTCAAACTTGATCTGAAGTTATTTTGAGACAGTGTTTTCAACATGACTGTGGCTGAGGACTGGCTTCAAAAACTCCCTTAAATAACCGAACAGCTGGTGCTGCTCTGGCTTTGTCCAATATTATCTACATCTATGGAGTGTGTACTACAGAAAGCCTTGAGCAGAACCTTTTGAGTTATAACCAGCTTCAGTTAGAGCCTCAGGCTTTGTTAATCCAGATTACCCAAAGAAAGTCTGGCTATGCTGAACTCGCTCCATGGTACACCCGCTAGTTCAAACTGACCAAACCTAAAACTCATTTCGTTGGCCATTGACACATGGCAGCCCGGGATCTGTGGAGTAGTGTTCAAATGTCCGGCCACCTCTCCTCCCCCTCAGTTTGTGCAGGAGTCAGGAGACTTCTGAAAACATACACAGGTAATTCTAAGCATACCCGTGAGTTCTTACGCATTTGTTTGAGACACAGGTGATCAGGCATTGCACGTCTAGTGGCACTTCCTCTCTTTAGTCCTGATTGGCTGCCTCACCTGGACCCTTTCATCTCAGTCAGCTCACACAAGAGAGAAAAACAAAACCAGCTATTAGGCGAAAGTTCCCAAAAGTTCACATTACAGTACTGTTAAGTCTTATTAGACTAAACCAAAAATACAAAAAGGCAGAGAGGAAAAAAGCGTACACCCAATCACCACCATTTTCAATAACTATATAGGAAAATGTTTGATTTTTGATTAGATATATTATCATCATTAACATCATAATTATTATGATTATTTTCATTATTATTGTCACCATTGTCATCCGTTGTTTTTTGTTGGTTTGTTTAGGGGTCAAACGGAATAAGGGGATGGGGGTTCAGTCACTGGGAGGAAGCCTTGGTAGCTATTGTGGACACACAGTGCTGCTGGAAGTTGGGGGACATGGCCGAGTTGCAGCCCAGTCTCTGACGCTGGCCCTTCAGGCTGCTGTCTCCCTCCACGATCCAGGGGCTGCCGCTGGCCTCTTTTCCCAGCATGCCACAGCAGCCAGGGGCCGGTGGGGTGGCGTTAGGTACCGTGGTGCTTACCGGCAGCACTTTGGGCTGCTCGCTGGAGGGGGCGAATTCTGGGTTGTGGCTCTGGAGGACACTGGTGATGTGGTTCAGGAGGTCGTTGAAGAACTCCGGGACGCCCTCATATCCTGAGAACAGAGGGGGACGTTTCAGAATAAAAGACTCTTAATGATGCAACTAAAACTGAGCTCATTGAATGTGATGGTACCAGCTCCACATCAACAGTGTTCTGACACCTATCTCTACAGAGTAGTGTCAGGGAAAAGGGTAACTTCCTAAAGATTTATACTTCAACGCTTCTGACTTTTTGTTGGACCAGATAGTGTTTAAAACAGGGCAGAGAATGGAGACATGTGGAAAAGGGGCCTTTTAGTTCAAATCCAAACTGACCCTGTCAAAAGCAATTGTTTTTTTAAGATCATGATCATAATTACTTTAACCTAATAAAAAAATCCTCTGAAGTTAAAATAAGTCCAAACCGATTAACTAGTCAATAGCAGTGTCCACAATGTGTCACTATCAAGCTTACAAACCAAGATGTACATCCTGGTCCATTTCTTTCATTCTTCAAATTCTTGTAATTATTTCTAATGACATTGTAAAAGTGACTTTGCTTCCATATCCATCCATTATCTTTATGTATCTCATTTAAGTCACAGGGCTGGAGCTCATTGCCCGTCCCTAACATGATCAATCAAATCAGAGAGATAAGGGGGCCGCTACCTGAAGTTTTAATGGCATTTTTAGGAGTGCATTGGTGAACATTGCCTGAGTTTTCCATACCAGGGAATGCATTGACATCAATGACGGCGTGTTGGCCTGTTTGGTTGTTGATGATAACGTCAATGCCAAACAGGGACACGCCCAGCGCCTGACGCAGCGACCTGGACAGCTCTCTGATGACATCATCACAGGGCGGCTGAGACACTCCTTCCAAGTTCTCTCTCTGGTATAAGAAAAACATAAATGAGTAAACAGCAAACTAAAAATTATATGTAGGATGGAAGTACATGAGTGTTTAGACGTACTGTGGTCAAGTCTGAGGATGACTCTGGTTTGGACACATTGTGGCTGTTGAAAAAGATGGCTTTCCTATCTGAAATGGACAAAAAGTAGAACATTAAAGTTGAATGTTAAGAAGCTGTTACAACACTTTGCTTTCTCAAGGAAGTCAACATTGAACGTTTGCCGTTTTGGCACTAGGTGGCAGCAAAGCTAAACCAATTACATCTGAATTAGCCAACAAGGTTAACCTTGGCTTCATCTACTGCTTTAAGCACCCGGTGTAAAAACAGAAACCTTAAACTGAACGTGCGAATGTGAAGCATTTTTGCCCTGAATGCTCCCAGTCATAACAATGTCACATTAAGAGCTCATTAAAGACCAAAACAGCTTGAAAATCCTCTGCCCTGGGGGACGATTTTCTTTGAAGAAGTGACAAATGTGACACAATGAGTTGCATAATTCATCGCCCCTTTTTTCCCTTTGTTATCACGGTGATGAGGAGCATGAAGAAAGGCAGAGGACCAAAAAAGAGCAGAGGGGAAATGAAAATTCAATCACTGTCCAAAAATATGCCCCTGTGGCTTGTCGAGGATGGCTGTAATGAAGTGTTGGGCAGATGTTCTGGTTCATTCCCAGACTGGATGAACTCTAAATAAACTGGGAAGGAAGACTGGATGAGATATCTCCTATAACTATACCTTTTTATCATTCTCACCACTCTCCCTCCTTGAACCTGCCCCCTCCTCCTTAACAGTTTAAACATTGGTAGCTGCAGATTGGACTTGAATTCTGTGCAGATGTAACACTGTGGTATTTTGCTTTCTGTGTGTTTGACGAGGGCCGAGCTTTTAGCTGCAGCACTCAGCATTCCAGGCTGAAAGCAACCGTTCCCTCTGCACGGTTACACACAAAGCAGACAGCTACACTCATGGCTACAGACCTGTTTGCATGAGGGCCTCCACTCTGCTGAACTTCATGCAAATACCAGAGGCATTTGTGTAATGGGGACATCCCTGCTTTCAAAGCTGCATCATTGGAAATGCTCCTGACATGTTTATGGAGAGGGACACAACTCCTCCTCCTTATTTTCCAACAGAGTGTACCAACTCTTCTGCATCCCTTAAAAGGTCCAATCACAGGTCTATAAAGCCTCTTTATGAGTGCTTTTAAAGTGGAAGTTTGTGCATACTGTACAGTCTGTCCTATGTCTGTGTGACTCCATCTAAGCCTGGCATTAACATCTGTTCAACACTATGGATGACTTTAGGGTCGAGGTATTTTTTTCTGACAACAGTGCCGAACTGATTCGTGTGCATTAACAATTCATAAACAATTACCACTGAGAAAAAGGTTATTAAGAATGTTTTCTCTTGTTGTGATACTGCTTCTGTTGCCTGTTACTTCTTCACCCAGATGACAATACTAGACAACTAACTGAGCAAATAAGGCAAAGAAGGTTTAGCATCTTTGGCTCTGGTCTTCTGTAAATGGCACCAAGATGAAGCATCCAAATCTGAGCTCTGGTTCAGTTCAGTAAGTACTGGATGTGTTGACGTTGGCACTGCATCAGTACTAGTTTTCAGCACCCAGAGCTGGTGTTAACACGTCTTTCACTTGCCTCTTTCTCCAAGTCTTAGCCCCTCCCACCAGTGATGCACAAAGAGACCTGAGAAAATGAAGCGGAGGAATGTTGAAAGAGGAAATAAATATTTCTAAGACACATGAGAAGTCTTTTCCTTCTGGCTTCGTATGAAGTGCCTGTCTGTGATTATTACAGCTGATCAACTGTCAGCTGCTATCTGTGTACAAACAGTATTAACAATAAGTGCTTTGTCCCTTTATCTGTAATGCTCAAAAACACCTGCAAATAAAAACCCTGCAGTCTACCAAAAAAAAAAAACCCTATATGTGTACATACACATATGTATATCAGCTCAACCTCTGATCATTTGATTGCATTTATTTAGTGATGCTCAGATATCAGTTTCAGTTGTTTTTTTCTGTTGTGTCTGAACAATTTAATGCTGATACATCCAACTGGTAATTCAGAGAAGACTTTAATCATTGGGCGGTAAAAAGGGCCTCTTTGACTTATTTTACAGTTTTTAATGTCAAGCAGGAGAGAAAATAATAACATATGGGAGAATTAAGAAAAAATAGACTATTAGAAAAAAATCTGTATGGACATCAGTATTGGTCAAAATGATTGATTTAAATATCAGCAACAGTCCCTCTTCATAATTTCCACAATTGGTGCATCACTTTATCACCTATGCCAAGGAGATTATGGTTTTGACAGCATATGTTTGTTTGTTTTTTTGTTAGCAGGATTAAGGATTTTGCCGACATTTTAAGGATGTTGGTAATGACCCAACTTAAAAATGTTTGTATTTTAGAGGTGATCTAGATAACTGCCATAAGTGAACAATTGTTTTTGCTCAATAACTGTCTAATTAATAATGCTACATGTGAGTTTTCAGGGCCGAAGAATCATATTATGATGGTAACTTTAAACTGTTGCTGATAGATGTAACAGCAATATATAAGCTTACTTAAAGGAGGTTTGTGCTCTCCAAGCACTTTCCAGTGTTATTTGATTTGTTTGTAACAACAGTAAGGGGTGGCTTCCAAATTACATACTCATCTAATACTGACCAAACTGCACATATCACAACAATCAGCACTTCATTTTGGCACCATTCAGTTTACTGCAGAGCAAAACATGTGGGACCCTCTTTGCCGTACGAAGAGCTGCTCAACTTTTCCCTCTAGTAAAAGACAGACAGTACTGGCAAGAGGAGTATTATGACATGGGCCTTGACAAGAGTCAGTCATGGACTATGAGTGGCATGTGGTTCACTGAGAAGTCAGCTGTAAAAACTGACTCCTCTGTGAATGTCTGGGCCCTGCCTGTTCAGACGCTTGTTCTCTTCCCCTCCATTTTGTCATTTTTAACGTACATGAAAAAGCTGAATGCTTGATGAAGAACCTCATTACAAGGCTGGACAAACTTACAAAAGACACGTTTTCTGCTTTGTGGCTGACAACCACAGATTCTCAGGCCATGGGGTGGTCTTTTTAATGTGTCAGTAAATTTTAAGTATACAAGATCAACCTAGACACCACCTACATCAGCTGTGGAGCTATCAGATATCCAACTTCATCAGCACACACTGAGGTGTATCTGCACTAATCAGTAAGGCTCACCACTCCATAACTTATGCAAAGTAAAGATATTACTAGTAATGTACTAAACATGGTCTCTGTCTCCTCACCTGCAGGTCCAGCAGGGAAGTTCTTCAGCGAAGGTCTCTCCACCACAGTGTACGAGTCTCCCACCACGAACACCTTGTAGAGCACTGCATTGTGGTTGATGAAGCTCTGGATCACACAGGGGGGCTTCACGTCCTTCAGGTCCTCTTCGCTGAAGATAATGGCCATCTGTGGACAGATTTACACACAGATGATTGAAACATTTATATCTTTAAGTTCCACAGTCATGAGAGCAGGCACAGTCCAGCACAGTTAATTCAGCAGAGTGAGTGGGGAAGAATGAGGAATATTTGGCCGGCCTGTCAGCAGTATTGATTTCAGCTGACGCACAAAGATACACAAAGATAGAGAAGCATCGCACTTTATCTGATTTTGCTGTTTAGAGTCGAGTTAAAGGACAATCCAGAAACAGGACAAGTGTTAATGCTCGTCAAAAGCAAACTAAGGAGGGTGTGAATGACCTCTCACCTCGTGGGAGTTGGTTCCATGAGCCACTCGTGTTTTGCAAACTGAGGAAGAAATAAAGGCGAGGAGAAGTGAGCGAGGTCACCGAACTTTGGAAAAAACAACAAGGAGTGTTTGACCTTTTCTGACATATGACAGTAAAGACAGAATGTAGATTTACAGAGACACAACAGCATTAAATGATGAAGCATTAGCTCTAAATAATGCACATCAAGTATAGAGGCAAGCCCTCTTTAATAAAGACAGGAACTAAAATAAAATTAAAATACTTACTGAAGGGGAATGTGAGTCCTTGCCTCTTGATCTGTTCCAGCACATCTGAGGTGCAATCTGAGTTCAGGACCATGAATGGAGGAGAACAAATCCTGTCATCTGAATAAAGAGAAACAAGAAAATGGATGGACATACGTATATTTTTGAGATGAAACGTTTGTGCTCAGAGTTTTGAATAGTAATGAAATAGAACAAAACTATTAATGAGGACAATTATTGAAACAAAAAAGTGAAATAGGACTGTCATTAAAAACAATGACAGGTTCGACATCATTAAATTTAGTGTCTTTAAAGGTGAGCAAAGAGTAGAGGCAACAAATGGATTAATCACACAGTTTTCACACCAAAGATTTACAAAGTGTGATAGGATTGAAGGAGGAGATTTTTGTCAGAAAACACTTCTGATGCTTTTGCCTATAAAAAAATCACTCAGCACATCATTATGGAAGCCCGAGGAGGACCAGAAGAAGAAATCAAATGTCTGATAATCTGTGCACGTGTACCCATCCTGTTATACCTGACTAACAAATCTTAGTTCAATACTCAACAGAATACAAGCAACAACCCTCAGTGTTGAGTTGAAGCCATTTCAGAGTCCTCATGAGTTCACCTGGGGCAGCAAAAGCATCAGAAGTCACATACTTTCATTAAACGTACGACTAACCTTTAATAGTCAAAGCTAAATTAAACTCCTGATTGAACTCCTCAGACCAGTTGAAAAATTGCCAGAATAAGCATTTTACTTTTTTTGATCTTAAGAAGGTTCAAAAAAGAAAAATAATGCAAAAAAAAAAAAAAAAAGAAAAAAAAGAAACAGAAGTAAGAGATTTTTTTTTTTGAGATGGCAATTTATCGGAAACTGCATTTGAAGTCATTCAAGCTGTTGTCAGCTGATCAAAACGGTTAAGACAGTCTTAAAAAGCGAAAATCCGTGCAAAAATTTGGATTCCATGTCATTTTTTTGTTGAGCATCCACACTGTCATGACCTCCTGATGGCAAAGGCAAAAAAGCTTTCTGTTTAGCTGCATTAGTAAGACTTCTCGCAACACAGCATTGCTGCTGAGGTTGTTTATAACAAAATAATGACACATTCTCTGTTCAACATCATCAATTTATACCAGCAAACCTCATCACATGTTTTTATTTGCTTCCATATACTGTAGGTGCAATTTTAACCCTTTTGACAGCTTGAGGTTAAAACGACGCTGCAGGACTGTGAATATTTAAAAGGTTTCATCACTTTTTGTAACTTTCAGTCATAAAATGACAGATCATAGATCTAAAATACAAAGTGTCAAAAAGGACTATAAAAAAAATGGGTTAACATAAAGTAATTGTTGTAAAAGGCTCCATATTCGTCTTTGTTGAGTTGCTGCCCTTTATATTCCTAAGAAGTTCTGTAATATAAAAACAAATTAACAGTAAGTCTCTGCCCTTTCTGCTTTTCACTGTGATCTATGTTCCTACATACAATCTAAACTGCCTGTGATAGCTGAAGCATGATAAAGACTTTTTTAGTCCAGAAATAGCAGCACTCGCAGCCATACTTTCTGTGGTCATCCAAAGCCTACTTTGGCAAAAACGAAGGGCACAGACAGCCTGTTGGAGTTAAGCAAAGATAACAGGGACTTGTACGACATATGGAGCACATGCGTGGCCATATATGTTCACACACCTTCTTCTAGATTCGTTTAGCTTGATTTACATATTTATATTCGATCCTTCTGGAAGGCTTAGATGACAAACACCACAGAGGCCCTCTGAGGCTCGAGGGGACAAATGACTCCTGTCCAAATAAATAAAGCTGAAATCTGCCAGGCCCTTCTGCTCCTCCTCCCAAACACACACACACAGAAATGCTGCACTCACAAATGCTACACACACACACGCACACACAGGAAAAAGCTGAAATACAGGAAGGCCCACAATCTTGTTAGGAACCAGAGACACTGTTGAACCTGCTGAGGACAATGAAGAGTCATCAAATACATCACCTGACTGACTGATAGGAGACGTTCACCAGCAGACAACACAGCTTTAATAACGCAATCAAACCATTGACTCTTTTATGAGCCTTGAGTGAGGGCCAAGGCAAAATACTAATTTATTTTCAATAACGCGGGCAAATTATCTAGACAATAAAATAAAGCAGCGTTTCCAGCAGGAGAACTGCCAGTTCAGGGGCGGGGCGGAGGTTAGGTTGCAAGGGTGTCAAATTTCATTCACCCTTATCAGACAAGCTCACCTTTAATGAAGCACCTTTACATCACATATTACACAACACAATTAATTTTACGATAGTTTGTTAATTATGGGCTGTGCATCTAAGTTTGAGCATAAAGCATGGCGGCCTTTCGCCAAAGTGGGGCCCTGATGAGAAGAATATGCAAAACCTAGGATGTAATTTCATACAAAAGCTCCCCTGACGCTGCCTGAGGTGTGTGACTAAAAGTGCAGTGAACATACTTTGATACAAGGTAGAAAAAATATCTAAGACCAGGTACTCAATGCTTACTTACAGAACAAACTGATTGGATTAAAAAGTAATGCTAAGCCTTATAGCTCTGTAAACAAATGTTGACCATAAGAGCCACAAACAGACATGCACTCACTGACAAGATATACTATTAGAACTGGTAGATCCATTTAAAAAAGGTAAAAAATAATTAATGATTAAATAAAGCATCAAATCATAACTGTGGGAAAAAAGCAATCTTGATGTGCTCAGCAGAAAATCAGATGAGATGCCAAAGTTGAGAGATGCCATGTGAGAGTTGTAAAATGAAAAAAATAAGATAACATGTCAATATAACACGATGCTTTGTCAATTTTTTTGACAGAATTAGATACGATGTCAGAATTATGAGAAACTTTATCATAGTCACAACAGAGTCGTTTCTGATACACTATGGTACAGGATACATGATCCACAGATGAAACATTTGATCTATTTTGTCTCCTCTCCCTGTCAGCATTCAAAGAAGTGTCATAGTTATAAGAGAAATTAAATTAGGGCAAATGTCAGAATTATTTTATACTCTTGTAGAGTTATGAGACAAAATGTCAAAATCATGAGATATTTGTAAGGTCAACAGAAGAACAGTGAACATAATGGGATAAAAGGTCAAAACAATAAAACAGTGTATTTCTGTTATAAGGTCAAGACAACAGAGACATAGAGTTTAACATTTTCTTTTTCGACTCCTGCATTTCTGACTTTGTATTTCATTTTTTATTACTTTTGTGCTCATAAGTGTGACTTCTTTATAATAAAATTTTAACATATTATTTCAAAATTGTATACCATTATTATGTCATTTTGTCTAATGATTACCTCCGCCAAGGAGATTATGTTTTTGGGAGAGTTTGTTTGTCTGTCTGTCTGTCTGTGAACAAAATAACTCAAAAAGTAATGGATGGATTCTGATGAAATTTTCAGGAAATGTTCAGCATGGGAAAAGGAAGAACTGATTCGATTTTGGTGTTGATCTGGATCAGCGTCTCGCCGCCATGGCGTAAAATGTGATTTCTGTAAATAACTACTTAACTAAAGTAGATATCATTTTGAATCCAGTTGCTAATGGTATGTTTTCATGGTCAAGGAATCTAAATATTTACCTGAAATAAAGGTAGGACTAATATTTATGGTCAAAATCACAACATGGCTGGGGTGCTGGTTTGGCGTAGTGGTTAGCACCCCATGTTCATGCTTCTGCCGGTCCAGGTTCGAATCCCGCCTGTGACCAGTTTGCAGAGTGTCTTCCCCTGCTCTCTCTCCCCCTTTCACAAGCCTATCCACTGTCTCTCTCCTATCAATAAAGGCACAAAATGCCCAAAAATATACATTAAAAAAAATAAATAAAATAAATAAATCACAACATGGCTAAGGACTGTGGTGCTGGCGGAGGTCTGCGCTCTCCGAGTGCTTTTCTAGTTAGTATTTATTATCTTCCACTTTTTTTCCTTTAAATATGACCTTTATTATAACAAAAAGTCTATTTTTAACCTTAATTTACATATGTGTCAAGTTTTTTAATCAGTGCTTAACAGGCTTGCACAATATGAGATAAATATGCATTGAGTGATGACACTGTAATAGTATGAATCGAAAGCAATCACTTTCTGCTGTCTCTGCTTGTGGATTTCTCCTTTTCCTGCTCTAAAGGACGTTGATTGGGCTGTGCTGCAATTTTGGTTATTTTTTATGGAAGAAATAGGGATTTGTGTTGTGTATCAACACTCAGCGAACAACATTGTGAAATGTTTTTCCTCCTTATTTCCAAACCCTACTTGTCATTCATCTCCTTTATGTTCTTACATCCCATCGTATTTGTTAACATCACATTTTTGCATCACATCCTGCTGCAGCGGGTCGGTCAGCTCTGATAAGACAGAACATAACAAACATCCTGCAGCTCCATCATTCCTCTCCATATCAGGGTTCTGTCTGCATTAATGCTGTGCCTCCTGTAATTTCCCTTCTCCAGTAGGTACGTGGGGCTGATAAGGCAGCTGGATGGAGATATCACCTCAGGAAATCAGCGAGGGGGCCCAAACCAAGAGCTGGCAAACTGCTAATGACAAAAACACAATGGAGACATGCCGGCCTTTGTGTGCTGCGGGCCTCAGCCGTGGCAGTCGGCTCTCTGTGCCCGCTACTGCTGAGGTCAGGGGAATCTCATTTGCCTACATTAACTCCAGTGCTGAGTGTTGAACTCTGGGTGCGCGCTGGGCCCCACACACATCTGCAGCTGCTGCAAAATGCAGAGGTGCACATAACTTAACACAAACCAAACAACAAAAGGGACAAAGACATTTGAACGCCTAAAAGTAAAACATCTAAAGTTACTCTTTCAGTGGGTCAAAGCTGAAGAGCAGGTTCAAGTTCATATCAGACACATCTGCAGCAGCGTGAACGTTGTCAGACTACAACCACCAGCTGTTTCAGGATGTTGTGCTGATATTTTTGAGCATGCATGATAAGTGGGTGACTTGGTAAATTAAACTTACATGACACATTTTTAACTTGTGGTTTATTTTTTTTAAATCTTACCTTGGTATAAGTAATGTTTCATACTGAAAAAAAAGTCTGATTAGTTCCTTACTTTTAGGCTTTTAAAAATTGATGTCATGCTGCCTTAAAATTTGCAAAAAAAAAAAACAAACAGATCTGCAAAGGTCTTTGTGACAAAATATTAAATCTTTTGAGTGTAGGCTCACATATTTGCATTGTACCGATTCCTGAAAATTATTGGGGGATATAACCTCTATTTGTTGAGGATGAATTCAGCTTTATACTGGTATGCCAGGCAGTATACTGTATGTGCACATAAACATGCACTAACAGGCTTTAGTGGACATGCACTGATGAAGAGATGTTGCCACTCGTGTTTTCAGGGACAAGCTGGGCGATATGGCCTGTAAACAAAATCTCTGTTTTCTCCTGCAGCAAACTAGAGTTCTAATTTTAATCAATTTTTCAACTTTCACCTGTCCACTGGACACAAATGACACTGAAATGACACTGAAAGTACACAAACAAATTAAACTTAGTTAAAAAAAACAAAAAATAACAAAAAAACAAAAAAAACAAAAACAAGAAAACAACAGAAATATGCCTCAACAGTAAACTGAATTTAAAATGAACCCAAGTTGTGTAGTAATCTCGTCATGAAAGGTACACAGTGTGGTTTGGTCACAAGGATGCTGCTCTACATTTACAATGTCAGCTGCAATATTTTCACAAAATACTATGAAACTCCCCTCTCATAGTTTAATTTTATTAAACAAAAACAAGCCTAGAAATCTGTCTGTGCACAAAAGACGGACCCTACTATTACAAAAACTAAGGGTGTGTAGCATCCTGAAGCATGTGTGAAAGTAAGATATATCCGTATATATGGAGATTAAAAAGAAAAAATCTAATTTCTTTTTTACTGGAAAGAGCATTTATTTCTTAAAATGATGGCAAGATCCCAACATGTTATTTTTTACCTATAAATTAAACTAAACTACTATTCCATTTCTCCAAGACAACATTTTTGGGTTTTCTAAAATAAATTAATTATGGTACCACTGGTTAGATGCAGTCCTGCTCCATTGTTAAACATATATGTACAGAGCATACAACAAAAATGAATTTAAAAATCGCTTTAACCCTTGTTAAACCCTTAAATGTCTTACAAATTTACCCAAGATCACTTCATATTTCTCCATGGCATTGAGTTTAGGGAGACACTCTTTGCTATGTTTACACTTCCATGCTATTGTATTTTTCTGCTTGTTTATTAAATGTTTATTTTGGATTTATTGTGTGTTGCAAGCTGTGCCAGGATGTGATAATTGTACCATTTTTTAAAGGTTTGATTAACAGAAAGATAAAACAGTTGAAGAACAAATCTAGGGACAAGTTGGTTAACAGAGGATTCTCCAGATGGGTCCTCCACTGGACAGGCTTTAAAAACTGTGACTGGAGGAGCTCTGAACAACCAGTGTGACGTATGCAGCCTCGCACTACGTAACCTTGAGCTTCTTAACGGGACAAACCCAAAGAGTCATCCAGACACTTCAAGTACAACATGTTTTAAAAGTGTCTCGCCAGCTGTTTGCTTACAGCCTCTCTGATAGTCTGGCTTTGTTGCAGTGATATTATCAAACTGATAACTTGTCCATATCTTTGGAGAATAGCAGGTTAGCTAACTGACATACATATACAGAGCCAAAGCAATAAAGCTATAAAAGTATAAAACTATAACCTGGAATAACCCTGCTGATGGGCAGTGTAGCTACAGAAATTCTCCTCAGGGACTGAGCATGTGCTTTAACCATGATTACAAAGTTTACTTCCCCGAAAGAACAATTAGATTTTAATTGGAAAAGGAAAACTGTGAACCCTTTAAGCAGTCCAAATCTGATTGAGCATGGTTTCATTTTCTATTTTTTACTGTGACATGATATGAAAACAGTCCTTTCGCTCTCACAGGCAGATGCTTGTTTGTTGCTCTGTAAACTTTCCCCACACAGCTGGATCTGGTCCAGTGTTGGCTCTGTAACCATTCACTTTAGGGAGAGGGAAGCCTGGAGGGTTACCCATCAGTCATCTCTGCAGTGACTACAACCACGTTCGTCATACTGCTGTTATTTCAGAGGGACAGGAATAGCAGCATAATGTCTTTCAGAAAACAGTCTGGAAAGGAAAATGTCCTGATTACATCACCATGTTCCCAAAGACTGATGGCGTTCAATTTTGTTAAAAAAAAGAACCATGAACAGAGCTCATCCTCTCTGGTTGAAAACATTTACAGCTCAGAGTTGAGGATTTATAATAAATAGAGTTGATTATATTAAAGAAAGTGGTGGGTACGACAAGGTGGCCAACTTTGTAATAGCATGCATGCTTGGCTCTGGCAGACATTTTAGAGAGAATGGGGTTGAGGGGCAGAGGGGAGGATCAATCTGTGGCTGTGTCTAAACACTGCGTGCCTGCAGCAGACCCAGCGGAGCCCAACTCGACATTTACGATGAGATGCTTCAACATGTCATTACCCAGTTACATTGCTTTTGTCTCTCCTCATTGGTACATTTGTTGCTTCCTATCTGTCCGCTCTGTTACATCATGAACATGCACTTAAAACAAAAGTCCTCAACTGGCAAGTAAATAAGCCTGAGCTTTGAATCAAGACCCCTTTGTTGTTTGGGCCTTAGGAGCAGGGAATAAGCCAGGTTGCATTAGGCTTCATAAGTGCGCTGCTGTTTAGGTGGAAGGCTGAACTCGCCTGTTGCTATTTAGAGCCTGTTTCCTAGAAACCCCAGCATCCTCTCCCTTGCTGCTCTATATACACCCCCTCCCCTCTCCTGCAGGAAGAGCAGCAGGATTTTAGATATCTTGAATTGAACTCTAAACCTGGCTAGTCCCTTAGTTATGAAATTTCAATAACCCGCTCAAAGAAGCCAAGTCTTTAATAACTAGCTGTTTATCTTGATACCTTTCTCACAAAAATGAATCCTGCACTCAGTGGATTGGATGTTTATCCTGTAATGACTGTGACAGGGTATTTTCATACTTGACAGGCAAGGGATTCTTCGCTGAGGCATGGGGATCCTGTCGACTTACTTCAGATCAGACATGGACAATAGAGTTAGGGTGATGAGGTGTCTCAGGGCTTGTTTTTTTCCTGCTTTAAACATGGACTAAACATTGAAAACAGGGGTTTGCGCTAAACCCGAGTTTCTAAAACAATAAATAAGATGTCATAGAATTAAAGGATTACAATCAATATTTTGAAACCACAGCAACACAAAGAAGTAGTTAGCCCCATTCATGCTGTTGTTTCAAGATGTATTATTTATGCCCCGCAACGCTTTGTCTCCACTGTGAATGTATGAGAGACTACATGGGGTGATCTCCTCTTTGCTCTTGTTTCCAGAGGTAGCATCATAGGCCTTATATTGGAGAGAGAAAGGATGCAGACTCTTAGAGAGGGGTCCAGCTGCAGACCTCCACTCTCAGCCGGCTAACGGCTCCTCCAATGTGAATCGGAAGCAACCTCCAATGTGAGACGGAAGTGCCGTAAATATAAACAACTATATAGCCCCCTTCACACCGCTGCGAGGCAACGCACCACCTCCAGTCATTTTAATGAGGGACGGGCGGCAGACGGGAAGCAGTTTTAACCACGGCGGTAGGACAGAGAAGCAGGTGCCGCCCAAGTGAGCGTGCACAGATTTTGTCATAGAAATTATAAACAAATAATATACTACGTATACGTATGAAATACATATTATAAACATATAATATACATATATAATGTCTATGGATTTTGCCCTGCCGCACCGAAACTTTCTAGCGGCAGCCGCCTGGCAGCAGCCAATCACATCGAAGGAGGGAGAGAACCTGGAAATAGCAGGCTTTATAGGCCAAAGCAAACATTAAATGAGCTCTATCAAATGGCTCCACCTTTGCATAAAGATAATCAGGAGAAAAACTTGGCATGAGACAGTACTTCACTTAAGAGCGTTTGGGGAGGAAGTGTTGTGAAGGACTTTTGGGCTCTGCTGTGACATTCACCGAATCACCTCTCCATCACTGCTGCCTTGGACTCTCATACCGCAGCAACAGCAGACGCTTTAAAAACACTTTGCATTTGGGGGACTAATCCGGCAGGGAGGCTGTTTTTGGGGCGGCTGCCGTGCGGCGGCGTGAAGGGGGCTTAACTAATAAAACCTTGATTGATGCTGCTTTTATCTCCATTTTACGGTTAAAACAGCAGTGACTGTAAACACATAGGTTGTGATATTACTGTCAAGTATATAAAGCAATAAAGGAAATGAAAATGCTCGAGATCATTACACCAAACAGAGAATCACACACACTTATGTTGCTCTCCTGATGACCTGCATTTTAAACTTAGTCTTTTTTAATGTAACACGACTGAGGAATCAAGTTACCAAGGTAATCAAAATGCAGAAATACTGAAGTGTCTGCCAATGTAGCTTTGGAGACAATGATCTGTATTTTATTTTGTAGTATTTTACTTCGATTTCATGACGTCACTTCCTTCTGACGTTGGAGGTGTAAAGTCTCCAAGACAGTTGGCTGAGAGTGGAGGTCTGCAGCTGGACTGTCTTGGGGGACTCAGTAGGAGATAGGAGTGCTGTGAGTGAGGGGTCATGGCTGGATGCCTGGTCCCAGCTAGCACTCTGAGGCTAAGCTATAACACAGGGCAAATTTCCCAGATTTCTGTTAATCCTTAATGGATAAAATATTGTTTGTTTAATCAAAAACACTGATGTTAGATCATGCCAAAAATCCGGCAATAAACTGATGAATCAATCTTTTATAACTTCCCAAACAGTTTGCCATTGTTTTGATCTATAAAATGGTGATTAAGCTCTATGAAGGCAGAGTCAAGACTCATACATAACCACTCAACCAAAGCAGCATGTTATTGTATTCAGAGCAGAAATATGGACGTTAAATTTAAAGGACAACCCAAAAGCCAGTAACACTAACACTATCAGCAGCTACACTCTGGTCTGCCAACCCACTTTACAGTGTTAACCTGCTGATGGTGGGGTCCTGTGATTACAGGTGCTCAATCTTGCCCATTTTTTGAAGGCTTTGTTAACTTAATTCAGTCAAACACTAATTCAATTTGTGTTCAGACGGATTTCACATTATCCACTTCTGACCATTTAAATTAAAATTGATGCTACTATTTTACAGCTATGTATGATTTTTTTTCAAGGGGGTCCAGTGAGGGCTCATATTTTCATAGATACTGGGGTGGGGTCAAGGGTAAAAAGTTTAGGTGCTACATTGATAGATCACATGGTTGTTGTTCCTTGCAGAGTTATTGATAAAAGCTAACACGGGAGGAAGCCTGATTTATTCCAGAATAAACTCAGCAAAGCCTCCAGTATGATCTTTGACTTTATTCTGACACTTTTTCTCATCCTGTTCTGGAGGGGAGTCAGATTTAAACATCCAGAGAGGCTTTCGTTTTTATGGGGGAGTTGACTTGACGACCGTTTCTGTCTCTAAAAACAGTCCCAGCATATCAAAAGTGAAGCATACACAGGAACAAGGAGATTCAGCTGAGTAACATAAACAGTCACCTTGCTCTGGCTCTCAAAGGAAACACAGGTCTGACAACAGAGCAGCAACAGAATTCCAATGAGTTTAACTTTGAATCAGCCCTATTAGCGCCTGTTTGGGCTTTGACCGGCTATATTTAACCAAACACAATGCTAGGACAGCTACTCCCCGAGCCTCGGTTTAACCAAATTAAAAAGAGACCAATTAAATGATCTCACTAAAGCCATTTAACACAAAGACACCCCAGCCATACAACAAAGTTAAGTTTTGCCAAAGTCAATCTCAGTGCCTCCTCCTACTGACTTTTATTCTGAGTCATACAGACTGGAGCATGGCAGTCTCTCTGTGGCCTTTTAGTATTTAGCACTGGTGGGCTGCCTTAGCAGCTGCTCCAGGACTCCTTACCCTGCTGATAAGGAGGAGGAAGTGGCTAAGAAAGCATGGTAGACTTTTTCCACTCTCACACTATCCTCTGGCTTTGCTGTAACCTTAACTATGTTCTTTTAGTCAATAAGTGCACTGATCCTTTGTCACATGGTGTTTTTCTACAATAACAGTGGTGTGGTGTAGGATTATAATGCCTTAAACACCATTCTTGTGTCTTAAACAGCTACAATTGTAAGGGGGGTTTGCTTGAGAGCTCCACTTGCATTAATGGAGTGGAGGCAGAAAAAAAAAGCTTCCTATAAACGCGGCCGTCTTTGCCTTCAAACAGAATACACTAAGACAGTAAGTGATGCAGCTTATACTTTGTTACATAACAGCCATCATGTCTGTTTGGATAAAAAGACATCTTCTTGCGGGGCTATTTCAGGAAACTAATGACACAGGCGACATGATGAAACGCCACTCTGACTCCAGACTGCAGCCTCTCAAAGTGTCACGCTGAAGGAATACCTAAAAGGTTTATGTTCCCCGCCATGTATGGGGCTAAGGGAAATGTTAAAACGAGGATGAGTCACAGGTGTGTTTACAGTGTGTGTGGGTAGGGAATGTGCTCCTGCCGTCAACGCATTTCTGCCTCCAGCTAAGATGCATTGTCTGATGATTAGTTTAAAGGATTGGCAGCAGAGCAAGGTGTTCCTGGACAGACAGACGAGGAGCTCCTCTGGAAAACTAGGAGCTGAGTTCATAGACTGAAGGGAAATGAAGATCGGCATTTGCTGTGTCAAAAGAGAGCGAAGAGGAGTTACGATATCAATGGGCAAGAATTAAACATCTGTTCGGAAGTGTCGTGTAAAATAACTCAAGTGAAGAAAGACAGCGCTGTCACATATTATGTGTGAGTGCCTGCTGGAGGTGAAGAGGAAGGCAGAATCTGCAAGTCACAGTTCCTTTATCATTTTAGACAACTTCTGCCTTTATGTAATATTGAGAAATAAAAGAGAAACAGACAGCTCAATTTGAAGCCATGTCATGCTGCATACCAGAAAGACAGTCATGTCATTTGTGGAACCGACAAACTAAAGCAGGAACAGGGACAAACAGACTGAAGACAGCAGGTAACTTAAGTCCTGAAGTACACCATGTCTTCCTAAAAAAATACAGATTTGTCAGGGTTCGCTTTTAATCATAACTAAAGGTCTTCATTTCATACATTCAATTATTTTACCTTACGCACTCTTGAAAGATTTTTTGCTGTTTCGTTTTCTGCACTCACCCTAGATATGTCATGTTTTCCCCTAAACTGGAAATCGTATCCATGGTTATCATCATACGATAAAACACTGCACATAAATCAGGAAAGTAAAACGCACACAGTTGACTCCACTTTGACCACAACACGGTAGACTGACATCTGTCTACTTGTTTCACACAAAATCCCAACTTTACTAGGTAGTAGTGCCTTCCTACTCCAACATTTTATTCACCTGTTATGAGTGACATTCTGAACAGTATATCAGTTCCCGACAGGTATGGATTTTTTGTAGTCAATGCAGATACTGATATTTGGCAGAAACGAAAATACAGATTACCAATTAATGGGCCAATTTATTTACAATATGTATATAAAATGTTTTTTTAATAAAATAGTGGGCAAAACTGCAGTCAGTTCCTGCAAAATAAAATAAATAACCTTATATAAGATGTAAATGTATTGATGAATTATGAACTCTATCTTATCACATCCGCCTTTCAGTCTCAGAGTCCTCAGAAGTAGGTTTTACTGCAGGTAGAAACATTTTTTTTATTGAAGTAATCTGTGTGAGGACATCAAAGTAATTTGTGGGACACGACACATATTGCACACACTTCTTTAAACAGGCCTGATTAAAGTTCCCAGCTATGATGAAGCACCCCTTGGATGAGTCCCCCGCAGCAGATGGCTGATGATGTCGTTGAGCTCCAAGGAGCTATGCTAATGCTAGCATAGTTAGCTCGCTGGTTAGTTAGTTCAACTGCAGCGTCAGGGACAAGCGGGTGAAGCCAGGTTTCCGTAACGATCAACACTGAACAATCACAAATAAACCAATACCCTGCCATCAGAAGGTCTAATTCGTCCGTTTTGTGAAGACATGTTGTTTCTTTGGCCGGCAAAATTCAGCAGCTCCATGCGGGTACGTAAGTTTTGCCCCATACAATCCATCATACATACACACAGAATCAGTGCAGAGCTCAGAGCCGCTACAATGCTGTGCACCGCCATCTTGTGCAATGTCAACATTCTGCGCGGCTTTGACACCAAACAGCATTTACTGTTTTATGAGAAATTAAGACTATATCAGCGTTACATCCGCCAAACTCTGGCCGATGTTGAATACGGCCCTACAGTATATATTGAATGGTTTATCTGTGTTAGATTATCACAAACCTGCAGGTACACAGGAAAACAGACAAAGTCAAAGGCACATTCTTACTCACATACACTGAGAAAAGGGGAATTTGTGATTCAAAGACCAAACAAGCATGCATTCATATGCACTGCAATGCACACAAATGCATTATTTCTTCTCACTCCAAACCCAAATAGATTTAAAATGTAAAAGAATGGGAAAAAAATCGTGACCAAAAAACACTCTTCGTTAGATTATTCAAAAATTTCAACTTTCATGAAGACATTATGTGTAAACTCTAAGATGGTGATTCCTGTGCCTCACATTAACAACCAACATCCTACCTTGCATACAGCTCTCTATCCTGTGGATGAGCTGGTAGGACTTGCAGCGGTCAAGCAGAGTTCGGATGGCTGGAAGAGGGTCTAGGACGATGGTCTCAGGGTGGGCATCAATGTAATCCTGAAACACACAATAATAACGTCAGCCTTTTTGTTTTTGTTGATGTAATCTACCAGACAAGAGTTTGTCCACCAATGGGTGGCTGGGATGGGATATTCTGGTTCAAGAAAACAACTGAAACAGCATTATTCCTCCAAGTGTTTCTCTGTACAGCATGTGACTGTCAGAAGACCCTTTCCATCAGACCAATTATGTCAGAAGGAAAAATATCTTTAATTGAGATGTTCTTTTTGATTGATGCAGTAGCCTTAATTAAATACTGAACTCATGAGACTGGGATGGAGACTGGTTTACGATGACTTGAGTCTTCAATTTTTGAGCTACAAAATTGAATTAATTATTCTGTGAGTCAAGGCGGACATCTGTGCCAAATCTGAGGAGACTCCCTTGAGATATTTCCTAAGATACTGTACATTAATCTACTTTCTGCCCAAACTCAAAGACCCAGGCAGCACTTTTCTCCTCTGAGTGAGACAGTAGGCTAATGACAAGCGTGTGATGCACAGTTATGCTTGGAGATAAATTCCGTACATTTCTTTGTTTTAATGGTAAAAAAAAAAATCCTCCAGACTGAATGACAACTGAGCCCATGTGTCAATCATTCACAGTTTGTCATATCTTACCACCAGAGTACATCACTCGCACTACCTAAAAAATACAATGTAGTTATATATTTTCAACTTTTCTGATACTCAGATTTTTCCCATAAAGTTTCAATAGTTTTATCAAAATATTTCTCATCTGTTGCTAGTTTTTCAAAGTGTTGACAATATTTAACTTTAAGGGCATTTAATTAAGTATTTCAAGTGTTTAACTGATAAGTTATTGTGATTGGTCATCCTGATCTCAAAAAAAGTTTAAATTCATTAGGACAAAGTATTTGTCATAATCGAGAAGACCTAAAACAAACAATTCAGCTTTAATATAATTTGACTTTTGGTGTAAATTACCTTTTAATTGCTCATTATCATAAATATTTTAATGAACAGCACTGGGTTTTGGATACAATGTGTTAATGTTTAGTTTCTTACTTCAGATTTTAGTTGTGAATTGTTGCATCCCTATTTCATAATGAGTCATTCCCGTCAAACTGTATCTGTCCATGGTTCAAAACAAGCCTGTGAAATGTGATATTTTTGCTTTTGCATACAACTTGTTTTTATGCATTATATTTCAGCCCTTATTAGCCCAGTTTTGTTTGTGGGTCAGTGTGCAAGGATAAAAAGCCTTTTTCATCGTAGTGGCCCAAATCTACATAGAAATGCACAAAAGTTGGAGCAAGATCTCTCGCTTTAAATTGCAATGAAACGAGTGGCAATGAGGTGAGGGAGGGTTGGTTCCTAATCAGTGGTGTGAGCTGGGATAGGGATGGTTGTGTGAAAAAACCCCCGAAAATCAATAATCTTTGAAATTTTCAAACTCCAAGCATATCAACATTGTGCAACAAATTAAACAAAAATGTCATACCTTCAACTGTTGGCTTAGATAAAAATGAACAAACAAACAAACATTGTGGTAACCCCCCCAACATAAAAAAGACTAATGACATTTGCCTCTGTTGGAAGGAAAAAGATCCTCCTCATTTGCTAAAATGGACATGAAAAGCACACCTAAACCCATTACGTAAAACTATTAAAAAATTGGGTAAATCTGTGTTGAAATCAGCAGGATGAATATTAATTGACACACACTTCAGCCAAGCTTCTGCGGTCACACAATGATATGTCCTTGGGCAAGACACCTAATCCCAAAATGCACAACTTTAAGTGATAATGATGGGCAGCTAACGTTGGAACTTACGTGAGTGTGAATGGGCAGATGTGACTACGAGTGTAGAAGTAATAAGGAGAAAGAGAAGAAAACTGCTATACGAGGTCGAGTCATTAGCCGTTTAGTATGACACTACAAAAGATGAATTAGGTAAAGGTAAATGAAGTGTCATCATGATGTCTGAAAACAAAATGCTTTCTATGTTTATAAAATCTTGCTGTATAACAGTTGTCTGGAGGTGAGATTTATTGCACTTCCAGTAATTTAATATAGATACAACACTTATGAGCTGACAAGGTTCAAGCTGACAGGAATTTATCTTGGGGACTCGTTAGTTTTTCAACTCATGTTTATCAATTTAACATGATAAATGTAAAGCAACAATGTAAATGGAGAATTTTTAAAAAATATTTTTAAAGGTAAATAAAGAAAAAAGCTTAAAATAAGAACCCCTTTCTACCTAATAAACCCTTGCAGCTTCTGTGTGTAAACTAGGGCTGGGCAATAGATCAATTAAATAAATACATTTAAAGTTAGACTTGAAAATAAGCAGTCAACATCTTTTAAGACTTGCTCTGACATTTGTTTGTTTTTTGAATATTTTTCATTTGCACATTTTAAGCTTGTACTTGTTTAAAGAACATATTACATTACAAATATACACTGGGAAATATAAAATAACACCCTGCAATTTAATTCTGCGTGGAAAATTCTGTTTACTATTTGGACATATTTTGACATCATTGAGGCAAAACTTCTTTCAGATAATTTGTTGAATGTTTGTATTTTTAAAGAGGGACAAAAACTGGAAAATTTGAGTTTCATAAGAATAAATGTGATAAATAAGATTTAATTTCAGGCTTAATTGCCAGCCTCAACACAAGCCCCTGCTCAAAATTGGAAGAAGGGGTCTAAGTGCTGTCAGAACCTAAGCATAACCTAAAACCTCGGATGCAAACTGAACTCTGTTAACTGTTCTGTTACATTCTTATTGTGAAAAACTTTGATTTGAATGTTTAAATAAAAAAGAAAATTCATAAATGTGCAAAAGAAGGGGAAAACAGTGAGTATATTAACTACTGTGAGACTAAAACATCCATGCAGATTAAAAATGTTAAACACAAAGTAAAAGCAGGTACATTATTGCAAACACCTGGTTAAACAGTCAATATGACACACTTTGAACATGAGTCTGTTGTGTTTGTGTGCTACACAGGGCATTAGATGTATGCCAGCGGGTCTGTGTAGGTTACATCACTACATCTCTGCGTGGCCGGCTGTTGGGTCAACATGAGGTTTGCTGTTTTACATAACTGGACTGCCCCCCCTCCGTCCCCACACCACCTTCTCTCCACATTCCCGTCTCTGCCCTGTGGATATCTCTGCCAACCGTTCCTTCTGAGCAATTTTTGCAGACACACAGACACTGGGCTGCATGTTACCCAAACAGGCGGCCTGCTCACATCACAGCCTGTTAGAAACACAAAAGCTCTCCTGTCATACATGTTGGCATGATATTAAACACAGAGGAGAGTTCTCGCACAGACAGACAATTGGAAAGTCAGCTCTCTGAGGACCATCTATTATTATACACACATACTGATGCATGCAGAATGTAAACAAAAGCCTTCGCTTTGACACAGGGAACGGTTCTGTAGGATTGACTGAGATGAAACCGGCAAGTCTGATCAAAGCCAGTCGAGCTGCTTTACAAATCAAGCATGCAGCTGCCAAAGAATATAAAATCTCACAAATCTTAATGTTTAAACACAGGCACTAGTAGGTAATGAGATGGAAATCTGCAGTGTCTCGACATGTAGGAGAGGAAGCTGTATGTAAGTGTAGGTGTTAAAGCATGTGGGTGTTAAGACTTTATATTTTCAGCTTTGAAATCCACATAGACCTGTTTCCATAGGATGAAAGCTGCTAAAGAAATGGTTCACAAGAGGATCTACACTCCATTTCTGGTGGTAAGCCTTAAATGTGCTGAACATAAAGCCTGTGGAGAATTCTAGCTCTTACGCTGATTGGGCTACACACTTAAAGTATGTTAGTAGAAATAAGGTAGAAGTTTCAGGGTAACTTTGGTTAATATTTGACAATTGGAATGAAATACAAAAAGCAATCCTCGGCATGTTATCACACAATTACAGTCAAAATCCACCAAATACATCCCTGGGCAGATGTTGGGATCCCTCTGTAACTTAATGTACAATAATATCGATTTACATACTCAAAGACTATTCAAAAAATAAAGTATCACAAAATCTCTTCAACTTCAGGATGTAAAATGACCCCTGAAAATCTAACTGTAAAATAAAAGTATTCAGTTGTTACAATTATGAGTCAGTTTTATCTGTTATCACAACTTATTCTTTCATCTATTTTCACTACCGTTTTCCGTATAGTTGTCAAATTTTCTTTAGACCCGTACCGTACCCTTTCAAAGATACAGCATCCATTTTTATTTGTAGTTTGCTGGTAGGAACCAATATCATGAGAAGAAAAAATTAAAGAGGCAGCATGCTGTGCTAGGCAATCAAATCGAAAGAGCGTGTGACAGTAAGTTACAAACAAAACAATGATAAGGAGTAATAAGACATCATTTTAAGATTGTCTCAAAGAGGTTAGGACGTCTCCAGCTTAGAAAAACATCAGAGCCTCTGAAGAAGTCTACAGCACTATGTTCGATGCTGAAGTGGTGCCCTGATTCATCTCAGTCTCTAAACCGTACTGCGTCGTAAACTTTCTCCCTGTTTTTTCTTAATCAGTTCTCAGCAAGTACATTGTCATTTAGCGCCTAACATTTAAGAAATATGTTCATTTTGTACATTGTGAAATTATTCAGACGTGATGCTTATGTTTGAGCGCAAACAGCTGAGTTTTTCACTTGGACTTTACCTAGATACTTTCCTAGCGCCCTTTTAGTATTTACTATTTCAGCTTCCGCTGTTTTTAATCTCACAGCATCCTCAGATAAATGAAGATCAACTTTTGCAACAGCGTTGAACCATTTTTTTTAATGGGTGGAACTTTTAGGTCAACAAGTGCTACTAATTCAAGTATGGGATTCCTGAAATTGGTGTTTTGCTTGAGAATATTTCTTTCATTAAAAGGTGCTATGAGGAGAATCTATTACCGGCGACATTAGGACTCTGCTACCCATGAGCCTGTGCGGCCACTGTCGTAATGCTGCATTCCAGTAACCTCGGAACTGGGAGTGACATCATCTCTGACTTATCGGCGTTCCAGTTGAAGTCGGAAAAAAACATGCCGATCTACCAGGCTATTGTTAGCTGTTGTTAGGTAGGGGTGGCGAGGTTTCACCGAGTTCCCAGTAGGAAATTTCGATTTCTGGGGACGTTCCAGTTGCAGTTTCCTACTCGGAAATTCCTACTTCTCACTACAACTGGAACGCACCAAAACACCCAAGCCAAAGCGTGTGTTTGTTGGGATGTTAATGAATGCAGCTCGGACCTTCCTCAGAACTCTGCATAGCTTTACAACTTCTTTTTTTCAACAATTTACAGGATGCAAAGTGACAAGGTAATGTATCTCTTTCTAGTTACGTAGCGGTAGTTTTTGATGTGTGACAACAAGCAGTTTTTGGAAAACTTAGTATTGTAGTTTTGTAGCCGGCTATATATTGCTACTTACAGCCCGGTGCTCTAAGACGTGTCCGAATAATATAAATTTGCTCTAGTTTTAATTGTCTTGTTCCCGAAGTTGAGTATCCAGGCCAGTCCAGCCCTGTCCAACCCGACTGAAAGACTAAGGAATAGCATTTATAGATAACCTATTTTGATGCTATAAAACTCATCTTAAAGGATAAGTTCGGTTTCTACAGCTTTCACATTGTTTATAGAATGAAGTAGAACAATATACTCACCCAGAAGGCTTTCCTGATCCAAACAGTGCTGTTTGGATTTTATTTATTTTTCGATCAGGCATATATCCAACAGTGAGACTTTTTTGTAATTACTTAGAAACTCCTCACAGTCCCTTTAAAGAAAAATATCAAAACAATCAAAACTGTTCATATTAATATTTACTGTGACTACTGAGGGAGGCATAAGTTAGTCATGGGGACTTATAAATATATGCAAAACTCAGAAATTTATAGAAACTGGAATGCTGGTTTGGCAAAGTGGTTAGCCACCAGGCACGTCCCACATACATGCTTCAATTGGCCCCGGGTTCAAATCCAGTCTGTGGCCTGTTTGCAGTGTCCTCCCCTACTCTCTCTCGCCCCCTTTTACAAACCCATCCACTGTCTCTCTCGCCTCAATAAAGGCTCAAAAATGCCCCTAAAAATAATCTTTAAAAGTGCAAAAGTCTGGGGTGCTGGTTTGGCAGAGTGGTTAGCAACCAGGCACATCCCATGAACATATTTCTGCAGGTCGGGGTTCAAATCCAGCCTTTGGCTAGTTTGCAGAGTGTCTTCTCCTACTCTCTCACCCCCTTTCACAAGCCTAGCTACTGTCTCTCCCATCAATAAAGGCACAAAATGCTCAAAAATACATTAAAAAAAAAAAAAAGAAAGAGCAAATTCTGTTATGCCCCTCTCCTTTCACATCATCCTTATGTTTTTGGGTCCACTGTAAGGAGTCATGAATTAGAAACTGTGAGTAAAATCTGTACCAGTAAATTTGTTCAGTTATTAGGAAATGAACATTTAGCTCCAGTGATCTGATAGCTGCATCTCAGAAGTCTGGAAAACAATATGTTGTTTGGTCCCACACTTCATGGAAAACTTAACAACAGTGGTTTGTACTTGGCAATCCTCAAGAAGACCCTTAAAGATACTGTGTAAGAGCCACTGAACTAATTTAATCCCTGCTATTTATAATGATGGAAAATATTATGATTATCTACACACTTACTGTAACCTGCTGATGACATTTGTCTTTGGTTAGCAGTGCAAAAACTCACAGCTCAGGTCACTGAATCATCAGAGTGCATCCCAGCCTGACACCTCTTTTCAAACAGAGAGGTATTTAAAGAGGAAGGCTTTTCTACTTCACCACAACAAAAGGGTATTTATGATTACAGCTGCGTTATAACAGAAATAAAGCAGTCCTTAAATCTTAACAAAAATGTAATCACAGATGACAGTGGTGTTCAGGTAAATAGCCAGACCTCAAGTTGAGCCAACGAAGCTGAGCCAAAAAGCTGAACTGTTGATTTAAAAGACTAAACTTGACCCAATGCACGATCAAAACATGTGAGAAGTTCATATTTTTTTCAACTAAATAAAGAGATCCTTGGTTCTAACTAAACATGTACAGTCAGTTTGTAGACTACAAGGATGTTATTTACACAGCAGACTACAGTGTAATCTTTGAACAAACAAATACTAGAATAATATCTTTTAAGCTTTTTACAACGTGCTACTTTTTTAATTTTCTAAATGAGAAATTGGTGAGGAAAAACAAGGTAAGCAGCCCAAAGCACATAATGTGCAATGGCTTAAACAGATTAATTAAAGGAGCTGACAAAAAAAACTCCTGGCCCTTTTTTATATTGCGGCTGTTAAGATTGATGAGGGTGTAAAACATCATTAAATAAATGAGTTTCCTTTGTGAGTTTTGAGTACCTTTACAGGTAATAGTTAATAAGGTTTTGCTATTTATGGGTTTGTTGCACACTCACACCCTGTTGCTGCTTCTTATCTGAGAAGTCGCATAGGACTCCTCTTAATAACAGGTCATCTGAGCCTTCAGAGAGAAGTCTACGGAAGTGTGTTCACACATACACATATGGGCTATAACCTGCTGTTCATGGGAGGTCTTTCTATCAAACAAGCAGAGAGAAGATAACCCAAACCTGAGATAAATTAGTCATCATGTTGCTTTAATGTAGCTGACTTGTTAAACAATAACTACATAATATTCTGTACCTTCAATCAATTAAATTCATTCACTTGATTGTCACTGCACATGTAACACAAAGAGCAACAAAATAGTCAGATGACATGTCATTGTCAGTTTATGCGAGAGAGAAACAACTGTGGAGTTATAATACATATTTACATATACTGACCTTTTGCACCTGTCCATACCCTTCACTGGCAGCAAAAGAAAATATTACTTGTTGGTTTAAGTAATAAATAAAGCCTCATGTCTCCAAATTTACTCCCCTAATCTGTGATCTCCATACCCAGTCGTGCTGAGCCGTATCACAGGTTAATGTTCACTGGGTTTAAAAACGTCACCCTTCAAATTCAATGTCACAAATAATTTCCTGTTAGCACACAGAGCAGCGCAAAGAAAGGAAATATTTATTTTAAGGTATGAATATACACTCACCAGCCACTTAATTACATACACCTGCTTTACTGTTTGTTAACACAAAAAGATCATCAGCCAATCAGATGGCAGCGACTCAATGCATTTAAACAAAGATATAGTCTAAAAGCTACTTGAAGTTCAAATGTCAGCATCAAAAGGGGGAAGGGAAAGTGAATTAAAGCCCATATTGTGCTTTTCTGAGTTTTATATCCTTACATCCATGTGATATCTTAGATAAGACAAGGCTAAAAGATAAAAAGTCAGTAGTATCAGGACTTCTCACATTTACAGCGTCAGTAGATACCTAAGAAGCTTGGTACACTCTGGGCCTCATGTTACAAACTGAGCATTGTTTAAATGCCACAGTCTACCTGAGTGTTGCTGACTGTCCACCACTAAGTAACTACAGTCTACCTATTCCCTGATTCTACTTAGTTCCAACACAGTGGCCTCTACAGGTACCAGATCTCAATTAGCTAATTTCCACTTAGGTAGTCAATGGAGGTCTATTATGGTATATTATATTAAATGGAGCACCTTAGGGATGAGGTAGCACAGAGGACTTAAATCATGGATGTGCAGCTAACAAATCTGTCAGCAGTTGTGTGATGATGACATGTTAAAATTCTCTTAGTAATGTTTTCAGCGACACAGCTCTGAAGACAAATGAGGATCCAACCAGGTACAAGCAGGGATATCTAAATAAGTGGCCTGTGAGTGTGGGGTTGGTAGAGAGATGATTAATATCAATACAAGGCTCATATGCAACCTCTTTTCTCTTCTCACACAGTGCGCGAGTTTTCTGTCCTCATTGCTCAGAAAGAAGGATGCCAAACAGAAACACAGCTTGGCCTACTCTAAGGTTTTAACCCGAGGTTTTTTGTCCCTTAGGCCATCAAACTGTACAACTCCTCACTAGGGGGGATGAGGAGTAACACGAAGACAGAGGATGGGAAGGAGCTTTAGTGGCCAGCCAGTAGCCATATTTTTTATTTTTATTATGTATGTATTTATTTATTTATATAAATTCAAGTTGTGCTTTCACCTAATTAATTAAGTTCTATCTTATCTAATCTAATGTAGTCTAATCAAAAAACATTAGCAAGTCAAACCCTCAAGGAACCTCACCAAAAATGTCAATTAAAACAGTTTTTTTGTCTAAGTGACTGTAGCAAAATCTGTGAATTAGCTCCACTTTTGCGGGACCTCCAAATACAAGCCCTTCCAAAAGGAAAACCTCATTTAACTTATTCTCATAGTTCATAAAACAGCATAAAAGACAAGCAATCAAGCTTTGGTCATACAGCCCGACCCTTACACTTAGCCATGGATGTCTCTTGTTTTGCATTTGGGTGTCCCAACGGGCAAGGCTAAAATGACGTTGTGCACCAAAACACATGAAAAGAAGTCAGAACTGTCAGCCACCAGAGTCCACAAAACTCAATATTATTTTGTTCAAGGGAAGCTATGAGTGTTCAAATGTTAGTGTGAGATACATAACAATCATGACAAAGTGTAAAACAACTGCTATTCCATGCCCACCTCTTTAAAGGCAGCCTAAGCCCACTGGCTCGGAGTGGCCAGAACACAGTCCATAGAATGAATGCAGAGTTGTTGAAAACATGCTGCCAAGCAGCACTTAACTGACCAATTATCACAGAGTAAACAGAGCATCTCAGAAAAAGAGCATACAGCTGGATCAGGGGTACCTGATATATGAATCCAGAAGAAGTTTTTCAACAAAAGCAACTGCAAACACACTCTAGCCATAATCAAAATTAAATATATATAAATGTAAATTCAGCAAACAAGCACAAAAATCTCTTTTTACTTGTTGTGAAATAAATCCAAAACTACAATAATGAAGTCTTGTAAGATGACAAATGGTCCAAAACATCCTGGATTTATTGAGAAACACATCTTGGCTTGGCTTTTCGGTCATGATGGACTTCACCTTTAAAATGTGGCACAAATACAAGTTCCTTACATCCCAATTTATAAAGCTGTAGAGATATAATGTTTCTGAAACATTCCAGTGTACAAACGTTAACTCTGTGGTGTCATGTGAGTGTTTTCAGGGTTTGTGTTTCAAAAAGTCAAAGGGATTAATTTCACTTGTCCCACTTTTCCAGACCTGTATTATCGGATTCTTAGTAACAATACTTGAGTGCAGACAAAGGGGCGTACCTGTACTCTCTGCACCAGCAGCACTGCCTGGGAATCGTTCTGGTCCGCCTCCAGGATGAGGTCGGTCAGTTTGTGAATGATGACATCCAGGGGTCCCTGTTCCTCCAGGGGCTGGCTCAGGTCCAGCTGAGGAGAGAAGAGATGGACTTCAGTCAAAGGTTTGGGTTTGGTTGGGAACTTCCTACACTTGGAAATATATTAAACTGAAAATCATTAACCTTAATCAGTCATTGCTTATCTTGATTTCAACACAGCGTATCTTAGGTTTGAACCACCCACTTGTTTTTCATCTTGTTTAAAATCAGAATCAGCACATCTTCTCAATCATCTTTAATTTGACTGATTTTACGCAGTTATAGAGCTTGCATTTACTTTTTAACCAAACCAATATTATTTAATTCAGCGGTTACTATTTTTACAACAAACTTCTCCTACATGCTGAACTTCCAGTTTCTCTGAACATATCCAGCAGCCTTATTACAAAGCACCACAATAGCATTCTTTTGAACACTAAAACAGCCAGGCAGATCACAAGAAGCTAAACAGGTATCCAAGTCTGACAACTCTTGTGCAAGCCAGGGATTACCCTCATACAAAAAAACACACACAAATACAGTTACATAACTCATAGAGGAGGGATGCATGTCTGCTCCAGTTCGCTAGAAGTATTAACTGAATTATGTGCCACCAGGATCTAGATTTCAATCATATCTAAATTTCAACTGCAAAGAAAAAAGAATGAAACTGGTTCTTTAAATGTAGTTTCTCCTTAACTGTATTTGATGCTAACTGAACTCTCAGCATGTTCCTACACCAAGTTTTGTCATTTTAGTTTCAGTTTCCTTTAACCAAAGCAGTGTTCTACTCATTTGATAACAGGATATTAAAAGCAGAACCAAACTTATCATCTGACATGAGCAATCTGCTCTGGTTTGGCACCTGATAGATCATGAGAGAAGAGCAGTTACAAAAGTCTTAAACATCAAGTGTTTTTAATTTTTTAATCCGAAAGTTTATTCTTATGCGATAGTCACAGTGTTAAAAAAATCGCTAACTTTCCACCCCGCTTATCAGGTGCTTTACCAGAGAAAATTGCTCAAGTCAGATGTTGGCTTAGTGCAAAAAGGGGAATCATCAGTGATGGCACATGAGGAACAGGATCAGCTGCTCTGGTCCATGACACTGCTAACCTCAGGGTATCTGCTGCCTATTACTGATTCACTATTGATGGTACTCAATGGAGGCTTATTCCAAAGAGTCTTAAATTAAGGCTATCAAAGTGACCATTACTTTGATAAGCACAGATACCATGTGTTTCAAACTAACACAGTCTCCATTATTGTAGAGGGGAAAGAAATTAATCTTTTAAAAACTACACTTTTAATGGGATTAGTGTATACAAAACACCTGAGTGATAAATATTTTATTTACAGATCAAACTTTAGGTAAACTGAGATTTAAAGAAGTAAAAATCTAGATTTTCTTGAACATAAACACATAGTTACCAAAGGGGTAAAGCCACAGCTGTAGATAAAATGATCTCTCAGTTATGAACACACTGTTCACGTAAGCAGTGTTCTCAAATTGGAAGGCAAACATCCTGCTCGCTTCAAATAACTGCTCATATCACTCATCATTAAGAATTTCTGTACAAACAATACACTAAACAAGCATTTGGAACAACTGCACTGTGTTTCTGTCAGAAGAGGTGATGAGCAATTAAATACAAAGCTATAATCCATATTCTTTAATCTGTTTCTTAAACAGATAAAACATTCTCACTTATGTATACACAAAATAAAAACACAGTTTATGTCTGTTAAATGTTTAAAAAAAATACAAACACAGTTTTTTTATAGCAGAAAAAAAAATTAATTTAAGTGTACATTGGGGTTTGGTGTGAAACAACTGAAGTTTTATTTGAGACATTGTGAGGATAAAAAGAAACATTGAGTGCCTAGACTCTCCAGTTTTGTTGCTGTTGTCCTGAAAAATATATCAATATCTTTCTGATATAACTTCAAAATAAGGTCTAGTATTTTAGCAGGTCTCAGCAATAAAGAGAAGTATTTCCTCCATCATTCTTTTTGAGAGTAGGACCGAAGCCCAAATTCAACAACCAACCTCACAAATAAAGGCACAAAGTACCATATAAAGCCTGTAACATTTACATTTGCGTCTCGTTTTATTTTAACACAGCGTTTTCTCTATCTTAAACTGTCATGAACAGTGTTAAAAGTGAGTTTTCACCTCTGACACGATCCCACAGACATGTCCATGTTGGTTTGTTTATGATGCATTGTCAGAATGTGAATTTCACCTGAGCCTCCTTCAGGAAGAAAATGTGTCTTCTTTTCTAATATTATGTTCTGCTAATTTCTTTTGAATATATATTTTTAAGACATTTATGATTCTAAGACAGTTTCTGTTTACACACTGATTTTTACCTCCGCCAAGGAAGTTATGTTTTCGGGAGTTTGTTTGTCCGTCCGTCCGTCCGTCCATCCGTCTGTCCGAGAACAAAATAACCCAAAAAGTAATGGATGGATTTGGATGAAATTTTCAGGAAATGCTCAGCATGGGAAAAGGAAGAACTGATTCGATTTTGGTGTTGATCCGGATCAGCGTCTGGCTGCCATGACGAAAAATGTGATTTTTGTGAATAACTACTGAACTAAAATAGATATCATTTTGAATCGAGTTGCTAATGGTATGTTTTCATGGTCAAGGAATCTAAATATTTACATGAAATAAAGGTAGGACTAATATTTATGGTGAAAATCACAATAGGGGTGAGGACTGTGGCGGTGGTGGAGGTCTGCGCTCTCCGAGTGCTTTTCTAGTTATAATTTTGATTAACACAGTGGAGGACAGTAGGGCTGTAATCAACCAAAGAAATTGTTGGTCGACCAAAACACGGCAATTGTCACCAAAAATCGACCAAATGCGCGGGGGGGGGGGGGGGTCTCAGCGGACCGCGGCTCAGTAAAACTTATATCAGCACCTGCTTCTGCTTCTGTTTTAGCCCAGTTTTGGCTTTGGGCCCCTTGTTAAAATTTGCCAGAACATGACGCGCTGCAGCCACGGCAGGAGTGTGCCCGGCGCGCCCGGCGCACCTCCAAATGCCCTGCATCTTAAACCATTCATGGGACTCCTTAAGTGTTTCCATACAGAGTTCCATATTAGCCACGTTGTTCACTACAACAGACACTTTTTTTTCTGCTCGACCTTTGAGGCATCGGCAAGTTCATATAATCTGCAGCGATGTTTCTTCCCGTGTCCGCCTCTCCTTTTTTACCTCTCTCAACACAAGACTCTTTGCTTTCAAGAATAAAGGATTATTAGACTAGAATATTGAAAATGTCTTAATATAATATTGATATTGAAATGAATGATAAATACATTAAAAGACAGGCTGTTACCTGTGAAACAGTTGACCTGATACATTTCTCCTGATAAAATGAACCATATACTGCAGGGGAAAATATAAATTGAAACATTTGGTCGACCAATCAGAATTTTGGTCGACTGAGCACGCATCGACCAATAAGTCGACCAGTCGACTTGGACTTTACAGCCCTAGAGGACAGTATGCTGCTCTGTTTTTAAATCAAATGTACCCCTGCTTGTTACTTCTGACTTAAAGGCGCCCCAATAATGTTTCTTAACACGTTATCCTTCTTAGTTACATCAGTCAAGTAAAATTTAATTAAGAATTTCTGCCTTGTACAATGTTGAAGACTGATGTTTGGCTTCACTTTTCCGACACCCTCCAGCAGTGGTTTAGACATTTATTATGATTAAACAGAAACAATCCATCAAGTCCGCTTTATAAGCAGTTATAAACCTCACCAGGGCTTTAAATATTGCTAGTCATTTAATTATTAACATTAAACAAAAGGCGAACAACACTTGTTGTGACATATCTGACATAAAACACCTCAGTATCTTTTCAGACGCCTAATCTCTGTTTTGTCTGACTTTATAAAGGTTCAAGTACAGTGTGTGTCTTTTTCTTTGTTATACAATGAAGTTGGAAGTGAAGGTTGAGTGAAAAGGGAACAGACAGTCGTGGAGATTAAGAGGCCTTCAACTTTGGAGAGCCTCATAATAACAGCAAAAGGCTGGAGGGGTCAAAGTAAATCTTGAGATAAAATAAGCAACAGAAATAATCTATTGACCTTGGGCAATGTACTCTTATTAAGTAATACAACTGTGCTAGTGTTACACACTGTGACGAACAATTTAACAGCATATTATAACTCTTTAATGTGTGAAATGAAAAACCCAGGACAACTCGACAACTCAGTACTGAGAAAAGGGCTTGATTGTTGGTCAGAGAGATGCTGTTGTGTAACACAACCATACACTGACTCATTAGCTAATCAGCAAATGGATATCACCTGATCATTACGGACAAAAGGAGTTCAGCAACACCTGTGTCAATAAGACAGAGCTAAACACAAGTCCACTGTCCTTTGTGTTGTTTCTACCATACACACTGAAGCTGAATACACCTTAGTCACACAGGTGTGGGTCGATGTAAGAACTGTAAAATGGTGCGGAGCTGTTAGTCCAGGGTTGGTTGCAGTCAGAGGTAACATTTCCTAGTTAATGATTGTGAGAGGTGTGATGGATAGATGACTAATTAGTGTACCCTTGGGCTTGCTATGAACAGTCAATAACCTCACACAGAGGTAAATCTGTTCAGAATCGGATGATTTATGTTGTTTACACATCAGGAAGAAGAAACTGTTGAGTGTACGACCTTGTTGAAACAGAAATATGTTCATTGTTTTCATCTCCTGCCGCGGAGCTTGTCTATGTCTCACATCATACAGACTGAGCGGTGTGCCAACACGCAGAGAAATGCCAACACACCCTGTCGCGTTCAGGGCCAGCCGTACTCCCCAAAGAGCTCATTATGCTACATCAACACGGCATTTCTTTCTCTGCCCATCTTAACGCTGCTGGATCTCTTTCTCCTCCATGCTCCATTTCTCCTGCCTGTAGAAACACGCTCTTCAGATCAAAAGGAGCCCGCCAACACCAGCTGCAAAAATGTATACAGAGCCCAGAGGACAAAGGCACCCATGACTGCATCAGGTTTGTGAGAACTGACTAAGGCTCAGACCAACAGGATGTTTTTCAGTTAATTAAGGATAAATGTGGGAGTAAGAGTAGTGATGGGCGGTGAAAATGTGTCAACACTGCCACTTATATTGTTTTTGAGCCATTATGTAAATTTGTGCGTCAGTGTCATCACAAACAAACAAGTTGTGCCTGTTGTGCTCATGTGAGGCTTAACCAACAGCTGAGCATTAAGCTATTTGGGACAGAAAGCTCAGTTAGTGTCCTGACTTCAACAAATGTAAGTTACTGCAAAGCAAAATGGTTCTCTCTTCTGCAAGCTGAGTGACGACAAAACTCATTTTAAAGTAGTCTTGCTCACTCTGAAACAGATCTCTATCCTTTATTATGTCTAGTGCTGCAGCGATTGTAGCCGCCATTGCAACGGCCTAGGAAGCTGCTGTGTGTGTGTGTGTGTGTGTGTGTTTAAACCTTTGAGTCCTTTGTTTAAAGTCCAACATGGTTCAAGGAGGCAGGCACAGACTGTAAACTGTCAGGTCAAACAGCAAGCTAAAATCATCAGTCATGAAAGCTCACTGCTAACTTTAGCATATAGAACTGCAGCGATGATCAACACTTCCCACAAGTTTTCACAATGAAATTCCTGAGTTGTAATTACAGGATTGCTTTAATTTCATACAGTCTAACAGAGAATTTCAACTTTCAGGTGCAGTTTAACACAACTAAGAAGAGGGAGAACTACACCTTAAGTTAGAGCCACTATACTAACAAATAAACCCACAGACTTATAAAGCTTTTTTGAGATTTTAGGTACAGCTATGATTTATCAATTAACCAGCTTGTTTTAACAGAAGACGGTTGAGGTAATGATAGAACAATTGAATGTAGGATCCCTTTTAATTTTAGACTATTGCAATATAAAACTGTTTGTAGCATGTCCCAAAAATACTGTGACATAGTATTTTGGTCATATCTCCAAGCACTGATTAATGGTATGTATGCAATACTTCTTCTGTATGAGAACTGCATTTAACTAGCTATTATACAATATCTGAAAGTACTAGATTAGAGGTTGCAAACATAAAAAGCACCAAGTATTGTAGGATAACCCTGCAAATTAATATCTCATAAAAAAGCAACATATTGCTTAAAAATTGTAAACTTCATTCATCTAAAATAGGAATTTCAGGTAGTAAGTAAATTACCTCAATTTGACCAACTATACCATTCATTGAAGTAGAAATTGCATGATAACTCACATTTCAGTTCAATATGCCATTTGTGGCCCAATAGTAATTAGTCATACTCAACATAATATATGAATCAGTGGATAAAAGTTTAAAATGGTGAATATCAATGAAGGCACAACATTTATGAAAACATTCATAGACTCTTATTATTTTGTCTGTTCATCTTGGCCATACCTATTGCATTTATTGGCTGTAGGGATGTAACGGTATGAAAATTTCATACCACGGTTATTGTGACCAAAATTATCACGGTTATCATCATTATCATGATATTGTTGCAGTGCGCTCAAAATCTTCAAAAAGTACTTTAACACAGTCTTGAAATCATTCAACCCCTTTAATATTCTAATTTTGACAGTTATTTTGTCTTTTTTGTCAATAACTGTCAGGAAATGTCCTATAAGTAAATTTTTCTAAACTTTTTTCATTAGAAAAAACAATTATGGCAAGTATTTGTCATTATTATGATATAAATGCTTAAACTGTGTGTAATTACAAGAAAAAAAAAAACGGATTTGTACTTTAAACAGGTTCCTCTTTATAAACAATTGTAAATGAATATGTTCAAAGTTTTGAGATGGCCAAAAAAAATGTAACCTGTTTTACAAACACTCGCACATTTTAGTTGGGGGGTGTGAAAGCATGTCAGAGTCTGAGCGAGGCTCCAGGTGCTGGACTTTCAGAGGCCAAACAATGCAAACTGCTCCCCTGTCTGTGAGAGACGGCTGCTTCACCAAAGAGCAGACACACATAGTTCAGGCTTTTCCAGGTAAAGAGCAGCATCACCGTGAGTTGTTGAAACAGTGGGGTGATCAAATACGATATTACGGTAATTTTAACAGGACTCGGTAATGATGACGGTAATGAGAAATTTTATCACGGTTTACCATTTTACCAGTAACCATTACATCCCTAATTGGCTGCAATATTTAACTAAATTCACACACGCACACACACACTACACTATGATGCTTCACCTAAACAGAACATGTCGTCCAAAGGAACTGTTTCTTGGATTCTCATTGCTGAAAACCTAACATTTTTCCAGTTTCTTGTTTCTCAAAATAACAATTTGCCTGTCAAAAAAAGGGGTAAATGTGTATTCTAATGTGGGAAAAATCATGTGTTCTGTACAAAAACATGTCTATAATGGTGTTGCTGTTATTAATACTGGCTAAAACATAAACATATTGGACATCTACAAAATTGCAATAAAGGCTTCATTCTCACGTCACAATACAGCAATAATGAAACAAATGTATGTATCAGATTAAATAAAGAATATAAATGGCATGATTGATGTATCTATTCATTGAAACTTGGTGTTAACTTCACATCATTAAACTTCTGACATGTTTACGAGCAGACTCTGTTTCGAGTGCTTTATTATATTTTAATTTCAAAATTTGGCACTTACTAAACATTAAATGTATCACAAATAACAGGATCACAGTATATTTCCATACTGTTGTCATGTTCCAACCCTTTGCATGGCAGAAAAATAAATAACATGCAAAAATATTTCTGGAACATTAGTGCCAAATTAGGGCGCTCCGCTGGTAGTGCAGGTACGCCATGTACAGGCGTTATATTCCTCATCACAGTTTGAACTCTCAATCCAGATGCTGATCAGTGAGTGTTAGTCTTCTCTTATCCCACATTTCCTGTTCAACTTCATCAGTCCTGCCCTCGGAGGGTAAAGTCCAAAGATTATCTTAAATAAAAGTCCTTAAATTATTAACTAATAGGCAGTAGATGCTTGGACAGATGACTGGGGCAGATTAATTTCTTTTATAGGAGAACATTTTATGACACACGGATACAATCGGATATTCATTGTTAGCCAGTTACATCCTTCAGCAGTACAGTGAGCTGCTCTGTCAGACTCAGCCGGTGTGATTACGTAATCTACAAAAGTAACGCTGTGAATAAAAACATGCTGAAAAGGTTTTGATGAGTCAGTGGCCCAGTTGGTTCATCAGGTATCATGTGGTAGACACAAAAGTACGAGCATGTGTCACACACATCAAACACACAAACTCGCCATCATGACCTCAATTACACAGTGCTGTAAGTACACGCTCATAAAATGTGTAATCATGTGTGATAAACTATAACTGGGTGTGTGAGGCTAACTGCAGTGAGCAGCAGTGGTGTGAGCCGCTGAAGGTCGCTGCGAATCAAAGCGCTCGCTCTTGTTTTCTGTTTAGCTGGTGGAGTCAGTTTGACAGAGTTGTGGGGAAGGGAATTTGTCGTTAATCTCTTGCTTACACAACACAGAGGGCTTGTCCACAGCCCTGAACCCTCCACAAAAAAACAGTCAAGACTGTGGATTGCGTGGGTCAACACCCCTCCAGAGAAGGCATATCAGAGGATGACGCTCTCATCCTCCTGTGTGTCTGCATGACCCCTGCTTTAGAGCTAATCCAAAAAACCCAGCAGTAAAGTCACTGATGTCCCGCTAAATGCTAAAAGCAGAAATGTCAGCTGACGTCTTTGTGGGTCCCTGTGGGGCCGAGTGCTAGCAGAGAGCCACAGCGGTGATGGACAGTGTAGAAAACACGCAGGAACCTGGAGGGAGAGCCCGGTCAGGGCTGATATATATTTCCAGCTTTGATGTAGAGTCACAGTGGGCCCAGATCTACCCCAGGGGGATCTAAAAAAAGGGATTTTTGAGCAAAGAGGGAGTGGGCTTGTATTTTCACTTCAGTTTTCTACATAACTCTGTTCAAATATGACGAGCACAAACTGTAAGAGTGGTTGTTTTTTATTTCGTAATTTATTTGCCATTTGTCTCTGAGTATGTTGAGTCTTTATCTTTTATATGCAGCTGTCTAGCTCCCCTCAGCTGGATCTAACCTCACTGAGCTGCCACTTTGTTGTCAGACTTGCCTGGAGAGAGAGACTGTGCACAAAGTGCAGACAGACAACTGATGAATGATTTATATTGTTCGCTGTGGAGCACTTGACAAGCTAGCATAAGAGAAACGTGTCTGAGACAAACTGTTGGCCCCACCTTGCACAAAGAACAGGACTCAACACGAGGAGGGATCAGCAGGAAGATAAATTTCCATCTTTAAAATATCTGAAAACAGGGACCTCATTACACTAATGGCCAACTCTCAATGTCCCTTTAGTTCTTACTGATGATTACATTGAGAGCTGGGAGCTAATGAGGCCTTTTAGCCTGTATCACAGAATACAATTCACGTTCTGCGTTACAAAAACCTAAACACACGTATGGGACTTTCATCATTTTGCAGGGAGCATAGGGACATTTGTGAATATATTTTTGGACAAATTATAGCGCAAGAAAAACAAAGAATTGTCTTTAAAAGTTACTGAATTTTACTAATATTACTTAATGAGACATCAGCCGCTACATTTCATTATAATCAAACTGATTTATGAAGCACTGTGGAAAACACTGAAGGGTAGGATCTAGTAAATTTTAAAGTTCCTCAGTCATGACTTGCATACCCACTTAAGCTTCGTTCTAGGTTGTACTGGATGTTAAATGACTTAGGTTGCTAATGTATATAAGATAATTACAAAAATGGTCACTCTT
This sequence comes from Scarus forsteni, assembly GCA_036419115.1. NCBI lineage: Eukaryota > Metazoa > Chordata > Actinopteri > Labriformes > Labridae > Scarus > Scarus forsteni. The sequence goes on from JAZDUH010000451.1 coordinate 32,863,832, forward strand.
TGGGTTTCTTCCCTTCTTGGTGCACTGGAGGACTGATACATACCGTCCTTTAAAACAACCTTCCAACTTCAGATGATCAAAAATGTAGATGAGATGAAATAGCATGCTGGATATTATCTGTAAATTCTCCTACACTTGCCATACAATAAAAACAGTACCTCAATATCCTTCACCAGACAGCCAACTCAAGCAACGACCATTTGCTGTGATGGGTTTGTTCTCTGAGAGGGAATATTGGCTTTCTCAAGGCTGAGCTCGCTGAGTTAATCTCATCAGCTCCGTTATACAGACAGGCTAATGTGTGGAGCAGTGGGAGGATGAGCTCAGGGCCGAGGGGTCAGTATTGATGAGCTGGTGCTAAGTCGCATGCAGGAGTGAGGAGGGAGTGGAGGGTGAAATGTAAAAACAAGGTGATCATAATAGTGGGTCGTTTGGTGGAGGAGCAAAAGAGGGAAAAATCTTGAGTCTGAAGGCGTAAACAACACAAACCTTCTGCTTATTTGACATCTTTTTGTCCAAGTTGGCAAACATGTACATGATTTTTCCACACTAGATATGGAAATATAACATTCATTCCCTTGGGCTGCCTGATTTAGCAAAACTATGCTCACACAGGGTTTACACTAACAGGCCTCTGGGGGATGCAAGCTTTAGTAGAGATTACCATATGTTGCCTGATAAAATTGCCTTGTGAAGCGTGTAATTATTCCTTTATCGTTTACTCTGCTTTCTAATTATTTGGTAAGGTCATTTAAAGGCTCTAATTGTTGACTTTAAGCAAACACGTTTGGCCTGCAAGACTTTTATTTGGTAGATGTCAAAACAGTGATTAATACATATATTTTAAAGCATTAAATTTAATTAAATTCAGCAGGTTTTACCAAAAAAAAGTGAATGAGCTTGTCATGACATGTAACAACAAAGTAACTTTTATTCTTTCATGAGAAGTTTAGGTTTTATTTTTTCTTAGACGTCAAAGGCTGAGCGATTATTGCTCAGAAAAACAAGTGTGTCAGACCACAGGGACGAGGTGAGGTGATTAAAACAGCTGAAGGGGATAAATCTACAGTTACACTGTGCTACAGAGACTCTAAAAGAGGATGAATCAACTCAGGATCCACTCCAGTAACACTCCCACTACTACTGAAAGCTTAAAAACCCAAATGAATAAAACATCAATACGCTGAAGCTGAACACTTTATCCTCAATGAACAAAAAATCCATTTTAAATCTGCAAAAGCCCAAGATCAGCTTTAGGTTAAAAAAATTCTCTCCTTCAAATTCATGTTGTTGCTGTCTAATATAAGACATTAAACTTTTTAGTTTAGTTTAATCAAAGGGCAAATGTAGTTAAGTGCCTGAATAAGTGAATTTGTATCAGTTTTTGTTAGTACCAGACTTAAAATGAGGAATGGTAATCACAGGAAATGTGCAACAGACAATTAATCAAATTATGCCCTTAAACATAATCTGGTATAAAAAAAATAATGAATGAATAATCATAGCAAACTAAAGGCCTGGGGACTGCTGGACCCAACTGAATTTGATAGTGTTATAAGAGAACAGGGTTTGTTCACAGACATGTATATCAAGGCCAAAGCATTACAATGGCAACCATTATTTTCACTTTACAACCACGATGGCTGGCACTGACTGGCATTGGGTGCATCGTGTGCAGCTGAGAACTGGCTGTCAGTCCAGCACTGTTATTGGCATTAAAATTAAATGCAGTAGTCCAGACAGGGATGCACCATACTTAAACACAATATCATTATCAGAAGATAACAGGGTTAAAAAAGTTACAGTCCATATGGGTGGACATGAAACAGTAGTAGGGATTAAAGTAAATAAAGTAATCAAGCACTTACACTGTCTCATGAGTAAGTTTTTAATACTTATTTATTATGTGTTTGCTGTAAAGGATATGTTGAACATGAACCTGTGTTTTTTTATTTGGCTCACACGTGACAAAAGCCCAAACACAAATTACGTTACAAGTGATGTTAATGGGTGTGAATGTTTTTAGTTGTTTAGTTGTAATCTTGATTGCTACAGAGCATTTGCGTGATGGTACAAAACTCCCTCCATCACAGTCAGTACAGGCAGGACAAAAGCACCGCATCTCACCTTTACAAGAAATGCAAATTCATAAGTTCACGCTAATAAGGGACAATAAAGCAGAAAACAAACTGTTACAATAGTCCTTACAGAGATATATCACGAGTCTGTGGTTACACATTTTATTTACAAATTACTTAATCCAGCTGCTCTTTCCTCACACATCTCCCTGACTCTTGTACCTGTTGATACCCGTGATGCTGGCTTTTGCTCGGACTCAACCAATACTGTCGGCTCACCGAAGCCTTCTGCTTAAGCAGAAATGTTTGATGACTAGTTTTACTATAAGTGGGCTAAGCCTCTCAAATATTAATAATAATAATAATGGATTTTATTTATAACGCACTTTACATTTGCGGACAAATCTCAAAGTGCACACTCAAGGTAAAAAACAGTGAACAATAAAACAATGAAACAATAAAACAATGAGAAAGACAGTAAAAGCATTAAAAGGAGTCAGCAAGAATAATAATCAACAGAATTAAACACAAATTACGCAAAAGTGATGTTAATGGGTGTGAATGTTTTTTAGTTGTTTAGTTGTAATCTTTGATTGTTACAGAGCATTTTATGGATGGTACAAAAACTCCACAGTCAGTAGTCAGTACAGGCAGGACAAAAGCACCAAATTTACAAGAAAATTACATAAGAAATGCAACTATGTCTACACTAATAAGGGACAATAAAGCAGAAATCAGAAAAAATAATAGTCCTTACAGAGATATATCACGAGTCTGTGGTTAAGCACATTGGGGTGATAGGATCAAAGCTACTTCAGATCCAGCTGCTTGTTCCTCACACATACTCCCTGACTCTTGCCCGGATCCCGTGATGCGTTACAGTAATCCAGCCTGGAGGTGACAAAGGCTGATGAGCTCTCTGCAGCTGTGGACGTGAGAGATAATATCTCATCAATATTACGGAGGTGAACAGAAATGTTTGAGATGTGAGTTATATGATGGTTAAAACTAAGATGGGGGTCAAATCTGACAAATATTGTGTCCTCTCAACCACGTGTGCAAACAGAGTGAGTAGAGATGACGAAAGTTCACTGCTCACAGTTGCAGCACAGGACAAGTATTTGAAGGTTGGTCTGGTAGTTGGGGCGGAGCCAGCTGACCTCCTCGGTACTCACACAGCTAAAAGGGGCTGGCTCCCCTTGCCTCTAGAGGCTTGGGGTATAGGGTTTGCAAACCTGTCACCTTTAAACTTCATCACATGTAACACCTACGAATGGAGGAGAGCTAACTTTGCTGGATTGGCAGAGGTAAAAAAAAATAGGCCGATATTTGCTTCAAAAGCTTAACACCAGGTTTGGCAGACAGGAAAATCTGCCAGTATAAGTGCCAACGTTAAACTTAGGTTTAAGAATTTTTGGCATTTTAGGTTTAAATGGCAGGTAGTTCAGTAAAGGCACGTGCAAAGAATGAGTGTTGTGTCATTTTAAGCCCTGTCAGGATTTTCTTAACCAACTCTCCTGCAAACATGATTCTTCAGAAGATTCTGTTTTTGGAAGAGAAAGATCCATATATAATGGGCACATTTTTCATATGTCCGACAGAGCTTACTGTTTGTCAGCAACAAACAACATTGTATCAACCTACGGGATTTATTGGAGTAAAATCAAATTCTTGGATGACAGGTAGGTCTTGAAAAAGGATTGAATGGGAAAGGCCAAAAGGCTGCTTGATTCCCTTCTCTTGTACTTGTACCCCTACGCTGAGGGGTCTGAGAGGATCTGCTGTCTCCCAGGAGAGGCTGAATGCAGAGTGGGAAACAAAGCCCTGCTTACTTTGGGAATATTCCCAGGACAAGGCTCTTTCTGGGTGTGCTGATATTGTCAGCAGAGTGCGAGGAACAAAATAAACTCAATGTGAGGGAAAAAAAGGAACCCCCAAGAAGACAAGAGGCTGTATTAAAAAAAAAAAAGCTCCAAATGAGACAGACAGAAAATGCATGATGGTTTCCTCTTCCATGGAAAAAGAAAGCACTTAAACTGACAGGCTCTTTTCAGCACTGAGCTCAGGACTCAGTGACAATTGTTACTCTGCTGCTGTAAGTGCTGTGTTTACCTTCTTAATGTAATGATCTGTGCAATATCCATTAACGGCAGCTGCATTTACACTTGGGGGAGCCGTACTTACCTGTATGAAACTTTCCCTCTGTGAGCTCAGTAATTATTACAGAACAGCCTTTTTTACTTCATCCATATTACTCAAAATACCTTCAAGTGGCTGCAGTTAATCATCTAAAATGTGCTCACATTTATGTAGATTTACAATATAATAGATATTCATAATTAAATGTTTTGGGCACTTTGGCAGGGCTATGGGTTTGATATCACAACTGCAACATGCACAGCAGTCACACTGCGAGCTGTGTGATGTAAGTTACTGTGTGTGACTCGAAGCATGCTAGGCTTGCACTTGTTTTGATGGAAACTTAACACCAATTGTCTTTTTTCCTGACTAATCTGCAGTTATAATTTGTCTCAAACTTCCAACAGGAGTTGATTGTTACCAGGTTTAAGCTGTTTTTTAGATGGTGGGAAAGGGGGTATAAGAGACATGAGAGCAGATGATAAAAGTGTTGTGTCTCTTTTTCACCTGTTCCATGTGCTATGGTCAGTTCTGTGCATCACGGCTCTGTCATTTTTTTTTCTGCAGCGACCTCTCATCAGGGAAGAGCAGCCACCTTCATGTTCATAAGAAATAAAATAAACCTATAATTACTTTAATAAGGGATCACTCACGGTGAGCTGCTACAGGCAGCAGGTCCTGCGCTATAGGCCTGAGTAGAGGTGGATTTTAGGAAGCTGACTGAACCAGAGCAGTGATGAGCTGTATAAGCCCTAGGTAAGAGGAAATGACATCGCAGATGTTTCGTCTGAGCAAAGTCCTGTCTGTTTGCCAACTTTTCCAGCATTGCACAGTCTGTTTCTGGTTTGTTTTTTTTATCCCTCATCATGTCTGCCTGAAAAGTCACTCAACACAGAAGCACTGTGGTCAATCAGAAGTGTGCTGATCTGAATCCTAACTTAAAAAGAAGTCATCCTTAATCTGCAGAATTAAAGTCTCCATGTTGCTCTGTGAATTTACTCTGGTGTGGGGGCTGCAATGTCAGCCGTCTGCAGTGATGCTGGGTCTAAGGCGTTTACGTTCGTCTATTGATCATCAAAGTTCAATTCAGTGATTATACATAAGGTTAAGCACTGACGAATTACTGCCAATGTTACAGCCAATATTTGGATGTACACTGCTGGTAAGTCTGGCTGAGATATTGGCTGTAAAGATTGGAAGAAAAGGTCACAGCTGCTGATAAGAGATGTCTTGCTGATAAAATACACCTAACAAACTTCTCTTTGTGTTGCTTTTCACTAAAGCCACATCCATGTTATTAACAAAAAACCATTAACAAAGAGGAGTTTAGCTGAGAGTGCTCAAATAACACAGTCACTGTTTTTTTTGTTTTTGGCTTCAGTGGGAACATCACACCCGGGTCAGCTCTCTAATTTACATCATGACACCGGCATAACATGCCCACGGCATAATATCACACCCACTCCCTCTGCCTGTAACTTATGTGACTCCTCACCATCTCAGCAACAAATTGCACCCGCCTTTATATCATCAGCCCTTAAATGTCATTCAGTCTGCTTTCTTTATGGAGGGCTGTTAAAAGCCACTTTCAGTAAGATTATCCTCAATATTGCAAGAAATTAATAAGAAAATATGACCTTTCACATCCTGAAAACTCTTATTTCCACCTCATAAATCCCATTAAAGATGTTGGCACAGTGTTTATAAATTACAAACAGCTTAAAAACATATGGTGTCTTAATTTGTACATAACAGAGACACCAAGTGTCGTTACCCCCAGTGCTTGTCATGAAGTGACTTTGAAAAACCTAGCCCAAGGCCAAGCATAATTGTCTCCCCCTGATTAATACGCAGGATCGATAATGACACTAGTATCAATGAAATCTTATCAATTCCTATCCTAAGACAGCATGGTCATTCATTAAACTTGAACATGAGTATGAAGCTCGGGGCAGACTCATCAGCATCACAGTGTTTCTTAAATAGGAAGTAAAAAACACAGAGCTGCTCATGTGAACTGAAAGCACAACTTTAAACATAAATGGTAGATGACGTGAGCTACAAGTGTTTTGTAAAGTTCATACAGAAACGTGTTGGTACACCTGCACTCCCTCTCATGTCAGCCTCCTACCCCTCTGACACTGTGTGTCACTGTCAGAGCACATGAGGGTCAGGTTTCTGAATCTAAAAGCCAATTCGGATCATAATAACAAAAGTGGAATTTCTAATTGGTGTACATAAAAAGACACAGCATGTATCTGGTGTAAATTCCACCAAAAAACACACATATCCCTTATCCCAAATATTGTTCACCCCTGATGTAAAGCTCTAAAATGTTTCCACTGTGCACAGAAACACTCCTAGAGTGAGGAGCACTGCCCCAGTCAGCTTCTCAGGCGTGCCACATATTGACAGAGCTGTGGCCAGGTGTTGAAACATTGAGAGGGGATGAGTTGCATCACAGCTTAACAATGAGCACGGCCTAATCCGGAAGACAGAGACTGATTATGCTGACAGACTGAAAATAGAAAGCTTGTGAAAGCAACTTCATCAGGTATGTGGGAGGTAACAAACAGACGTTAGCAGTAGAAACACTGACACTGTAGCTTTTTTAAACTGTGAAGTTTTAGGTGTAAGTTGGTGGAGAAATTACTCTACCTCACCTGGGATTAAGAGAAAATGTGTTTTATGTCATTACCACTCTTTAATTCAGCTGAATCATAAAATAAAAACAACATTGGAAAAACAAATGTTGGCAGCTTACCTGAACAACTTCTATCCCTCTTTTCCTGAAAAAGGCAAAAGAAACAACCGTGAGTGAAGCTAGAAGCAAACAAACAGCAATCAATATCAAACAGACACTGCCATATGTTAAAAGGACCTGTGCAACCATAACCGATGTTGAATAGTGGATAATGTCTGAGTCATATCAGCCATTTGGTTTCTGAAACAGTGACTCACACTGAGACTCAATTATTTTAAATGTTTGTTCTTAGTTAGTCTCAGCTCAGGAACTGACAATGCTTAGTTATTGAGATCTGAAATTTTTTCAGAGACTCAAGTCTACTGTATGGTGGTAAAAAAAGTACAGTTTGTACCTGGGCTGAAAATGGGCACAGACCACCAACCAGTGCAGTGTCTTTACTTAGTGTCCAGTGAATCTGCACAACCTACTGGCCAGAAATGTGACAACAAACAAACAAACAAACAAACCCTGCAACCAAGTTTTCTGCTCTTTGCACTCTGACTTAGGCTATACACTCACTGTTGACATGGCTCCAGCTTCACCTGGTGTCAAAGACCAAAAGAGCGGTACGTGCTAGCTTGTCTCAGAGCCACAGTGGCAAAATGGTAGTTAACTGAATGAGATTTATTTTGATAGTAATGCAGAGATTTTTGGCAAGATCTCCCCAACAAAAATATCCAGTTCATGTCACTGAATGTTCTGAGTTGACCATTCACAGTGGCATGCTGGCAAAAACTGCATTGTGCCACCCTGGTTTGGACCTTGGATGGAACAAAACACAAGACGGAAAAAGGAGATAAGACAAAACAAAAATGTTTGAGGTCAGCATCACAGTAGCATGCATGAGCACATTTTATTTTACCTAAACATCCACCATGACAGAAATCCATTCGACTCACTAGGGAGCATCTGTTTGGGTCTTTACTAGCCTGATTCCCCTGGAGAGTGAACTACAAATGATGCACTGCCAGGCCAACTGTAAAGCAGTGGAACAGCTCAAAAATGGGGTCAGAATCATCACTACATTTCACCCCGACTGCCTGGCAAGATGAAAAACATGCCAAGCTGCTGTATGCCAGGTGTTATACAAACACTGAGTATAAATACAGTGACAGAGTACAGAAACCCTGTTCACAACTTGACAATCGTCTAATTTTCACAAAAATACAACTCTTTGTACAAATATTGGTTGCTAGGCAACCTGCAGAGCACTACAAGTGTCACGCTGTTGAAAGCCCACAACTAAACTGCACACAAGAGGAACCTGGGCTGATGTGTCTTCCTTATCTTTGACAGTTCACAGCAGTATTTATGCAACTCACCATTTGTGCATTCATTTAATGTGAGGTAACTTCCTCTCTTGTTAGAGAAGAGAAGCTTTTTTCTAAAAGCCACAGAGCGTGTGCCTCACATGTTTACACCTGCCTGACTTTTCTATGCATAACATAGAAAACAAAACTGACCAGACAAGCTTGTCAAGAACCGTATGCAGCTCAATGGCTAATAGTCAAACTAAAAGACTTAAAATAGGCTAAAAACTTCCCTTTTGCTGTGGGAATATGGGATAGGAGAGAAAGGCCCTACTCAGCCTGTCTGTCCCAGTTGTTTCTGAGGTTATAGCCCCATGGTAACAGCCACACAGCCATTCACTGCTTCACAACAATGTGGATATTTAATACTGCAGCTGGTGTGTTTCATGTGGTGTGAATGGCCCTTCAGTTTCATCCCATCTCAGATACAGAGATCATCTGAGCTCCTACATTGTTTCACAGCAAGCAGAGTGAATGAGACAAGAGAAGAGCCAGCGACAAACAGGGTCAGGGCTTCTTAAAAAGGTTTGAGACACATGAACATGCAGGTGAGATCAAAAAAAGACATTTTATTAAACCAAACATTGACACTGATGTTTGTTTAGTGACAGTACCACAGAAGTTACCACTGCAGAGCATGACTGCTTAGATCTTAAACATGAGCAATAAACCAAGGAATTTTTATTATGAATACGTTTTTTTCAATCAACATGTAGAGTGAGACAGTGGTCCATAACCACCTGGCCATGAACTGGTACAGTCATGTAGACAAGTAGAGGTAATACATTTTATTTTCCTTTTTTGAGTAACTAACACAGAGGAGTGATATATACGCATGTCCATCTGTGGAGTGACTGTGCAGACTTTTCATAAAGCATCCTGACTCTGTGATGAATGAAAAAATACAACCCGAGAGAAACTCCCAGTTAAACATATCTGACTGCAACAGATGCTAAACTGGAGGACACTTAAGGCTTCAATTGGACTAATGTTCAGATTGTAAGCACTATTACCATACCCATCAATAATCAATAGAAAGCTCAGATCAGCAAAGCCTGATGATGACAGTCACTGTTTTAACAGCATTTTCCTCAGTACTTGGGAGCTGCTGCAGTTTCATTAGTTGCTGTGTCAACTGGGGATTTTCAGCCCACTGCATTCCTAAATGTCATTGTTGAGCAGCTGATAGAAACCGAGTGAGTCATCATGAATGTCTCTTTAGGTTTGGAAACAAGCCTACGGCTCCCTGATCTGCACAATGGTGAGTTATACTTCCACAAGTACAGCTTCAATATGCTGTCGATGAATTTGTGCAATACAGACAGTAAACTACATTTTGTGTTTCTGATACCAACAATCATTACTTAGGGAGAATTTTAACATTTTGGTACAAACTGTGGACAATATTTAAGAGATGTTGCATTAATTTTTCTACAACTTAGTGTTTCTGAAGTTTGTGACGGTCAGAAATGAAATTAGCCCAATGTTGTGCATCAAAGACATCTATTTTTTTGCCAACATACCAGACAAGTATCAATATAGATCTTACTTGAACCCAAAAAATGTTTAACCTCGCTGTGCATATGGATCTGCCAAATTCAATGTCTTTAATCAGACGGATACATTATGTCAGATGGCAATCTATAACAACCGTGCGCGGCACAAATAGGTACGGCCCAATCAGCGCCCTTTAAAGCAGGAAGAGTAGTGAGCTATGAGTGAGACGGCAACAGAAAGTGACTGTTTATGAGATCTGAACCATATTTCTTTATTAAATGAAAAATGAAAAACAAATAACAGATAACACTGAAAGCATTTCTCAAAAGAATGGACATTTGCCACACTTAACACATGTTTCACACTGTGGCAGCCGTGCCCACCTACAATATTATCTGATTGGCCTGTAATGAATGCGATTGATGGAATGATAGCCCAATAACCTGCTAATACGCGTTTGAAAGGTTCTGCTCATTCCCAAACATTGTATGTATCGGCTGTTGCCTAGTCTAGTGTGTCTCGAATTATTATTATTTCTGTTTCTTCAAAAAATATTGTGAGATGAAGTTTCCTTGTTTTGCTGCCATTTAGCTACAATGTATCAACAAGGTTTTTCTTTGGTGCTTGTTTGCAAAATACAAAATCTCAATCAAGCACATCAGCACATTTAAATGTAGTAAAACAGCCCTTTAAGATAACATTTTTAAAAAAATATGTTCATAAAATTTTATTGAGGGTGCGTTTTTTTTGTTTGTTTTAGGTTGAAAATGCATCACCCAGTGCCTACCAGTCTAACTGTTTTCATATGCAAACACAACTAAAGACATCTTTTTCCAGTGATTCTGATTTTTCATCTACTGTATATATATGAATTATAGGTCGACTGTCAATTTCTAAGGAGTGACAGACAATCACCACACCTATTCCACAATAATCTGAATGCATATGCTATTGTTCTTAGATAAGCAATGATAGACAGATGGAACCTAAGCGGGCCAGCCAGGATGAGCAGTCTAACCTGTTTGTTTACATTGATTTTAAAGGCGTGAACCACACCGTCCACGCCTTTAAAATCAATGTAATTCCTTATTTACATTTTAATGGAGCTTAAACAGTACCAGCCGGTACCTTAAATGTTCACACTGCCCCCGTCACTGCTGCTAACAGTATCATGTGGGTGAAAATCTAAAGCAAATAGAAGGAACAGCTCAGCTTAGTCTCATCTTTCTTGCCCTCAATGCTGAGACCTTGCCTTGACAGGGGGACAAAGTGACAATATTTTCATGCACTCCAATGACCCTCAGGCTGGCTGCACTCAAGGGCACACGCTTTATCCAAATCAAACGTATCTGAGCCTGTGAGGGTCCTCCAATTTGCTCTGCAAGCTGATGAGGAACACAGACGTAAACCTCGAGTGGCTCTGGCAAGCAGGAAGCCTTCAAGTCCAGCTGCACAAGACAGGACGGACTCCACACTGAAACACTCACAGTGTCAGCTGCACGACACATGATGAGAGGGAGGGAACCTGGCCAGTCTTTGATGAGGTCCATCCAGGTTAACCGCTGCTGACATGACTTATTTACTTCTGTTTTTGGTTCAGAGATACAGTCCAGTTCCAGTTTCATTTACAATTTGGTCTTAACAAGCGTGACGCAAAGACGATCAAGTTTAAGCATTTACTGTGCTGCATGCTACATGGTGCTCATTTTGTCATGCGTGGTAAATGTCCAAGCATTTGATGATATGTTTAAGCTAAAACAGTTTATCATTTCTGCCTCAAGAACACAAGCCTTATCATGACATGCAACCGTCCAGTTTCTGACAGTGTATGACAAAGTAAACAAAAAAGAATGGTTGTTTGTTTTTGGCAAAGATAATCCGCGATTTATTGACAGATATTGAGATCGCAATTATGAAAACACAATTAGTCACTGATTTAAAACTTAGACCACGTGCTTTCATTGAACATTTAAGCTTTTTACACACTCATCTCTGAACATTAAAAGGTCTCATTTCCGGGGTAATGGTTTGGCGGAGTTGTTAGCAAGCGGGCACCCCATGTACTTGCTTCTGCCGGTCCAGGTTCGAGTCCCGCCCGTGACCTGTTTGCAGAGTGTCTTCCCCTACTCTCTCACCCCTTTCACAAGCCTATCCACTGTCTCTGTCCTATCAATAAAGGCACAAAAATGCCCGAAAAATACATTAAAAAAAGGTCTCATTTCCTGCAAAATCAATGTTCCTTGATTTTCATGTCGTTAAATGCCCCTTAAAATGCAGTTTTTTGGTTTCTGGGGTTTATTATGCAAATGTTACTGACCTACGTGGGCTTTCTCCTCGTCACCAGCAGACACCACAACTGTTTTGAAAGTCTATTCTGTGGCCTGTAACCCTTCTTATTGGCCCCATTACACTTTTTTGAGCAGCCAATCAGCTCATAGCTCATTATCATAGCCTTCCTGCTACATTAGATACACACATTTCCAAAGGGGAGGGAGAAAGAGCTGCATCTTTTCTGCCACATTAAAATTTTTTTCAACCTTGTTTTTTTTACATGACATAAATCAAATCCTGACATGGAAGACATCATGTGCCAACACACTGGGACATGAGACCTTTAAAGAACAGGCAGATAGAAATATAGAAATATGCATGTAAAAACACAATAACTCAAAAATATGCAAATAATGATAGAAAAAGGGGTAAAAAAAATTAAATGTCACATGGCACAGTAATCTTTTTAATTCTAATTTCTCAGTTTTCACAAATGTGGAAGGCAATAATTATGATTGAGAGTAAATCATGGCCCAGCTCTACAATAATAACCAGAGAGATAATTGGACCCAATGATAATTTAAAACCTGCACCGATCAATCAGTAGAGCTGATGTGAGGTGCAGCTTATGAATTTAAATACTGTGACAGCTTCTAACTTAATAGTTTTCATGCCTCAAGTCTTGGTTGTAATGTGGCACTGACGCACACAGATAAAAGAGATGGACTGACACATCCATGTAGAGTTGGGAATCCCAAAAGGACAAACTTCATTCAGTAAAACAGATGATTACATTAGCAGAAGAAGGCTGTCTTGGTTTTATCTTTCTCTTCCTCCTGAGGATGACTTTTGCTTTCAAAAAATATATATATGATAACTGTGGTCAAGTAAAGGAGAACCAAGAGTCCATATTCATTTGTTTCTCCTTTTCACTCATAAATGCGAGTATTTGTAGTTGTAAGACCTGTTCATCTTGATCCTCCATCAAAGGCTCCACTTCTCCACACTCTGCACCACCACCCCTCCTATTGACAATCCCCAGTTCTCCAAGGCTGCATTTACACTGCAAGCCAAAGGATCTGAAGCTGAGAATTTCGCTGCTGCATGACTGATGATCATTCTTAGTGCCTGATGTGAGAGTACGCTCTGACTGCACTTGGAGGTGGTCTGTGTCGTCTCCATCTTGACTGGTTAGTGTACATTCAACATGCACAAACACATATTAAAGCTCGCCCTGTCAAAATACATATCCTACTGTCCTAGCAAGTCAGCAATTAGTGTGGTTTGTTTATACTGGTCCAGCCGTGGTGAAGGTGATGGGAGTTCTAGCTCGTGTGTGGAGATCAAGATAATTTGGTTTAGCTCAGCAGTAAGATGTCCCTTTAGCTTACAAACAGCTCTCTATTAGGTACTTTCTTCACATTTTTTCTCTAGAACTAAAAAAATTAAAATCAGGAGTTGGCCACCATTGTTGACATTTAGAAGAGATCTTCAGAGCAGGCCAGCTTTTGATTAACAAACCACTTTATGCTCATCACTTGTCTTTTGGACTGAGTTGACTTGCATTCTAGTCAGAACCCGAGAAACTATATTGCTAAACAGTATATTGGCATTTCCCTTAAAAGCAGGTGTGTGATAAAATAGACAAGGAAAGCTGTTCAAGAGGTGCCTGAGCTCAAGGCTATTTGCCCTCTTTTATTGGTATTGCCTGTGGCTTCACTGCACGTAGCAGGATATACAAGCATGGCTGAACAAGCATGAGCAAACCACAGAAAGCCTGAGTGTATGGATATAAAGCAGGCAAGTGCGTATGATCACAAGCAATCACTCAAGATACATTCTTCATGCATGGTGTGGACAAAAAACTTAAGAGTAGTTAGCTAGGTTTCTCAATGCCCTAAGAAGCCTGTTGTCCCTGTGAATGCAAAAAGTAAACAGGCTCTGTGATCAGACCTGCCTCGAGTTTGAAAGTTCAAACCAGGAAAAACAAGATCCTTTTAAATCAGACATGGAACAATTCCACTTTCAGGAGTCTGATATAGGACACTTAATTAACAAACAAAAAAACCAAAAACAACGTAGTTTTAAGCAAAAAGAAAATTGGGCTTTTAGGTTTGCTATGTAAACTGAGCCCAAGTGAGGTAAGGGAAAGGCAGGGTGCAGAGATGGAGGCAAAGTGTGTGGAGGGAAGGGGGTTACTGTGAGGTTTATGCAGAGATTAAAAATGTTTTGTGGATTACTGTGGTAATCTGTACTAGCTCAACCAGGTCACTTTATGAGGCACAGGCAGCCCTCGTTAGAAAAAGGTGACAAAGCCTCAAAGCAGCCGGAGGTCAGGTTTGTTGTTGTGAATAACACTGAAATGCTTTTCCATTCTTTCTCACTGACTACCTTCAATAACTAGCTTTTAGTTATGTTGGTGTTTTAAGGATAATCACAGCTCTCAAACAGGGCTAGTATCTGGGTAATGTTGCAACGGGAGACAATAAGGTTGTTGCCACACCTTTACAACGCTCTACAAATCTAGTGTACTGTAGAACAGCATTTGTAGATCAAGGGAGGGAGAGTCAACATCTAACTGAAGTCATCACCACTGAGAAAATCCATGGCCTACTTTATAACACCTTATATAACATTTCACTTGGCTTGAGATGGATAAGCTACAGCGAGATAGCATGTACACAAAGCTCTTATAGCCAAGAAAGGGAAACGCAGCGAATACTTGTTACTGTAGAGTAATACTTAAACAAACTCCTGTTATCATTGAGCCTGTGGACAGTAAATGTCTTACAAATGGGGACAATACAACCCAAGACTGTCCCAGTTAAAACAGAACCAATATAAGTCATTGAAACAGTTAAGGGTTAACTTTGTGAGGAGATGGTCTAAAACACAAATCCCCTCAGTCAGCCTTGCCACATAGTTTTACCCTTCTAGTTATTTAACCAATGAAAGCACCTGTTTTAGCTGTTTGTCCTGTTATACGTGTACCTAAGGGTCCCATCCGCTGACCCTGCTGTATGTTATCTGAATTCACAATGTCTCAATGTCTCAAAGGGAATCAGGTAGGGATGATTTTTTTTTAAATCTATGTATATTTTCACACAAGGTATGAGGCAACACATTACAGCCCATAATGTAATGACTATATTCTATCTAATTTTACATGCAGTGCTTAAAAAAAATGTATAAGGTGCTCGACATAGCCTTATGCAGTGTAGAATAGTACGTCGTACCCATTGGACAAAATGTAAGATGTCTAATTTTTTCCCGATGTAAGCCCTTCTTGTAATCGCTGTCATGCAACTCCTGCTACCCATATCCGTATGTTTTGGACATGTCCTCCTCTTGAGGAATTCTGGTCACTTATTTTTAAAACCATTTCTGACTGTCTGAATAAAAAAGTTGGTCCATGCCCATTTATAGCACTTTTCGGTACTCCCCCGGTCACTCTCACTCTGTCAAAAGCTGAGGCTGACTGTATTGCCTTTATCACTTTGCTTGCCAGGCGTCTAATATTGTTCAGATGGAAGGCTGTAAGCCCGCCCACATTTACACACTGGATTTGTGATGTTCTGTATTTCTTGAAACTAGAAATGTTGAGACATGCACTCAAAGGCTCCACAAAGAAATTTTGTAATATTTGGAATCCCATCTTGAGTTACATTAAAGAAAAGATCCACTTGTCTGCTGTTCCTTAGTCAGTGTGACATCATTTTGACATTCCAATTTAATCGTCCACCATACTTTATATTTTACATTTTATTGTGCATCAGAGGACTTTGCCTGTTAGTATAACAGCTATGTTAATTGCTACCTTTTATTTTTTTAATATATTTTTTTATTTATTATTATTATTTTTTTTCATCTGTCCTGCTGTGTGCCTTTTTTTCTTTCTCCTATGTTATGGAAGCCCATCAGGGATATATTTACATTTTGTGATTTATTCTGTCTTGTACTATTGTCATCTTATTTTATTATTATTGTCATTTTCTTTCTCCCTATATGTATTGTCCAATGTCATTTTGTTGTATTTCATTATTTATGTACCTTGTTCTGAAAAATTCTAATAAACGAAGTTATTAAAAAAAAAAAAAAGTATTAGATCACCACCCAATCTAAGGTTTAGGCCACAGCTGCCCTAAATCAACAGCACTGATATTTACCAAATTAATTTTCATGTTTTTGAAATGGTTCATACACCAGTAAGAAAAAGCTCTTAGACTTAAATATTTTTGATGCAAAAATATAATCATTATCGTTATCCATGAAACTATTAACTGTTTTACAAAAAAAAAGAAGAAACCCCAGTAAAACACATTATCATGTCTTAAATTAGATGTCAAATTAAAGCTATTTACTTGCATTCCTGAACAAAACAAATATGTTTTCTCAAGCACTGTTTACAGAACTAATACATGTTTAATAGGGATTATACTTGGGTCTTACTTGATAACAAATAAAAGAGAAAGCTCCAGAAATACCCTTTATGGAAAGTGTCTTGACATACCAAAAACTTAATATTTCTTGTTTTACAGAAAGGAACTAATAATTACTAAAGTAAATAATATCATTCACTCATTACTCAAGTAATTTGTTATTGAAATTAACAATAGCACAATTTTTTATATTAGGAGGATTTTTTTTTTATTTGTGGTTGATTCAGTGTTTTTTATGTACATTGATATTGTGCAGATGGGTATCAATAAAAAAAATTAACTGTTATTCAACTGAATTTACCTTAAAATGGACTTTGCTTTTATTATTTATTTACACAAGAGTATTCTTAAGAAGACCCTACATTCCCATTTTTGGTCTGTATGACCCAGCCCAAGGTCCAATAATGTAAGAGAAAGTTCAAATAAAAACTAAGAGGTGGTCAATTATCTGCAAGAGAGGAAGAACGATAATGCTTTCCCTCTGTCACTGACTCATTATGGTCCAGAGACGTGTCTGCACACCTCTTCATTCACTGTGACATAAACTGTTAACGATGTGGGTCTGTTTTTGTTGGCATCATAAACACCTCATGTGAATACTGTAAAGAAGCACCGGAGTCACATACCTGCACAGGTCAGCAAAGGCCTGAAAATTGAGCTTCTTCATCTTCTTCTCGCTGAGCCAGTAGCCGACTCGTCGTCCTTTCAGGAAGGTCTGCATGTCTACTGTGCTCTGGGTCCTTCTCTGGAGGTAAACAGTGTGACTGAAGGCTTAACCTGGATTGGAGGAAAACAGGAAATAGAAATGTCACAGGAGGAGTGGATTTGGTAAAGTGACAAAGATTGTGTTGATGTCTCTGTTTGTCTTTATCTTTTATCTTTATCTATGTGTTTGTCTGTGTCTGCTCACCTGTGTGTGTGTGTGTGTCATATTGAGATTGTCTACACTCCTCTACAGTGGATAAATAGGTCATGAGCAAACAAAATGTTGCCTATCAGGTTTATTTTAAGTTCCTGTGTAATGATTGAGATGACAAAGGCAAACAGGCTCTATAATAGCATTTGATTGTTTTCTTAATTCTGTTTTCATGTGTTCAGTTGAAACATTGACTGCAAAGACCCTAAACCACTCTTAGAAAAATAAATAATATATATATATTTTTAAATCACAGCAGGTCTATATGTTTGAGGATGTTTTTAAGATCTTTTGAACTTTAAGATATACTGCCGAATTTTTTTTTAAATAAGAGTGAGAATCGTCTACATAGCACTGACATGTGGGCAAAGTTTGGACAAGTGAGTAAAACATGTGAGGGGCTTACCAACAAACATGCACGATGCCAGTCAGAATCTGCCTGCAATATTATTTAACCTGAAGACCACCACTGACTTAATTGCACAATCAGACTGGCAACATTTATTCAAATTAAAATTATTGAGAGACATCATTTTGTGGCTAAAAAAACCCAAAAGTGGAGACAAGGCTCCTAACACTGGGTAAACTGCACATAGAGTGGGTTATATTTAGACGTGGGTGAAGCTGGTGAAGCATGTGCCACCTTGCTCTTTGGCACTTTCATCCAGTTTTCCACACAAAGTCAACCTATTGATTCACTTTGGACATTGTACGGGAATTAGTCTAAAATCCTTTGATAAAGAGAGAGCACTGTTTGACTCTAAAAAAGGTTGTGAGCAGTCAACAGCACAAAAACAATTATAAAGAGGGAAATAATTCAGAAGTGATTGTCTCCGAACAAAAACATTATTAAACTGAAAAAAACAATTATCCTGGCACTGTTCAATAGCACAACTGAGTTTGGAGAAGAGGTTGAAACTCAGTCAAAACACTACAAACCTAGTTAGCTTCTTAATCTGTAACATGTCTGCATCACCGACAGATAGTCACATATGATAATCACCTGTTATGACTATCTTTCTATTGAGTTATCAACATTCCATATGTCCATAACAATGAACGCATAACCAGTTTTATACTTAAACAGACACACTTAACAACCAAACAGGTGGACCCTCCCTCCCACGACATGAGAAAACATTCCCACAAATGCTCAGTAACAACACTGATAAAAATAAATACATAAATAATAATACTAACAATAACTCCTATTACAAATAGGGATTAAAAACTGAGCGAAGAAATACTATTATCTGCTCTATGTAACTGTCAAACATTACATTAGTCACCCAGAGGCTGGACAGAGTCAACAAAGGACAGAAAAGGACACAAATCCTGTCTAAACTATCAGAGCAGCCTCTAATGCTGTACTTTATTTTCTCTAAATAAAAGAAAGACATTAGATTCCTCAGTCTAGAATAAAGAGAGGGAGGTTTCTATTATGACTATCTTGAAGCCCCTTAGGGCACAGATTCCAAGGCATTTACCGTCTTCAGTGATTTTCAAACTTTTTTTGCCCAAGCACATCAGAGACCAGGACAAAATCTTGACACATCCCACATCTATACCCCAACAAGTGTCCCTTTTCACATGAGCCAAAAAATTTAATCATTTTGTCTTTTTTTTTAAATAATTTTAATTTCAGCCAAAATGATTGCTCTGTTATTCCTGAAGCACTTAAAGTCTGATGTGCAAGCTTTTTCATCACATATGCATTAGTTCTTTTGATAATACACTTAAACACACAATAGTGATATTTTATCTAAATTCACCTAACATTTAATTTTCTGAGCTCTGAACTTCTTATTGTTTCCATATGCCACCTTGTTCAGCTGGAAACTTAAACGCAACCATCCAATTTCAGCACATATTTCAACATTGTAATACTTTAAACCGGTTACCTTTTTTTTCAGCTGACAGTAAAAAGATACTGCATTTTGGTTTAATTTGACACTGAACACTGACGCGCTTGGAGCTTGATAATAATTGAATATTAATGACCTGCACCTTTTTTTCTGGTTTTCAGACTTTGAAAAATTCTAAATAGGGTTATTTCAGTCTCTATTCTAATCTGCTAATTCTGTTTACTGATAAACACGTTAAGCTTTACTCTGGAGTTTTTGAAGTTGATGGAATGTAATTTTTATGCAGACATAAAAGCAGCAGTTCAGAAATTGTGTGGCAGGGCACACTAGTGTACCTTGAGGCAAGTCACCATGTGCCTTGGCAATTTAAATAACCAGAATTTTTTACAGGAAATAACTTGTTTAAGGTGCATTTATTTTCTTGTACAGTCCCATATTTAGTTACTTTTAACAAAATCCATTAAACCTTCAAGGGACCAACATATTTTGCATTTGATAAAACAATAAGGTGGGAAAAGTTGTTTCTTCATCCTGTTTATAAATAATCCATATTTCAAACGATATCTGTTGATGATGAACTTTTTAAAATGTCCTCAAGTTTGAAATGATTTTTTTTGGCATTTCTTGAATGAATATTTCGAAAGACTCCCAGCTTTCTGTCTGATAACAGTTGGCATCAGGAATGAACGAAACTGTACAGACTCAGATATTGTGAGCAATATTAAATGGTCTATTCTGCATTATTTTGAATATGCTGTACCCTAACATTTAATCTTAAATTGAGGTGCCTTGAGCAACAAAAACTGGAAGATTAGATTAGATTAGATTAGATTAGATTAGATTAGATTAGATTAGATAGAACTTTTATAATCCCCTCAGGAAACCAGGAAAGCCACTGCAATGAAGCAAAGAAAGTTCTGATAAGGAAATGGGGCTAATCGATACTACTAAAATCATAATGTTGATTAGTTTGATAGAAACTGAGATCACAATCATAAAACAAAACTCACTGACTCTACTGCAAAAACCACATGCAGTCATCGAGCTTTAAGCTTCTGTCTTTATCATTTTTAACATTTAAACACAAAAGGAAAATATAAATGCTTAAGATAATATAGAAGAAGACTGTAATGGATGGCAATAGATCAAACTAAAAGACTTGTCTCAAGGCACATCATTTCAGGACCACTGCCTTGCCTTGTCCAAAAGGTAAAGCGGTGTGTGCTGTCACAGGGAGCAGAGTTCTCAAGTTCACAACTCAGCCAGTGAAACTAAACACAACCTGAAGTGGCGCTTCCTGCTGCTCTGCCTGTGCAGCTGAACGCCCTCATGGGTCACATTATCTACTATCCAAACGTGTTATTGAGATCGAGGAAGGGTCTCAGCATCAGGGAAGCACTCACATACTGACCCTACTCTGGCTAACCCAAACTGCTAATATTAGCCCGCTAGCTAAGTAGTGACAACCTGCACTGCTAACCGATGGCATGCAATTAGAGCACATATGCTAGCCTGCTAACTGGGTTACCCACCATGTACCAGTAAAGCGGGCTCACACCCCGTCTAAATGACTGTGATTAACCAGCAGCTGGTGAACATTAGATAATGATGAAGACTCCAGCACGTCAACGGGAGGCTGTGAGGAGCTAGCTGTATAACTAACCTGGCAGTTTTAGCACAGCCCCTCCTCGGTGTGTGTCCTCCTCAGAAACTAGCTCGGGTAGTTTCCCATTTTCAACGTGTCCAGAGAAGAAGGAGATTGAAGTCGAGGTGACGGATGAGGTGTCAGGCTCAGTGTTGCCGTCTTTTCTGTCTCAGTGTGGAGCACTGACTCACTGCACACACCCAGGATCCAGGAGACTGATGCTGCCTTCACGGACACCTCGGAAACTACCACTCCCGCCCGACGAATCACAGCGCTCCCTGATTCCACGTGGTGCTATGCTTTCAATATCGATTAACCTGAGACTCAGAGATTATTTTGTCTACGTGAATTATGACCAATAATGCACAGCCAAGTAACTTAGATATTTATCAGTGAATCTATAAAACTTTAGCACAGGCTCATGGTCCTGTAAAAATGTACAAACATATAAAAAAGAAACAAAACAACAACAACACTAAGGTAAAACTCATAAAAAAACCCACAAACAGCACAGAAAAGTTCGATGCGTTAACAATAAAGGTTAAAAGAATAGAATTTATATATGACTGCCCGTAGTAATGGCTGGTTCCCTCGAAGAGTGGTTTTAGCACTTCTGTACTCAAGTTCTGCTCAGATGGACAATTTTTGCAGAATCTTATGAGTTAACATACATGCAGTCTGTATGATGTTTTATAACGTCATTTGCCCATGCTGAATGCCAATCTGTTCTATATATTTCACACTCCTCTTAATTATGTTTTAATTCTCTGCTATGTTCTTAACCACTGGGCTGTAGTCATCTTTGAATTTATATACTGTGTTTTTTGTGCACTGTTTTATAGGCAGAGCTTTCAAAATGTCATTGCACTAAGGTGTAATGACAATAAAGATTATTCTATTCTCTATTCAATGGGGACCCACAAGGGTGCCATTGCCAGTGAGCATTTTTTATGATGACCAAACTATTGATTTATTGGCTGACACACCTCTTCCTGCTCCATTGTGACAGACATCATAATTATTACAACAGATATTGAGATCACAAAGCAAAATGACTCTCTAATTTCAAAACATGCACTACATGCTTCCATTGAACTAATATGCTTTGACACTTAAACACAGACATATAATTTTAATCATTCAAATACCTTTAAAAAATGCTATTTAGTTTATCTGTCTTTTTGTGTTTTCTTCCTTTGTATGTTTTTTTTTTCTTCCCTATGTATTTACTTTAAAAATTTGTCCTTTTTTCCTTTTTTTTCTTTGGACGCTATCGGGGTTTGGGGGGACATATTTTCACTTAACATTGTTATGACACTATTGAACTATTGTAATATGTTGAGGAAAATTAAATAAACCCTGTTTCAAAAAAGAAAAAATAATGCTATTGACAATAACAGAAAAATAACAAAAATATTCAACATGTCATGTGGTAGAGCAGTCTTCTGATCTTGATGGCTCATTTTTTTTCTGGTGAAAGGCCAAAATTTGATTATTGCCCATCTTTACCTGCTTTTTTCTTAGACCTGTTTACATTATGATTTAAAAGACTGCTTTCCAAATGGCATAAGAATGACTGATTCTGATCCCTTAGGCCCCACAAATCATTCATATGAGATTAAAATTTATCTTATTGCAATAAAAGTAAATGCTTATAAGAGAAGATGCTTATAAAACAGGTAGTGATAAAAAAAAAACATTTGTTGCTTTAATAACATATTCTAAGTGTTTAGGTTTTCTTTAATTGGTTTACCCTTTAAGGTAAATATTGCTTTCTCAGTTTTTTGCTCAATTCCACGACTGCGGGCCAGAGAAAGCTCCACCCTTTATAATCCATCATGGTCTGCCTTGATTGAACATATAAAACCTTTTGACTTTCAAGAGGCAACTGTACCAGGGCCTTCATTCGTATGAATTATATCTAACAGTGCTGTGTCAGATGCTAGCCAGAGACATGATAGTTTCATTCTCAGGACCACCAAGTCTGACAATAAATCTATTAATAGCGATGACAATATTTCATAAATAGCTGGAAGAGTATTCATCTATAAACTCACAAACATTTCACTTGCACTGCACCATTTCTGTATGTCACTTGCAGCTCCTGCATGCTGCTTTTCTCACAGTTTCAGAGTGTCACATGTAGAGGTGAACAGCATGCTTTAAGCAAAGACTTTTTTGACTGTACTTGAGCACAGACTAAATCTGAGGGCAAGAAATTTTTGCTTGAGTATTCATTTTCCAGCATTGCCCCTCATCTGACGTAATTTATTGATATAATGATCCAGATATTAAACTTTCTTGCAGACATTCAAATAACTGTTTGATTAGTGTAGTTTGTTCTTTTATCATGATCAAATGTCTAATTTGTTTGCATGGGAAGATTCGGTTGTTTCAGTTGCCCCTATAGACAATACAGCAGGAACCATATCAGGACATACTGTACTGATATTTAAATAAGACATAAATGCATAAATTACTGAGTGCAGAATCTTTTAAGAAACAACAAATACGATTATTAGAAAAGAAAGATGACACAAAAATTTGCTAGTGAGTGGGACAGTGCACGAATCAAATAATTAACAATATTTTCAGTATGTACAATTTTAATATGAATATAAATCTACAATTTGACCATTACACTTAAAGATTAATGAAAATGACCTAAAGTATATATCAGGATAATAGAAGTATCTGAGGACAACAAACAATAAAAGAGAGGGGACAAAATCTATATGGAGACTTTACTGACAATAAAGCATCTGCTAAGCATTTGAAAATATAATTTCTTTTTTTTTTTTTTTTTTTTTTTAATGTATATTTTTGGGCATTGTGTGCCTTTATTGATAGCAGAGAGACAGTGGATATGCTTGTGAAAGGGGGAGAGAGAGAGTAGGGGAAGACACTCTGCAAACTGGTCACAGGCGGGATTTGAACCTGGACCGGCAGAAGCATGTACATGGGGTGCTAACTACTACGCCAAACCAGCACCCCGAAAATATAATTTCAAACTACTGTTGGAGTTTGGCAACAATATATGACTTTAAGTTGACTGTCCCTTGTCCATAACTCAAATGAGACCATAGACCATATAAACTCATGTAAACATCTCTGATAAAATATTGAGCATAAAAAGTCGACTATTAATACAGGTATTGCGGAAGACCTGATTGATCATGACAGATTTTTAAATGATAAAGATTTAATTTAAAAATGTCTGAAAAACAGCTAGATTTAACTTTTTCATATTTGTACTGTCAGAGCTGGGCTCTCATTTCAACCATTGTGTATGTTTTCTCTGCTGCTGTCTGTTTTTTGTTTGTTTGTTTGTTTGTTTGTTTTTGCATATTAAACATTTTCCATCGCTTTTAAATGCAAAAGAGACTGTCAAAAAATGTCAGATTCAAGGGTTGTCAAATCAAACAGAAGAAGTAGATTTAGGCCTCTCCGTCTGATCATAATATAGTTAATTAAAGTAAGAGGAATTTACACATAATTCAAACAACAGTTTCAATCCCCTATATTTAGGCCCATGAAGCATGAATAAACTGAGCGCCCTTCAACATTTGTTTCCCTCTGTCTCAACAGAACACTTGCTCAAAGCAGGGGGCGTTAAGAGGAACATGTTACAATGGCGCCACCTTTTGAAAAAGCACTGTTATAAACATGTACAGCATATTGTAGACTGACTAAAAGGAAAAGCACTTAAAAACAACAGCCTCTAGTTCATACCTAAAAAGTTCAAATCAAGTTGAGACCTTGTCTTAAGAAAAACAAAATACAATGACTTGAAAGTACTTTTCAACTGAATATGCAAAAAGGACAAGATATTCAATGATCAAACTGATAAACTTTGTTTTTGTTTTTTTTAACAAACTTTCATTCAATTTGAATGTGATGCCTGCAACACTTTAAAAAAATATGGGAAAGTGACAAAAAAAAATGGGAAAGTGAGGGATGTTCAATAATAATAATAATAAAAAACACAAACCACCAGTTTGGAACATTACACAGGTGAACTGGTTAATCACTCAATTCATAAATAAATATATTCTGTCCTAATCAAATTACGATGAAAATGAAATAAGATAAAAAAAAAACAAAGGTTGTTAACAGGGGAGTGTCTCCTTGGTTGCTTTTGGCTGCATCCCTGATAGAGACTCTATTATATTCTCATTTCAGAGCTCAGTAGCAAACTGCAGAAGCAAAAGGAAATGTCTGTCTCCTTTGTGCTCTATGTGACCTATATCCAGTAAACTGCATAAAAATACAAATAATCCATTGGTATTAAAGGAGCATCCCTGAAAATTTTTAGTTGTTCACAAGCAAAGATGGGACACGGTTCACAACTTTGTGAACAACTACGTGAGCAAATAGGACAACATTTAAAAACATTTCTCAACATGAAATTGCAAGGAATATAGGAATTTCATCACCGACGGTCATTAAAATCCTAAAAAGATCAAACGGGGCAAGGCCAAAGACCATCATCAAATGATATTTGATCCTTAGATGGCAATACGTAAAAAAAATACATCGTTATGTAACAGGTATTACCATGTGGGCTACAAAATGTGAGATATTCATAATTTAACATTTTTATTTTCTTAATTTAGCATACAAAAAAGCTTCTGGCATTGCTGTCAGGCAAAAAAAAAAATCTTTATCTCTAATGACTTTGTTTTTTTTTCTTATAAAACATACATTCTACGTTGGTGAATTGGTTCTGTAAAATCTAAGACAATTTGAAGTACAAATAAAAATTCTAATCAGGACAATACAATATCCATCATTCAGCAGTGCAGCATTTGTCCATTAACTGAAAAGTAGCAATCTTGGAAATATGAGTGTTGTGCCTGGCAGTGCTGGTATAAACTAGCTTTAGCTACACCTATATTTTACATTAAAATAAAACAAACATGCATTTTAATGAGCTACATATAAAATTGAAGTCAACTTAAGTTACTTTTTCTACAAGCATCATGCTATTAAGGCTTCCTTACTAATATATGATACTTAGAAAAATACATTATTTGAAGCATAAAAGACTCAAACTAAACACAAGGTAACCTTTTTCAACTCCAATGTCCTGAAGAAAACTTTATCCCAATACCCAGTGATTACAAATGACTTACATGTATATTTCTGTTTCTACTTCAGAAATTTTATTTTACATATTTGAAATGATCCTGAGGGCCACAATGAGTAAGAGGCAGGGTGGCATGTGGTCCCCAGGCCACATATTGCCCATCCCTGATATAGACTGAAGCCTATTTTCACCAGTTCAGACTTCAAACAGCAGAAGTAAAAGAAACTGTCGGTCTCTTTTGTGCTTTAGGTGACACAGAAATGTCCAGTAACTTGTATAAAAAGGAAAAGACTCCATGGAAAGCTCAACAACGCGAAAAGGAGACTCTGATAGGATGAACATCCGCAGGTGCTCGGAGTGCTTAAATGAGGCTCCTACGTCACTTCCTCCGCGTGGTGCGGGTCCAAACTCCCGCCCGGAACAGTGGTTTGTCAACACTGCGGAGACTGCCGGGGTACCTCTATCCGTCCTATTGTTGTCTTCTTACCTCTTGAGCAAAATGGCAGCAAACAAAGAGGACTCAGGCATGGACGACATTTTCTCCAGTGCCGAGGAGCTGGAGGAGGCCTTTTGCGTGCTGGCCGGGAGTGACCCAGAAAACTGCTCTTATTCCCGGGTAAGAGAGGCTCCACGCAGCGCCTCCCTGCAGCCACCAGCGCCTTTATGCTCCGGTTATGACGCTTTTGTCCAGATACTACTGAAGCAGCTCTCAATGCGTGTCATTTATTCTGTGCTCATTGTACTTTAATGCGTCATAACCACGCAATGTAAATTAAAATAATCTGCTATATCTCAAAAGCCACTCGAAAGGGAAAGTTTACTGTTGCGTGGGATAACTTCCTGCCCTGTAGCCGGAGATTAGAACATTGAAATACCCCGGCTTATTTTTCATCATTTATTTCATATAGAAGAGAAACGTCCTGGTGTGATGTTTACCCTGCTGTGTTTGTTGTTTCAGGGCTATGTGAAGAGACAGGCTGTGTTTGCCTGTAACACATGCACTCCCAGCGCTGCAGAGCCTGCGGGGGTCTGTCTCGCCTGCGCCAACAAATGCCACGATGGACATGATGTCTTTGAACTGTATACCAAAAGGTACTTTTATTTTGTACTCACTGGAAGTTGCTCAATGCAGCCCCATGGTTTTCTCACTGTGTTCCTCTTGGTTTGTCTTTCTGATATAGAAATTTTCGTTGTGATTGTGGAAACAGCAAATTCCGGGACTTCCAGTGCCAGCTGACTCCTGTGAGTTCATTGACTTGAAAAAAAACAATTCCAAACTAATTATTGATTTAAGTTAGGGCAGTATAATATTGTTATCCTCCTAATACTGTGTATCAACATGTGCGAACATTTTACTTAGTTTGTTTTGCAGATATATCTCCCATGAGGGATGAGCAATATTGCCCAAAATTGTGATTGCAACTCGGGCTGAACAATTAATTGCAAATAAAAAAAATTGCAGTATGGCTTGTAGGGCTGGACAATTAATTGGATTTTGATCGTGATTTCAGTTTTGCCATCTGACAATCATAAAAACATCGTAATCGAAGAAACCATTCATGCTCACACTCATACCTAAGGACAATTTAGAGTCACCAATTAACCTGAGCATGTTTTTGGTCTGTGGGAGGAAGCCCGGGGAGAACCCACGCATGCACGGGAAGAACATGCAAACTTCACACAGAAAGGCCTCTGTCCGACCTGGGAATCGAACCGGGAACCTTCTTGCTGTGAGGCACGTGCTCTACCAGCTGCACCAACGTGCCGCCCTAAATGAATAATTGTGTATATAAATTGTGATTTCAATATCACTTAAAATAATCGGCATTTGGTATTGTGATTTAGTTTTTCGCAGTTTCATGCCTTTTTTTTTTTTTTTTTTTTACCTCTATTCAGACACTTTTTTTCCCCACATTTGGACCATTTTTACCTTTATAACCCTGCTTTTACAACTTTATGCCTATTTTGCCCCATTCATCTTTTTTTGGCCACTGTCAGAACCGTTTTTAGAATATTTACATGGTTTTTGAAATTTAATTTCAAATTTAATTCCCAATTTTGCTGCCATAATCAATTTTCCTAAGATGCTTTTGGATTTTCCACCTTTTTTTTTTTCTACAATTTCATACCTATTTTGCTTCTGTTCTTCACTTCTCCACTTTTTCTCAAATCTTTTATCCTTAGATCAATTTAATGTCATATTGGTTTTACTATAAAAAGATCTACTGCTTATGTTTGTTTAAGAATACATGAGATGAGGAACATTAAAACAATTTCAGAGTGAATCGCAACATTGGGGAAAAAATCCCAATTAGATTATTTTCTCAAATCGTTCAGTTCTAATTGCAACAACAGACAGTATTGAGACCTACCTTGGGTCCTACTTACAATTATCTATTTTAGGAACGCTTTATCATTGTCTGCTGCTTATCGAAAACTTTGTATTCTGCAACTTGCTAAGTGCCAGAAAAACAACATAAAAACATTGCTCTACCTTAGGGCTGAGCGATATTTGCTAATCTCAATATCACGATTAATTGAAGCTCTTCTGTCAATTACAATTAATGCAGGATTATTTTATACCATGCAAACACAAATTGGTGGTGATACCGACGGTCCTCGACACGGTCTTCATGCAGAATTTACACTTAACGTCTTTCTGCTCAATGTTCGCTGCACAGAATACAAAATGTGCCCAAACAATGGAGCCGGCACTTTTTCCTGGCTCCAAGGTCGTCTTATGGATTCCTGCTTGTCTCCATGTTGATGGCGCATCCTTCGCTTTGGTGGAAGTGAACGCAGACTGTATGGAGGGTGCGCGGTCACGTAACTTACACAGGGAAAATAATCGAAACAATCGACATGAGTTAAATTACTTTGATTACAGAGTCTAACTGTCGATTTCAATTATTTTTTGATTAATTGCCCGGCCTACTCTACCTATTGAAAAAAAATGTCAGAGTTGCTCGAAAGTTATGACAGTGATGAAACGGGGTCAGAATATGAGATGTGATGAAGGCAGCAAAGTAATGCAAACTTTGTTTGACGTGTCAAGGAAACTGGAGGAAACAATGATTTTTATAAAATATCAAACATGAATATTATAGAAAATGCACAGAGAACATGATATATTTCATTTATTGAATAGGTTAAATAATATTAAGTGTTCATCAGATGGTCACAGTTTTTTTTTGTCCAAGAAGACAAAAGTCATGATTTCCAGTTAAATTAAATGGGCAGTGCAGCACTATGCACTATATTCTCCTATTGAATTAAGAAGGTGATGCAGTGTTTGACCCCTTAAGATCATCATAAAGAGAAGATTCCAGGATCAGACCTTCAGGGGTGCTTAAATTATGACATGCAGGGGGGGATGAACATTTACACGTTTTCAGTCCTCCTAATAAAACTCATTTTATCAACAACAACAAACATTTTTAACTACTCGCCTGGTATAACTATCAATTGTTAAGCCATAGTTTGATGTTAATATTTCTCAAAGTTTTAAATGCAGGGCTGGTCAGTCTGCATCTGTGCTCTGTGTAATACCACCACCCTTTCTAAAGTGAGTCTTAAAGTCTCATGTCCTGCAAAATCAGTTTTCTTTTAATGTTGAAAGGAAGATCAGGAGCAGTAGAACATGACACCTTTTACCAAACACAGAAATCGTGTCTGCCTCTTTTTAGAAAAATCCCCCTAAATTGCTGTTTTTTTAGTTCCTGTTGTTTATTATGTCAAAGTTATACAGCCTCTAGCTACATGTGTATTTTCTGCTCATCACAAGCAGATGCCATGACAGTTTTAAAAGCCCACCCTGAAGCCTCTAGCCCCTCCTCCCCTCCATCAGTTTGATTAGCTAATCAGCACATAGCTCATTACATAGCTTCCCTTTTTTAATTTAAAGAGAGTTCAGCTTCTACATTTTCCTCAAGTCACTTCATTCTGTTCTTTTGCAGACCAAAGATGAAGAAAACATTAAGAACCGTTACAACCACAACTTTAATGGCTGCTACTGCACATGTGACCGTCCGTACCCAGACAGTGACGATCAGGTTTCTCATTTATTTTCTGTCTCAAGATTAATGCTGACTTGAGGTCATTTGAGTGAAACATTAATTTTTTCTGTCATCCGTCCCTGCACTAAACACCTTTTAATCATCTGATAGGAAAATGATGAGATGATTCAGTGTGTCATCTGTGAGGACTGGTTTCACTCCAGGGTAAGCAGAGGTCATGTTAGCAAGTCTTTCCTCTGAAATCACTTTGCACTCTGCAGCCATTGTGTTTGTCTTTGGCAGCATCTGGGCTGCACTGTAGCAGAACCTGAGGAGCTGCAGGAGATGGTGTGTGAGGCCTGTATGAACAACGCTCCTTTCCTGTGGACCTATGCTGCTCACTATGCAGGTAACCGCTTACCCTGAGCTGCTGTTTAAGGCAAACTGCCGTGTTTTACTCAGCAAATATTGAACCGAACCGCATCGATAGAGCAAATATTTTCCGATTGTCTGTCCCCTTCAGTGTCTCCTGTAATCCGTATTGATCACCCTGAGGAAGAGGCAGAAGTTGATGTAGAGGGAGAACCAGAAAAGGAGGAAATTCAGTCCAGACAGAGTGAGAAAGAAGAGCCATCCAGCAGTGCAGAGCCCACAACACAGGAGGTGAGACACAGCGAGGAGCTCTGCTTCTTTTGTTTGCATTAAGACTCTGCTTCAGAGTGAGAACAGACACAGAGGGGGAGACAAATAAGAAAACTCCAGACAGCACATCTGCTCTGTTGCTAATGCCTTATTGATGATGACAATATGGCATCAATACAGTTTATTTTTCTCTGTTTGCACAAAGTAATGGGAGCTTTTAACTGGGTTTTCCCCTGGATTTCCACTTAGTTATTTTTACGGATACAAACTGAAAACCAGTTCCAGCTGAGGATCTTACTGGGAACAACTTAATAGAGAGAGTGTGTGCACAGTGCTTAAAGAATATACACCACCTGTCAGGAAAAACAAGAGAACAAATATGTGACAAATCTTTCAAAAACGTGTTTTCAACTGAAAAAGTCGGTTATTGGACATACAGTTTGAACAGGAATACATTTAAACATAAGCTGTTTTTTTCTGTGCAGCAATGCAAGTAAACAACTGTAACCAGACATTTTATTCA
Source organism: Scarus forsteni (assembly GCA_036419115.1). Classification (NCBI taxonomy): domain Eukaryota; kingdom Metazoa; phylum Chordata; class Actinopteri; order Labriformes; family Labridae; genus Scarus; species Scarus forsteni. The sequence goes on from JAZDUH010000451.1 coordinate 32,894,987, forward strand.
ATACACAATAATGTGCTTGAATGGTTTTCAGTATTTTTGTTGAACAGTAAATTTGAAAATTCAGGAATAACAATAATGATTATTCTTAGCATTAACAATACTTTGGTTAAAGGGACTGTGAGGAGTTTCAAAGTAATTACAAAAAAGTCTCACTTTTAGATATACACCTGATGGAAATACACACTTTAAGATGAATTTTATAGCATCTAAATAGGTTATCTATAAATGCTATTCCTTAGCCTTTCGGTCGGGTCGGACAGGGCTGGACTGACCGGGATACTCACCTTTGGGAACAAGACAATTAAAACTAGAGCAAATTTATATTATTCGGACACGTCTTAGAGCACCGGGCTGTAAGTAGCGATATATAGCCGGCTACAAAACTACGATACAATGTTTTCCAAAAATTGCTTGTTGTCACACATCAAAAACTACCGCTACGTAACTAGAAAGAGATACATTACCTCGTCGCTTTGCATCCTGTAAGTTGTTGAAAAAAGAAGTTGTAAAGCAATGCAGAGTTCAGAGGAAGGTCCGGTCTGTATTTTTATTAGCATCACAACAAACGCTTTTGCTTGGGTCACGTCTTTTGGTGCGTTCCAGTTGTAGTGAGAAGTAGGAATTTGCGCTATACAAATAAAGATTGATTGAATTTCCGGGTTCCGAGTAGGAAACTGCAACTGGAATGCTCCCGAAGTCGGAATTTCCTCCTGGGAACTCGGTGAAACCTCGCCACCCCCGACTTGACAATCGAAGACGGATGCCCCCAGTGTGAACAGTTATTTAGCTCCTGTAATAATCAATTTATTTGCACTTCTGACTGGGGTATGTCGCTCTAGATCAGCTGTATACATAGTATTGTTAGACTTATATTTACAAAAATGCTGCCACAGTGATAATCATATTCGTCATACAACAACGCAGGGCGTGCTAACAACAGCTAACAATAGCCTGGTAGATTGGCATGTTTTTTTCAGACTTCAACTGGAACCCCGATAAGTCGGAGATGATGTCACTCCCAGTTCCGAGGTTACTGGAACGCAGCATTACGACAGTCGCTGCTTGTGCTCATGGGTAGCAGAGTCTTTATGTCGCCGGTAATAGGTTCTCCTCATAGCACCTTTAAAGGGTGTCTACATACTGGTATACTGACCAGTACAGAAACATGTTTATGTATTTACCAGTGCTGTATATTTATGATAGCTGTGGCATAAACCTTATTTTGGGTAGTGGTCTAATACATTTGTTGAGTACTGTATTTAATATGTGTGTGGGTGTGTGTGAGAGAAAAGTCATTTATTTTATTGAACCTTTATTTAACCAGAAAAGAAACTAATTAAGATTAAAAACCTTATTTTCAAGAGTATCCTGGCCAAGATAGGCAGCAGCACTGTCAGTTGTGTGTTACTACAAAAACTCCTTTTTATGAATATTCTTTGCTCCATAATATTTGATTATCCATAACAGAGGTGCTGCAACATGCAGGACATATAATCATCAGCTTGCTTCTTTTCATACATTGGTCCCTTTTCACGACAAAACGTAATTGTTTGAATAAAATAGTAGCTTTCATTTCTATGAGTAAGATAAGTTATCTCGTGTCTTTATTTGGAGAAAAGGGATTCCGAATATTTTCATAACCAAGGAGAAGTTTCACTCATATGTGAAATTCTCTGTATTGAGCCATTCTCGCTGTTCCAAGTTTCTAATTGAATTAAATTGCATTCAGGTTTTTGTTCAGCACAGCTTGGTCACATATTGCCACAAGATGGAGCTAGAGTGCAGTGAGCGGATCACATAGCAGTCCTCTGCTCCTGTTTGCTGCTCTCCTCTCCTCTCCTCTGGGTAATTAGAGGAGAAATGACCCATGAGGCACTGCTTCCCCTGCTCTGTAGACTGCTTTGGCCAGGCTTCACAGGGCAGCTCACTGTAAACTAGAGGTTTTCATCGCCCAATCATCTCATCATGTCTGACGCCCTGAGACTTCCCTGGATGTTCTGCAGGGTTCTTGTTTGAGATATTTCATAGAATGGAGGCGATACCAAAGCTCAGTCTTATTTTACTGTTCCTACAGGGAGCTGCAAACAGGAGTTCTCCTCGCAAAAGGACCCTTGAGGAAATGACCAACAGTGCTGCTACGACCATGACCTGCAGGCTGAAGGAGCTGGAGGCCCTGGGGTCTGAGAGAGAGAGGCGGGGAGCGATGTTCTGGCCTTACAGTTGGCGATCCCAACTCTGCACATGCACAAGCTGCAAGGTACACCACAAGCACTATCTCAGATTACAATATCTGCTTTGATAATTGCAAAAACACGCCATCTTTTCATGTGATTTTTGTTTTTATTAAACTAGGCTTTGCTGATATGTATATTTTTTACCACAATGTCTTAATTAGTTGAAAATGAGAAATCCTTTGTGATTTCTGCTTTTTATTTTCTTACATTAATTACAATATTTTGTAACAGTTCTACAGAACAGTCAGTGTCTGAAAGAGCAGCCAAATATTAGCTACGTTAGGAGATAGGACTAAGAGCTGCCCTCCCTTGACTGTGTCTCAGTTGAGTTTTGAGTTGCCTAATTATTATGACCTTGCTAACTCTCTGCCATCAGCTGCCTGCTCTGTCACACAAGCTCTGCCTGTTACTAGACTCTCCACCTCCACTGTTTGGGTACTGTGTTACACAGTAAAAACTGTAATCTGTTACATTATTGCTTTACAAACTGAGAGGGAAATGTGTTAGTGTACTTTTGGTGCCAAAATCAGAGCCCCTCAGCTTGTGGTTTATTAGTTCAGTTGTAAAGAAGGCACAAAGCCAGCAGTGCATCATCCTTTGAATGTGGTCGACTTTATCGCCGTCCCACAGCCAAAGCTTAGTGCCCATAACATGCAACAGCTTTCTGACTAAATAACAGTGTGTTTCACCAAATGACAGTGCACCACAGATGTTTCAATGAGATGATTCAACACAGGTTTTAAACATACAGTTTATGTTGGTGTTTTTGTCAAACCTTGCATTGCAGGGTCATTCAGCCTGATCTGAAGCCTGTGATCAGGCATCTGATGCATCTTGCCAAGCTCCAATCTGCAATGATTGTGAGCGGTCCAAAGTGGACAGCAAGGCGGCTCATGTTCTGACCTTTAAACTGTGGCAGTAGCGCTCACCTTCTATGTTATCTAATGTGATTGACTGAATGATTGTCCAATCACCTGCCAGATTTGCTTTTAAAAAAAGGTTCTGCCCATTCCCAAACACTGTCTATGGGCTCTTACCCAGATGGACTAGTGAAATATATTCAATAGTCCATCTGGTGTTTCAGGTTAGTTTTTGTCCTTTTATCCTAAAATCCTAAATCTCTGATATGTTGCATTAGCCCGTTTTCTCATCAGCTGATTCTGCTCACTTTGTGGGAACACCAATGGGACTTTGTTTACTTTCTCCTACATGTAGGTCTGTGATGACTCTAACCATAAGGAGAGAACAGAAGCAGTGAGATTTTTACTGCAGTAAAAAGGGAAAGTGATACTGGGCAGTTTTGTATTCAGTAAAGAGTATGCTACTCATTTTGTCAATACGGACAGAGTACTCTCATGGACCAGTTGTAACTGTTGGCCCCGAACCACATGGTGTGGTGAACTAGACATTTCGAAGTCAAAAAGAGATATGCCTAAGACATGTTTGGCATTGCCCACTTCTGGCATTTACTTTTTTACAAACCTTTTTAAACTAAATAAAACTGCATTCTGAAGGGCCTATATATGATTGAATTAAACTTTTGTTTCATAGATGAATTAAATTAAATGAGGGGAAAAAAGCTGTTAGAAATGTTCTTCCTTTTTTCTTCATTGCTGTTGCTGCAGCAAAAAAACAGACTGTCAACACATAAAATGAAGGATTTTTCTGGCTTAAAAACTGTTGGAAATATTACAGGCATTCAGCTTGAAATACACAACAAACCAGAAAAATTCTACCTCTAATGGATGCATCTCTTGTGTCACAGAGGGCCTATGTGGCAGCAGAGGTTCACTTCTTAATGGACCAGTCTGACACCATTCTGGCCTATGAGAACAGAGGCCTGGATGAGCCGTTTGGACAGCATCCGCTGATTGCACTGACAAACTCTCTGAACCGCGCACAGCAGCTGGAGGTCATTTACGGTGAGCCGGGGGAGGATGCGGGCTGTTAAGTGAAATTTATAGAGAGGCTATTGATGGAGGCTAATTAATCACATGTCCTGTCCTCAGGTTTCAACGATCTGACTACATCCCTCACAGCATTTCTAGGCCAGTGTGCCACTGAAGGAAAGGTGAGAAATAAATGACAATTACTAATTCAGGCCACACTGTTAGGATTAAACATAAAGAGCCGCTATTTGATCCCCAACATTACCCTCAGGCGATGTCGGTTTCACTTTACATGACAATTTTGCAATTTGGTCATCAATGATGCATGCTTGTTGGACAATGTGGTCTTGTGTCTGTGTCTGTGTGTCATCATCAAACCTCAAATTTGAACCAGTCCTCTTCTTTCCATCAGACAGTTACAGTGGAAGCAGTACAGGAGTTTTTTGAGGAGCTGCGTGCCAGAAAAAGACGCAGAACGAATGCAGTATACCAATGACAGAGTGGCTGGGGCAGACGGTGCTGTGGATGAATGTGCGCCTTAAAGATGACCCTTTCTTTATGGCTGAATAAAAAGGGTTTCTTGCTGCAACAATGTGAACCTAATGCTTGGAAATTTTGTGCAATGGCTACTGACTACAGTTGTTATGTGTTCTTAAAAGGTGAAAGATTGTCAGCTGTTTATGTTTTTATTGTAGTTTTTTTTATTGCCAACACTGAAGCCTTAGATCTGAGGCTCATGCTCTGTTTTACTTGAAACACCAATGAACAAAATAAACTCATTTAAAGCTTTAAAAAGAGCAAATTGTCTTTCTGAACAGCAGTGGTTTAAGGGGCCGAGCAAGATCCAAAAGTCTTGGGGTGGTTCAGAGTTCCATGCTAATGACAGTCCTAAGACGACATATTTTACTCAGATTTTCAGTGCTGGTTTGGCGGAGTGGTTAGCAACCAGGTACCTCATGTACTTGCTTCTGCCAGTACAGGTTCAAATCCCGCCTGTGCCAGTTTGCAGAGTGTCTTTCACAAGCCTATCCATTGTCTCTCTCCTATCAAAAAAGGCACAAAATGCCGAAGAAATACATTTAGAAAACAACCAGAATTCTCAAACTTTCATAGGAAACAGTAAAATAAATGTTGTACTTGCCTTTTTAAGGAGGTGCTCTGTAAACATGTGTTTGGTCCTCGTAGTTCAGACAATATTTGTCCCATCTGAATGTGTGAGGGGACTGATGTTTGGAAATGTGGGCTAACTTCTCATCAAGGAGGTGGTGGTGGGACATGAGCGCAACGACTGAAAGGCTGTGCAATCATGAGTCAGCATTTGAGCACATTGGTTTATATATTGCTTTTTGCTTTGGTAGATTGTTTTGGATTTGAGGTGGGCATGGGTAAAACACATTTCATGTTTTTTTTTTTTTTTAAACCTTGGAGACCAAAGATACATCTGGGCATTTCATATTTGTACTTTTTAAAGCTTTATTTTGTCTTTCCATGGACGGTGCCAAGGTTCTTACACACTTGAAGTCATATGTAAGGCTTTTAACGAGAACAATTAAAACCATGTTGTTACTACAGTCCTAACTGCATTTCACACAGGTGTGGTATTTTAGTGATCTCTTTCAGATATTTAAAATAAAATTAAAGTGATACCATGACTGAATTTTCAGTATTGTTTTGAACACATTTGACACCTTTTACAGGTAAGAAAAAAATTTTTAAGATACTTTTCAGCATTGATTTTAAAAGTCGTACGTTGTATGACTTTAAAGGATCCACAGAAGCCCTCTAGTTTGCCAGAGGCATTAAACATCTTAATCTCTTATGATAAATGATTGATACTCTCTGTTGGAAGTCATAACCACCAGCTTAATCAGGTCACAGTAAAAAGTATTTTATAAAGCAGGTAAGCATTAAGTCAAAGTTAAAGCTTGGACAGAGTGACGACCAGTTACAGGCTATGATCCTGTGTAGAGAGGGTTTCAGCTTGCTTCTAATCTTAGTGTTACTTAAACACAAAACATAATTGCTAAAATGCTTAGGTCGCATATTTTAATATTTTTTTAAATCAATTTTACACCCCACAACGGACTTGAAGTTTCTTGCCTAACAATGCTCTCTGATATCAGATCGTGGCAAGGCTCTAAATCCCTCTGTTTCAGCCCTGCTCAGAACAGACAGTTTTTGTGTTCATCATTGTGAGCTGTGTTTGACCTCTCTCCTCTCTAGAAGAGGATGTGGTAAATAGTTCAGGAAAGTGAAACAATTTTCAAGGTTTTATTTTATTTTTGTATTTGTTTGGTTTGTGTTAAGACAGGTCAGGCATATACTTTTTTTTATAAAAACACCAACAAAGTTTATATAAGAAAAGCTTTGTGAGGATAATCTTAATTTTTTGCCACAGAGCTCAGTTTCAGTATTAGCCCAAAATACCAGGGAAAAAGTGTTTTCTTTTGCACAAACAAACAGAGATCCAGGTTCTTCCATAATATCAAACCAGTTTATTTTGAGGATGCCCAAGTCTGACCACTGTTTTGCACCTTTTGAGGCGACAGTAGAAAAATAGATTCAGTGAAACTAAATGAACGTAATATCAATCTACAAACATGTTATCTATTATACCATACAAGTACAATGTACCTGTTTTAATTCAACACAAGCAATCACACATGGTTCAGTTTTCAAAAAAAAAGGTGCTAAATAACACTATGTACACAAAAAACAGGCTACATAAGATCTCAAAGAACTTTTTGATGCAGGCTGGTAAGCTGGTAGAAAAGAGCTTGCATAGACATCAAAGTCACTTCTCCAATAAAAGCCCAGCCGCAGGCGGGGGAAGGCACTGACTTCTCTACAGCAAAGAGCAAAACAAGGGCTTTTTTATTCAAGGGAACATTGTCCTGGAAAATATAACAACTAACCAACATGGACATGGGGAGGAATCTGGAGTTTTTGCATTTTTTCCCCATGAAGCAACCGAGATGGAAAAATGATTTTTCAGCTTGGCGACTTCATCACAGCTAGGATGAGAGCTAGTGTCTTCAGATCCTCGACGTATTCCTGCTACTTCAAAGTAAAGAAAAAGAGGGAGGGGGGGAAATGTCTCTACAAACATGGTACTCCACAGCACCTACAACACTGAACAAACTGCCCTAATTCATAACACTTAGAACAAAATAGAGTCTGAGACACAATCGTTGTTTTATACCACACATTCTCAGTGAGGCCTTATGACGAAGACAAGTACACAGTGTCGTCCACTACAGTAAAACACAAACCTTCAACATCCACTAAAATGTGATAGAAAGCATTAAGAAAATTTATCATGTGGAGCTCAATTCATTATATACAATTTCCATTGGAGATATGAGCCAGCTATCGCCAACTTTTTCTTCAATTAAAGATTTCCTTTTTTGTTCATAACTCATTTGTTCTCTTTTTTTCCCTTCAGCTTTCAGACTGCTGCTGGCTCCTACAGTGCAATGATACTTGTATGTGAGGTTGTGTGCTGACTGTCGGCTGTAATAGGCTTTTGTGTCTGGAGCTACAGTTTCTAAACAGTATGTTAAAACTCTGTCTGTGCACGTCCACAACCCCACATGAGGTGCAGAGATGTATGTACATGATTTAAGCATTTGAAATCCACTTCTTCTGCGAATGAGTCCATCGTGAGCAGAACAGTCAAATAAGCTTTTAAGAGGGGGTTGCGGTATAATGACATCATACTTAATTGAATAAAAGGTAGATAGAACTGAATATTACAAGCGCTGGTTAAGGCTTTAGATTTGATTACTTGATGCTATGGATTGAACAGAACGATAAAGAGTCTTGGTGCCGAAGACTTGCTGATATGTACAAACAGACCTGACTAAAAGATGGGAGGGTACAGTACTGAGATTGTCTAAACACCTGTGAGGTTCTCCTCACACACAGACGCGCACACACACCTGCTCCAGCTGACAAAACAAGACTGGCCTGGCGCTTTGCCATGTTGTGCCGTTAAACATGGCACCCCTATATTTTCCTCTATATCTCCAAATCAGACCTGCACATGAGTGTCTCGTTTCTTCCTTTTGCCTCTAAGCTAGATTCTCAAATGCTGCGTTAGTAAAAGCCCGACGCAATGATCAGACGAGGTAACAGGAGAATGACCAACACTGATGGCCTACTTCCTGTCAGATCTGATTCCTGTTTTGTGTGACTGAGGCTTGGTTCATTACTCATCGGCACTGCACCTCTAAAGGAGGGAGACTAGTCAGGAGGGTTGCTTGCTATTGGCATGCTACAGGAAGAAATGAAAACATGAATTAACATTTTAACACTACTCTGCTTGCCAGACTGGGCGCCTCTAGAAGTGTGTGTAAATTGAAATTCCTGCCTTATCATTCTGTGCTGAAAAACAATCAAAAGACAACAGAACCTGTGAATGAAGTCTATGTTGTTAACTGAGCTACACTTAGTGTTGGGGCCTTTGCATGCAGGATTCACACAGCATGTAGCTAACGTCGCTCTTTGCAATCTAATAATCAATCCCGTAAAGCCTGAGTCATCCTCTGAACCAGCTGGACATTGCCATCCTGGCAGAGATCAATTACAGGCATCAACAATTAACCTACAACTCTCACTCTTTCCCCACCCTGACTGTGTGATGGATAGCACAGTGTGATAGAGGTAGGACAAAAGGACAGAATCTATAAATAGCAACCATTGACCACTTTGTTTCCCTGCTGCTCTCAAACACACACACATATTTATGCAGGCACACATTTAGTGCTTTGCTGTCCACTCTGATGGACAGCCACTCGTTATGATTTCCCTTTTCTTAACTCAACCCCCTGCTCCTCAGCGGGGGTTAAAGTGCTGATTTTTTATAAGGGTAGTCAGGTTTGCTGGGTGACCTGCGGTCTCTGCTGATCTCCTCGCTGACACTGTTCCTGTGAGCCTGCTGCAGGCCTGATGATTCTCCAGATACAACCATGTCCTCTGGGGCGTCTCTCTGTCCCGGGTGCCTGTCCTCATAGCTGTCCATGTTCCCGCTGGGAGACCGTAAGTGGCCTAAACCGTGAGTCAGGTCCGTCTCATTTGATCGACCCCTGGAGATGAGTCCCATTCGAGGCTGGGCTCCAGACGGGCTGGCGAGGATTCCGTCATGCCTCTGAGAGGTCATACTGAGGACATCCAGACGTAGTGGGTCTGTAGCAGTCCTTCCCTGTGGGTGTCCTTGGGATTGAGAGTCAGACATGTACGGGGGTGGGTAAGCGCTGGAGGGGGTGCAGCTGTGGCTGTAAAGGTCTGGTCCTGCAAAGGGGGGCAGGGGGTGAGCGGAGGTTGGGGTTGCAGGTCGGCAGGAGAAGTCGTACAGGTCGGGAAACTCAGCCTGAGCCTCCAGCTTGGGCTCAGGCGCGTGTCTCTTGCAGGAGTGGCCGTGTCCTGGGCCGTGACTGAGGCGGGCGGAGGGGCAGGGCGCATGGGGCAGATGGTGGCCTGAAGGTCCCATCGGGCTGTGAGGACCTTCCCTGTCCATCTCTGCCATATGCTGCTCCCTCAGGGACATCACAGAAACCCCCAGAGCGATGTCGGGCATGAACTCCCTCATCACCGGCTCCATGGTCATCTGTATCAGAGAGCACAAACATGTGAGATGCTTCTTTGGAGAGGAGCTGCCCGTGACCCCAGCCGCAAACCATGCAGCCACATTTAAATAAACAAAAACGAAGCACAAGGAAGTGACACACACTCACCGCTTGCCTGTCTGAAAGCAAAGCTCTGCCCATAGCCTGCGGGTTGGTGCAGTCTGGGGGCTGAGGCCTGGGCACAGAGGAGTACTCTGAGCTGCCATGCTTGGAGGTCGCATGGCGCTGGATCAGGGTGCGGTTGCAAGGGTAGGAGAAGGAACGGGTGGGGGTGGGCATGGGCACACGAGGACGCCATGCACCCTTGAGCTGAGCGTGGCTGGGTGTGGTGGGGGGGTGGTAGGGTGGAGGTGGGGGAGGGAGGGGAGGGTGGAAGCCTGCTACTCCTTCCAGCTCTGTGAACATGCTATCCATGGCAGGGCTGCTGTTTACCCGACACCGACCCACCTGGCGCAGAGCCAGAATTGGGCTCTCGTCTCCAAACCGTTCATCAGGGAAAAACTTGTATGGATTCTGAAAAAGGAAAACAAAACAGTGGCTGGAGAAATGTATGTTCATTGTGGTGTTTACAAAGCAAATACTGCTCTAAGGTTTTCATACAATGCGCCTGATTCTGCAGAATAACTGAGGTCTAACCATTTCTCCATCAGCATCCCAGGCACCTCTAACCTCCAAGGACAAACTCATAGCCGTCTACCAACCTGCAGCAGCTCTGTGGCTCCGTCTGCTAGACCAAACTCCCTCAGCACCCGCAGCTGCAGCTCATAGCTGACGGTGGCTCCTTCACCACAGTTGAGTGCGTAAGCTCTCTGGACCTGCTCCGAGTGTCGGAGCTCCTGAAGCCTGCGGATCATCTCCTTCACCACAGGCAGCTGGGGCACTGGATGAACAAGATGAAGATAAACCTTTGATTCAACATGTTTTGATTGCCTGAACAGAGTGATCCAGCAGTGTGTTAGAATGTGGTCATGAAAACAAATGAAATGCTGAGCTGAATGAAGCAGTCCATCATGAACATGAGGTGCAAAAATACAATGAAGGGTTTTTCATAAAGACTGATTCATCTTCACAGAAATAATCTCGTCAAATAAAGTTTACAATGCAACACAATGACCCACAGAGCAGGGTTGGAAAATCCCTTTATTTCGTGCCAGCCACTCAACTGCTCAATTTTTAAAATTTACACGCTACCTGTTTGGAGTTATCCTTTTTTCAGCAACTTTATTCTTAATACTTCAAGGGATATTTCAGTGTCTTTAAGTTGGGTTGTATCTGGTACTTGACAGTTGTCTGTGTAGCGGCTAAAAAAAGTCAGACTACCTGTAAGATGCACTTCTGTTGGCAGGAAAAGTTATTTTGTTTGCGAGTTCTGTAAAAGTGAGCCAAGACACCATGCTGTGTCAATTTTATGACAGGACAAAAAACTGTATAGACCAGGGGTCGGCAACCTTCCAATCAAAAGAGCCATTTGCCTGCCACACCCACCAAAATATCTGTCTGGAGTCACAAACGCATTTGAACCTTTAAAAGACGACAGCAGCACCCTGGTGACTCGCCATCACTTTAAAGACATCAGATCTATAAGCAATCTGCATTACCGCCTCACATGCCTACTCTGTAATGGGTCATGTATGTTTGGTGCTTTATCTTGGCATTATTGCTGCACCATATTATACTGCAATAATTAATCTAGAGTTAAAATGACAACAATGGTGTGTTTACTTTAATTTTGTATCAAAAATAACAGTCAATTAATATTAGCCCATGCTTCACTGTTATTAATTTTTTCTGTGGTGGTGGTACTCAGTTTTTCTCCACAGGATCAGGTTTTACTCGCAGTGGAGAAATCATAAATACTTCTTTGACACCATCAGGTGGGATGGGGGTCACAGGGTCTTCCTCTGACTTTGTAAAACTTAAATAATTTCTTTCCAGCATTCTATTTTTTTATGCACAATTTAAAAAAATATCATGAGGTAGTCTTCTGATCTAAATAATTGAATACATTTTTAGTTTCAGGTCAGTCTTGATGTCTCATACAAAATATGCCAGATGAACAAATTACACAGTAATTCACACACCTGAGTTTATTGAATGAGAGGGAGAGTGAGGGGGAGAGATTGACAGCTATCACACAGCAGACATTTTTAATAAAAGACATCCTCCTAATGTCTCTGTGTAAAAATCCCCTGCTTCAGAAACGTAGTGCGCACAGCTGAATATATCATCTCCCCCGTTTCTCTCGTCTTTTACTGCTGACATGCCTCCATTTTAAAAGTTTGAATCCCTCCACAGCAGCCGATGTTTAAAAAGTTAGAGAGTTCATGAAAACATCTGCATTAAACCGTTAAAACACCATCATGGGTGAGCTTATGGCTAAAGACGCAGCAGCGTCCTGCTCTCCCTCTGCTGCAGGTCACACAGAGGTCATGCCAGAGTCATGGGTTTGCCGACCCCTGGTATAGACCTCATCAGAAAACTGCTGTTATTACAAAGTTTGATTTACTGTAGCTGACCTCCAATTATCCCTAGGTAACACCGAGTGAAAGCATTGTGTTAACACCGACGCAGAAGGCAGAGCGATGCAAGCAGTGAGCATGTTGATAAAAGTCAGAGCAGACGCAGCAGCAGACCAGCAGTCAGCTCACATTTTTTCTACCTCAAATTACTGTTGTGTTCATTCACCTGCCACTGTGACCAGGGGGTTGAACTCAATGTAAACTGAACACGCCCACTTCTTGCTAGTGGTGGGTGCTAATTTTTAACCTTGCCACAGAGTTTATGATATCCACTTTCACTGACATCTTTAATATCCAACTCCCCGCACATATATTATAATTATAATACAAGGGATTCACACCATCAAAATATTGCACTAGTCCATCAGGGATGAGCCATAGAAAGTGTCTTTTTCACAAGCATATCCAGCAGGCGGCTGGATGATTGTTCTGTCAATTAACATTTATTACAGGCAAGTCAGATAGTGTTACCTTACTGGCGGGAGCTACTGTGCTGCAGAGTGTGAGATACTCATCCAAACATTCCTACTGAGAGGCTTGTAGTGTTGTTATTTGTTTTTCATTTAATAAAGAAATGTGATATGACAAAACTGCTACTGAAGCAGTTAGCATCTATGCTAATCCCTGTATGAGCAGTCACTACCTGCTGTCGTCTAGCTCGTTTCTCTTCTTGCTCTATAGGACTGATTGGACCTTAACTTTTTGGGCCACTAACGACTGGAGCTTGGCAAGATGGATCTGCCTGACAGTGAATCAGTGGGTCCAGCTGCTAGGCTATTTGCAGCTGATATCTTTCAACAATCACCTGTTCATACAGATTTAAGTACTGATGATGTTTGTGCTTTGTTGTAGCAACTCTTGAAGGGTTTGCTCTCAAAAAGCAATGCAGTAAATTTCAGTAAGGGGAATTGAATCCTCTATGTAATGCTAGATCTGCTTCTATTCAACAGGCTAAACAGTGCAAATTGTTTAATAAATGAAAGGCAGTATGTCTCAGAATGTTGTCAGACAGACATTATGTAACCAATGTTATTTCATATCGCTGAGAAAAAAAAACCCTGCAATCAATATTTTGATTCAAATTTTTAGCTAAAAGCTCATTACATTTGAACACATCATGTACCCATCTAACTCCCTCTGATAATCATTATGCTGAGTCAATACATCACAATGATATCGACTAGCCCTAAATGCAACACAAAACACAATTTACTGTCGCATAGCACTCTGTGGCCTGTTTGTCATCATCTACTTCTGTTTTTTTTGTCTGTCAGACAATACCAAGACAGGCTAACCAGCGAGTTCTAGTGAATAGCTGCAGTTTGAATCAGTGGTGTCAAGCCACTTGCATTTCCCATGAGAGGACCGCTGCAAGTTACATAGTGCTAAAAGCAGGGGAACAGTCATGCTTTGTAGATATGGGATAGGCCACACCCTCCCTGTTTAAAGCCACTGCCCTGTTAGATTAACATTGAATCAACTGTTGGAAAATATACATTTTGTTGCTTTGCTGCTTCTTTTCATTCAAAACAGCGCTACACACTTCATTTATTTCACTCATACAACTGTCTCATTAAAATACAGGATTATGGCTTATGAGGTGTAAATACTGTAAAAAGTTGTCCCAACCCCGGTCCACTCTGCCTTTACTGCCATTTATCTTCACATTTTCAGAAGCAGGTTGAGTTTATGTGTGGCGTTGGGAGACGACTTTGTTGTTAAGATGGTGCATATCTCAGCATCTCGAGCTGTATCTATTTATAAGCTGTAGTCTTTTGGTGTTTAAAGTGTGTCTTGTGAAGTGGATTGAACAGCACAACTTTACATGAATGGGTTCAGAGAAGGCTACTTGTACTTGAGTAAATCTCCTTTTAAACAAAATAACTAATTTTACTTAACCAAAATATAACTATGCTTTTCCCACCTTGGGCTACTCGTCAAAAGTTTTCTTACCTGGAATTTCATTTGCCACGACAGATGGAGCTGTGTTTGCAGTGCTTGCCATTTGCTGGTGGCTGATCATGTGACAGCACTGAGGCACAGCGTTGTTCACCATGTAGAGCGTGTCTGGAACATTAGACATGCGCACTAACCGCAACCGCACCAGGTCGGTCTGCTCCACCATCATTTCATCAAGCACAGACTAAAACAGGTGAAGAGGAGAGAGAACATTAGACCTCAGCTTCAACAAAAGAAAACCCCTGCATGCAACTCATGGACTCCTAGAGGGTTTGCAAATTAGTACCACTTGATCGACACTTCATCTAATAATGATTCTCTCCGGTCTGAGGATATGTTCATAAATATTCATGGCCTGGGGAGGGCCCGTAACTTATGAGGAAAAGTGTTCAAATGGACATAAATTAAATTTCAGTCAAGATGATGGAAGTAAGGATTAAAAATGGTGAGTCTGCCTCACAACAACATGGCATGTTTTAATATTTCTCAGCTATGAACAGGTCCACACATTTTTCGCAAGTCTGAAAAGTCAGCCTGTCCTCTAAATAGAACCTCTTCTCACTTTGATGAAAGCTGGGTAAATTATTGACTGCTCCCTTCTTCTCTTTGAAGCTCCATCATTTAAAAGTGTGTGAGCCTCACCTTGGCCTCCTCCACATAGGGAGAGAAGAGGCGGGGTCGCACATAGATGCCGGCGTTCTTCTGCCGTAACCAGGCGTTTGCCTTTCCTCCCTCAGCAGTGGGCAGCATGTCTGACGGAGGGGTGCTTATCAAACCTCTTTTAAGCTGTGATAAAAGCAAAGAATGACAATCAATAAACTGTTTCAAGGTCAAAGCAGGCCACACTCACAAAGGACAAAGAGCACTGACCGCGTCAGAGAGGACGTCACTGTTAGGAGGTAAGATATGCTCAGTTCGGATGAAGGGGAGGAGAGGAGACAGGATCTCCTTCAGCTCCTCCACATCCAGGTCTCTCCTCTTCACTCCCCTCTTGTTTACGCTGTGGGCTGTGCCACTCAACAGGTTGGGCTCTGGTTAAATGAGGACAAGAACAGCCATTAGCAGACTAATAATGTCATGCTTATTTCCATGATGACTTATGATAGAGTGATGATTCTTTTAATGCAACCCTGCTGGCTGTTTTTCCTACTTTCTCCTGAAAGTTCAACTGCATAAATTAAAAGATAAAAAGTGCCCTGCCTGGAGTTTAGTTAAGACTTTGAAAACAGGATGCATTGCGTTACTGATGAATGATAGTGGATATTTGTTGATATCATTGAACTGCTTTTAGCGGATACCAGCACAGATGAGGAGTGTCCTCAACTATGGAGTTACATAGTAGATACTGACTGGGTCAAATTTTACCTAAAGTATTTGAGAGCTTTAAGATTGTAGATTTTAAGTTAATAATAACATCAAAATAGCCACCTTTTATTTTGTCCACCATACAATCACAACTTCTTTTTGGTGACTCTTTAATTCTGTACTAGAAGGAAGGATATATAACTAATGCAATGTGCCAAAGCAGTACTAAGACAAAGCAGAAATGTTAAGAATTGCAAATGTGTAAATCACCATGTATAATCATTATGACAATAATCTTTTACATTATCTTCACCTAAAATTCACTAACAATCCTGAACTCTTGGCCCTATCTGCAGCAATGTTTCGCCGAGCTTCCATGTTTTTCTTCTCCTTTCAGATATGAAGCTGGCCAGAATAACTGACAAAAATATTAACTGACATCCTGCACCTTACACGACCCTACTTCAAAAACAATCCCTACAACACAAGTGATGATTTTAGATGGTGATGTAACACAGAACCAACGTAAATGCTGGTTTTCCTGTGAACACTGTAAATGGAACTTCACCCTGACAGGAGTTTCTCCAAAATGTCTGTCAACACCAATTGCATGTGATCAAAAGGCCAAAAAGGCTTAGAAACAGTAGAGTTTTCAATAATATGCACCTATGAATGTGGAGAAGGTCTTACGTTGGCTGTAGCTCACAATGAAAAAAACAGTCTGATCACACTTACAGGTTGAAGAAATGACGAAAAAAATTACGCTTCTGTTTAAAACTTCACATAACTTATCTTATGATGTAATTATTACTGTACATTACAATAATGGATTTTGCCAGTGTCCAATAAGCTGATACTTGCAAGCACATTATCAACGATACCAAAAACAATACAGATCTTTATTGTAAAAAAAAAAGAGCACAAAGCTTCAATTTTCACGGTGATGGTCTATTTATGTTAAAAACAGATTTAAAATTAAAAAAACATGTTACATTTTACAAATGATATATTTGATTTATAGAAGTCGACAGTCAGTGATGGTGAGGTAAACCATAATTTGTACATTCTGCCATTAAAGCCAAAAAATTGGATATTTAAGGCCAAATTGAACAGCTAAAATATCAGCCATAAATATCAGCAAAAACGTTCATATTTGTTGATACAACAATCCACTTTTAAGGCAATTATCTGCACATTCAGATCTTGCTCTGATAATATAATGCATCCCTACTGTGCAAACATATATTCTGTCATATGTATGGTTGATATATTGTCTGTAGTTATTATCTGCCGATGATGACTGTTATCCTTTGAGGCTGAAGATACCATTATAAGGCTGATAATAATGAGCATTTCAACACACAACACCATGACTGATAAACCTGACCTTAAATAACACCATCTATTATAAGGTCTGAGCATACAATGACACAACCAATCACTTCCTGCTGACACAGGGCAAAGTTTAACTCCTTTCCATCACGCTTTTAGGTGCATTTTGGAGACAGTGGATAAGTGGGTAATTTCCTCAGGGCCATTAGGGGGGCTGCTCAAAGGGTAATTATAGAGTGTATTATCTTACCCCTGTCTGCCATCCTCTTAATAAGCTGCTGCTCGCCCCACTTAACAACATACTTGAGAATGTCCTGCTCGCTCGCCTGTGAATGAGACCAGAGCAGAGGGAAAGAAGGACACAGATTTAGATTTAGAAGGAAGAGATGAAGTATTTTTAGGACATTAGACATTGGTGAGCTCCAAAGTAGGCAGGTGTTAAACAAGGCTGAGGTGAAAATGTGTGCAGGAGGTGTGTTTGCTGAGCTCCGGTCCTGTTTGTTTATTTATGCAGCTATATGACTGCACAACACCTAAACCATCTGCTGCATTACCCGGGAAGCCTGGTGGTACAGATGACAGCTCAGCTTTGATTAGACGCTGGATCTGAAAGCATGTCACTCCGGGATATGGTGTTACTAAACTCTGAAGCCCCTGAGTGTTGCTGATGTGTGCCTGATTTAGGGCTGGGCAATACAGTGATATATGAATAATTTTAAAAGGAGATAAAGGGTGGGAAGAATACAGACAGGAGGCCTCATGCTCAGTAAAAAAAAAGTGGTTTCAGGGAAACAACTTATTGCTTACTTATCAGAAGATAACCTACTTAAAGTGTGGTGCTACACTGGAAGTTTTCATCTTATTCATTTACCTTCATTTAAGAAAATTGTTCAAGATGAAATGCCACCGACAACTGCAACTCAAATAGAAGTCCTTCACACAAAACACTGGGTCATTTTTGTTTTTAGATATTAAAATTTGTTGGGAAACACCTACAGTGTTTAATTTGCACAAAATGTTTTGCCAGTATTTGAAGAGATGGTTTCCCTCCAAACTGGTTTCCATCTCTGGGCAGTTTTACCAGCTTTTGCAAATATCCCAAAACATTTATGCCATTTAGACAGTGCTCACGCTTTTGCTTAAAATATGACTGTGCATCATTTAAAAAGGTGTTTTTTTCAGTTGGAAAACATACTGTAAGGATACAGAAAAATAAAACCTGTACATATCTATCTACTGATCTAAAGAGAGAAAGAATTATATATAGATATGTAAAAAAAAAGTCATAAGAAATGTCAAAATTGAAGGACTATAGGCCAAATCACTCCGTCCTCTCTTTGCTTCAACATCATACGATCAGTGGTCAGCAGATGAAGGCACTGGTCAGTGACTTTTACACATTCCCCAAAATAAATATGCTGTTTAAATTTGTACTGATTAGAAAATAGTCAAATATAAACAGTTTAAAATTGTTTTTCCTATGTGACCCACATCTTATACTGTATTTTAAATTTTGGCCCTCCTGTGATTGAGTTTGACACCCCTTATAATGACAGTGTTCAGTTGTTTGTCAACAGTTCTTTGTTATGAAAATAACACAATATCCAGTATGGGGTGTCTAGGACCTCTAAATTTGATGCTGTGAAATCTGGAAAGTTTTAATATTATTTGTTTTATCACAATCATCTCAAAATTAATAAATCTGAGGTAATGCTGAAAGGTATATCTCATGCACTTTTAACATTATAATTTAACACATAAAACTTAATGACTTGGCATCACAGTAACTTATCTCATCTTTCTCATACAGAGCAAACCACTGAGTCAATCTCAGGATGTGTGCCTGATTTACCGCTGGGCAATACAGTGATATATGAATAATTTTAAAAGGAGATAAAGGGTGGGAAGAATACAGACAGGAGGCCTCATGCTCAGTAAAAAAAAAGTGGTTTCAGGGAAACAACTTATTGCTTACTTATCAGAAGATAACCTACTTAAAGTGTGGTGCTACACTGGAAGTTCTCATCTTATTCATTTACCTTCATTTAAGAAAATTGTTCAAGATGAAATGCCACCGACAACTGCAACTCAAATAGAAGTCCTTCACACAAAACACTGGGTAATTTTTGTTTTTAGATATTAAAATTTGTTGGGAAACACCTACAGTGTTTAATTTGCACAAAATGTTTTGCCAGTATTTGAAGAGATGGTTTCCCTCCAAACTGGTTTCCATCTCTGGGCAGTTTTACCAGCTTTTGCAAATATCCCAAAACATTTATGCCATTTAGACAGTGCTCACACTTTTGCTTAAAATATGACTGTGCATCATTTAAAAAGGTGTTTTTTTCAGTTGGAAAACATACTGTAAGGATACAGAAAAATAAAACCTGTACATATCTATCTACTGATCTAAAGAGAGAAAGAATTATATATAGATATGTAAAAAAAAAGTCATAAGAAATGTCAAAATTGAAGGACTATAGGCCAAATCACTCCGTCCTCTCTTTGCTTCAACATCATACGATCAGTGGTCAGCAGATGAAGGCACTGGTCAGTGACTTTTACACATTCCCCAAAATAAATATGCTGTTTAAATTTGTACTGATTAGAAAATAGTCAAATATAAACAGTTTAAAATTGTTTTTCCTATGTGACCCACATCTTATACTGTATTTTAAATTTTGGCCCTCCTGTGATTGAGTTTGACACCCCTTATAATGACAGTGTTCAGTTGTTTGTCAACAGTTCTTTGTTATGAAAATAACACAATATCCAGTATGGGGTGTCTAGGACCTCTAAATTTGATGCTGTGAAATCTGGCAAGTTTTAATATTATTTGTTTTATCACAATCATCTCAAAATTAACAAATCTGAGGTAATGCTGAAAGGTACATCTCATGCACTTTTAACATTATAATTTAACACATAAAACTTAATGACTTGGCATCACAGTAACTTATCTCATCTTTCTCATACAGAGCAAACCACTGAGTCAATCTCAGGTTTTGAATTGGTGAATTCCTAATTCCTTACTGTGATTATATATTATCAGGGTGACTACAGGTATGAGGAAGTTAAATCTAAGACCTTTTTAATACCACCTTTAAGAAAATTTAAGACCAAACTTGCGATGGAAATATGGCCCAAATATTCTTTTACAATTAAAGGCATTGATGTCTGTTAAAATGTACTCGGCATTTTCCCATTTCCTGCAATCAAGAAGGCCACGTTAGCTCGCAAAAATGCAGCACACTCTTCTGCGGTTCTGCAGCAGACTCACTGCGTCACGTGATCTAAAAGACGGGGTGAGATTAAGGCCCTCCTCACACGAAGACGGCCCCGTACTGTCTTGGCGTCGGCATCAAAACATGTATCGCTGTTTACACATCGTATTGTGCATAGGCTTGTGTATTTACATGACAACGCAAAATCCGCACAAAATCCTGTCGGGTTGCCCGTCTGGTTCTTGTGTTGTCATGCTTGGCTTATAATCAGTAGACGAGGCGTGTACGTTGATTTAACGTTGCTTGTTTTATTGACAACACTCTATAAACCTCAGTCTCCGGCTACCTGCATGCTATATCTACCGGGACGTACCTATGGGTTCCCACGCATGCTTCCAGCCCATATTGCATGCTGGGTAATGTAGTTCGTGGGTTACTACACTTGTAACATCACAGTTCTGCTCTGAGGTGGATTCCACATCAACAAGTGCTCATGCGTGCGTAACATGCTTCATCTCTGCGTGAGACCTTGTTGCTGTTGTTGCTGTAGCTGGTGTTGTTGGTGTTCTGTGAGCAAATGTTGGTATCAAAGTCGTAGCAATATTTGTAGCTGCTGGAACAAGATCAGAATCAGCCCGGCTGCCGCCATTGTTGTTGTTGTTGGTGTGTGTGTGACAGCGTGGGTTGGAGGGCAGGAGGAGGGGTGCTATGAGGTCACTGTCTTTTCCTGACTTATCTGTTTAATTACGGCATGAAGACGAATACGCAGATATCCACCTGCAGACCCGTTTTCAAAAAAGATGCGGAGTCATGGACAAGTACACGTCTCCGTGTGTCAATATCACCAGATAGATGCTTTATTTTACCGGAGTCATACAAATTCGTACTCGTGTAAAGCCCACCTTAGATCAGTCCATGCTTACCAGAAATTTTCGCGAGCACATTTAAGACCTGTCTGATCTGAATTTAAGACAATTTATTACTTTTTAAGGCCTTAAATTTGAAAAAAAATATTTAAGACTTCTTAAGACTTTTTAAGGACCCGCGGTCACCCTGATTATGCATGTGCAGTGGTGCTGTACTGTGAACAGTTTCTGTGTCATGTAAAGAGACTGCAGGGAAAAGTATAATGAGGTCCTCATTCCAGTTTCATTAAACCCTCTCAAATCACCAGCTGTGGATACCAGAAACCTACAATATTGTCAACATCACATCATTAACATTGTGTATTGTGTTTCAGTTGATGATGATTGAGATATAGTGTTAATATGTGCTTATGTGTGAACCATATTTCCAGTTTAAGAACAGGTTAGGCAGAGTTGATTGAAACTTCATCTGGTTCATGTATTTTTCATTCTGTGAAATGTCATTCAAAGAGACATAAGATCAACAGATTTCCTCACCTGCAGGTAGTCAGACTGGATAGCGCTGAGGAGGTGCTCCTTGCTTAGCTCGTAGAGAACATTTGAGGTAACAACCTGACTGAACTCCTCGCAGAGGAAGTGCATGGCTTGCCTGTGGACCCACTTAGAGCCATATGGTTGGGAGCTCCACTTCAGGATGGGAACAAGGGAGTCCAGAGACAAACTTTCAATGATAATGTCCTCACAACCTGAAAGAACGAGACAACAAATGATTAACAATTTATTCATTTATTTATTTATTTTTAAATGTATTTTTTGGGGCATTTTGTGCCTTTATTGATAGGAGAGAGACAGTGGATAGGCTTGTGAAAGGGGGTGAGAGAGCAGCACTCTCCAAACTGGCCACAGGCTGGATTTGAACCCGGCCCGGCAGAAGTATGTATATGGGACGTGCTCAGCCGCTAGCTACTCCGCCAAACCAGCACCCCAAATGATTAACAGTTTACAATTCAGTAAGTCCTATTATAAACACAGATGTTTAATGCTCTAGAACGAATACAGCATGAAGTAATAAGCAATAAAATACTTCAAAGTTGAAAAAAATACAGAAAAGTAAGTGGATACAAGAGGCAACTCCGTCGACTCTGCCAGACCATCAGTGGTTTTGACTCGTATTCACTGACCCGGGGTGTCTACCTCTGGTAGCCCCCACATCCTCCTTGCAGCGTTTCCTAAATCAGAGCACATACCAGAACAGCAGGCAGTGGTTTAACTCTGTAACACACCAACCCACAGAAATGCCTTTGATACCTTGATGTGTTTCAGTCTCAAGCTGCCTCCTCTTAACCGGGACGTGTAAACACAGCAGCCTGAGGAAATGTGCTGCCGGTGCAGAACGCACACACATTTCCTTAAGTATACACACTGAGGAAAATAATTCATACATTTGTAACAAAAAGCCACCAATGCTTAAAGAAGTTTTTACCTGCTGTTAAGGCTATCCTAAATGTCTAAGATTCAAATATTGAGCCCATAATGGTCCTCAAACGTCAAGTTGTTTCAAGACAGATCCATCGAAGCAATATTAAACTCTTAGATTAACATATGATTGAAGAGGTCAAGCTTTGAATCCTGAGCGTGAAAATGCAGCCTTGGCTCCTATTTCCATCCTCTCTCTAATCAATAAGGTTTAATACCTAACGGACGGTCATTGAGATAAAGCCAGACTGACTGACGTCCAGTGAGAGCTTCTCTCAAGTGAAACACAAGTGTGCCAGCTTCCTCATTCCAGGATGTCCTGTCTGTCAGCTCATAAGCTGGGCCAGCAGCAGTGCTCCTCCTCTGGGAGACTCTTATCTTAAAACTTGAAGATCTAAGCTTCCTCTCCACCCCTCAACCACAACTTTTGAGAGTCCGCTTTGGGACACTGAGACCAGACTTCAGAGGGACGGCTCTGGTGGTGCTATCAAATCTGAAGTTTTAAAGTCACCTAAACAAAACTCACTTTCTGAAGACGAACACAGACACATTCAAGCAATTAAGTTAATGCATGTAAAAATAAATTCAATACAGATAACACGATTACTGAATTAGTCTGATTTTATTGATTTGAGACAAGAGCAGTTGTTGATTCTGCCTTTCAGTTGAATTGCCCTGATTGATTCTTGCTGATTTTCTGCATGTAGGCCTGCATAGGTTTTATGCCAACAGTTTTTCAAGCATGGCGCTCCTGGTATTCAGTGCTGTGCTGTGTCCACAAATATTTCATCTAGTCACTGGTGGTTCTGCTCATGCGGGACAGAACATAGCCACAGACATTGCTTCATAAACTGTTGTGGTCTATTTGAATAATCAAACTACACATAAAACCACTTTTGTCCACTGTCTGCCACGACAGCTTCCTTTACTTATCGCTCTTGTTTGCTGCCTGTTGCCAGAGTTGAACATCACTGTAACGTAATGATACCTAAGTAGAGCATTGAAAAGGAAACCACTTAGCATAAAGGCAAATCATATAGTTTCCTCACGCCAGTCTCTATATCTCTACAGGATTTTAGGATCTGTTTTTATACAAAGGCCAACAGAACAACTGAACCCCTTGATTGGGCTTCATGATATTCTATTTTTTTTTAAACATTTATGGCTTTCCACAAGTGCCAGCTGCAAACCAAGAAGTCTGCTGCTCACTCATATACAGTAGTGTTTTGTGATGCATCTGGATGGAGAAAAGCTTTTTCCTCTCCATTTTTAACCAAAAATTAAACTTGTTTTCCATTTTCCAGAATATGTAATCTATTTAGGGTACACATCTCCACATTTTAATTCCCCTTTAAATTAAATTAAATACCAACTTTGCTAATATTCTATGAAAACTCATCTGTTTCTTTCATTCAAGTTCTTATTTAAATATGCTTTACTCAAAAATTTCTACACACTTTAATATCATCTTTTCAACCAAAACAAAAAATATGATGATTTTTTTTAAACAATACTTCCATGTCTGCGGTGACCCTATACTAAAATTTTGCTAGTATTTTGACCTGTGTGAATCCAAAGCCTCAATTTGCACGTCTGAAAATAGTGTCTGTCCATCAAGGTGTACAAGAGGAATATGATCACTTTTTATCCATCAGCTGACTACTCCATAAGTCTGTTGAACGTCCTTTGCAATATGCAATATAATATATGAAACTTAAAAAAAAAAAAAAACATTGCATGGCTTCATCACAAGTGGGGCAAACAAACGAAATGAAAGCAACTCAGTTTCAGAGAGTTTCAGCCTCTATGTTTAACACTATACCTGCGTTTGCGTTAAAGCGAACTTACATAAATTCATAGAGGGTTGTCTTTGTGAACACTGAGATGGCATAAATTATCTTAGGGTAGGTCATACTGCAGATTCAAGCAGAAAAAATGGTTTAAGAGAAAAAAGTTAGAGGGACTGGCTAAACATTTTTCGGTGATTATGAACCCTTGAGCATCCCTCTAATTTCCTATGAGCCAAAAACGTAAATACAACAAATATGCTATAAAAATGGCCATAGGCATACATTAAAGGAGGTTGAGGCATTGCTGTTGATTAGAGCCTTGGATATGTGAAAAAGTAGTAGCACACTGATTTAATTGCATCAGCATTTTCTATGTAGTGTCAGATTTTAAGTTTGGCTCCCTCAGAGGACCCTCAAGCCAAAAATGTACAAGCAAAAACACTGCTATAAAATCATCATATATCAACATTTTTCTCTGCATACATCTCTTAAACCACTTCAGTTCTGCTCTAAACTATTACATTTTCAATCATTTTCAGGATTTGAACCCTTTAAATGTCAGTTGCCACGAGTTTTGTGTTCAAATCATCATAAAAAACATGACAATTTTCGTATGAATATAAGTATACGAATGTTTTTGTTCCACTGATTGCTGTTGTCATCTGTGCTTTTGCCACTCAGGGCTGGTGTACCACTCACTCACTGTGACCGTTATGTGTGCACTCTTCATTAACATGTAAGCTATGTAGCAATCTGTTATTTTCTCATATATATGTAACATAGTTCTGTAGCTTTAGGCATGACTTCTTGGCTGATGTTTCTATAAAATGTAATTTTTGCTTTCTTTCACTCATGTTAGCTTTCTGTGTAATATATTACTTCTGATCTGAACTTTTATCTAATAAGTTTCTAAATTTCTGGAAACTACTGATAAATAAAATAACAGAGATTGCTTGGTTCCAAACACAGTATGTTTATATTCTAAAGTATTTAATATTTTAACAACCTTTAAATGATTTTTTTTTCCTCACAGATACAATACACAGTTTCTTTGAGGCACCTTAAATTGCTTGAAGCAGAAATAAGGGGCAGACACCCACAGCATTCTGAACCAAGAGAGGGAATCGAGCATCATTAAGAAGACAGCTGAAGTTGAAATATTGACCTGCGCTCCTCGCCTTGTTTATCTGCCATAAACAGGCTGAGTGAGGGAATGGATTTTGAACATGTGTGCCTCGGCTTACACCAGCAGTCCCTGTGCTGTCGATCTACTTAGAAGCACTTCTGTTCCCATCACCTTTGCATCTTTGCCCTCCCTTTAGAGGCAGACCCCAAAGGCACACATGCCCAAAAGCCAGACAAATCCCACTCCCTACCCGGGGGACCTGTGGCACCGGGAAGCAAAACAGCACTGCTCTGTGTTAGGCCATTAGAATTCACAGCCACAGCCAGGCTTTTTTAAAGGCAGCACTTTTATTATGAGCCGGAGATTCGAATCAGCAGCATTATATCTAATACTGACCACCCCTCCCCTCCTCTCCACGGGTGGGACACCACATTTACTGGAGCTTAGGCGACTGACAAGAATATCAACACAACAGCAGGAGCAGAGGCTGTCAGCTCCACATTAAGACTACCTTTGCACGACATATGGATTCTGTCCTGCTGTTATTATTTGGGTACTGAGTGTTTATGAAGCACACAGACTCCAAAACCACTTTAGCCACACTAAAAGGCCTGTAAACAAGGCTGTGTGCGTAAATTATGTCCAATGATTGCTCAAGGGCTTCAGTCAACACGCTCCAAACACAAACTACAGCACTGAAAGCATCAGTCAGTCAGCAAGGATGGAGGAAAAGGAAATACAGAGAAAGCACACGGTGGAACCACACCAGCTGGCTATCATCTCTGCGGTGCACTTGAAAAATTAATAAGGCTTTTAATATTGGCTGCTATTTGAGTGAGATAGAGCCATAAAGGGATACACAAACTGAAAATTAAAAGGAGAGTGGAATGACAGGGAGCTAAAATGCTCTACCATAAACCTCCATGACACAAAACGTCATGCAGAGGGGTGGCAGCCGAGGAGCACAACAGGGGGAAAACAGTGTGACAGATGAGAGGGGGGGGTCTCCTTATGAAACCTCCAACATAAGCCCCTTAGCTGCCTCCCTGAGACACACAGCTGATACTGGCATCTACTGCGATTTGGATTTCTCAGTTCATAATCACACTATGCTGGGATGATCTGACAGTCTGAAGTGCGGGGAGATCTTTTACAAAACTTTATTCCAAAAAGAAGTTGGGCATGATGTAATATGTGAATAAAAAACAGAGCACAGTGACTTGCATCTTCTTTGAACATTTGTTTGGTAGAATACAGCGCCTGGACAAGGTATTTCTTCCATAGATTAAAAAACTTTAAAACTTGTTTTAGAAGCCCACTGTGAGTTTTACACCAACAACACCTTTTAAAAAAGTTGGGACATTGGTAACATGAGGTGGAAGAAGCTGCAGTGAAACAACTGGTGGAACATTTCACACTTATTGAGGCGGAGTACCAATAATAAGTGTTATGATTGGGTAACAGAGTAGAATGCATCCTAGACAGAATGCTTGTATTGTAGGTTAAGATGAGGAGGGGTCTGGCACTCTGCGAGACTGTACAAAAGATAGAGTAAGAATTATTATGCTCTGGAAAATGTATCGTTGGATTAAAACTCAAAAAAGGCAAATAATTAGGGATGGAAATTGACACATTGTTATTGATACCAATTCTGCTAATGATTCTGCTTAATGGTCGAAATCTTTAACGATTCCCTTCTCGATTCCTGCTGATTGACTTTGCAGAAAAAGCAGGCCTTCTTCAAGTTTTCAGTGGCAGCAATGTCAAACACATGGCACTCCTGATAATAAATGCCATGCTGCATAGATAAATGATGAAGCAAAACGTTGGAGTCTCTACTCACTGAAAGTTGTGCAGTAAACGTCTTTTGGCCAAAAATGAAACCGCAATCTTAGCCACTTCTCTCCCGTCTCCTATGATTTTTAAATCCTTTGTTGTCATGATTGCCTCTGATCAATGTGGGATTGAGTTGCAAAGAGTGCAGAGCAAAGTGAAATGAATTGATAGGAAAAGAGAATAATGCCATCAGTTCTTTCAGCAAAGTGTTATTGAATCTTCAGTGAAATTGGTTTTCAATTCCCATCTGTACAAATAAGTTCACATAAATTATAACAATTTCTCAGTTAATCTTACTGACACATTGTCTTTAATTAAACCTGATCTTCGAGCCAAAGTATGTTCTTTTTGCCTTGATTTTACTCGAATTGTTTGGTCAAATGCACAAGTAACCCATGCCATAGGCACTAATACACCCTCACAATACTGGCTTTGGGGGTCTTGATGGTCTCATTCCTCTTTGAGGCCTTTGCAAACCATACACAATTATCCACACCAATATTTCACACAAAACTACTTTCCTATAGCACAACACAAGCATTCACACCAGTGAAAATACAGAAAATAGAGGGCAAAATGTTATTTTATAAGAAAATAGTTATTTATATACATTTCTGAACAGAAAAAATGTTTTAGTGGTTGAATGTTCTGTTTAAGTATGAAAAGGTGAATTCAATTTGAAATTCCTCTTCAGTAAAAATACTCATAATATTCATGTGATAATACTCTAAGTGACAAATGCAAGTAAGAAATTCTGCTCTTACACTGCAAAGAACATTTGGTCGATGGCTGTTGTCTATTTTTTATTAAATAAACTTAAAAAATATGAACCTGTCCTTTCTTTATTTAAGTTTGAATCTGAACCTGACCTGGCAGGACGGGACAAAGCTATCACCCGTGAACAGACAAACCTGGGGGACATAGCAAGAAGAATCTGATTTGCCAATCACTAAAATCAGATTTATTCACTTTTGTGCAGTGTCCCAACTTTTTTTTTAGTTTAAATGAAAGAAAAACTTTCCAGAAGAGTAATAAGACATGGACACAAAATAGACAGTGACTTGGACAAAATGACATCAGGCCGACCTCAACCATCTCGTCACATTCCACAATGAGGTTTCAAGGGAACTGATTAGAGCAGCGCGGCACAGTGGGAGAGGGATGATAGGGGATAAAAATACCTTTGAGTAGGGGGTTGCTGATGGGGGGGTGGGGGGTGCAGGGATGACACTATTTGCCTGCTTGTCAGCTTAAGGTGCCAGAGTGACCCTGAAAGAGACACTGAGCCGCAGGGTGGGAGGTGGTATCTAACCAGCTGTGCGCATGGTGTTAGTGTACGCTGCTATTCAGATCGCTGCATGTCTGAAAACTGTGATAGATTCTTTGCCTATAAGTCAATACAGTGATTAGAGCAGCTGCCCAAAACTAATCCTGTGGTTTGGAAGGGTTTTATACACAAGTATGGAAACTACCGCAGAGAGGATTGTGTGCAAGAAATGTTTTGCATACTGCTTCCCCCTTTGGACATATGTGGAAGTGCTTTGTTTAAATTTAGCTATGAAACATTGACATCCTTGTGTAGAGCGGTATTGTGC
Organism: Scarus forsteni; assembly: GCA_036419115.1. NCBI lineage: Eukaryota > Metazoa > Chordata > Actinopteri > Labriformes > Labridae > Scarus > Scarus forsteni. The sequence continues at coordinate 32,923,765 of JAZDUH010000451.1, forward strand.
ATGACAGATGTAAAGATGTAATGCACAATGATACACATACAAAATTCTCAGAGCAAGAACATACACAGAATATTTTTAATGTTTTACACTCAGTCTCATTTGATAATGACAGTGTACTCAGGGTGAGCCACCAGGGTAGTTTCATTAGTGCCAAAGTATAATTACTAAACTTAATGTAGGCGTCCGTGACCACTTTCGATCGCCCAAGAGTGTGTCAGGTAGTTAATCAAGTTTCAAATTAAAATCACAATTGTGGCTTCCCATAATTATGAATTTAACATAATCATGATCCAGCAATAACTTCAGAATACCGCGTTATACTAGTTTTGCCATTGGATTTGTCAGGTGTGTTGAATGATGTGCAGCAAGAAACAGCATCTGCCCTGTGCCTTCCACCAAAACACTTTTCATTTTTTTTGTTAGTTTGATGTACTTTTTAATGTGTTGAATACAACAATGAACTTTCTTAGACTCCAGTGCATTAAGACCTATCCTTCTAATCCCCTGGCACATCCCTGAAATAATTCAGTATAGTTATATCTATCTATCTATCTATCTATCTATATATATATATATATATATTAGTGCTGTCAGACGATTAAAAAAATAATCTAATTAATTACTGGATTTATAATTAATTAATCTAATTAATCACATTTTAATCTCATATCTGCTTAAAGTACCTAAATAAAGAATTTGAATTCTAGGATATTATAAAACTGTAGTGCATGACTAATCAAATGAATACACTAAGAGGTGAAGATTTGTAAATCCACATTTTTATTGGTGACTAAATAAAACCAAAGTCAGGGCAACTTGTCCAGAAAATTCTAAGCTCAATCAGGCAACTCAAATTACACTTTAAGTGCGTTTCATAAATCAAATTCAAAATAAGAAAAAGGTCGAGGACATCCAGCAAAACAATCAGGCCTGATGCATTATTAAAGAATGTAGTACAAATATAAATAAATAAATTCAAAAATAAAATAAGACTAAGTCTTAAATATGCCATTCCTGTTGTCACCTGGGCTTTGTTTGGTTTGACTAAAGACGCATGTGTGAAGTGACGTGCCACTGCCATGTACGGGTCCTCCAGCTGGCCAATACTAAAATGTTTATGTGCTATGATTAATCTTGCGATTAATTTTTTTAACGCATTAATTTGCGGTGTAATTAATTAATCTAATTAATGCACTGAAGTGACAGCCCTAATATATATATATATATATATACATACATATATATATACATATACATATATATATATACATATATATATATATGTGTACATATATATATATATATATGTATATATATATATATATACACATATACATACATACACACACTCAAAGGAATATCAGAGTATCTAGAGAAACAGAAACAGGTAGAAATGCTGCTTGAACCAGCACTGTGAATGGGGCTTAAGTCTATCCACTGTCTATATTGTCAACATGCTAAAGGCCCAAACAATATCTTGAAAAAGAAGAAGATACCTAGTGAAGTCACTTAAGTCCATGTAAAACATTGGTGCAAGCATGCAAACAAATTGAGAAAAAAATCTTTATGAAAACTTAAATAATGTCAGATAACTCAAGTTTGAATGCTTAATATCTAACAAACTTTTTTTTTAAATGTATTTTTTGGGCATTTTGTGCCTTTATTAATAGGAGAGAGACAGTGGATAGGCTTGTGAAAAGGGGTGAGAGAGTAGGGGAAGACACTCAGCAAACTGCTTACAGGCCAGATTTGAACCCAGACCGGCAGAAGTATGTATATGGGACGTGCACGGTTGCTAACCACTCTGCCAAACCAGCACAATATGTAACAAACTTTATAAAAAATGCACACATTATATAATAAATTTATTTAAAACACCTAATAAGCAAATCTGATTAATAAACTGCTCAGTCGGATAGCTGTCTTTACCATGAAATACAGTCACATATGCAAGCACTTTATCCAATCTGCCAGAAGTTTTCAACACACAAAATTAAACAAAGCAACAGAGAGGAGAGGTAGACCTGAGTGTAAAGGCATTGACGTGGAAATAAGACATCATAATTCAATATGTTAATCCAGCAAAGACGACATCAGCTCCAATGACTCTGAGGGAAAAGCTGACAAAGTAATTTATTTTGCTGCCATTTAGTTTCTATATTGTTCATTTATATCTTATACTTATTATTATGTTACAAAGCTGATTTCAGAGGCTGTGTACAAAATTTCTATTGCACCTGTAAAGTCCTCCACATGTACAAATGGCAATAAAAATCTATTCTATCCAATTAAATGTGTATCACTCCAACAGAATAATAATTTCACAAGTTTGATGACTGAGTGTCGCATATGCAGTGAACTATCAACCAAAATTTTTAAAACAGCATTTGAACAGAAAATATGCAGAGACTCAATAGATCATGTCTCAGCAGCATCTTCACAGTAAAAAGCCTCTCAGCCAGAGAGAAACTGTTGAAGCAGAGCAAAGCCAGAGGAGATGTCCCGGGAGGGCTTTGACTGGAACAGTAACTTTAACAGCTTCAATGGAGTTTGGAAGATACAACAAGCTATAATTAAAAAAGTTTGAAAGTAATGAATATTATTTTCACTTTGTTTCAAGCTGAAGTTTTTAACCACAGGCTTATTCCACTACTTTGCAGAGGCTGTCACACTGGAGCTTTATATCACCAATTTGACGATAAAACAATCAAATTCATCATCATGGCTTTATGTAATACAACATGGCTGAAAAATCTATCGATTAAAAAGATTGATTTGAATTATTTTCTGCAGAAGATATGTGCTTATATATATTTATACATACATAAGCATATATACAGACCTGATCAAAATCTTAAGACCAGATGAAAAATTGCTACAATATGCATTTTGCACATTTGGACCTTAATGAGGTTTTAAATAGAGCTACAATATGCAAAAGCAAGAAGGTGGAATGTGACAAAAAGCACTTTGAAAAAGTAATTTATTGAAAACAACAAGTAAAATGAAATAGGCTGTTTATCAGCTGATCAAAAGTTTAAGACCATTGCACAAAAAATTACAAAAAACTCTCCAAACCAGAACAAAAAATGTTTCTCAGTAGGACTCGGTAATGAGTAGCTCCCTCGTTCTTGTCAATCACTTCAAAAATTCGTTTGGGCATGTTTGATGTGAGTGTTTCCAGGGAGTTTTTGGGAACATTTCCCCAAGTGGTGAAGATGGCTTCATGAAGAACATCAACTGTCTGGAACTGATGGGCATTTTTATAAACTTCCCTTGTCATACATCCCCAAATGTTCTCTATGGGATTTAAATCAGGGGCACATGCGGGATGGTCCAAAAGAGTGATGTTATTCTCCCTGAAGAAGTCCTTGGTCAAGCGAGCATTGTGAACTGCAGCGTTGTCCTGTTTAAAAACCCAGCTGTAACCACACAGACGAGGGCCCTCAGTCATGAGGGATGCCCGCTGCAACATCTGCACGTAACCAGCCGCTGCTTGACGACCCTGCACCACCTGAAGCTCCAGTGTTCCACTGAATGAAAAAGCACCCAGATCATGATGGACCCCCCTCCACTGTGCTGTGTAGAAAACATCTCAGGTGGGATCTCCTTGTCATGCCAGTAACGCTGACGCCATCTGGACCGTCAAGGTTACATTTTTTCTCATCAGAGAATAAAACTTTTTTCCACCTTTCAATGTCCCATGTTTGATGCTCCCTGGCAAAGTCTAAACGGGCAGTTCTGTGGCGTTGAAGGAGACGAGGTCTTTGAATTTGTTTTTTGTTTCTGAAACCCTTTTCCCGCAGATGCCGTCTGATGATTCTTGCGCTGCAGTCGGCACCAACGGACCTTAATTTAGGTCGAGGACCACTCTGTGTCTTGACGGACAGCCAATCGGATCCTCCGGCTCAGTGCAGGTGTAATTTTTTTGGGTCTACCACTTGACTATTTTGTTCCATAATGCTCAGGATCTTTCAAAAAATTTAGAATGACTGTCTTACTGCGTCCAACCTCAGCAGCAATGGCACACTGCGAGAGGCCTTGCTTATGCAGCTCGACGATCCAACCACGTTCAAGAAGAGAAAGCTTGGTAGCACTTTACTTTAGAGGTCCGCAAATTTCATTGCACTTAGGTAATAATTAGACAAAGTTTTTTCCTTTTTCTTTGACATTTCATGAGAATTTGGTGAAAATTAGCACATAACTTCTCTTAAACAACGTCCAAATTCATCGTTGCAAGTCACAACTGGTAGGTTCCTTTTTTTCCAGTTTCTTTGAAATATACTCCGAATTGATAGGTAAGAAAGTGACGATAAGCAAATAACTTATTTGAAATTAAATCACAACCCACCACAAAATGTTTTTAGAAGTATCCCAACATTTCTGCTGTTTCCAGAGAAGCAGGTGTAAATATCTGCATAGTTCTTGAATACAGAAGTTAGGTTCATTGTTTCCTGTGATAATTACCTTTGAAATGTGAAGTGAATAATTCAATTTCCCAATAAGCAGTTGATAGTTAGCTATTTGTTATTTAATTTCACCAAGTTCTTTAGTACCACGTTTGTTGATATGCATATTTGAGATCACATGCAAAATATTATTATTGTAAAGAAGTTTTTTGCTAATTTTCTCCAAATTCTCATGAAATTTTGGGGGTAATTTCAAAGAAATAAGAAAAAACTTTGTCTAATTATTACCTAAGTGTGATGAAATTTGCGGACCTGTAAAGTAAAGTGTTACCGACAGCTTCTTAGCTTTAGCCATCAGGAGGGCATGACTGTGTGAATGCCTGACAGAAAATGAAAATTTTGAGCAGATTTTGGCTTTAATAGCCTGTGGTCTTAAACTTTTGATCAGCTGATAAACAACCTATTTCAGTTTACTTGTTGTTTTCAATAAATTACTTTTTCAAAGTGCTTTTTGTCACAGTAACCCTTCTTGCTTTTGCATATAGTAGCTCTATTTAAAACCTCATTAAGGTCCAAATGTGCAAAATGCATACTGTAGCAATTTTTCAACTGGTCTGAAGATTTTGATCAGGTCTAGCTGTATATATATATATATGTATATGTATATATATGTGTATATATATATATATATATATGTATATGTGTATATATATATATATATATATATATGTATATATATATATATATGTATATATATATATATGTATATATGTATATATATATATATATGTATATGTGTATATATATATATATATATATATATATATATATATATATATATATATATATATATATATATATATATATATATATATATATATATAGTGTCTTTTTTTAAACCTATCTATGTGTACAAATTAGATTTTTTTCTTGACTTACTCCAATTGTAGGGTGTTGCAATGTTCGGATATATAAATACTAAAAAAATACAGTTATCGTGATGGTAGGCCCTTTCAGGTTTTGTAAAAACCCATGTTTAGGCTTGTCATTTTTTCTTGAATGACACTGAATATTGATCAGAGTTTCATGTTGATATACTGTAAAATAGCTCAGCTTTCAGTGTTCATGTAGACAAACCTTCCTACATTTGAACCACATAGTCAACATTTAAAGAAATGCACTTCAACTTTGAGAGGGAAATTCTGCTTAGTTTGTGAACATATTCGGATAACAAAGGCAAAACTAGATTCATGTAGTTTTTGTGTAACTTGGTGTTTTATTTTTTAAGAGGGACAAAAAAAAACGGATTTTTTTTTTTGTCGTAGAAGAAAATCTGTGATTCTATATTCAAGCCATATGGCCCAGCCCTACAACATGGTGATAGGATACCCACAGTGTTGAGTCACTCACCCTATCTGGATTCGCAAAGTCACGATAAGTAGGCCAAATGAGATACTGTTTATTTGCATTTAAATAGACTGCCTCAAATGTTGCACGTCGTAAAGGTCATTTTGACAGAAGAGGAGCTTTGTTTTGGAGGTTTTGGAGACTGGTCAGAGCTTAGGCATGCAGCTCTGAAGGAGAGGGCAGTGACAAACTGACTGACATGGTCACACTGTGACTGTAATGTTTGGCATTTGCAGGGGTCATCCTCAAACAGTAGCAGGAATGATAAAGACAAACGAGTAAGGAAACAGACAAGCGGTGATGAGTTGTAAACAGAAATTCTGCACGTATCAGACGGTAAGCTGTCTTCCTGTGAAGACCCAGACAAACCCTCCAGCATATCTCTGTCTGTGAGTGGCAGCTGCAGCACTAACGCTCTTCAGAAGCAGCCAATCTGTTTAACACCAGCTTGTTCTTTACAACCATACTGCACATATGCCACCATATGCATATTTTAGTCACAAGGCAAGGGAAGGAATATTAATGTATGCATATTTTCATGTTGGAGACACATTTTATAAATGAATGAAGAGAGATTAATGCTGCCTTGGGTTTGGCAAGGCAAAAATTAATTGAAAAGTCCAACAAGTAATGACAAAATTATAATCACATTATTGAATCCATAGAAACCGGCATTATAATCATGACAGTCAAGAGGGATAAATTAACTTCTAAATTCACAGTGACAGCAATTAAAAATGTAACAGTTAGTATAAAGATTTTCAACAGTTTGTTCAAGCCATGAACTCTGACATTTGAAACAAACCTAATATTGATTTTTAAGCAGAATCATATTGATTAAGGTTCATCAATACATGCACTGTGGTCTTTTCCTGTTCTCAAGCAATGCTGGATGAAGACTCACTGTTTCTCTTTCAGTGTTGTTAAAAACAGTTTATATTCTGCCCTAAGCCATATACTATGAGACTGTTAAGTCCTATCTTCTTTTTCAAAACCAGCGATCTACTGGATACAAGTCCCTATGACAACTGGGAGACTGATCATTCTCAGAACTGAAGAGACCCAGAAAAGCCCCCTTTTCCAAGCTGCATAACTGAACTGGGTGCATCAGCTTTGACTGAAAGACTGTTAAATATGCAGCAGGACAGAAAAGACGAAGATCTTCCTTGAATGTATCTTGAATACATAAATACATCTGGATGATGCTATAATGAAAAAAACCCTATAATTAAATAATTAACTTTTTTAGACTCTTACTAACCATTAATTGAAAGGTGAGGGATTTTTTTTGTTCTTTCCTGACTCTTTAAAACCACAGTGATGAAATACTGTCCCTTCTTTGAGACGGTTATGGGTGCAGGATGAGAGAACATAAATTAAGTTGTAAAGACTTCTTATGTTAAAAAAATGTCATAATGATTTGAAAAAATTGCGATCACTGAAAAGATATCCAAGATGGCGCAAGCTCTGCTGCGACAGCACTGACTGCACCCTACGTTGTATGATGTCCTTTGTCGTTTGCTGTTGTCTGTGAGATGCAATGTTGTTGTTTGTTGCTATCCCTTTGTAATGTACAGTTGGTGGAAACGAATTTCCTCTCTGGGGACCAATAAATCTAAATCTAAATCTAAATCTAAAATATGCCTCTAATCATTGTGCAGGTCACTTATCACCTTTCTCAACTTTTGGAAAGGGAACACCAACATCTGACTAACCTACTGAACCAAACCGAAGTGAGCGGCTTGCTGCAAATGCACCATGAGTGCAGAGCAGTCTGGATACCACGCTTCCTACATTTAAAGAAGACTTTGGTGCACTGATTTGTAAAAAACTTGAAGAGTGTTGGCTGACTGAAGAGATCTCCTCAAAGACCTACGGCAGGCTTTGGATGTGTTCTTTACAGCTATCACCTCGAGCTGAGAGCTCATCAACTGTACTATGACTAGCAGGATGCAAACTCAAATGGTGAAACTTGATGGCACACTTTGATAAGAGTGACAAAGCTGCACAGAAACGGCACGCTATAAACTTTGCTTTATGCAATCAAACTAGACGCATCAGAAGACAGTTTAAACCTTTTTCTGTTTGGGTGATCGCTAAAAGGGACTACATCTTATAATCCAGATATACAGACGTGCTTTAGTGTAATTTTTTAATAGCCTAGCCAGCACAAGCAAATTCCTTTCATATTTAGTTGTATACAATTGATTCCGTGTGTATGTACTTAATCAGCAAGAGGGTTTATAACCTACCTTGAGCCAGCATGCTGAACTCCAAGAACAGAGCGATGTGGTAAAGCTCCATGGCCTCCTCAGTCCGTGTACTAGCTCCACGACCCCCAGAAACCAGGGCTTGGACCTCACCGAGACTGCCTGCTGAGGGGCTCCCTCGCAACACCAGTCCAAGCTCCACAGCGTCTGTGTACATGCAGTGGAGTATAACCTGCACGTATTTCCGTGGGATGATAGACTCGTCCAAAACTATGCGTGTGGGTGTCTGCAGCGTGCGCTCTGTCATCTCCTCTCCTGTGCGGATGCGCCTCTGCAAAAGGTTCCTAAAAAAAGGAGAACGTGCAGAGAGGATAGCTTTATGGGCCCTGAGGTCCTCATCTGGGGTGCTTGGGCATCCAGTGCCACCTGAGCTCCCCGTCGGTGCAGCAGCCACAGCACCACGCTCGTTGCAGCTCTCTACCATCTCAGAGTCTGAGGAGAAGCTGAGCAGGGCGTCGTAGTAGCACATGAAGTCAAACAAGCCCTTCATATCAGCCTCCAGTGAGTTGGGGGTACCAAACTCTTCACTCAGCTGCACCAGAACATCCACGTTTTGCAGCCTGCTGTCCTCAGCTACACCAACCCCAAACTCTCCTGTGTAAAGGTAGTGAAGTAGGGCGGAGAACATGGGAACATCAATACCTGCTGTATCGATGTCCATTAGAACCTCAGCCCCAAAGCCAGGCGATGAGGACAGCAGAGTCTTGAAAAAAGGGCAGCGGGCAGCCAGGATGGCCCGGTGAGCTGGGAAGCAGGTACCTTGGAAGATGAGGTCCACATCAGTGCAGTACTTGTGCTGGTAGAGGGCAGCCAGATCCCGAGCCAAGCTGGGTGCCTCGGCACGTGCCAAGCTGGCCTGGAAGCTCAGCTCTTTGAGGGCCGCTGTTCCCTCATATTCTTCCACCAGGGCATTTGTGTCTCGGACGTCCCAACCCGATAAAAGCTCACGCATCTGCCGTGCATGATCTGCTGAGCGGCTGGACTTCCTCCGTTTGATGAATCTCCGCTTGAGGGTCGCCAGTCCAAGGCTCTTCTTCTTCCTGTCTGCGGGCCGCTCATGGCCATGCTCCAGGCTGTACAGCTTCGACTCCCAGCCATACCCCTGCTGAGAGTAAGAGGATGTTCCTGGAAGCACACAAAAGACAGAAGAGCATTACTATAACTGCACTTTGTGTTTTTAAGGAAGAAAGGTGGGAAGGACAGATAGAAACATTGGATAAATATACAAATAACAGATGGCTGAATGGATAAATAGTTTACTGATCCTAAGAAAAAAATCCCAAAAGAGCAAAAAAATATAGCACTTCATAATCCTATAAATATGGCAAGATAATGTTGCAAAAATGATACAGAGATAAATTCGATGTTTCATTAAATGTGTAGTGTTTATAAGTATTTTTTTACAATAATATATTTTTGATCTTTTACATTTAATATTTTAGATTTTCAAAAAAAAATACTCAAAAACATGCTTTTGAGTATTTGTGGCTTTTGATTCTAGGTTTTATAGCTTTGATTTATCTCCTGTTTATTGTCTAATATTTTTATTCATCTTCTTAATGTTATTCTTTTACTTTAGCTTTTCTGGTGTGCATCACTCCCCATTTCCTTCTTGACAGTTTAATTATAACTATTCCAGTGAAATACTACTTCACAATTTGATCTCTGCTGGGTGTTTATGAAAAGTGATTAATGCCACTATTCATAAAAATAATCCATGATTGATATTGATTTCATTTTTATAATCTTCTGTCAATCACTCTTCTGCCTCCATACAAAGCACGTTGAACTGAAATTAAATTTGTATGATATGCTCTAAGTAAGTTTGTCTGATAATTGATCATTAGAACAGCCTAAGACTTTTGCACAGTGCTGCATATGCACAGGAATTTGAATGTGATATTGCACCTACATTTGCTATTAATCATAGCATTAGGATATTTTACAGCCTCACTGTTAATACAGACATTTGTGTTTACATTATTTCCTTATGTCTCACATATGCTTCAAACCAAGGTAAGCATACGACTTCCACATTTCTTGTTGTTTTGATTTATTTAATCTTTTCTAGCTGTTAAATGGCAGTTTTAGCCTGTATCAACTAATGCATAAAAAGTACAGCAAAGCAGAACAGCAACAATATATTACTGACTTAAAAAGGTTATGCGAGTGGGGCCTTTTCTTTCATAACCGAAAAACCAGTTCACTCTTGATGGCACACTGGGAGAAACACAATCTGTCCCTTTGCACCCTGCAGAGTGGCCAGCTCTTTCAGGCCAAGCACACACTACCCTGACCCCGCTACCAAAGCTTTTGGATCCAGCTCAACAGAGGGAAAAAAAGGAAAGACGCTCTTCATTTTGTTTTGATTTAGAGCAAACTATGGTCATCCCAGACTTTAAGACAATGTTCCGCCTTGTACTTCTCAATGAACTTTAGTCCATTCGCATACTTGGACCCAATCAATTACAGTAAAAGGGCAGTTACCACTGGCTTGAGAGACAGGACTTGCACGTCAGAGGAAGCCCTGCCAAGGAGATCCTCTCTGCCCGCCCTTCTCTCAGCATCCATCACTGTGACCCAAATAGTAATCATTCTAACACTGAATCATCCGCAGCCCGAGCCAAGCAACCAAGCAGCTACAGTGAGGACAGGACAACCTCATAGGTCTCAGGGAATACAAGGATAGTTCTCTCCATTAACAACATTTTGACTTTTAAGATCATGTTTACAGAAAGCTCAGAGCCAAAGTCATCATGAAAGTGAAATAAAAAGTGCTTTTTCCCCCCAAGGACAGATGGATTTAATTTGATGTTTGAGTCAGTTTTCCCAACCTCTTTAAAATTGAGGGCTGCATTTAGGAGCAGAAACCAAAGACAGCAACAGATTATCATTAAGGGGCATCAAATTAGATTCCACTCTTTCGATTTCATACTTTTATCTCTTGAACAACCATAAACATTGCTTAAATCTAAACATAAAGAGTGAGCTCCTGTGTTTTCAGCACACATACACTGACATAACCCATGTTTCAGACCAATTTCAAATGCATGTCGCCACAATCTAACAGGTAGAATATGGTCTATAGTGAAGCTGTAATTTCTGAATACAGCATGAACACTGCTGAAATTACAGCAAAGCAAAAAAAAAAGATTCTGTAATAACATTCTGCAAAAAAGTAACAATCTAATAAATAGCCTTTAGCAGAAAGCAGGGCCAAAGTCATGATAGTAGATTAGCCCTATCCTGTCTGACAGGCTGCAGTCTTTTCCAAATAACATCAAAACAACATGGTGACAACAAACACAGACACACAGGTACATGTTGGGCAATTAGCTGATTTTAAAATTGGACATACTGTGATCTCTGTGCAGTGTTGCCTATCATTGAACTTAACAGGGCTGACACCCTCCTGGTGCTTGGTCACTTTGTTTGTTGATGAGCTCTGACCAAAATATCATTGGTTAGACATGTGCTACACTGCAGAGAGGAGCTTAATCAATTTATTGCTGGGGTGGGAAGAAGACCTTTAACTAATCTCTCTGTTATTTTAATTACATGTTCTTATACAGTGTCAGTGTCTCAACTGGCCTAGCTTTGGGGCCTATCATCATCTCTATAATAAGAGATCCTGTCTCAAAAAAGGCAACATGTGCAAATCCTTTCAATAAAAATGAAACAAAAATACAACCTCACATAGAAGCAGGACAAAAACGTGTTTAAAAAGGATTTAGTTAAACATCCCAAGACATAAAGACATAAAAGACATATAAATGCAAAGGTACCTTCGTTAAACCAAGGTAATAAAACAAAGTCCAGTCCTGAGGAATAACTAAAATGTAGAATATATGCTGGAAAATTTGAGTACAATAAAATACACTACGTTTTGCTTGAGCAACGGTACATGATTCTTTTTTTCGCTACAATTCTTTTCTCCAAGTACTTACTTGCAATGTACAGATATCAGCTCTGTGACCCACCACTCAAGGACCACTGGTTTAACAGACAGAAACCCAGCACAGCTGTCACTACATTGTTTTGTTGCTTGTCAATAAGAGTCCTCTTAAGCTGAAGACACCGTGAAGACAACAGAATCGATGCTACCCCACTCTGCTGCTTATCTGTTGTTTTAATGTCAGGACTTCAAAATGGAAATTACACACAATAAGTTCTACTTCTTACAGAAGGCAAGAAACTCGTAGTTATTTCATGCAAACAATTCAGCACTACACACATCCTCTGACAAGGAGGTTATGTTTTCTTTCCTGCTTTTGTCTGCTTGTTTGTTTGCCTGCCTGTCTGTCAGCCTCTGAGTACGTTAAGAGCGATTTTAGATAGAAGTTTCAGGGAATGTTGTTCATGGCAGAAGGAAGAGTATATACGATTTTGGTGGTGATCCAAATATGGATCTGGATCATCTGATGCATCATTGCACTAAAGCTGAATTCTTCACATCTCCAATAGTGTCTAAAAGTGTAAGCAATGCCTTGACAGAGATTTGTGGTCTCTGAACACTTCTAGCTCAATTCTACTTAAGATATCATATGAATAATGACACCCTCACATGATGTCACACACGTTTTCAACTGTGAGTGTAAACCAGGATCATTTGTAATTTCTTAATTTTTTTTTTTTTATTAATTGGACACAATAATAAATGAGGACACAAGTGCATAAAACACACCAAGCTCGCCTCAGGTAGGAGCAACACAATAGATAACTCCTTTCAGATGCTCCACTCTTTAAGTTACAAAGACAGTGGCAAAGAACAGACTTCTCTTAGCATAAATGACACACATTTTTATTCACTTATAGGAATAGAACTCACTTTAATAAAATTACTGAACCAAAACACTACTGAAAGTGGCAACTGTGATCCTGACATTTTCAGCAAATAGCACTGACTCGGTGCTTCTGTTAGGTTTTGACGCACAGATGTTTGGTGATAAAAATGTCTCGTTTCTTACTTCCAAAACTGCAAACTTACAGATCCCAACACATCAAAAATACATAACTGCTCATGTTTCTGTAGGTTTCTATCCACAGAGGTGTAGGGGAAAGGATTCTCCAAAATTACTGTATGTCATGTTAAGCGATGTTTTGGTTAAGACTGGGCTGTGTGTAATGTCTCAGGTGGTGTCAATTGGGGCTGGGTTCAAAAAATCAATTTAATCGATTTCCCTCTAAATGGTTTGTAATTGATACATAAAAAACAAAGATCGATCTTTTAACTTTGGTAGTTTTTTCTTCATTGGACGTGCAGAGAAGTAGCCTGTGTTATCAACCCTGATCAGCGTTTAGCACTGCTTTCCACTGAACACGTTTTCATGAGATTTTACTGCAAGCACTCAAACAAACATGGCAGAAACAGGTAGCACCATAACCCCCAAATTCCACTGGACGCGAAAGCTCTGCGCTGCGCAGCATCCTTGAAACGTTCTGCGGAGCACTTAGCTCCCATTGTAGTCTATCGGAAAAATTCCACTGCACGCGCTGCGGCGCGTCAGCGTTGCGTTGTTGAGGCGCCAGCATGCATCAAGGCGCGAGAGATACGCTTCAGGTCTATTTTCTGCGCGGCCGCTCCCAAACCTCGTAAAATCACTGCCGTTAAGAAAGCACCAGACAGGAAGTCACTTTCTGAAGTAACTGGAATTTTCAAAATAAAACACAATGCACGGACTCTTGCACGTAATTTTCCTCAATTGTTTCATTACGTCAAAACTGGAGGCACGAGCATCAGGTCAGCAGTCGGTCACAAGGTCCCAGAGGCAACACGGCACCATGGACGAAGAAAAGTGAATCGTAGGGATACAGAAATATATAAGATTGTATACATGACCCCATACATCTTTTCTACACGAATATGGGTGGATAGAGGCTGAATAACTCACGAAGCTGTGTGGTTGGGACCAGCAAAGGGACCTTAGATAAGCTAAGCAAAGTGTTGTTTATTTCTTTTCTCATTCTATAACACGTTTTATGAGCGTGTGACATCGCTATTCTCATGAGAGCGTGTGGCTCTCTGGGGATCAGCCCTCCCCCTATGGGCCTGTGCAACGCTTTCGTGTGCAGTGGAATTTGGGGGTAAGGGCACCACTGCTGAGCTTAAAAGCTGATGTTTAGATGTATTTTGGATTTAACAAGCACAAAGGAATAGATGAGTTGGACAAAAAACAAGTAATATGCAGAAAATGCATTAATGTATACCATTAATATGTGATTAATGTAACTGCTTTGGGTTCAATTCTTAATGTAAAAACTATTTTTACCTCCGCCAAGGAGGTTATTTTTTCGGGAGAGTTTGTTTGTCTGTCTGTCTGTCCATCTGTGAACAAAATAACTCAAACAACCATTGATGGATTTTGAGGAAATTTTCAGGAAATGTTCAGCATGGGAAAAGGAAGAACTGATTTAATTTTGGTGTTGATCTGGATCAGTGTCTGGCCGCCATGACGAAAAATGTGATATCTGTGAATAACTACTGAACTAAAATATGTATCATTATGAATCCAATTGCTAATGGTATGTTTTCATGGTCAAGGAATCTAAATATTTAGATGAAAGAAAGGTAGGACTAATATTTATGGTCAAAATCACAATATGGCTAAGGACTGTGGAGCTGGCGGAGGTCTGCGCTCTCCGAGTGCTTTTCTAGTGAATAATGTACCATTTCAAAAGATCACTTTCAAATTTACAGCATTATTTTAACTGATATCCCAGACTGAATAAATATCCAATTGAGCCATGAACTGAATCGATTTGAGACCTTGTAATATCAAATTGAATTGATCCAGAAAATCTGAATCGATACCCAGCCCTAGTGTCAATGCTCTAGAAGGCCCTTAAGCAGTTCACATAAATGACTCAATTTTTCTTCTATTTTCATTGACTGCAAAGTTGTTTTGTAGACATGAAATAAAATAACATATTCATGTGCCAGGTCCAAACTACTCAATGTTAACTTGACTCTTTCTGCTCTTCAGTTTTCCACATCAGTCACATGGCCTAAAGCTTAAATGCAGGTGAGTCAGCTATTATGTCAGAACAGTGAAATGAGGTTAAAAATAATTTACTATTGTGAAACATTTTTTTTTTAACTAAACTCACCAGTCAGGTTGCACTGGCCACACAATCACAAATAATGTACATTTTATTCCTCTAAATACTAATTACCTGGTTGATTAATGAGTGTACTGTCAGTGGACTGAGTTTCTTTGGTTGATGAAGGCCCTTGTTCTTCATAAATTCTATATTACAGGGAACAGTGGAATTATTTTTTAATGCAAAGTATGCAGTTCAAGAGCCCTCCTTGCACTCTGTGTGGTTGTTCAGGCAGGTTTATGAAATATAAAGAGAGTATAGCAAGACTTGAGCCACACAGTGTGATTTGTTGCAGAGGTGCATGGTGCCATTTTGGGTTCAAGAGTGCTGCTTCTGTCACTTCACTGCAGCACAGAGAGTGGAAATTCATGTTCAACAGTCAGCCCCTGACAGTGATAGTTTGTCATTTGATCACTAAAAATAAAAAGTGTCTCGCAGAGCTGTCACTGAGTTAGCTGTGCAAACGCTCACTAGGCTCTTAATCAAACCACTGATAAAAATACCCACCTATAAAAGTCTGTTGCGCCTGTGCATTTCCCCCGATTCGTGGGGAGCATGAGTGTGGATAGCTGGATCCATTGGCACCCATCCTCACTTCTCTTCACTTGCTATTTGGGGGTCCCCCCTCTTGCTGAGTCATTCTGCTCAGACGAAGGATTCCTCTCAGTCTTCAGCGGTGGGTCTGGTTGTGGATCTTCTGAAGTGTCCTCAGAGCCACAGGCCCAGCCTGCTGTGCCTGGAGAAGAAAAGCAGAAAAGGAGAGAGATGGATGCTTTTAGTTGAAGAATTAAGGCTTAATTGTTGCTGACTAATATTTCAGAGGAATTAAAGTTGATGAGCTTGGTCTTTTGGACTGTGTCGGAGATAATAAATATCCAGGGGTGCCAATGTTCAGGGGGCATCTATCACCATCAATAACAGTGTTTCTGACACATTGATTTAAGTGCAACTATGGATCAGAGCTGCCTTGGCCTGATATGTGTGCCAAACACTGTGCTGCAGCTAGATTTTGTGAGTGACAGTCTTCATCTAAAAACTTTGCTCAGGCTTATATCTGTAAACTTCACCTTGCCCTCAGAGCACAATGACTGACGGTCAATAACAAATCTATTTTATCATATTACAGAGACTTTCGTACAGACAATAAACACTGCAGTACATTAAAACTGCACTAAAATGTCACCAATGCTTGTGTGCCATACAGACATTTTAAAGGGGCCAGTGTGCTCCTTTTTGTTAATCAAAATCAAAAATTGGCAAAAACACTGGGCTCTTGGGCATCTTGTTTGTCACTGTGATAACAAGCAGGATTCAATATTGCTTAATCTTTATAAGGAACATATAAAAGTTTCCTTCCCCGGTGTCATGACAACCACTTTTTCTGTACAAGAAATATATATATGCATGGGTTTTATTAGGCAGCAAAAAAATATTAAGATACATTTTTGGTCTAAAATGCTCAGCCCTTAGTCACGTGTATTCTCTCTTCCTTGAAGGGGTGGACAAAGAGCTAGAGCATGATGGGATATCATTTTATCTTAGCCTGCAAGTTTTTTTTCTGTCAACCATACTAATAAATCACAGCTTCTGTCCCTATAGAGCAGAGCCCCACAATCTCCCATGGGTTCAATGGAAAACCACAACCCCTTATTCCACTCCATACACACAAATCCTCGGTGAGTAGTCACACTGAAGCACTCCAACAAAAATGTTGGCTGATCTTTATTTCATTAGACTGCTTTAAATAGGCCCCATCTTCACAGGGAATTCATTTGGACAAAATTAGAAATTGAATTTGAATATGTAGGAGTGAGGAGGAAGCCCTTGAGATATATAGTGTCTTGTTTACAAAAGAAGGTGCAGGGGGGTGGGAGGGAGAGAGAAAGAAAGAAAGAAAGAGGGGAGACCTCAAAGGAGCACAGCAGAGGCAGAATAAAACAAAGCAGCCAACACATCAGTCGAACAACACTGACTTCCAGCTCAGTAGGCAGACTTGCAGCTTTAACTCATTCAAATGAGTGAACCAAATTTAACTTGGGCTGCAGTGCTGAATTCTAAAAGCATAATTTGGGACAGCTATTTCCCCGAGACCTGACTCACACTCTGCTCAATAAGAAGCATCTCCACTGTAATCTCTCTGATGTTGGAAATTAAGACACTTTTCCGCAGTTTAGGCCAAAACAGTGAGGCGCTCTGTTGTGCATGGAGCAGGAGAGGGCAGTGCCACAGACGAGAGGGGAAGGGGAGGAGGAGGGGGGTAGACGCCGGCCAAGCTGGACTACATGTCCCTAATGAGAGGTGACAGGAGACACTCCCTGCCCCCAACCTATCTCTCTCTGCAAACACACACACACACACCCATCACACAGGCACACACAGGCATGTACAATCTTTCAAACACCTTGCCTCAGTCATTCAGCACGGTTTATTTTATGAAAAAAGACCTTCCCTGAGGTTTTAAAAGGCTGAAACTCCAGCCTCCGAGAACATTACCACACAAAAATGCTTGGCGCAAGAGTGGGACGGATGTATTATTCAAATGACAGTCAAGGCACTTTAATCAATCATTGATGTGGATTTCCTTTTCACACTAAAAGAAAAAGGCTAGCCTGTAGGTATCTGGATTCTCTCAACAGCATAATCTTGTGTTTATTTGGATGCACGTTGTTAGAGGTCATCCCACTTGAAAACAACTCTGCTAATGAAACACACACACAGAGCAGACACTTTGAATCAAAGTGACAGCAGTAATGAAGCTTTGTCAGCGTGACAAGACCTCAGTTATCAAAAGTGATGTGAAAAATTTCACAGGCAGTGTAGCAGATGATTGAGAAAGTTCTATTTCTGCACTCCTTGATATTGTATAACAGTGTATGAATATAAAAACATGCACTGCTCTGCTAAGGAGGACAAAAGGTGCTACATCTTCCAGGGTTGGGTGTTCAATTGACTTTTCTATTTGTAACGATATTCATTAGAACATCAGGGCTGAGTCCATATCTATAGGGTCCAAGAAACAGACAGTGAGCCTAATGGCCCTTTTCCACTAGCACGCCTTGGCCCTACTCTACTTGATTTGCAGCGTGTTTCCACTAGCCCGGTACCTCCTAAAACAAGCTAGTTTTAGTACCTACTCCGCTCTGGTTCCAAGCGGGCTGAGTCGACACTATAAGATGATGTCACCGACTGCCGGCTACTGATTGGTCAGACAATGTTGTCATCGATGAGTCATGAGCGCGACGACCTAGCATGCTAGCGGTAGGTACCGTTAGCTTACCCTCATACGTCTTTTCTTTGCAGCTCGATTGCTCTCGTCCTCAGCTTCATTCTGTTGTATAGCTTCCAAAACTCTCCTGTGCTTCTCAAGGGGTATTTCTTCTTGCCACCTGCAGCCTTCTTCTGCTTTCCTTTTTGACCCAGTTTTGTGACAAAAAGCCACAGATTGTAGTGTTGCACTCAAAATGACGTCACCGCAGTGCCGCTCTCTGTTTACAGCGACACTGCACCCCATTGGCCAGGCAACTGGGGCTAATGGAAAAGCAGCACAATGCCAGTAGAGTAGAGCCGAGTAGAGTCGGGTAGAGTCGAGTAGAGTAGGGTTAGTGGAAAAGGGCCATAATACTCTGTAAAAACAACCCCTTACAGTATTAACGCTATTGACCAAAAGATAATCTATGTGCAATATTAAACCATGGCATTGTTATAATTTATAATTCTTTCAATTCAAGTAGCATTAATATCATATACAAGAAATGATTAAAACCATGGCAGCAAAAATAGTAACTCTTCTGACAGGTTTACATATGATGCATGTGACTAGCATGCTTGCTAGCTCTGGCTCAAGAATGCTTTAGCTTTCATAATGCTGTGGCTGCCTCTCTCTGCGGTCACAGCTCTATCCCTCCAATACATCACCCCAATTATGAGCTTTATAGCTCTATAGAAAATTTAAGAAGAACTTAAATAAATCTCCCCACCAGTTACTTGATTTATTCAATAAATGGCCTGGAAAACATACTTAATGAAAACATTCTGAAGTAACAAGGAGTGTTTTTCAAGGAGACTGAGTTATTACTCTAAGAGGTAAGGGCAGGAAGAGTAATTTAATGTTTTCCGTCTTTACTGTGGGCAGCACAGGGGCGCAGCTGGTAGTACAGGTAAGTCAGAACAAGAAGATCTGAAGGGCTGAGCTGGGCCTTTCCTTTAGAGTTTGCATGCTATTCCTGTGCATGTCTGGGTGCTCTCTGGGCACTTCAGCTTCCTCCCACAGACCAAAAATATGCTCATTAGGTTATTGGTGACTCCAAATTTCCCTTAGGTATGAGTGCGGGTGTGAATGGTTGCCATTCTCTTTATGCTGCCCTGTGATCGGCTGGCAGCCAGTCAGGGTGCACCCTGCCCCTTGCCCTATGTTACCTGGGAAAGGCTCCAGTCTCGTGATAAGGTACACATGGATGGATGTCTTCACTGTGACATATTCTACCATTTGTGGACATACATACAAACTGGGTAAGATAAATATGTCTGTTTTTAATTTTCCTGTCTGTTTTGTCCAAAAGAGGCATGTGGCTCACAGGAAAATAGGTGGGCCTCCCATTCTTTAGAGTTTTGGCATGGGAGGCAAACAGCTTGTGCTGGCAGTCTAAAAGCTCTGACGTGATAGCACTATTGCTGGAATGAAAACATGCATGTGCCGCAACCATCACGCAAGAAAAATGTGTGCAACTGCCCTTAAAAAAAGGCATTTTTAACTCAGGTTCATATATTTGAATAGTTGTGTCCACAACCATGGAATTGTTGATAACATCTCTATTGTTAAAATACACCTTTGAATGCTGTTTAATCTTATGACAATGCCCTTGATATGCAACATTTTTTCAATTTCTATGCCAAAGCACACACCATTAAAATAATAGATAAACAAAGCCATGCAGCTTGTCTGCTGCCAATTAGACCCAGGTCTGCCAGCAGTGGGAAAAGAGTCACTAAGTGTGTGAAAGCGATAGAAAACACTGTTCTCCCTGTTCAACCAGGGACTTTCAAAATGGAGTTTTTGAAAAATTCACCTAAAGGTGCATTCACACCGAATGTGACTTGGCAACCTTGGTGACCACCGTACATGTAAAATTAATGTACAGATGCGAAGGGGCAGGGTTAAACTTGCAATGAACCCAATCTGGGCAACTTGGTTGATCTATCTGGTCATATGGCTCGGTCGTCAGTGCGTTTAAATTGTCTGTTAGAGTTAATGTCACTTTAAAGTTTTCTTCCCCCGTTGGCCCAGTCTCCTCTGATTGGTCTGCTCTTCTTAGTAATTAATAAGTTCAGCACTGGTCACCACCACATCTTCAGCAGCTCCACATCCTGCTTATGGTCACTGCTTTGCACTGGACTTATAACCCCAGCCAACGGGCTTAAACTGTGGAAAAACAATTGTACATCACTCTAATAGGTCTATTCTGGGGGAATGGGGTAAAAAAAACAACATTATAGGCAGCTACTGGCACTGTAGACAGAAGGAGAAGGAGGCGTCCTGTCAATGTTAATTCAACATACATGTACTTATAGTGTTTGATGATCTAAAAAACTGCTTAGTTATTGAATTATCTCAAAGTTGATACTTTTGATAACACTATTGTGACTGTGTGACTATTACATGTTTATCAACAGAAACAAAAATTGAGATATGTCGGGTATATCCCTACTCAGCTAAAGAAATGACAAGTGTTTGATTTATAGTCCACCTACATCATTCTCAAGTGGCCTCTGTTTTAACCACGAGACAAAAATGATTAAATCTGCAGCCTTTTGATTACCATGATAGGCCCATTGTCACAGCCATTATCATTCAGTAGAAAGGGTAATCAGTCAAACAGTGTCAATCAGCCCTGAATGAAAGAGATTAAACTCCTTTTAACCTTAAACAAGCAAGTCAGAGTGTATTAAGCCCATTATCAGTACAAGAAATGTGTTTGATAAAGTGAAACAAAATTGCACTTTTAACCAAACTTGAATCTAATGAAAGAGCATATGGACAGGTAGAGTAATCCTGAAACGTACTTGAGTATATTTCTAATAGGATTACTGTCATGATACCAGAATCTTATATTTGAAAATGAATGATAAAGAAACTGAATGATACTGATACCTGATTTAATACCACAGCAATATATGTAAGCTCTTGACAACCAGCAGCAAAAAAATTCTTGAATTAAATAAACTGCAGCACATAAATGACACAACAGCACAATGTCTTAAATGTGTTGTTGCAGTTTTGTACAGCTGCTTTATCTCAATAAGAAAATAAACAAATTACATATCCAAACAACTGCATTCATTTAAGTTTCTCGCCTAAGTCCATATTTTCCTTTCTTTAAGTTATATAAGTTACACAATAATATTTATTTATCTTACTGTTACCTTTTGCACAGACAACCTCAAACACATAATAACTTGACCATGCATTACCCTATTTAATTGGCAACCTAGCTTTATCCTGTTGTTGTCAATGTAACATAGACCCTGTGTAAATACCATCTCCCATCCCGCATGCATCTGTGCACTCTTGAAATGTACAATTTGGACAAATTTTTTACTATTATATTTACTTAAGGGAACAGAATTTATATTAGGTCATAAGAATATGATTACAGGAGCAATACAAAGATATGAATGCACACGCCCTTCAATGCCTGCTTACCTTTTCTGCTCATGGGAAAAATGTGTCTTGACAATCGATTAAGGCATGAATATTGGGGTTTTTATATATTACATGTAATATTTATAATATTACATTTCAGTAAAAAAAAAGTAATTTCACTTTAAAAATATATTAGCATTTTTGTTCATTACCGGTAATGGGGATGTTACTACGTCAGTGACGATTACTATTTGCACAGCAGAACAAAAAAGATCAGCCAACTAAAGCACTAAAACAGAAAATAAAAGCCATGACTTTCTGTAAAGTATTAAATATTAAATTTTCTAAACATTGTACTTTATATCAATATAGTATTTCACTGCAAAATATCAAAGTATATTGGTGTTTGAATATTTTGTTCCACCTCTTGTTAGCAAAGAACTGAATCACAACAACCACATTTAACTTATAGTGCTGAACACCATTAGCAGCAAGTGGCTGCAAAAAAACATCAAACAGCATAAAATCCGAAGTTTAAAGGAGATGTTGCACCTCAGTAGGTAGTTATATATGGAGGATACACCAGCAGACTTTGTCTCAGACAGTTTCATGTGGATGGCAAGTACACTCAGTTATTTTTTTTTTTTTAAATACACTTGTAACCATGTAAAATAATTATGGAGCAAACACTGATCTCCAATAACTAATGATGATGACGCTCTTTTTATAAGTATAATTCTCTAATTTTATAAGTATAATCAAACTATTTTAACTTGTGTTATTAAAATTGTATTTTTTAAAGTCAAAGAGAAAATGATGTTTCACCTGAAGTTTTGCAATAGTAAAAGCTGTCAGACAACCTCAGGGCAGAGCTGTCCATAATGCCCTTTGCAAACCAAGCTGGACAAAAATACTGCGTCAGACTGTAATTATAGACTGTTAGACTCTTGGATATCTGATACAATCTGAGGCGCTCTGAAAGGGTCATAATACCGGACGGAAGAGTGAACTTTCAAATAGAGTGACCTTAGCAGCACTGATGTCATCAGTGCACATCAAATAAGCATGAAGTAAAGGTGATGCATGTACCGCAGACAAGAGAGGGAATTACTCACTTTATCATAATTGTGTCATATTTTCATTGACATGAAAGCTAAGCTGAAAAGACTAAGTCCAGCAGCAGAGCACAGTGCTTACCTCTGCAGTGTTTTTGCCGGTCGGGTCAATCAGTGTAACAGTTAATCAGGCCATTGGGCTGATTACAGACTCTGCCAGGAGAGCTACAGGAAGCTACAGGAATCGGAACGGGCTGGAAACAACAACGCACTGAGATGACAGAGACAGACAGAGGAAACAAAAGTCCCCACACTGATGACTCATGGTGGGCAGCCTCTGGATTAGCCCGTGTCGACCAACAATAAGAACCATGGTGCTGCATATTTGGCATTTCATGGACTATGTTGTCAGCTGATCGTCATGTTCTGCTCTGGAGGTCCAGATTCACAAAAAGTGGATGTTGCATATAAAATCTCGTCCTCGTAACGTGACTTTTTTTCTTCCCAGCCTTTGTATGGCAACATGAGGATGCACTAAGCAAAGAATAGGTGACTGACAAGCCCACTGCAAGCTTGCAACACAAACCAGAACAGGGGCCATCTTTTCAATAAAGAAATGTTAAGTGCACACACACTGGCAACTAAACAAACTCAGCCTGGCGGTCCATCTCCAGAGAATGAATGGCAGCCCTGAAAACAATAAGTGCTCATTTTAAGTGAGTTGTCAATGCTCCTTGTTGAGTTTTCCTTGCAGCCTGAGTAAACAAAAGTCAGGCCAAAGTCCAGCTCATTCAGAGACTCTGTGACATGTACTTGCAAGCTCATGGTCTTTCACAGCAGTCATGGATGTCTGAGCATGTAACTCCAATAATTACATGTCATTACACGACCCTGGAGCACTGACACAAGCGCATGACCTGGTGAAATGACTAACCTTACGAATGCTGATGGCTGCAGGTAACGCACCTCTTACAAATTAAAGCACAGAGGGACACTTTCAGAAGAAGGCAATCTCAGCAGAAAATTCTGTGAGATTACCACAGGATTATCACTGTGTGCATATGGCTCCTGAGCACTTAAGCAGAGGATGACACAAACTTGTATCAATGACATCAGTGAGAGCACTTTTTACTGACACTCAGTGACTTTAATATTGATAACAATTTAAAAGGATAAAATGCCTACGCACAAAACAACTAAATCTTCAACACTGGGACTTCTCCCTCTCTTCCTGCACCAGCTGTTGGTTGAAACGGTTGATTCCCCCAAACCCCCCTAAGAGACCATCCTATCACTGTTTTGTCAGTAGAGCAAACACACTGGCTCGTGGTGGGAAGCCCCGGTGCAGAGCACAGACCTTAAAAAAAAGAAGCAAAGCGATTGAAAACATGGTTTTGAATGGCTCTGGACTGACCTGAAAGTTTTCTGTGAACTGAATCATTGTGAATATACTCTAGACATCATCAAAATCTAATATATGAACCTTAATTAAACCAAAATATGATCTCTTTAAGAAGGCCCAGCTTGGTCTAAGCCATCCAGTGTTATCAGAGTTTAAGTTACTTCCATCCAGCTGCAGATTCAGCCAGCTTATCCTGCTAATGTTGGCTTTTAAATGATTGACAGTCTTTTCATAAGTGCTATTTACAAGGTATTTGACTTTTACCTAACTCAAGTGTCTTAAATGTTGCTATAGTCATTCTTCAATCTTAAAAAGTCGCGACACTAGCCAAATTCCATATTGCTCATGAGGTTGGTCTGTCTTAAAAAGCTACATGCTGATATGCTTTTTAGTGTTCAAAACATGTCAGGTTCCTTTGAGGATAAAGAGGCAGTAGCTACGAGCATGATTTAGCTGTGCTGAAAGCAATAAGTGACTGCAAGCCTCTGACTGGCTGGTAATGAATGTGACGGACAGAACATTTTATCATTGGCCTCTACTGATTTTGGGTATGTGGAACGGTCCACCTAGTGCAGGGGTGTCAAACTGATCCAGTAAAGGGCCACTGTGGCTGCAGGTTTTCATTCCAACCAAGCAAGAACACACCTGATCCAACAAATCAACCATGTAAAGACAATCCAGTTGATTGAATAATTTGCGTCAGGTGTGTTTTTGCTTGGTTGGAATGAAAACCTGCAGCCACAGTGGCCCTTTACTGGATCAGTTTGACACCCCTGACCTAGTGTGTCGATTTACTTAGTGTTGGCCAGACAGTATATGTGTATGTTTTACCTTTGACAACATGAGAAACTGCTTTACTGTGATAATAAAGACAACTTTGGAACTTGAACCATGAAATAGTGATGACATAATTATTCCCTGTGTGTCCTGTAGTTTAGGTATAAATTACAACATTAACAGCATCAGTATCAGAACTAAAACCAGGCCATCATACTGTACTTTTTCTCATGATAAAGTGCTAATGATGGTATCATTTTACAGCACACTGTTAGCCTCTCATTATTTAAGTAGGCAGCCAAAGTTAGAGCCATGTCTTTAACTTCAGCTTGGAGATAATTCAACATAAATGAGGATGACAAAAGTGGACAGGGTTGGAAACTGTGCACTGTTTAACTGTCCAGAGAAAGGTTTCAGAGCACCTGAAGAAAATATGTCAAATTTTCAATATGATTTCATGAGCCACAATGGTATAAATCTACGATTGTCAGTGACTTGTCAACTATCATCACCCAGGTAGCGAAACAGACAACTGACAACAAAAGTACTGTGACAAGGGTTGCAAATGTTTTAATCCTTCATGAACTATTTAGGCATGGGCACAGTTTAAAAGTATCAATAAGTGTCTAGTGTCTGAGGAAACCTTAATCACACCAAAACCTATCCTACAGTCCCATGTTGATGTGTCTCTGGACATGAACCCCACTTTCCCCCACTTTAACATCTGATGAAGAGCTAGAAACGGGCAATTGCAACACCCCAAATGCAGCTAAATGTTCACATTCATGCATACATACATGCTCAGGATATACACCTTGACCAAATTTGGCAGGCCCACAAACTCTTGGCTAGTGTGCTATTTGTCTACCTGCCACCTGGGCTGGTGGGCCACACAGTCACTTTTGGGCCCTGGTCAGAGCCAATGAAAGTATCCGGATGTGACAAGCCTACACGGATGAATGCTTTAAAACGTGACCACTGGTATGTAAATATGGTGTAGATGGAAATGATGCATTGAATGTAGTGTAAAAAAACACTTTCAATGCTTGATTACTCTAAAGTCCATTTACCAAATGTAAGCACCTTTGCTTTATTTAAAGACAAGAGGTATCTGTTAATTTCTACCTAACTATTAAAATGTCAGCCATGAAAAGAGAACCTGTGCAATCTTGGCAATTACAGTCCAAAGTCCTTCAACTGATTGTTTGACTATTTAAATTTATTATATGACTTTGATACAGCAGTAAGCTTTTATCAGACTGTGGTTTGGACATGCAATAGATTACAGGCCAAATGGTTCCTGTAGCCCAACCTATCATCAACTATCTGACACAGATGCAATAAACAGCAACATGTAGGTCCATCCCCAAAGTGGAACAGCACAGTCGTCCCAAACTTTTCTATTGATGTAGCCTGATTAAAGCAGAGGTGATTACCTCTGTGCATAAAGAAATCACTCATTTACGGTGGCTTTGTTAGCCTGGCGTTAACGCGGAGCTATTGTTGCTCTGGGCTACTGGTGGGCTTAGCCCTGCTCAGCGGAAGCCCTGGTTAAAAGTGCATGTACGAGCAAAAACCGAGCGGGTCGTAGGTCTCAGCTGATAAAAATGGGAAGTGGTGTCCAAATATTACATCAGTGCCAAACCAGAGGAGTCATACTCAGCACAGCCCTGTAATTAGTAGCATATCCAAAGAGGCTAGGGTAAGCTACCTTTGCCGTGTCGCTTTGACTTTACCCCTCGGAAAACAGCGATTTACTTGAAGCAGCGGGATGCGAAGCAACTGTTGGAAAGAAAAGGTTGAATAAGTACTCACCAGAAAGTGAGGGGCTTCGTGGGCATTCTTTTCCCTCGTATCGCCTTGTAGTTTGGGCAGTACTCCGTCCCAAGTTGTCCCTGTCTGAGGGAGAAAAAATGCAGCTCAACACCTTCTTTTTCCAACTCTGCTCATTACGCACGGCTCGACGTCAACGTCCACAATTCAGCCACATAATGCAATTATTTCTACTTGTATCGACTTTCCGGTTAATTTCCCGCATTTAGCTCGACTACAAACTAAACTAAGACCGTTTTAAATCTCGGTTCGGTTCGGTATTTCCCCTTAGTATCACAACGCCTTGTTAGGTGGTTGTTATGGCCTATCCCAATGCAACCCGTTTCAAGCCCCGAGCAAAATGTAGCGCCATTTCCGGTTTTAAATTTCAAAATAAAGCATTAGAATATTATAATTACATTCAGGTAAAAAAGTAGAAGAATTTTACCTGCATTCGGAGCAAGATCCTGGGGAAAAACACAGCAATGGAGACATAAATAATGATAGAAAACCAAACAGAAAATGTTTGATATATTATGTTTATACAGCGAACAAGTATATGACAGGAGCAGCATTTGCAGAAAAAAAACATTTGTATTTGGTTGATTACAAATTGCATCTGTTCTTTAAGGTTTTAGTAAAAAGTGAAAAAACACTCACTGAAAACAAACAAACAAACCCCCCACAAAAGTAGAGGTAGAAGTGACTATAAACCTTATAAATCAAATCAGAATCAGAATAATAGTCAGGAATACTTTGATAATGCCGATGGGGAAATGTAGTCATTCTAGTTGCTCTTGTACACGGTATAGCATTATGAATATCAGATGTAGTCATTAAAATAAAATTTTAATAATAACAAAACAAATTCTATAAGCAATTGTTTAACGTTCAGAATTTTCAAGACACTAATCACATTAACAATATACATAACATCGGAATAAGCATAGAGACATATGAAAGTGGACAGAGACTGGACTACCATTTGGCAGAAATTGTGATAAAGAGAAAAAAACCATGGTGGACAAAAAAAAAAGAGTGTTGGATCTTGTTGCAAGAAAGTCAACAGTGCACCGAGGAAAAGGGAACCAGAGCTGTGAGGTAAATAAAGATTTACTGAATTCATCATAGTTAGTGGCCTTTTCTTCTAAACTTGACTCCAAAATACTACAATGTATTCTGCACTGAATCATGTTGACTTAAAAACATCCCAAATATCCCCGCTGCTGAGACAATGACGTCCGCCCTGCACTCATTTGGTGCTATTTTGTTGCGAGCCATGTTCACTTGGTTCCTGTAATTCAGTCAGCTTGACGGGTTTTAAATGCTGTACGCCGACTGGTCCAGAGGCCCGTCAGTATTCATGAAATCCTGAGCAATTACAAATTGACGAGCGCCCCCTATCGGAAACCCCTTTGTGGTGGGAGTTAACTGGTTTACCCTCTCAGTATTAACAGAGGGCTTCAAATTTAGAGAACTGGACAACCTGACGACTTAGGAAAGGCACATCTAAAGAAGAATATCTACAGCACGACGTTGAGCCATCAAATACAACATACTCATAATATACATCGTAAACGGAGGGGACCTAGTATTACCATGTCATCAAAAGACTTCCATTGATTTGAGTTCTTTCTGCCTCCAGCAGAGGGAGACATAATACATCAGTTGAAGGACAATTTTTGTTTTATGCTTTGTTTTTTCACCTCTATTCATGGTTTATGGACTCCAAGGTCATTTCTGCAATTAGAGGATCACTTAATTTTCTGTACTGATAAAGCTGTTAGGAAAGTAGGCTCTTTTTTTCCAGAATGTTCTTTTTTAAATAAAAAAAATAATGCAATTAGTCTTTATTTTTGAGATAACAGTGGAATGATAGCAAGGATGATGGAAAACCTAGGATGGTGTGACTTCCAATAAGTGCAAATACACTGTGTCTGCTCTTACAAGAGTCATTTACAACATATATAAAGGGGCCACTTTTTTCTCTTGACTGATACTTGATATAGAGTGAAGTAATATGGTCTAATTTATCTGATAATGTTGAATATTTTTTTTTCACCCAAATGTTTGCAATTTTAGTGCTGTCGTCCCCACTGCTCTTTGTCACATGGGGTATCTCTTCTTATTAACGGGGTCACCATGTCATCAGTTGTTGGGTTTGTCAGTCAGTCAGATTCCAGGTTGAATATTCGCTTTTAATGGTGGACAGATCTACTTTTGTTATATCGACCAAACATGAAACCATTCTTGATATTTTTAGATTACATTTAATTGTTATTGTACTTACTTCAATATATTTAGTGATTTAATGAAAAAGGACACCCTAAAACCTCAGGCTGTTTATGTCCTCTCTCTTTCTCTGAATTAGACATTATTCTAGGGGTGGAATGGAGAGTTGTGGGGATCCTCATATGGCCCCAAGGAATCCAGCTGATGATCACTCTTATACCTAAATATTTCTCACTTATATCAAGTCTTATTCAAATACACAAACACTCACAGGGGAAAATTAGAGTTACAAATTTATATGTTAGCATTTCTCTTACAATTTCTGGCACCTGGGATGAAACCGGAGTCCCTGAAGAAAACCTACTCATGCATGAGCAGAACATGCAAACCCCACACAGAGCAATCCTGCTGCACTGACGGTTCAACCATCCCTCTGTGAGACACCAGCACTACCTGCTGCACCACCGTAGTGCCAACAAAAAACTCAACTGCCATGATTTACACATCCATCACAAGAACCATCATAAGAAGCTTAGTAAGAACACAAGCAACATGGAAACCCAGCAAAGGAGACCAAGGGGACTGGAGATGTAAAATGATGCAGTGAATAGAAAAAACTATTGCATTGAAATATAGAAATCAAATAAAAACGATGAAACAGAAATGTGATAAGAGAAGATGATAGAGATATGAGAAAATTAAAGAGATGAAAGTAGTAAAACACAACAGCAACATGTTAACCTCTTGAACGTTAAAACACAATAATACAATAATAAACGGGAAAAAAATAAAAAAAATGAACTTTCATGAAAATACCATAAAAGCAAAAACAAATATATTTCACTCTTAAACACAAATCATCAAAATATACAGCTGAATAAAATAATTCAAAGAAAAGGAAGAAAGTGACATTAGAAAAATAGAGGAATTAAAAGACATTAAAGAGATCAGAGAAGTGTGAGGATAAGAAAATAAAAGGTCATCATCACATAAAAGTAACTTTATAAAGTGCGATTTTAGAAGTAAATTAAAACTACTCCAATGGTGTACTTCTTATATTTTCTGTTAGTTCTTCATTTTTTCTCGTGTGAGGAGAAAATAGGAGTGCAGTCAGTTAGAAAGCCACTCAAAACTGAAATTTAATTGAAAATAAATATCTATAAATTCATTTAAATGTAAAAAACAAAATCTTTGAGTTCATGTTTAATGAAGATGTTAAACTTAAGTTTAACTGTGTCCTCTGTAAACATTACAGTAGACTGTTTATGTAAGCATCACCATGGGAGACTCTGTCCTGATGAGAACTTGGTGAATGTGTTTACATGAGTGTCTCCGGCCTGTGAAGGGACTCCTCCCAGGAGCAGCGCTGGGAATTAGATGAAAGTTGTGACCAACTATTTGTATCTCACAGCATGAGGACAAAAATTTCCACAAAGATCCTCCATTGAGCAGAAGAGAGCGACTGTGTGAGAGGAAAAATGTTTTCTGTCTTTCGGAGCAGCACCTTGACTGGGAGTACGATGATGAATGCCATGCTGCGAGGTCAAAAGTCCAACATCTATAGCAAGCCAGCAAAGGAAAAGATTGGACCAATGGTAGGACTTCATAATTCTGTAAAAAGTATTTGTCCTCCTGTTAAAAATATGTGTGCATATTGCTCTATTACACCCTGATGTTGAGTTGGTTTAATTATAAGATGACCTCAAGTGTCCTGAGATGCATCCATAGAATAAAAGCATTATTATTCTTTTAACTAGACAATATTTTATCTGTGCTGAACTGGGTGATATATAACAAATTCAACATTATAAGATTAACATTATTGTCTTTTTATATTGTTGTACCAAGAAATATAGTCAATTTGTACATTTTGACAAAATTTTATTAAATAAATTCAAATTGCTGCACAGTACACTCTGAGTATCAATGCAAAGAAATCCCTGCCAGGTTCTTTTTGCCCCAACAAACCAATGCAGTGTCAACCTGAACCTCTTTTAGCTGCAACCTGACAGCGTTTTAGGTAAAGGTGAGTACATCCTTAAAGATGGGGAAGAAAAACAATCATATATCTAAATATATGGCTACGATTCCTCTTTAACAAAACTTCTGCATGAAGAAAACCACTTATGGGAGCATTATAATTTAATATACTTTTTTTTTTTACACTGAGTTAGTTTGGTGATGTACAGTCTTTGTTCTGCTTCATAGTGATTGGACTTACAAGCCACCACCATGTTTCCAACTTAAATCTTACTTTGTTACTTGTTCAGGAAAAACCCCATAAATGTAAGGGTAATGATTTTCATTTGATATTGTTTTTATCTTTGGTTGGGTAAGGCAGGGCTGGGACAATACGCTTTTCTCCTGATTCGATTTTTTATGATTTTTTTAGATGCTGATTCAATTTAAATTGTGATTCTACGATATTGCCGATTTTTGCAATCTTTAGTTTGCTTTTTTTACACCAGAGAAAAAGATGAAAAATGATGATGCCTACAGACTATATCAGGAAAAACACACAACAGATGTGAGTCAGTTTTTAGGATTTACTCAGCAATATATTTAACCAGCTGTTTATACTCTCTCTTCAAAAGCCTGGATTCCATTTAAAAGTTGCTTATTAACACAGACTAAAATGAAGCATTTAAATTTGGAAAAAAAAAAAGGTTTTTGAACAAAAAAAAATTGATTAAAAAATCGCCAAACAAAAAATTTTCTATACTTACATGAATCATTTTTTCTCCCACCCCTAGTGGATAGGGTAGTGCATCAGTCTAAATGTGGAGATTGATAAAAAGGAAGTGAGGGACAGGGTGAACTTCAACCCAGGCTTGAAAGACCGCTGCCCCGGAACATGGATTTACAGCCTAACCACTTGGCTAGCTATGCCCTTTAATTATCTTTGTAAAGGACTCACATGTTTCTTTTTGTTAAATAACCTGTGACTTTGCAGTAGACAATAGGGCTGAATGATTTGAGAAAATAATCTAATTGCGATATTTTCCCCCAATATTGCAATTGCGATCATCTCTGTGAATGTTTTAATGTTCCTCGTCTTATGTATTCTTAAACAAACATAAGCAGTAGATCTTTTTATAGTATAATCAACATGACATTAAATCAATCTAAGAATAAAAGATTTGAAAAAAAGTGGAGAAGTGAAGAACAGAAGCAAAATAGGTATGAAATTGTAAAAACTGGGTTAAAAAAATGGTACGAAAGCGGAAAAAAAGTTAATAGGTGCAAAATTGGTATGAAATTGCAAAAAAAAAAGGCAAAAAAATAAAAAAGTGACTAAGGAAAATTGATTATAGCAGCAAAATTGGGATTAAATTTCAAAAAACATGTAAAAATTCCAAACATGGTCTGGCAGTGGCCAAAAAAAGATGAATGGGAGCAAGATAGGCATAAAGTTGTAAAAACTGGGTTAAAAAGGTTAAAATAGGCATGAAATTGCAAGAAACTACATCACAATGCCAAAATGTTCAACACATTTTGGGTTAAAAATATTGCACTGTCTGCGATTTGAAAATTGCAACAAACCATATTGTGATTTAATCTAATTTGCAATTAATTGTTCAGCCCTAGTAGACAATGAAGGAAAAAGGCTGTTTAAGTACATGCGGCTCATCAGTTATTCTGGCACCAACCCACTGCAGAAGCATCAGCATCAGTTTCACACAGTAATGACAACATCAGTTTTTTATCTTGACCATGCTGGTCACATTTTCTTACAAAAGTCACACAAACTTAAGTTAAGTTTTGACACTAATATAACAAAGTAAAAACTCATAATATGACCTTTAAACACCATTTAGCCCCACAAATACAAACAGGACAGCAGGGTCAGTCCAGGACAGTCAGTATCTGGGATCCTTTGCTGGATTGTCCCTAATGCGAGGAATTCAAGCGCAATGTGCTCACCAGCCAGCAGAGTGGGAGACATGTTTTATTCATTTTTCTTATCCATAAGTTAGCGTGAAGCTTGGGCCTCTGTAAAAAGATCCTATGATGGAACTGCAACATAGTGGCCAATTTTTATGCCTCTATGAATCTGCTGATCTGTCCTCCGGGAAATACACCGGGCCTTTCTCTTATTCAAAGCCTGAAGAAATACCCAAGCGTAAGAGACAGTAAGATTACCCTGATGGCAGAAATAAACTGCGACTGTCTCTATGTATGTGAATGACTTACTGAGATCAGGACCCTCTGTAGTGGAGACAATCCAATCAAAACCTGCAACCAGTTACAATGGTGGTTCTCTACAGGCATCACCTCATGACCTATCACAACTGCCCTGATAAGAAATTAATACCTTAAATGTGTCTGTGGACCATTACCCCTTATCTCTTTTTTGTCTTATATATATGTTGGTAGTGCTGTTTTTCAAATCTCCTCTCCCTGGATTTTAGGAGACAAATACATTCCTGATTGTAAACTTTACCCACAGACAAGGCTGTTTGGGCAGCCTGCAGTCAAACATGTGTGACACCTTCCCTGCAGGAATGATTTCAAGCATAAAAAATGGCTCTAAAGAAACAATCTTGTACCTGATTATCTTGATTCCTTTTGTGGCTTTCAGAAAAACATGTGTATTGATTTCAGTTGGTTTCATAACCAGCCTTAAACCTTTATAGCAGCTTTAAATGTCAATATCCACCTT
Organism: Scarus forsteni; assembly: GCA_036419115.1. Taxonomy (NCBI): domain Eukaryota; kingdom Metazoa; phylum Chordata; class Actinopteri; order Labriformes; family Labridae; genus Scarus; species Scarus forsteni. Next base: position 32,957,533 of record JAZDUH010000451.1, read on the forward strand.
TCCCTTGACTTTCTTACAGCAATCTCTCTTCGCCCTGTGTGTGTTTGCGGTGACCCTCTTGGCCCCGGCCGGATGGATCATGCATCATATTCCAGAGTACCGACAGAGGTCACCTCCGCAACCCTAACTTGACCACTGACATCTGAAAGAGCTTGATAAACTGTTAAAATGTTTAAGAATTAAACGTTAAGTATTAAATATTACATTTGATATGACTGGGTCGAGTGATTCTTTATTTCAAACCACTGGTATGTAAATGAGAGAGAGGAATGACTTGGCATTATCATTTAATATACTTTATGATTTTTTTTTTTTACTAAGGGTTTAGAATATTACTGATGTACAGTCTTTGATCTTACACCAGTGGCATGAATAATTGATGCCTAGACAAGCCACCACCATGTTTCCAACTTAAATCTTACTTTATACAGACCCCATTTATAATTTCCCAAAAGTATTTCACAAAAAGCCATTTAGTGCTGAAATGTCTCAAACCCAGAGAGAAGAAGAGGAAGAGGACCCCTAAGTCACTAAGACCAATTCAGAAAGATTCTTAGCATGGCTGCTGCTGCTCAATCCACCTCATGATTGCATGAACATTTTGGAAAGATACAATGACAATGGGCTTCTGAAAAGGTTCCACCTCAATCAGGTGGGTATGATGATGGTTATAGAATTTTTTAAAGATGCAATCACTTCACCAACAAATAGAAACAACCCAGTGGCTTCAGTGCAAAGCCTCTTCCTAATAATTGAAATAGTTCACATGTAAATAAAATTTGTGATGACACATTTGGCAAGGTTAATTTATGTGTAACATTTCTGTTAATTACTGAACACACTTAATGGATTGTCAGGTTTTGTTCGACAGTAATTGGTCTAACCTGTTGCAGTCGTTTATCTTTTGAATTATGCAATCTCTGGCCTTGAGACTGTAAAGAGAACCAACATTTCTCACAGTCATCGGTGGTTCTGGTCAAAAGTGGAATGCTACATTTATTTGGAAGCAAATTTGCTTCCTGTGCTTTCTTATTCAATTGTGAGGTTTTCCCAGATCCAAATTTTCCTAAAATAATGTTCTGTCTTTCATGGACAAGTTGGGCAAGTAGAAAAATCTGGTCTTACGTCCACTTTGGTTTGCCCTTTCTTTTGCCTGGTGTTTTCTCTGCCATGGTTATTTCAGAGTTCCAGTCATTGAGGCTGCTTATATGCATACCTGCTCATATTTAATCAGATACAGCTTCTTAAAATTAGCAGAGCACATACCTGACTAGTCAGTATATTACTCTTGGTTTAATGTTTTTTTTAAACATTTTTTATTTGAAGGTCTTTATTTAAATATGCCATCATGACACCTTTCTCTAAATGAGTGATTTCTATGTAGAAAAGACACACTCCCTGTCAGCCAATCACTGTAGGCATTGTAAGTCAAGTGGTTCCTGTAACATGACATCATCCATAGCAACAGGGCCGGCTCCGCCCCTTTCTTTTAGCTTAAGAGATCTCTGAATTCCTTAGTAAGAGTTCCCCTCAGCACCTTTTTTAATAGGTTTTAAGAGAAAACTCTTAGTTAGGAACAATTAGTGTCATTTATGAGTCCTCCTTGTGGGAAGATAAAATGCATTGTGAATACAGGCCAGGACAGGAGTGTTGAATTTGTGCTTTGACAGGTTTCTATTTGGATCACATAAGCACAGGGGTTTGGTAGTAAGTATGAGATGTTGCTCCAAATCAAACAGATACAGCATTTGCTCAAACAAAATGAAAAGGTCTACTGTATAACTAAAGTCTAAAAACTGATAAATTCACCTTGTTGCAAAATGGTTTAAGTTTATCACTACAGGCCTTTACTGGTCTATCTGAGTGTCCACACACCCACTTGAAACCAGGACTCAAACTTCCAAAAAAGGGTCCAGCTGCTTGAATTTATTCCTAAGATGCAGTTTTGACCTTGGACTAAACAAAACATGCAAGCAAACAAAGCAACCGGTCAAAGCAGCAGTCATGTGAGGACATGCTGGAATGCATTTTATTTTAGAGTGTTCCCAAATATAAAATGGTTGTTTTCAATTAATAAAAACAGATGAATAAGTAAATTTTTCTAAAAACATTCATGATAATTCACGTATTATTCTTTTTTTGCCCTGACAACAGCTCCTCATTACTTATGACTCACCGGCTGAGAGCAAATATACTGAAATAAGAGCAACGCATTACAACATTCATTGTGAGCTGAATCTAAACTAAATTGTGATGTCCTTCCCGACAGATGGGCTTCTTCAAAAAGATCCACTTTGGAAATGTAAGGACCTTTTAAGGTGCCCACATGCTATAGGGACCCTACAGAGTTTAAAACCAGAGTGATTTTTACACTTGTAACTATGAAAGTCATCACAAAGTTTAAAGCTATCCTGCCCTGGGCATGCTCTGAATTGCCTGTTCAAACGTACACTTTGCAACCAGAACTTTGCCTGAAGTTTGCATGTGAGTTAATCACTTAAAAATCACTTGGTGGTCAGCAAAACAAGTTCAGTACAAAGTCTCGTTGAAAAAACTGTTCACATTTGGACACACAGCTGCCCCTAAGCTTGGAAAATATCATAATTTTAGCAAATGCACGAATGAGGTTCAGGTTTTCCTTTCAGTAAAACATATCATCGCCAACAGAAAGGACTTAAATCAAACTGCACACATCAAAACCTGCTTAAAAATATTTTCCCTTTTTTGTTGCAAAGACATTAATTTTCCGGCATTATCTGAATTTTACACTCAGATTTACACTAAGAAATTGGTCATATGTGGGTCTTCTTGCAATAAAGTGATTTAGAGCTATTTTTCTGATATTCTGAGACTGTTTCTTAAGATGTTTCCTATTTCAGATTTTAGGTTTTTCTGTTTCATGCTGAAGTAGTTTCAACAAAACATTTATTTCAGCTATTTTAACAATTGTGGTTGTTCAAATTTTTTAAAATTTATCAGAGGTCTGCATACACCAAGAGGTAATAAACCATTTATTTGGAGTAGATAAAGACCTATTTGTTTCTGGGGTTTTTTTTTACCATGAGGCTGACACATTTCTTCATATTAAAAGCCTTTTTAGCACTTGTTGGTGGTTTGATGCATTTGTACATAAATATTCACTAAAAATATTCAAGCCTACAGAGAGTGATGTGAGAAATTGAAGGTCATGGGCATTCAATGTTGGTTAACAATCTTGCAGCTTGTGCAGAGATTTCACCAGATTCTCTGAATCTTATGATGATATTTTGAACTGTTGATGTTTTTTTTTAATTCCTTATAACTGTACATTGAGAAACTGTTGCACTTTTTGCTCTCAAAGTGCTGGACATCGCCCCATCTTTGTTTTTTAAAGACAGTGCCTTCAGAGATGCTTTTATACCCACTCAAAACACTTGTTTCCAGTGATCCTGTTTACCTGTGCAATGTTCCAAACCAATGTTTTTGAACATTCCTCAGCTATTCTAGTCTTTTGCTATCACTGTTTCAGTTTTTTGGAATGTGTTGCAGGCAACAAATTAAAAATCCAATCCACTTTATTGATAACGTACATTTAAAATACAACAATCAAGTTAACCAAAGTTCTGAACAGTGACTGCCAAGCAGGAGCAGGAAAAGAATGAAGATACAATACGCAACACAAAGAACTGAATCCAGAGCATGTAAATACATATTAAAACTCAGTAAAACACATACAACACAAGACAAACTGTAGAAACAAAAATACTAAACTAAAACTAAAGCCAAATTAAAGAAAATAAGAAACACTTAAAAACAGAGACCATACGACTCCCATGCTGCATTAAATACCAACAAGTAAAACATTTTACCACAATATTTATAACAAGGGATCGGGGACAAAATGAGTATTTTTTTTTCTTCAAAAAAACATTAAATTTTATCAGTTTGAACGTTAAATATTTTGTCTGTTGGTCTATCCAATTTAGTATAGGTGGAAATTGATTTGCAGATCATTTTATTGTTTTCTTATGTTTTACACAACGTTCCAGCTTTATTGGAATTGGGGTTTGCATCATTTTTGTCATAAATCTTTCTTATGCTGTGATCTCACCCCTGAATTCCTCCATGATAATGATCATGATAACATGAAGACCATCTGTTGCATGTTTAGTCTTCTATATGCAGCTCTGTCTCACTATAAACAGTAACATCACAGAGAGGTGTTTCCTTCATCATCAGCCCCAGCAGCACTGATGGGCTTGTTGGATTTCTTGAATGACAATTTGTCAAAGCCGGATCAGTCCATTTGGAAAGGTATGCTGAGGCAGATGTTTACCAAAATTCCTCCTCGCCCTGGAGGAATAAAAAGCTTTAAATGAACAACAGCCTCACGAAACGTCTCTCTGTTTTTCAATCTCATCTAAAAGCTCAGTGAAAATCACGACCGCAGCGCCGCCAGAATAAAAACCCACGGCGCAGAAATCCATCGTGTGAAGTGGTACATTCAAGCCGCCGAGTCTGCGAGCAGCAAGGGGGGTATGTTCACTTTTTCACGACAGAGGGAAACACACAGCGCCGGAGAAGCTAAAAAAAACACGAAAACAATTGACAGTCTTGGTTTTATGTTTCCCCAAGTGTCAGCGAGATGTCTACGAAGGCAGAGCAGTGTAAGTACAGCTGTGTGTGCTTCATGTCTTGTCATGAGGGGTCTTTTTTGGAAACTGGGATTTTCTTGTTTTAAGCATGAAAGCGAATGAGGGGAGCTGTCCTTGGTGATGAAACCGCGGTTGTCGTGGCAGGTTGCAACACGTCCTCTCACTGCAGAGGGTGGCTGGAGGGCTCAGTGCTCGCGGGAATCATCTGTTTATGTCTGTGCATCACTCGGCGTGTTAAAAAAAGAGGGGGGAGACTATTTCATGGCTGAAACGCACAGTCGTCATTGGTTTTCATGTTCATTTTTTTGATTGACGTGGCTGAAAGAGGCGGAAGGCAAGGTGTGCTGCTGGTCTCAAGGTCGACCTGACTGATTTTTTTTTAACTGAATGTTATATAGTGGCTTTAGATTGATCAATTATGTAGATTGATCACACCGACCGGAGGACTGGTCTGCCCATGCTCTGCTCTCTCCTACAGTCTGCTTTTGAACAGGTGGAAATCAGCCTCCATGTTGTTAAATAATGTCTCGCACTTTTAGGAAGCCTTATGCTCACCTACAGAAAAATATTCAAACACTGTATCTCATGGACTTCATAATTGGCTTAAACTTGCATGACTGTGGCTGAGAGTTGTGCCACACTATCACTAGGACTGGGCAATATAAAGCAAAAGTCACAAGTCAATGTAGTATCCGCATTTGATACATCTAAAATATATGTATTTTTTTCTGTGAGGAAATAAAAAATGGTTGACAAAATACTGGAATTATGATCTTTGAAATAGCCTTACATTAAATCTCTTTATTACCATATCATATTGACGCCACAGCAATATAAACAGAATTCATTGTGCCCATTGCAAGCAGCTAACATATTGAACTACAAGTGCTCTGAGAGCACAAACATCTGCCATACCATGTCCGACATTGTTAGCTGATTTTTTTATGGATAATGTTGAAAATGCCCTTTTGTACAACAGTCAAAAATGACTGAATAAATACCTGGATCTGAATCTGGACTCTTTTAAAATGTTTTAGTATCTGTTGAGAACTCCCTGAGTTATAATAAAAATATGGACTTATCTCCCCATTTCAAGAAATTCTAAAAAAAAAAAAAAAGGTCAGAGATTTGCATCTTTATTCTAATAGCCAAAAGAATCACATAATTTCTTCTCTCTGGCATTGCCAACATTCTTTGAAAATTCTGTCTAAATTGACAGGCTTTCTGAGTCCTTTGCAAAATGCGGATAGCTGCCCTATCACTTAATAATTACAAATCCTTGAAAAAAAAAATCATGGATCTGAATCCACTTTCAGATCACAGCCAAAATGTAATCACTTTTTCCTGAAGCCTTGACCAGTATTCATTGAAATCTACATTTGAATCTGTTGAGAACTTTCTAACAACAGACAAACAAGTAAATGGACAAACGATGGAGGTTATTATCCAAAAGTTCAAATTCCTTTACAATGTTACAATTCTTCACAAACAATGAAAACATTACTTGAAAATGAGGTTGCCAAAATTATGTATTCTTCCACTCACCATGTGTTTCAAAAAGATCTTTATTCTAGTGATCTGTGGTGTCAAACAAGTACAAATCACTACATATTATCTGCCATTTTTTTTAAACCAAAAGCATTGTCTAACGTGTTCAAGTAGTTTAGCAATATTAGGAGAGTTGGTTGAATGGAAAATGAAGACAGGAAGGAGGACTTTGCCTGCAACTTCTGAGGCATCAACATGATTTTAGTTGTACTATAAATGAATTCCCCCATTCAGTAGATTGCAATTAATAAACCATCAGTCCTCATTCTGCCTATCAATTTCCAGAGGATTATCTTGTGGTCAGTTAGCGTATTACTCTTAGCAGCTCTTACTAAAAACAATCTTTCAACCAAGCATTAGTCTTGAGCATATATATATATATATATTTAAATAAACACCAACATAAGCTTTAGCCCATTAATAGAAACAATATGGTGTGACCAAAATACACAATTCAAACAGATTTGGACCTGATTTGGTTGTTGCTGCTAATCATCAAATGTTGGCCCTGTCTGATGAACAGGAACAAACAATGATCCTTTAGTGTTACACAATATACCATCTAAGATACCAACCCTGACTAAAGAGGACTGACATTTCTCAGCACATTTCCTCTCGTTTAAAGACAGCATATTTTGACCCTGACTATTACATAATGCTTCTCCAAACCCCAACCTTTCCCCTCCAGAGGGGAATTTTCTGGTTGATTAAAGTGACACTGATGTAACTAAGACAAATAACGGTATTTATCTAGGCTGACTGGTCTAATTGTGTTTACGTGTTTCCACATTTGTGCCATGAGTTCTATTTGTAGGGTAGCCAGAACATGTTGTCTTCCTCCTGATATACAGGGACAGGCCAACAACTGTGTGTGTGTGTGTATAGTGATACTGTCAAACACAATAATCTGCATAACATGTCCCCAAGTCTGTCTTTTTTGTAGGAAACCCTGTTATGCCATAAAATAAAGCTAACCTGGCTAGCCCACACAACTGCATGTAACTAGTTAAGATTTCATTCATTTACATGTTTTTAACTTTGTGCCTTAGGTTTTATCTAAAGTAATATTGTATACCTCTGGGAACAGTTAACAATGATTACATCTTTCTTGTTTGAGTCTGGGCAGTACAGTGGTGCAGCAAGTGATGACCAAAACACACTCTTTAGCTTAATTGGTGACTCTAAATTACCCTTAGGTGTCAGAAATGTGAATAGCTGTCTGTCCCTCTGTGTGATCCTGTGATTGGCTGGCAACCAATTCAGGGTGTGCCTCGCCTCCTGTCCAAGTCAGCTTGGATAGACTTTAGCCCTTGGCAACCATTAAAGGGATAAGTGTGATGGACGTTTTCTTTTCTGAGCATGCGCAGTGCTTATGTAATAGCCATGGTATACATTCATTGACATGCGTTCCTTATGTCCTATGAACACACAGTCATGAAGACAATGATGACTGGTCATAGTTGCTGTGCTGCTAGACCACTAGCCAAGACAGGACAAGAATTTTATAACCATGTTGAAGATGTTATCATAATAGACAAAAAACTGTGTCATTTGATCAGACCATTGCACAATGTCTCAGTTAAATATGTCAGTATATCTAAAAAAAAATCTATATATTGCTCAGCCCTAACAACACCAATAGAATTTGTGGCCACAACACGGAATAATGCAGATATTATTGTCATCTGCATTGACACATGCTACTACTGCTTTTGAATTAATTGTTATGTGAAGAAAAGTATAAACAGATGTGGTAGCAAAACTGCTGTTACCCAAAGCTAACAAAATGTTAAAATTTTTAAATATGCACCAGTTAATCATCTTTATTTCTTTCTTTTATTCTCAAAGGGGTAATTCTTATTGGCTAATGTTCAAATCGTTGTTTGAGAATCATTCCCAGGATAGAAAATGTTAGCAGCAACGTTAGCTTTCTTTCCTGTTCATTTAAGCATTGTTCTGGATAATATCACTGAAAAACAGTCTAGCTTTAGTTATTTTATTACCACAATGACACTGTTCAATTCTGTATGGAAAGCATTGCAGGTTTTAAATAAAAGGTACTTATTTTGTGAAGAGAGGAGCATGTGAATTACTGCACAGGCTTTGACCACACATCCCGGCAGCTGTTATTTTTATTTTGGGGTTTGTCATTTACAGGTCAGGGAGGAAGCTAAACACTCAGCCCAAAGTCACAGCAAAACGGGTCAACACTCACCCTCTCCAGCTCATTATACCTCTTATATCACACAACAAAAAGAACTAAAACATTGATACTTAAAGCATAAACCCTGGGGCTAGTCTGTCATTGCTACCAGCATGTGGCGTCAGTATCATCTGTGAGTAAGTCCTCTCTCATGCTCACCCTTGACCACATTCTCCAGGGCTTGTCATGGGACTTGAACTGGCAACCTTTTGTGCGCGCGCTTATTTCTGTAAGCAATAGTTCAGCGCCTCCTCTAGGGCTTCCTGTGACCTCGCTGCTGAACTAGAAAGGTCACCTGGTGTGGGCCAAGAGAGCCATGGGAACACACACTCTTTTGTTTGACTTGATAATTGGAGCCTCTGAGCGACAAACTGTCCCTGTACTAGCAAAATTAGCTGCATGCATGTTCAATTAATTGCCTTTTTCTTTGTGCTCAGGTGAATACGTTAACGTAGTGTTGATTTGCCTGTTGCTGTGCTCTTTATTTTGTCCAGTTGCCTCTAAGATACGATACTTGCAAGAGTATCACAACCGTGTGCAACACAATATTTACCCAGTGCCCTCTGGAACAGACATTGCAAACACACTGAAATACTTTTCCCAAACCCTGCTCAGGTAAGTACCCCGCTCTGGAGCCGACAGGTGAAGTAACAGACTGTAGATTGTTTCATATTTAGTGTCCTTCATGATCAGGTACATAGTTAAATCATGCACACTTTCTGCAGCATAACAAATGGCAGTTAGAATACCACAGAGGAATATATAGACATGGAGGTGTGTTGCTGTGTTGAAGTGGCAGTGATAGACGGCTCAGTGTTGTTATTGATTCAGCAGTTGCATGCTAGATGAACGCTCCCATGGGCGGAGCATTTTGTCCTTCCCACAGGGCCCCGGCAGAGAGGGCAGCTCCTCTGGCTCTACAGTTGTTAGGGTCAGCCTGCTCCCGTGGGTGCTGTGAACGCCTGAGGAAGGAACAGCATGTTATTTCCTCCTCTGTCACAGGTCAAGTAGGCAGCCATTTTGGACGTATTTTATTTCATGATGGGTCACTTCTTCCCAGTTTTCCCCTCTAGCTGCAGCTTCAGAATGCTCCGTATTTGCACTGTATATCCAGGGGGTTTAATTCATGATTCCCACATCACTTTTGGCCTCACAGATTTTTTCCTGCTGTCCTAACTTTTTGGCTAATTTACAAAATGGTTGGGATTACTGGAGGCAGAACTTGTATGTCCCACTTTTATCATTATTATCAGCTTAGGGTGCAATCTAGTTGAGATTGGCAGGCGGCCTCAATTCTACACTTTATGCCTCGGCCCATAAGGATTACTCCTCTGCTGAGTGATGCTCGTAGTATATTCAGAATACTTTGTGCTTTTGCTGAAGGGCTGTCCAGCTCAAGCAGTCGCTGTGATGTTTTTAACTTGGCCTCTGATACGCTTTTGGCACAGATGAAGATTGGTGGGGGATTGCCACTGAAGGAATGATTATAGATTTTATTGAAAGGGCAGTGTCATCAGAGGAAGAAAAGCAAGTCTGCTCTCTGTTGCCTGATTTCTACTTGCTGCATGGTGTCTTAGGCCAGCGAGGTGAAACATTTAGAGGGGCTAGTTTTCTCCAGGACTGCAGGAGAATCTGAGCCTAAAAACTGGAATTCAAGTCAAAGGAAGTGCTGTCTTTCCATCAAGCAGTCTGCTCTGAAAACCCTAAATCTTTTTTATATTTGAATTGCAGGTATTGTTAGTTACAAAACTAGCCACTGAAAGACTTCTGCCTGACTGTGAGACCAATAAGCTCATAACTTCCTGCCTTTTATTACATGATGCAGGAGATTTAATTAGCATTTTGAACTACTTTTCTGACTCTGTTGCCCTTGCCGTTGTGCTTAAGAACTCTCTTATCAACCCCTTCAAGCAGCTTTGAATGCCTTACAAAAACATATTCATGAGAGGCAGTCAGCATGAACAACAACAAAATAATAAAGGGATAAACCATGCCAGACAGGAGACTGAGGTGGCTTTAACTTTGGCTTAATTTAGACAGTATGACACTAACAGCACCATGAGCACTGTCTGAGGCTATGTGATTCCATCAACGTGCTGTAACATTAATTAACGTAACATGGCATCAAAAAAGAAGGGCAATGTGTTTGGGGTTGTTGACACAGAAAACCTGCAAGGGTTAACTTTTACCCCACAAGAAATTGCAGAAATTGGCAAGGGAAACAGTAAGAATTGACATTTTGATTTTTTTAAATAAAAACTGAATTTACCCAGAAAAAAACTCATAGAGATTATTCTCAATGTCAATCTTGGCATCATCACATCTACAAAATTCCAGACATGAAACAATTACAAACAGAAACATATCAGCCAGTGAGTTAAGAGTCACAAAAAAAGAGAATCTACAGTCAAAGCATCTACAACCTGCTTCATCTACCTCCAGTGCCGCTGCTTTTGCCAAGAATTGAAAAGACCTTCTCTTAGCTGATTTCAGATGAAGCTTGGGAACAGATAGCAAAATGAATTTTGTGACTCAGACACAGAACAGACTGTAACCACCAGAAATTTTCACATGGATGCAATTACTCAAGCATGTGAGAAGCAGGCCAATTATAGCCTCATAAATAATGATAAGACAGTAAATTAATCTATAGATGATCAATAAGCCCCTGCCCCAAACCTGTACAATGATGAGTTAGAACCTTAAATTTTTTTTATGAATCTTAAAGCTCTATGACAAAGTTTGAGGTTTATTGCAAATTTGTTGCATTGGTGTCAACAAAATCTTTTTAGTTCACATTCCTTTGAATATAAATGTGAATGTTTCACCCAAGCTGATGCAAATAAGTGCTACGTTAGCTTAGTTAGCTGACATTGCCAATAGTGCTAGTGCTGCTGATTAACAGTCTTCGTGTGTTTCCTGTGAAAAACAAACAAGTTGATGGATTATATGAATGCCAAATGTCCCCCAACACTGACCCATTTCATGTGGAGAGCTTCATATTCTGAGTAGTAATATTTAAGAATAAAGAAAATTTTGCTAATATCAGGCTCATGTTTGGATGCCCTGCCCAGGGTGTGGCTCGGGTAACATGACAGCTAAACTCGACATGGACTAGTAGACCAATAAATCACAACGATACACAACCATAGATTTCTTTTGTCATAGATTAAAGAAAAAGTATAAAAACTGACATATTACCTTTCCCCTCATTGCTGGAGGTAGAGTCACTGCTGCTTGTGTGGTCAGAAGCCCACAGGTAAATAACCCGGCTGTTGTGTAGACAGCAGTGTTGGAGGAGGCAGCTGCTGATCTGCTGCAGTGTGGGAAACGTCATGTGGGCTGACCCAGCAGCTGGCTTACCCAAAACTACCTTACTCTCTGAACAAAAACAGAAAATGTATCCAACAGGCTTTACTCAGCAGTTGGGTCACTCTAATAACTTAACAGTTTCAGGAAGTATGAAGGACAGTGGTAAAATTCTAAAACTGCACAAAGAGACAGGAGGGTATAACATGTTTGAAAGGAGCCACAGGTTGCAGGTAGGTTTAGGCCACCCACATCGAGGATGACAGCCTCTGTACACCGATGTAAACACACAACCATTTGGCGATCCCTCCCCACTCCCCAATCACCGACTGAATGAGTCATTGTGTGAATCACTGTGTGGAAATGGAAATATTTGTGTGCTGTACCAATCTGAAATGAACTGCTTGGTGGAAACACAGCTAAGGAGAAAGTGGGAGTTGTTGGCTTTTTAAAAAATGGAGTAGGCTTATTTTGTTTTCCTGGAAGGACAACCTGAAAGAATGTGATTCATGCTCTGCTGTGAGGTCGAGGTCAGGTGTAAAGCACAAAAATGAAGAGGGTTGAATTTGCTCTGTTTTTTTACTTACTTATGCCTCCTTAAAGGCAGATTTGCCACATTCCTCCAAGTCAGTGTCTCTTTGCTTCAGTGAGCTGCATTGACAAACTCCATAACTCAGAGGAATGACTGTAAGGAGAAAAACATATGCACCATTGTTTAGATGTCAAATAGCTAAATTTCTACCTTACATACATGAATACAGGAAGTCTTAAAGTGTAATGGGTAACTACTACACACATAGCTTATGATTAGACTGAGCAAGTACAGGGACTGACAGTCAATGTGTGTCATGTGTCTGTATCAGTGCATTTCTACATGTGTTTTATGTGTCGTATGTGTTTGTAATTTTGTGTCGTTTGTGTGGATGTTTATAATGCACACGTGTGTGTCCTCGTGTGTGTATATATGTTCAGTGTACGCGTGAGTGTGTCTGTTTTATGTCTATGTTCATTGTTCAAAATAATAATAATGATGTTTTCTATATGAGAAATGGGCAGTGAAAAAGTCATACTCTGAGACTCTCTGTTTTGATTCTAAGAGCTTCATGGATGATCTATCCAGAGATCTCGCAGAGTATAACTTTGAGGGGATGAGTAAGAAAATTTGCTGTTTCAAGTGTAAAATGTTAAACTACAGGCGAATCATTATTCACAACTTAATGTTATGTTTAATACTTGAAATGAAATCCCCTTTCTCACTCGCCAAAATGCTGTAACTCATTTTGAGTGACCTTTTAAAGTAAAAGCAGAAAATAAAAGACAATACATCAGCATTTATTTATAATCTGGGCTCTCATGATAAACCCAAATCATTTGCCTGATAGAACAGCTTAGTAGATGTGCAGTAAAAGAGCAATGCTCTCTGGCCCCCCCTTACCCCTTCCTCGCTCCGCACTCAACCCCCAACTAATTTCTCCTTTTGTTTTTTTTCCTCTTTTAAAATTGAATATGTCCACCACCTTCCCCAGGGGACAGCAAACACAATTGTCCATCCTGCATTAGCTCACAAACATAATGCTACCAGTCATCTCCCCCCTGATACTACCTATTCCTTTGTCATTATAGTTTCTCCTCTTACCGTAGATTAGTCGTTACATTTATTTTAGAAACCTGAATCCATATGCCTGTTGGATCTCATTTTTTTCTCCTTGATGATACTCATGCAGTATCATAACGTATGCATACGGACATTATTTCTCTGGTGCAATAAACATGTGCTGTGACCTCAGAGCACTTGATCTTACCTCACACACATGTTTATTACTGGCTGAAGCATGTTTCAAAAGTGTCACCTCTGTATTTTCCCTGAACCAATTTGGTGTCACTCCCATCCTTGACAGCCCCACTAAAGACAAGGAAATTTCTTTTTTCTTCTTTTTGCAAATTCCACGGCTCATTGGCCTTCTTTTTGCATGGTAGCCTCTGACCTTGCTGATTGGAAGACGGCAGCCAATGAGGGACAGTCTTTTGCGCTGTTGCCTTTTTGGAGAAGTATGGGGTTGCCACTGAAAACATGCCATTTTTTATATTTTTGCTCCTTGTCACCAGATACGCATGAGATGCAGTGATCATTGCAGTTTGTGCTCATGTTTTTTTTCTTTTCCAAGTGCAAAGACAGATCAAATGAGAGAAATTGAACCAAAGTCACTCAACAGACAAAGCAGGGAAAAATTGCCCATGCCTTCAGTTGATACAGTCAAATAGTGAGACACTGCATCCTATGTGGGGTTTATCTGGGTTTGTTTTTTTCTATTTACGCTGTCTCTGTAGTGCCATTTCAATGTAATGTGCTGTTTTTTTGTGTCTTTGTTGTCTCTTTTTTTCCCTTGTTCCCTTCCCCTACCCTTCCCTCCCCTTCCCCTCCCGCCCCCGGAGCAGCATTCTGTCCCGCACAGGCAGGAAGGAGAACCAGGAAGCTTCCAATTTGGCCGTGCCCATGACCATGTGTCTTTTTCCTGTGCCATTCCCACTCACCCCATCTCTAAGACCACAAGTCAGTTCCATCAACCCTACAGTTACTCGCTCCCTCCTTTACAGCGTTCTGCGCGATGCCCCGTCAGACCGCGGGGGGCAGGGGCAGCAGAGTCGGGACGCTCAGCTCTCAGAGTACCCCTCTCTGGACTATCAGGGCCTCTATGTGACCCTCGTGACCCTGCTTGACCTGGTGCCCCTGCTGCAGCACGGTCAGCATGGTGAGTCAAGGCCCAGTGCACCACTGTTTGTCATCATCATCTCCGAGCCGTCTGGCCTGCATGAAGCCACTGCTGCTTTTTTGGCCTCGTTTTTTGTAACGGGAAGAGAGAAGTCCTGCTGAGGAGTCTTGAGGGATGCATGGGGTGATGGGGAGCACGCTGGATCCTGTCAACTTAATCGTTCATAAGCCATTGGATACACCAGACATAGGCCTTCTCTTCTGTGTATCATATCTGACTGCATGTCTGTTATGTATAGTGGGAGAAATGTTACACTTTTGTTGTCAAGTTATTAATATGCAACATAGACCAATGTATTTTAAATACTTTTTTGACCACATCTAAGAATGTCGTACTTTCAAGGCTGCATCACAGTCAGTGCTTTTTCATGAATTTTTCCAAGTGTTAAAAAAAGCACAAAAGCATGAAAACCATCAACTACTTTCTTACTTTACTTTTCCTGGGGGCTATTTCATTTCAGTGGCTTTTAAAGAAAGCTCACTGCCCTCAGCGGAAACTCATTTTCCAGTTTATTTCACTGTCAAATGACTGAACTTTCATGTAACTTTGTGGCTGCATACAGTATGTGAATACTGTATGTGCTGTTCATTGAATGGATGTCTGTGTATCTCTCTCTTTGTCTTTTTTGCCTTCTTCTTTTCTTATCAGATCTGGGACAGTCCATATTTTACACAACAACATGCCTACTGCCCTTTCTCAGTGATGATATTCTCAGCACTTTGCCCTATACAATGATCTCCACTTTAGCCACATTCCCCCCCTTCCTCCACAAAGACGTCATTGAATACCTGAGCACGTCTTTCCTCCCCATGGCTATATGTAAGTATGACCTATCAACCAAGTCAATAAAGTGTGACACATGGTGGGGAAGTCAAAAACATTTAACAAATATGATGCTATAGGCTGTTTTGGCAATTCCTACTGTAAAACTGTAATTGACCATTTAAGACCCTTTAATTTCTGTTTTTGTGTCTTTTATCTGTACGTAGTGGGCTCAACTCGGAGGGAGGGGGGAGTGCCCGCCTATGTCAATCTGTCTGCCTCATCAATGCTAATGATAGCAATGCAGTACACCTCAAATCCAGGTACGTCATCATATTGGCTTCTTCTAATGCATGCATGAAGATGCTGTTTTCTTGTGTATTTATCTCCTCTCCTCTCTCTACTTCCAAACAGTGTATCACTGTCAGCTGTTAGAGTGTCTAATGAAGCACAAACAAGAAGTGTGGAAGGTAATACTATTTTATTGCATACACTAAAGCAGATTTATGGTTGTTTGTTTGAGAGTTTAGTCCCAAATAAAGGGCCTGTCATGATGTTTCATCATGGCTGACATAGGCTTTATCAGCCTGTGGTGGGTTACTACAATTCAATATCATATTTAGCTGTCATGTAAGTTGTCTAAAAAATAAGCTTGCACAAGAGGTTGTCTGGAACTTATAGTCAGTAAACAATAAGTAGCTGTCTTTAAAAACTGACACCTTCATTCAGGAAAAATAACACGCTCTTTGGTGGTTGCTTAATCAAGTAACACAAAACTATGTAACCTTTTCAGTTTTATTCAAGCATACCAACAAAAAAGACAACATGTGTCCAGCATACATGTCATGGTTCTTTGATAAGCAGTAATAATTAGTTAATAAACCACTTATAATTCCCTAAATGATTACTTTAACACATATGTACCAATGTTTAAACTCAATAAGGTTCACAAGGTATATGACTTAACCAGTTTATTTTCTTGTAAGTGTTGGAGCTAATGGAGTGAACAGGAATAAGTCCAAACTCATGAAAGTGAGTTAACACTGGTTTCTGATTCCCAACCTCCAAAGTAAATGGGATTTGGAACACCAGTTTCAGATAAGTGCCTGAAATAATGTGCATGGTGAACACAAGGACATGAGATTTCAATGTTTAGTGAAAGATGATAAAATACATCTGACATCGCCTGCTTTTAAACTTAAAGCACCATGGTGTGTTTATAACAATGGTTGCTAACTTACTGCTCACAAGGACGACACATATTTTTCAACAATCAGTAATTCATACACAATTGCCACAGCCGTAAGGACAGACTTGAACAGGTCATTTGATTTTGAGAAAACTCTCAAACAAGCGGTCACAATAAAGTCTCATACACTGGAAATGTTGTGGATGCTTCTAAGTTGAACGCCATGTTGTAGTTCTACAGTAGGTTACTTATAGCATTTCACTCTCACTGTTTAATCTTGAAATATTGTGAAAAGTAGGTTGGTTTAATTAAAAGATTATTACAAAGGGGAGAAAATCTAAGTTTCAGAACTGTTTACTACAGAGTATATTTTCACAAAAGAGTAAGATAGACATGCAGAAACATTTGAATAGTCTTATTCATTCATTAAGTATCTTATTTTTTTTAATGCTGTCTATAAATGTGTGGAAATTTTAAATAAGCTCCCCAAGTATCCAAAATCAAAACCAAATGCTTAAGTTATAATTAACCCTTATTCTTCATGGCTCATAAATGGAAATAGGCATTTTATTACAATTCATGATTGCTGTACTAGACAGGTTCCAGTTGGTCCCTTTAGTTTTTTTTTTAGGTATAAAAAAGCCATGAATGTTTTCATTAATACCTCCATTGACTCTTGTTTTCTCTCATCTTTTAATTCTTGGAAATCTTAACAACACTTAAACACTGTTAATAATATAAGCTAAGCATATGTTATAAGTTTCCTTTAGTCTGGAAACATGATATATTTTCCTTTTGTCCTTTTTGGCAACAACAAATTTTCTGACAAAAATGTTTTGATATCACTTTTTAAGATGGAAGATTTGCAACACAGCAAGCTTTGCATTTATAAAGTAGGCTAAAGCTCTCTAAATAACATCATATTATACTTGTTCAACCCAAGTTCAGTTTGTTTATGCAGTCTATAACAAGATAGTCCAGACTATCTGTGTTTAAAAAATGGAGGCAAACTTTGTGATAAGTGCAAACTCAAACAATTGCTGCCTATATCTGCTTTTTGAGTTTTCTCTGTTTTATATTTTCAAAATATTTTTTGCCCAAGGTAAAACAAAAATAAGTCAAAATCACAAAGTATATCATGTTAGTGCAAAAACATCTCTTGCATGTAATAGTATCTATTATTTTTTCCAATCATTAAATATGAAAAACAGCTTTAAAGTTTATGAAATATGAATTCACATATTTTTTAAGGAATTTATTTTAAGCTTGTTAAATTTCAGTAAAATCTAGTAGCATAACTATCAACGTGACATGTCACAATCTTTAAAATCAGGTAAACTGATAAATGGGAAAGGAGACAAAAAAAATATTTTTCAATTCTGTCTAGTGCAAAAGAGTCCCAGATGTTTTTGATATTTCAGAAATAATATTACAGAAATCGAAGCTGTATATGGAAATCAAGGACCTTGTACATTATTTGAGCTGAAATATAACTTTGAACAAATTCTTTAGGGATCTGTCACAAAGCACATTATCTGGGAAACACTAACCCAGAGTGATGGTCAGCTAATGCTAGGCTATTACTGAGCACTATTACTGTAGTATTTACGTCTTCATCAAGTGATGTATATTTCAGCCATTATCCAAAGTATTTCGGTTGGCCTTCTTTCCCTCCAAATTTTGATTATGAGTGACACCTTTCTTCTGCTTGTTTTCTATTTGTATTAAATATGTAAATGTATCTAAATGTTTCTGCCACCTGTAACATCTGTTGATATGTACCCTGTGTGCAGGACCTTCTTTACGTCATATCCTACGGCCCATCCCAGGTTAAACCTCCAGCTGTGCAAATGCTGTTTCATTACTGGCCCAACTTGAAGCCACCAGGTGCAATCAGTGAATACCGTGGGCTTCAGTACACAGGTCAGGCTCTGTAACATTTGCTCCTTGATCTTTCATTACATCAACTGAAGATCTAACTTGTCTGCCATTTTCTTTTCCGCTCCTTGACTGTCACTCTTCTTTCCTTTCCTTTCCTTTCCTTTCCTGCACCAGCCTGGAACCCCATCCACTGTCAACATATCGAGTGCCATAATGCTATCAACAAACCTGCTGTCAAGGTGATTTTAGCTTTTAAAATGTACCTGATAATTCTCAAACATCTACAAGTTAGGCAGAAACAGACATGGCTTGTCTATGAGTTTTTCATGTTATATGCGAACAGATGAGTGTATTCTGTATTTTAAAGCTGTTCCCTTGAGACTCTCCTTCCTGGATGCATGGGGCATGTGTGAGGTTGCCTTGCAGAGATCAATTGTGTGTTGCTTTTGTTAGCCACTTGGTAAGTAAATCAGTGCATGTCCAGGCAGCTGTGGGAGCTTGTTAATGATATCACCTTCTATGCTTCTTTGCACCAGTCTCTGCTGCTGCTGCCGTGCTTTATCAGCTCTGCCTGCCTTTACTCAACTGTGCTCAAAACTGACAAACAGAGAGAAGAAACAGGGGCACGGACAGGGCCCGTATTTCAATTACCAGGAGCTGGGAGGGGGTACAGGGGGAGGGGGGAGCTTAATTGGAAGTGCTGACCCTGTGCAGCCCCAGGAGGAGAAGGTTGCATCAAGTGAGCACTGTAAATTACAGTGCACCGTCTGAACACTGAGGATATGAGCGGAAAGGTTTAACGCCAGGCCAAGCACAGGTTGTACGAGAACGAAGAGCAGCATATGCAGGCAATCAACCACATAGATGCTTAGCATGACAGGTATAAATGTCACATGATTTTGTGGGCAATATCATGATATATTACCCTTAGGGAGTAGTGTGAGAGAGAGGAAATATAGCTGTGGTAACTGGAGTGTGTGACAGTCCTTGGCACAGTTGTTAATTTATAAGGGGCAGCAGGGTGAAGATTATTTCATTATTTGCTAAATGGGAGGCTGTCTGGGCTGGCTATTAAAATCAAAACCAAAACCAAAACCAAACTGTATTTCCCAATATATTCCCTTTAAGATTTTATTCCAACAACCATCATACCAATCAAAGTTAAAATTAATTCCTGTTAAAAATGGCAGAATTTAATAAGATGAAATGGTAACATGACCTTCAGAGCACCAGCTTTCCCTGACCGGAGACTCAGTTTGGAAAGGTAATGTCCTTCAAACATGCTAATTAGCTGAAACACTATTTTAATTGGTTGTACATAGATATTGTTGGAACTGATGATCTCTGGAGGAGCAATAGCGTCAAGGAAAGCAGCTAAAACATGATTAATTAAGGGTCCCATGGCTGAGCGACATTATTCTAATTTAAGGGTAAATTATTTATCAACCTATTGGTAGCATAAATGAAAATAAGCTAAGAGGTAACGTGTCCTCACATTTTAAACTGTTGTAGCATACAACAGCTCAGTTAGCTTTTGCAAATGTTCAAAAGAGAATGGTTGAACACTTTTAAAAATAGACCTTGTAACATGGTCCTGTCATGTCTTATGATACATGTGAAAGAATAACAATTTTCAGTCATTAGCAATTTTTGCTAACTCGTAGCATAGCCCTGATGCTGGCTTTTGCTGTTTATGGAAGCTAAGACAACAGTATTTGAAGTACAATATGGCTTGCCTTCACTATAAAATATTAGCTATCCATTTTTTAAATCACAAAGCCTCTATTCAGATGAAGTAATTTCACAAGCTTTTACTTACATCATTTGCTGTAAATTCTTGCTAAGTTAACATGTTTTACATAAAATCCAGCACGATTTTCACTGTTTTTTTGCAGTTTACTTTGCTTCTTTATTTAATTCACAACTATTATTTAACTGTGCTTCATAAATAATACAGTCATAATGTTATTTTTATTATTATAGCCTTGATGTTAAAATTTGCTGTTTATGCTAGCTAAGACCTTCTTAAACATAACATATGGCTTTCTACTGGTCAAGATTTAAACAGTTTATGTATATATATTCCTGTTTGTTATAATATCAGCTTAGTACTCAATGCTAACACTTACTGTCCATCCTGGCAAGAAGTTTGTTAGCTGTCAGCCAAAATTTCGCTCGATGGCCATTTCTTGTCTGCTAACCTTACTGGTAACAAACTTATCAAAGCCTACTTTATTAAAAATGCTATTGAAACTTGTCTCCCTATTAATCATAATTTCCACTATCTATTTTTATTTTCAATTGCTCATCCAGCTAGTGGAGCTGAAAGTGCTGTATGCTGTATAAAGCAGGAGAATTAGCACGAGCTCGGACACTGGTCCTATGGCCTACTGGTCCCATGGAGTTTTATATATAATTAAAAAACCCAGGCAATATGTTCATCGCATATATGCAGATAGGTTTATTGACATGATTGTGAGGCATTATTGCTAATCAGAAATAACAAAATAATAATAATAATAATAATAATAATAATTATTATTATTATTATTATTACGAGAAGGTAGAATGGTTCATGTTTACATACACATATAAAGAAAAACAAAAAAACAAAAAATATAAAAAAGGAATTATTTAAGGACAATTTTAAGAAATGTATGTGCTGTGGCTGTGTTCTCTCATTTGCCCATCCTGAAAATGTTGTCAATAGCAACAGTGTTTTTGCAGACTTTTGTTGTTTGTGCTGTAAACATTTATGTTTTAAATCAACATGTCTTCTAACCATCTATGTCTTACTTACAGATGTGCATAGATCCCACTCTCTCTGTAGCCCTGGGAGACAAGCCCCCTCCTCTTTATATATGTGAGGAGTGCAGCCAGAGGATAGCAGGGTACGTCCCTCTTTCACATCTCTTTCCCTCCTCATGGATGCTTCCCCTCCTTAACTAAGATCCGTCTCCAAACATACATCACCTCCTGCCTGCCTCATTACTCCCCACCTTCACCCAGGGGAAATATATCACCATGGTTACACAATTCCCTTGCCCTGATAATGAGATGGTCATCACAAAACCTCGCTGCCACTTGTTTCCCTTTCCTCCAGCCTGTACATGTTGTAATTGTACATCTCTCTGTTTTGTACTGTCTTTGATACTGAGGGAGGATATATTCTGTTCAGCTTTGTAGAGGAGTTGAGGCTGCTTTGTGTGCTGTGGGTGTGTTTGCATTTCAGCTCTGAGGTGCAGCCTGACTGTAAATCAAGAACTGTGTGCTTTTTTTCTTTAACCTCCGCAGAGATCACGCTGAATGGCTGGTTGATGTACTCCTGCCCCAAGGTGAGTGTTGACAAACAAAAAGCTGTTTGAGTTTTACTTGGTCTGTCTGGCCCTTTACAGACAAAGACACACATAATACAGTAAAGCGAATGGCAAGAAAAGAAACCTAATTCACAGAGCATCACACAATCACACAATCATCACACAATTTTATTGCTTCTCATAACAAATCAGAAACATTATGGCATACATGACCTTTTTGAAACATTATCGGATTGGAAGATAACTGCGTAAAAAGTCGATAATTGGTGTGGAATGACACTTAATGTATGATGAAATTTACATCCAACATTTTGATACAACATATTGGCAATACCGGTATATATCCCATATATTTGCTGTAATACTACAGAAAGCACAAATATACCATAACCAATCACCACACTAAATGCTTACTTGCAGATTTCTTTTTATAGAGTATAGATTATGCTTATAGCTATTGTTAATATCAATCCACTACCCATTTTGGGCTTTTAAACATACAGTAAAAAAAAAAAAAAAAATCCACATTTAATACATAGTTGATGTTTGAGATGTAATTTTGATTAAAACATGACACAAAAATTGATTTATCTCCTGTGCTTGGTGGAGTTTTGTGGAAGAGGAGAGCATGTTACTGCAGAAAGCCAGTTCTGTCATCTGGTAACAATGCTCATACAGCTAGGGAGTCTTCGGGGAGTCTTTGGTGATACAGAAAGTATTTAACAATGTACATGTTTGTCATTCATATGTCATACAATTTTGCAAGATTGTTTCGTGTGAGTATTTGATTCCACACAAAGGGCAATAATGTATTAAAAAAGATAATGATTCCAAGATATAATGATCCAAAAAAGGTGTTTTGCATGTAGTAAACAGAAGTATTTTTTCTTTTAATGTAAAAATGTGGTGGTATCATGACAAAAAGCTGTCATCCAAAAGGTTAAAATCTCTAAAGATTCATAAATATTTGATATATGATTCTGACTGATATTGGTTTGAAAAGTCCCTCCTAAAAGTGGGAAATAAAATCAATTTATAATATTTTTTCTGGCTACATTATTAAAAGCACTTTGGGGGTGGGGGTGGGGGGTGTTTGTAGTATGAGTACTTACATTAGAAGGGGCCATAAGCGCTACAGGGGATGCAAGATGGTATAACAAAATGAATGAAAAAACACATTTGGGACTAAAGGGTCCTGATGCCACTCTATGTCAACATGAAAACAGAGTGACAGTAGCTTTGTAGGGGAATGGGCGAGTAAATGAAATGAAACTAAAGAAGGAAAGTGTAGCCAACTACAAATCAGAGTGTGTGAGGAGAGAAGGGAAACGAATATGTAGAAAGTGGAGGAGGAGAATGAATATGTGATCTATACCACAACAACATGTTCGTAAAGTATTCCAATACTGTAAAAGCAGGTTAGAGATGTCTGTGTTGTTTGCATATTGAACATTGTTGATTGTCTTTGCAGCAGAGATATCTGCCATTTGTCAAAAGAAGGTAAGACTTTTTAACATGAACCTCTATGCCACTGTCTACTTTCATAATGCTCATCTCTATTGTTGTTACCTTTATAACAGCATGCTGTCACATAGAACATTATCCCATGTGTCTTCACAATTAGGGCAAAGAAACATTTGCAGCCATTTGTAAATAATGAGAAGCATCACCATGAATCCTGAAAGTAATGTCCAACCTCAATTTGAACACATAAAAAAAGGAAAGATAAATGAAAAATTAACCCAGGAAGATGATCTTTTCTGTTCTTCTGTCAGTCTTTCATTACACTTGGTATTTATGTAATATTATGAGAATAATGAATCATAATAACTTAAGTTATTTACAGCTCCAAACATGTTTACAAATTGCCTTTGCAGCCCAGAACTGTGGGCCCCCTAAAAGATCTCACATCATCCCCCCACCACAACCTAAACTCCTCCGGCACAGTTGTTTGACCGCGCCAACATTTCACAGAAAAACAATTGACCTCTTACAGACCTGCAACACACTCTGCAACAGTTATCTCCTACGATTAAAATCTTTCTTGATATTCAAGTAACCAAAATATTATTATTACTTATTCTGCTTTGAGACAAAGTAGCTTAAATAAATTCTGAGATTAATGGTAAATTCAACTATGCACCTTTCTGGCACTGAGGTAATTTTAAGCATGCAATAGATAAAAATCCCAAAGGTCATATATTTATACTGTGAGTCACCTATGTATCATTCAGACTTTAACATTAAGGATGGAATATGTTCAAAGGAGGCTCTTTTCCTCTGAGATAATGTTTCTTGACTGGTTGGTCAGGACAAAATCTCGAGTTGCTGTGCTGGTTTTAACAGGTTGCTCTAAATTGGCCAGAAACAAATGACAGACAAAAATCAATGAAGTCTTTAGTGAACACACAACCACACTGATGCTGTCTGGCACAAACCTTTTATCTCCAAACTGCTGCTTTTCAGGGAATGTAGATTACATTCCACCACCGAATGAAAAAACATGTATTTGTTTGTCCTGATAAAAATTACTTGTACTTTCATTGGTCAAAAATCTATACAAATCCCCTCAATAACATGGAGGTAATGAATCACATTGTGCTTTGAGAAAAATTAAAATCATAGAAAAATGGAGATACAATGCTTTGGCCTGACAATCACAATATATTTTACTTTCCTCTATTTTGGCAGAGTAATGAGTAACATTTTTCTGTTTTCTTGTTTCTTTTCTCTTTTTTGCAAGGATTATCAGTTATTTTTGTTTTCTTAAGATCTTGTTTCATTTATCTAGTTATTCTGGAAAAATAAAGCTGATATATAGGGGCATGTGTTCATGCTTTGAAGTATGTGTAATTTAGGTCTCATTTTCTCACTGAATAGAAGGTGGTGGGCCCACAGATTGGACCAGAGAAGAACCACTGCCCAAAGAAATGATTTAAAGGGAACATTTTTGAGGCAGATGGTTTCTGTATCAGAGTTTAAAGATAACATATTCATTTCAACAAGTTTTCACAAGCCTCCAATGTCCCTAGAAAATATTTTAGACATTTTCTGATTAAAAATAGATACTTTCAGATTAATAGATACCTCAGATATTTGATCTTGTTATACCCATAACAGTTATGTTTCATCACTGCCTAAAACAGGCTTTTTAACTGTATCTTCTCATGAACGTTGTCTGACCAAGCTCCTCTTAAGAAATAGGGGTGGCTTCTACTTTCCAGCACTGAGCTCTGAAGTTTACTGTGGTAATACAGACATGCTTAGACATGAAGGTGCCTGTAGGCCAACCAATCACCTGAGAAATGCCAAATTTCCCACTGAAATTAAGAAGAAAATAGTTATTTTTTTTCTTATGTTACCAAAGTTTGCATTTTGCATATTTGACAATTAAACAAAAAAATTGACTTTCTGAATGCTATTTTATAGCATTAAAACTAGAGATGTCAGTATTTTCAAATAACTCTGAGAGAAGTAGATTAATGTCAGAAATAAAACTAGTGTGTTATATTTTCAGAGCCTCTATGAATTGTTGGCCCTTAGAGTTGTTCTAAGTTTTCTCCCATATTCCAAATCCTGGAACTTTACAAACTCATCAATCAGGCACCTACCAGTGTGACACTGTACCATTGTTATATCTGCAGTTTTAGCCTATTGGCTTGGAGTTGCAAGCACAGTGCAGAGGAAAGTCTGTGTATGAATTCAGGTTTGCTGAAAACATGGGGTTAAGTCGAACTGACCTGACCAATCAGCACAGAGTAGACCGGGCAAACAGTAAGGGCAGTCTGGGCCCATATGGGATCCTTAAAGGGCAGGAGGTCCATAGTATATTAAACTAGAAGGTCTTTTTTTAACATTTGCAATGGTGAACATACTTGTGCAGTCATTATAATTGCATTTATCAAACCCTGTTAAAACATGTCATGGGCTCTTTAAAGAGTCTGAAATAATCTCCTCACAAAGACCTTTGAGAGAGATGGCTCAGTAAAGGTTGAGCAATCTTAAATGCTGCTGCTAAGGCATCATGTTTGTTTGCTGTCATTAAACCTACAAATGAAGGCACGTGCTTCCTGAGTGTGAGAACATTCAGGTATTCCAATCAGGTTGAGCAGCTGCCTGGTAGATCCTATTTTGTCCAGTGATTTATAATCCAAAGCCTCTCCTTTTGATCAAGTGATTTCAAAAAGCCATTTATCATCTACCTGAGTTCACAGCTCTGTAATTTCATCACTTCTAAGAAAAGCTTTTTATAAATACACTGATGACAACCAAAATAGACCACAGATGTGTTTTTATGTTGCTGAAAGCTGGATGTCCTGGTGAACGTGAGGACTCACCATCAGAGGACAGATATGTTAATTTGATAGGGAGCTCTGCATCCCTCTAATGGCACAAGATTAGAGGCTGATCAGATTAGGATGCTCCTCTCGTGTCACGCTTTTTATTTTTAGAAACCTGAGACACTGTAGGGGCTCATGGAGACCTTTTCAATCACATCTCCAAATAACTGAATTCATTTCCAGGACAGCCAGTTGCCTTAAAAGCTTAAAAATGCTTATTTTTAGAGGTTTGTCACAAAGCATTTCTGGCTGATTCTCTTTGATTTGGCATGTTTTTATTTCTCCTCCCTGCATCCCAGAATAGAATCAAACCAATCTCTCCTCCTCTCTTTCTTTCTCCTCCTCTCTTTCTTTCTGTTTCTCTTCTTTTGCAGAACTGTAGCTCTCACGTCAGGAGAGCTGTGGTCACCTGCTTCTCTGCCGGCTGCTGCGGGCGCCATGGAAACCGGCCTGTCCGCTACTGCAAGCGTTGCCATGTCAACCACCACAGCAGCGAGGTGGGGGCTGCGGCGGAGACCCATCTGTACCAGACCTCGCCCCCTCCCATCAACACCCGGGAGTGCGGAGCAGAGGAGCTGGTGTGCACGGTGGAGGCTGTGATAAGGTGCTTACACTAACAGTACAAATGTGTAATAATGGCTTTCCTGATGATGAGTCTGCACCCTGTGAGATTAATAACATTATCTTTCATATTTTCATGTGTTTTTTTCTCTTATTCTTCATCAATACATCTCCCTTGTGTCCATTCCGCCTCTGCAAATTCTTTTTTCACTCTGATTCTCTCCCCATCCGTCCAGCCTCCTCAAAGAGGCAGAAATACATGCCGAGCAGCGTGAGTTTGAGCTGAACAGGCGCCGTCAGATGGGCCTCTCTGCCTCCCACCACTCCCTAGACAACATCGAGTTTGACAATAAAGAGGACGACCAGCACGACCAGCGGCTCCTCAGCCAGTTTGGCATCTGGTTCCTGGTGTGTAATTAGAAGCCTTTGCCGTGAGACTGATGCAATATTTACACTACATGGCCTCTTATCACATATCTCATGGTTACCTTACTGATAAGTTCCCTCCACCTTTAGGTGAGCCTGTGCACGCCCAACGAGAACACGCCTACAGAGAGTCTGGCTCGGCTGGTCAGCATGGTGTTCCAGTGGTTTCACTCCACTGCCTACATGATGGACGACGAGGTGGGAAGTCTGGTGGAGAAGCTGAAGCCTCAGTTTGTCACTAAGTGGCTGAAGACAGTATGCGAAGTGCGATTTGACGTCATGGTCATGTGTCTGCTACCAAAGCCTGCTGAGTTTGCACGGGTGAGGCAAAAACACAGAGCTTGTAAAGATGCTGTGTCTTGATGACTTTGTTAAAATAAAAAGAGCAAGGCAGCATTTTCCTCAGGAAAAGACATTTAAATGCCTTTTTAACAGCAGGTTCCAGGGACTTTTGGTACCAATGACTGTTTCTGTGGCCCATTGTTGACCTAAAGTCTGATTAAGGTTTTCAATCCAGTCAATGACTAGTGGACGTTCTTTCCAGATCCCTTTTCAACGACTTTAGTTTCCAACACAAGTACCAAGGAGAGAACTTTCTATTTTAGTGCATGTACACCATAGAATTCACAGTCCTGGATAAGGTGCTCTTGATATTGTTAAAGTTAACTTAAGACTCACCTTTCTGATCTTTCCTTGAATTTGAAATTATTTGATAATTTTAATACCAACTTGTTTGACATCAAAACATCTATAATTTAAAAACATTTGGAGGGGACACGTGGTTAACTAACCAACAGCCATTTTGAGTTTTTATGTATATATTTCCATTAAAATGATGTTGAGCTGGGTGCTGCATCTCAGTCATAAACAAACAAAAGATACACAGAGACTTAAAAAACTTTGACTTTTGATCCAGTGTTTGCATATTTATTAGACCGGACATGGTGCTCACAAATATCTTCTTCTTAAAAGACGGCTTCATTTTTATATCTCAATACCTTCTTCATAGCATTTGTTCATGTTTGTGACCTTTCCATTGAGAATACTACAGTGCATCTTTACTGCTGCAAATGTTTTCTGAATAATGCTGTTAAAATACCACCTTTCATAGCCTATAAAACATCAACATGAACAACAGATCATAATTAACCACAAATCTCCATACCTGTCATTGCTAGTGTCGTGAAAAAAAAAGTGTTTTTTTGGATTAGGTTAGAAATCTGGAACTGATTCCAACCTGTTTTTGACCAAGTTTAAAGTTTGAAATCATATCTAGTGCTGACTGAGAAATATCAACTGAGAGAAAAATGTTTGGTATGATGTTTAAATCAAGTGTGATGTAAACCAGTCCTTGCACACTTCCCCCAGGTTGGAGGTTACTGGGACAAATCATGTAGCACAGTGACCCAGCTAAAGGAGGGCCTAAACCGGATCCTGTGTCTGATACCATACAATGTCATCAGTCAACCTCTGTGGGAGTGTTTCATGCCTGAGTGGCTGGAGGCCATCCGCACTGAGGTGCCTGACAATCAGCTCAAAGAGTTCAGGGAAGTTCTCAGGTACGTTTAACACATCACAGTGTTTGTATTTTTCATTCATACTCCCAGATTAAAGAGGGTTATTATTGATCATGTGTCAGGATAAATGTGGGTTTTCCTTTAAGTTTCTAGTTTTAACTGAGAAACACACCTCAGAACATTTCATATTTTAGTTGTCCTAATTTTAAAGCTGACAGCTGGTTTTCTCTGAATTTAGAATATTGAAAGATGACCCCATTCTGAAAATATGACAGATCAGTAGCCAAACTGAGTAATCTTCTACCATCTCAAGGGCTTGGCAAGGGCTGATGCTAGCTGTTGAAGCATGGAGAAATCAGAGGGCTGTCAGGAAAAGTTAAACTCCCACCACCACCACATTTCTCTGTTTAAGATAAATAAGCCTGCGGTGAACGTAGCAAAACAGGCCCTGGGAGTGTACTTTCACCGAAATGTTAATGATTTTTCAACACTGGTTGATGTCAGCAAATTTAAATTAATCTGTGAATGCAGCTTAGGAGATAAAATTGACTGTATCCCAGATGATTAGAGTGTATACTCCAACAAGCTAATCAATTAGCATACAGAATTCATTCAGTTGTATCTGACCACATCCTGGCAACTACTTACTGAATTCAGGAGAAAAAACTGTTACATAAAATTTTAAACCCAAAGATAAGAGTTGAAACTGTCCAAAATGGTTTTTAGCTTAAACTGAATTAAATCAACCGATGTCTATGTGTTTAAAGTGTTTTGTGCTTCCCTCTGTTTCAGTAAAATGTTTGATATTGAGCTCTGTCCCCTGCCCTTCTCCATGGAGGAAATGTTCGGCTTCATCAGCTGCAGGTTCTCGGGCTACCCAGCGTCCGTGCAGGAGCAGGCTCTGCTGTGGCTTCATGTAAGCACTCACACATGCACACCCGTGTACTGTCTTGTTGTCTAGTTGACATCCTGCCGGTCTGTCCACAGTGCGTGTGAATTGAACAGGTTGTCATAGAGTGTGAGAGTCTGAGCAGGGGCCCTGCTGAATATGGATCTGGGTCACAGAATGAGACTGAGAGATAGGGGGATTTAGCCTTTCCTCCCATATGCACTCACAGCTTGTGGCCCTGTATACATGGATCAATTTCAAAGTCCTCTGTCTGAAGGAAAATCAAAAGATGCATTAATATGCCCTCATCAAATAGGTCATATTTGAAGCTGACAGGGTTATGTTGCCATGTGCTACTCTGTGCATCTGCCCTTTAGGATGGACTTGTGTGATAAAATCAAGGAGTGAGGGCATAGATATACTTTTATATGATACAATATATGATATCATATATGTACATCTCACCCTATAGGATAAAGAAAACATGATACACTGAGATCTGAAGACATGTGACAGGACATGACATTATACAATACCATATAACAAAATAAATGAAGAAAAATGTGATACAATACAGTAGATGATGCAGGCAATGAGTCAGTTCAATATGACACCACATGACATGATATAATACAATGCAATATAATATTAAGCAGCGTGTAATCATAGAATTCAACTCGACAGGAATTAGATATTACTAGATAAAGTCTGAGACAACCTGGTATGATGCAATAAGATATGATGCAATACTATGGATTTTATTCAAGACTCTAATATGCAATAAATGTTATGATATGATCCTGGCAAAACACAACAGGATCATGTTTCAATATCATGTTGATATAGCATGATGTGATACAAGAAGATGAACGACAACGTGCAGCATTTTTTGTGTAATTCAGCTATTTCAATCAGGAGAGACCAAAATTGAATGAATTGAAAGTATTTATTGAACAGGTAGATATGAATGAGAATGTGCAGTCTCTTGTTAGAATCTCTTTTGGCGCTTAGACTCCATCGTGCTGTCTTGGTGTACTTCAGGGGTACTGAGGGTGCATGATAGATAGGATACCCCCCATGGAGTCTAGACACTGGTGGTGGTGGTGAGGATAAAGGATGAGTTGTAGACTTCTGCTGCTGGAAACCTGATGCAGTGATGAGGTGAAAGAGCCACTATCTTGGACCTGGGCACTGGTGAGATGAATGGAGGTGCCTGGGGTGGAGGAGGGTTGCCGAGATCATCTCACGACGCCGCCGCACTGACTGTGGAGGAGCAAAGACATGGTTTAAAATAAGGCTGCTCCAGAATGATTGGCCCAGCAGTTGAGTGTGGCAGGATCTGGTTGGCTCAGTGGTTGAGTGAGAGCATGCCCTTCATCAGCAGAGATTTGAATCACCTGTGCAGGTAGGCAGATTGAAGCATGAAAGAGGAGACTGAACGAGCATACAGGTCTCTCTGACTGAACTTTCGCTAAGCTTCATTAGAATATAATAGAATAGGACAAAATTTAACACACTTTAATGTATATTATACATAGTTACTGTATATATATGAGTACAGATGTGTACATTAAACAGTAATTACAATATGCTAGAACAATATGCAAAATATTACCAGAAAATTGTAATCTGACACACTGGGATACAATAAAATAGTATTAGGATACAGTACATTTGATATTGCATAATAGGTTTGGAAAGAAGCAAATATAATACATCACAACATGTGATGATGTTATTTGATATAACACAGCAGAGTACACTTTTTCAGTTAACAATAGATGTACTGCAGTGTAAGGAAATATATGGATTTGGTACAAACAGTAGGATATGTTTCACATCAATTTAATTTTTGACCTAGTGTTATGGTTTGTGTACAAAGAGGAAGGTGGGATCTGATACAGTACAGTAGTGTACATTACACATAAAGATACCGCGTGCTATGATAGTATGTGCCAGGACATGAAAACATGCTGCATGACTGTGTTTGATCTAAGATGAACTTATGTGGGAATCATTTTTTGTCTAGTTTAACAACATTTTTCAAACTGGTATTACTTAGTTTTCATGTCAGTGTAAGATGACATCTGCTTTTCTTTTTGATAAAAAGAGAAAATGGTTTCTCGAGCAATGTGGGGTTTAAATTTGAGGAAGAAGTACTGTTTATCAATTAAGTAATTAAAATTTTACACTGCTTTGAAAAATGACCAAAACTTAAGTGTCTCCTTTTATGGGAAATAAGAAAATGTATTTTCCTTTGTGATTATGGTGAGCTGATCTTTTGTGTGTCTTTGTTTGACTTAGGTTCTGTCAGAGCTCGACATTGTGGTGCCTCTTCAGCTGCTGATAGGGATGTTTTCTGATGGAGTTAACTCGCTAAAGGAACTGGCCAATCAGAGGAAGGCGCGTGCATCAGATCTGTCTGGAAATACTGGTGCTCGCAGGGTAAGACAGGCAGCAGTGACACATAAAAAGTTATGGATAAAATCTTTTTAAGTTATTTTGATACAAGCTGTCAGAAATACTGTAAGCCAAGGCTAAAAAATTGTTTTAGAATCATGATGTCCACATATCTTCTACTTTTGGACTCTATCGCTGCAATTCATTGGCATGTTCCCTGTGTTACCATGGTAACGGCAAATGTCTAAATATAGCTCCTCTTAAAAGGCTTAATTGAAATTGAAAGTCTTGAACATTTATCACAGAACTTAACAGTCAAACCACTCAGCAACCATATGTCATAATGAGATGAGGTCATCTCGAAACACTTGAAAATAAGACCCTTCCAGAGGTTGCCTAAGTTTAAAGTGAAACAAGGATATTTGGATTTATCTACTGATGTGCCTTTTTGTTAAAGGTGAGTGTAGTATCAGATCCAGGACGTCGTGGGCAACACAACACTCTCAGTCCATTCCCAAGCCCCTTCAGGAGCCCGTTTCGCAGCCCCCTGCGCTGTAGTCCGTTTAAAAACCTTGGTCATGCTGCTGGTCACTGTGCTCTGGATCTGGACTGTGAAGATGATGACATGAACCTGGGCTGCTTCATCCTCATGTTTGACCTCATCCTAAAACAGGTGACACTAAACTTGATGGTGTACTGGTAGTATGTTTGTCCTCAAAGGCAGTGTGGTAGGTTTTTTTGTACAATAGCCTAGTAACATGTAAAACAATATAGCTGCAGAGGTTGAAGGGGTGACACACAAACACACATGTTGTTTATAGTAAAACCAACCCTAATGAAGGATTAGAGGGAGGCTTGTTTCTAAACCCCATACAGAGACATTTCTGATTACTCACTCTGTTTTTATCAGCTGCTTAACAATGACATTTAGGAATGCAGTCAGCTGAAAATCACCAGTTAACACAGCAACTAATTAAACTATTACACTGTCTGAGTCTGGTGCCAAATGATCTACAGGGATCTATCAAAGCGTGCAGAGATGACAATACTGCTGCTGTATTTTATGCTTATTTGTATTATGACAATAATACAATAAATTGTGTACATTATGCAGAACAGTTCAAATACAGTCTTTCTTCTTTCTCATCCATAAGAAAAAAAGATGCACAAAACACAGGTGGGATGTCGAGAGTTGTTGCTTCATGTAGTCGTGCTCCACTTTTTGTTCCCCTGTTTTTATGTTTGTCTCCCCTGTTGCCCCAGATGGAGCTCCAAGATGATGGTGTGATGCTAGGTCTAGACAGCAGCCTAGGGAAGGATATCGTGGGCATCATCAACAATGTCTTCCAGGCTCCATGGGGGGGCTCGCACACCTGCCAGAAAGATGAGAAGGCCCTCGAGTGCAGCCTGTGCCAATCCAGCATCCTGTGCTACCAGCTGGGCTGCGAGCTCTTGGAAAGGTTGACCCCCCGGGAGGAGATACGCCTTGTGGTGAGACGTGCAGCATGAATTTTGATGCACAATAAATTAAACTGATGCACGAGGCAGATAAGACTTTAAATAAATGCCCCTAATTCCTAATCTTATGGGCAATAAACCCATTAAACTTATTTTCTGAGTATGACAGCTTTCACATGACATCACACACTTCTGGATATCCCCCTGTGGGTAGGCAAGGCTTCCCTCTGCTTTACACTACAGAGAAGGCTTTTAATTGGTTCACTGACCAACCAATCAGAATCAAAAACCTGTCGTCAGGTTGCTACAGTCAGAAATCCATGGAGTCTGTTTAAATTCACTGGAGTTGATTTGTAACCACAAATTCAATTTCTTTTGTATTGAAAGTCACAAGGAAAACTTTTTAACAGTTGGAGGTAAGGTATAATAATAATGGTATTTGGTGCTCTATTAACATTCATTTGTCAGTATTAAAATAATTGTTGATTTGGAAAGTTATTGTTAGCCAACATCATAAGCTCATACATGGTAAATAATCTTTTTTTTTCTGGACATGTAAAAATAAAAAAAAGCCTGTAACAAGGGTCCTAAAAGTAGTTAATGCTAGCTCACACTGCCTTGCTCTGCAGCCCTCCATGTTCATCAAGCTGTAAACTGTAAAATATATCAAAAATATTTTTACACAGTTCAAGAAATGGTATCTCTATAATGTCTCTATTTTGAAATTACTTTGAACATACTGAGAAAATATTCTTATGGTGTTTTTTTCTCCACAGGAGCCCACAGATAGTTTGGAGGAAACCTTGCTCTTCCCCCAGCCTGATTTCTCTGTTGGGACGGAGAATGGAAGCGAGGAAGGAGAAAACCCAAGCAGTGCACCCACTGATAACCCCAACAACCAATCTCCCGATAAAGCATGTGTGTATCATTTTTGTGTAACATACTCTTAAAATAGCTGTTTATTATCCTTCATTGATGTTAAAGCAAAAGTCCTATTTTATTGATTCGGAAAAGAATACACAGGGTCTCAATAACTGTATTTGTGTGATCCCCACATGAATTAAGAGTAAGAAAGGTTTTACCTGGGGTTGTCTTGAGCTGCCTGAAGTTAATGACAAGCTAAGCTCACCTATCATATATATTTAACATGCTTACGTATGTGTGATGAGACGTCACGTGAGGACTTATGTTTTCATTTTACAAGTGCCTCACAGCAGGAGGAGTATTAGTCCGACTCCCCATATCACTCAGCTGTAGGTATGAATGTGAATGGAAATGGACGTCTGTCTTTCTTTGCGGTCGATTGGCTGGCGACTGCCTCAATGTCAATGTCAGCCAGGATGGGCTACAGTACCCTGTGTTACACAACGGGAGAAGCAATATGGATGATGGATGGATAGATGGATAGATGGATAGATAGATAGATGGATATTTGTTTGTAAGTTTTATGTTTGCTTTGTACAGTGTTGAGCCTGAATTTGAAATATGAGCTACTGTTAGTGAAACGTAGCTTAACTCTTCCAAAATACTGGGGGTACACAGCACCCCTGTCTTTGCTTAAAGTAAAAAAAAATTAATCAGTCAATATTTTATCTCAGAAAGCAAGATATTGTTACTAGTTTGCTTATTCCAAACAAATATTTTGTAAAAGACAGAGAAAAACCAATGTTAGTTCGGGCTTAGCTATGCTACACTCAGCAAAGCTAACCCACTGCTTGCCCTAGCCTCCTGTCTACCTTAAAGATAAAGATATTTTTTCCTCAAATACAATTTCTATCTAGCATGTTTAATAAAACATTGAATCAAAAAGTTTTGCTTGTTTGGTAGGTAAGCTCATCCTGAACCTCACAGACTTGCTAACAGCTTGCTCAATCCATTAAAAAGTAAAAACCGTGTTCTCGACCCTGTTGTATCTTTTTCATCAGTGGGGCCTATATCTTGTTGATTTTATTAAAGTTCAGTTACAAGGAAAATAATCTTTTATGGTTACCTTAGCTTAGTGCAAATCTAAATAATCTTGGTAGCTCAAGCCACATACAGTATCTACCATGCAGGTGTAATATTTGATGCCAATGTAGGCCACTTGTTTGCACCTGTTTTACTCATCCTTCAACCAGGTCTATTGTGTTATAGAGAAGAGTATCTCTAGTCTTCTGAAACAACACCTCTTTTTTTCCAGCCATGAAGAATAACTCTGATAAAAGGTTCTCCTACCAGCAGCTCCCTGTGTCTCTAAAGCTCATTTACACCATCCTTCAGGTACTCCATCTGTATAGAGTGGTGCAGGGATGGCGTATTTCTGTAGGCTAATGCAAAAGTTAGCATAGTGCTAGTTCCCTCAACTACAAGCCTAATAATAGCACTGGTTTTTCAAAGTGTATTCGATCATTGCTGATCACTGCCGAAATAAAGCATCCATTTCTTTGTAATTATGCTAACAATAGCTTCTGCTCTAACTGTTTCTTTGAGCTAAGATGTAATTGACAAGAGTTTAAAGTTATCAGTAAGCTACTATGGAACTACATCACAGCTGAGAAGCAACTACAATATTTCCAGTTATTATAGCATTATTTATAAATGCCTGAAATAAGGTTAAATGCTAGCTCAATGCTAAATGCTGTCTCGCTGTTTATGATCTTATTCCTGCACCACTCTAGTATTGAACTTTACACTAATGCTTTAAAATAATCTGTTGTCTTTATTTGTGAACATGATGGTCACACATCTCCTCTGTATTTAGGAAATGTCAAAGTTTGAAGAGCCTGACATCTTATTCAACATGTTGAACTGTTTGAAGATCCTCTGTCTCCATGGAGAGTGTTTGTACCTCGCTCGCAAAGATCACCCACAATTTCTCGCCTACATTCAGGAAAAGATGCTCATTCCATGGTATTGTTTTAACAATTTTTAATACAGTTGCTACCATTTAAATAGAACCCTGCAGCTCTTTGTCATCTAAGTTGATGTTTGTGTTTCAGTCTGTGGTCCATGTTGAAGTCGGAGTTTTGCCAGCTGGCTTCCCTGGCTGTGCCTCAGCTCCTGCATGCCCTCTCTCTGTCACATGGGGCAGACATCTTCTGGAACCTCATCAACACAAACTTCAACAGCAAAGACTGGAAAATAAGATTTGAAGCAGGTAAAGGAAAACTCTGGCTCTCACACTAATATTTGTATTTATACTACTTTTAAATTCAATATACAATAAAATTAGTAAAACAGGTGGGCAACTTTTGGACCAGGAGCAACATTGGTCTTTCTCCACAATAGCTCTAACCTGGCACATGAGACAGACAATTT
This sequence comes from Scarus forsteni, assembly GCA_036419115.1. Classification (NCBI taxonomy): domain Eukaryota; kingdom Metazoa; phylum Chordata; class Actinopteri; order Labriformes; family Labridae; genus Scarus; species Scarus forsteni. The sequence continues at coordinate 32,994,035 of JAZDUH010000451.1, forward strand.
AATATATATTTTACAGCATATATTTCATCAGTCCATAGACAGTGTTTTGAGTGGGCAAAAGCATATTCTAAAACATATTCGGCAGGTGATTAGAGGATTTTTCTGGGACAAACAGATGTTGTAGCAGGAAGATGCTACTGCTGTGGAAGAACGCACAAAACAGGAAGTGGAGTTCCAACATATTCGGCTACTGCACTGCTACAAGTTTTAGCATCTATACTAATTCCTGTAAAAGCAGTCACTCCTGCTGTCACCGTGTTCATAGCCACTTCTTCCTGCTTGAGCAGGTGCTGTTTTGGCTGTGCTGCTTCAAGGCCAAGTACAATGGCTGTAAATAAGAGAATGGCATGAAGGATCTCCTTGGTTGCAGACATTGAATCAGGTGGATTCATCTGCACTGCAGAGTCTTTTTTAAAAGTCAGAAATCCTCATTATGAAAAACAGACAAAAAATAGACTAAGACGGATTTCAACCTGTGAAAAACCATAAAAAAAAACAAAAACAAATGCATTTTGAGCTCCAGAAACTGTATCTAGCTGTTCATAATAATGCAAAATTAACTTAAGTTTCTTGGATCTATATAAAGCTAATTAGGCTCTACTTTAATGGCTAGATAGTATGAAGAGTGTTGTCTAAAGGCATGTGACACACAACTTTTTGAGTCAACATATAGCAACTTAGAGGGCACAACACTGTTGTGCAAAGTCAGGTGCAGAGAGCCTTGGTTCACTGGTGTGTTTTGGGTGTAAGCTGAATTAAACCAGTAAGAATCATCACTTATTCCCGATATAGCACTGTGTGCCTGCTAACTATTCTGTGATTTACACAGCAGTTTACAATGATCTTTTCTTCTATAAATACACCAACGAGTGTACATGTAGGACACCAGGAGTCAGTGATTTTCTGTGTCCTCAAAATAGTAACACATCACCTTTTTACATGACCACCCTTCTTTACAGCAAGTACGTCAGGCCTAATTGGTGTCCATGTTCATTTTAACATCTACTCATTGTAAGTACACAGCATAAAAATGACAACTGTGTCAGGAGGAAAGTAGAAAAGTTACCTGTGCTGTACACAAAAAATGTACAATAGGGCCATTTAATTAAATGTATATTATTTGCATTTGTTTTGACAATGACTGTTGTTTCTACAGTAAATTCTAAGGAAAGATTTGGTAGCATTTTCTAAAGGCCTCCCTAAAATGCTCTATGTATTATAAAGGCATAACAGGCACATTTACATTTCACATTATAATATGTGAAAATGTGCTTATAATGCTATATCATCTTAATTTTAAGAACTTGTTTTAATGAATAATAATATAATGAACAACACATATTCACTGACAAGAACAAGTTTATAGAGACTGTGTTTTGTAACCACTTAGTATCCATTAATAACACATTAAAAACATAACTGTTATGCATCGCAAAGTGGTTTTAGCTCACTGTGAACAGTCAGTAGATTCTCTGGTGAGGTACTATAAGTGGTCATCGCAAACTTTAGGTATAGTGAAAAAAGAGTACTAGACACACAGCCATTTTATACTTAATAATATTTATACCCTATATTACGATTATTTTACTAGAATTTATTACAAGAAAAAAACTCATTTAACTTTGGTCTTCATGCATGCAGTCAGTGAACAGCAAGTATGTTGTATGAACATCTTACCTCAATATTTTTTATAGAACCCTGAACAATGTGTCAGATCTTTTTTAAAGCATTATGGATATTTCTAATTAATCTAACATGGCCATATGCACAATACAACTCATCATAAGTATGTCTATAACTCACAAGCACTGGCATCATGATGACAGCTATAATAAATTATTATAAATTGTCACAAGGACTAATTACTAGGATTACAAAGCATTATGGGAAAAATTATGATGCAATATAAATATGCTTGTAATGTGTTTTTGTAATGCATAAAAGGGGGGCTTCTTAGAAAGTGTTATGAAATATATATATTTTTTCTTAATTCCAGTTTTAAAATTCAGGTACCTATGATTATGTCTTATTGAGTGTACCCCAGATTTTGCAGAGTTTTGGCCCAGACACTGAGAATCATTCACTGTCCTCCCTCTCTGGGTTATCCCATCATACTCTGATACAAACTCTCGATCAAACTCATGAAGCCATTCATAATTTTAATTTTAATTATATGCCTCAAAGACTCATTAATGAAGCAAAATGGCTGTTACATTATGAGGGAGCCATGAGATGGAGACCTTCAGTCTGCTGATATGATAGCCCACCTAAACCACTCGCTGCACACATCTCCTGTTGTTATGGTAACTGCGTGGCTCCAACAGGCGGAAAAGAGGAATTGTGGGATTAACAAGGTTTTTTCTCACTTTATGATTGGCAGAGAGGAGCAGAATGACCTTGAGACAGAGGCAGAGGGAAAGCCGTTAGACTCGATGTGTTGATAAGGGATAGCAAGAAAAACATTGACACAGTGTTAGAGAAATGCATGGAGTGAATACAACCACAAAGGTCTAAAATAGTCATCAACATATGGTGATTGCGAATGCAACAGAATTCTTTGTCACATCATGGAATTATACAACCCAAGTTTGTATCATGAATAAGCCTCGTACTTCGTAGTGTGTATACTGTGAGTTGTGTTGAACAATGAACTGCATAATTATGATCATAACTCAGAGAAATTATTAAAAATTACTGTACATGAAATGTGTCCTTCAGCACTGTGTTCTTGCTCTTCTTCTATCCCTACACTGACATCTAGTGGTGACTGTGAGGTATTTTTCATTCACCTGACGGGGCTGAGATCTGGATTTGCAAGGAAAGCATCTATAGTCAGATTTTAATCTTATACATGGGAAAAAGAACAAACAATACCTAGAAGTATTTAGTAAAAAAGCATTTTAGTTACTGCAAAAGAGCTGACTATTGAACATGAAGACAAACATTTTACAGAAACAGCAACATACATGCATGCACACTTTAATTTGATCTTTGAGGAACAACTGTAGAAACTTGTTTTTATCTCTTTGAAAAATGTACTGACTGAACAGAATAAATATAATATAATCAAAAAGAACTTCTCATTGATGTTAACAACTCACTGTATTGTTTTGCATTTTAGCATTTAATAATCATATTATACACTTATTGTAAGTTTCATCTTATACCATGGCTAGCTTTACTTGTTAATGTAAGTGGTTATGCATGCCAGCCTTGTTACCTTCTTCTACTGTGTGTGATTCTGTCTTGACTTCTGCTGACGGCCTCTCTTACTCTGTTCTTGAATTAAAATCAAACAGCGGAAAAGGTAGCAGTCCTGTGCCGGTTCCTGGACATTGGTGCTGTGACCAAAAACCATCTTCTGAAATATTCTCTGGCTCATGCCTTCTGCTGCTTCCTGGCCTCCGTGGAGGATGTTAATCCGGCTGTGGCCACCAGAGCCAGACTGCTGCTGGACACCATCAAGAGGCCGGCCTTACAGGTGAGCGGCTTACTGTCACAGTAGACAAAGAGGCCGTTTACACAAGAACTAAAACGGTCAAATCCGTTACGTTTTCATTGCGTTTTGGCCTTGTGTTTACATGGTAACTCTATGCGGATTGCCTAAATCCAGAAACTTTTGGAACCAGGCTCCAGAGTGGAGAGTTTTCAATACCCTCTCCATGCAGCGCAGTGTAAACCCATATCAGAGCATTTCAGGGTGAAACGCTGACGTCACCACATGCGCAGTACTCTTTCACATGAAGGCTGCGCAAGCATTCCAGGAACAACAACAGCTTTAGCTGTCTGCCGAGTAGCATGTGAGCTGCTTACTGCGCTGGGTTTGTTATCCAGACAAAAAAAAAGATTTGTTGTCCGAACTGATTTGTTGTCAAGAAAAGAAACTCTTGCGTCTTTGTGCGTCCACTCGCCATTGTTGTTTGTGAAAAGATTTTCTTCTTCATACGTGTATTGTAGCAGCGCTGCCTCTCTGCAAACCTACACCGCCATCTACTGAACTGGCATGCATACTACAGCACCTCCACCTGAACGCAGATCGACTTTGAATACGCAAAAGGAAAAATCTTTACATTTTAAGTCAGAGAGTCTCCGTGGATACGTAGTCTAAGGGTGTCCAAACTATATTAACTAAACAAGGGCCACTGTAAGAAAATATGAAGATCGCTGGGCTACCGTTACTGCCTCCAAATTTTAAAGTAATCAGTTTAGTGAAACCAGTGTAATGACAAAACAGATCACATAGCAGGCTTTCATTAGTGGCTTGACAAGCAAGTAGCCAGTCACCGAAGAATTTGAAGCAGCCAATCAGATTTTAGAAGGCTTGTTTGGGCCAAGCAACCACTGGATCTCTGCCTTATTAAGAGAAGACACAGTTGGTCCTTGGACCATAGTTTGGACACCCCTACATTCATCACAGAAAACAAAATATTTTGTATGGGTCATGTTGAAGTAGTTGTTGTTTGGAACAGTGATATTCATAGAAGTTATTGACTCGATCTTGGTCATGTCATCTAGTCACATTTTTAAGAATAGATTCACTCTGAACTCTTTTGAAAAGTAATTTTTTTATAAGTACAAGAATTTGGATGTAAAACTAGAAAATATACATCTAACCTACTGGATTATAAGTGAATATGTTTTTATTTCATTAGTGATAGTATTTACTTATAACTATATCTAACACACTGTATTTTAAATGTATTTACATTAATGATATATAGTAAGTCCTTGATCTTTTCTTTCAATTTATTCAGCTAATATGTAAATCCAGGGCCACCTCAAATAATCTAATGTACCAATAAAATCATAAAAACAGCCCTGCATGTAACTGTTTGAGACACTTAAGCAAGAATGACTGGTTCAATGCTACATTTAACTTTTTAATTTATGTATTTCATATTTTATTTTATTTTATTCATAACAATTTAAAACTGCATAGAGTGCTATAGTTAACCATTGAGTACAAACTTTAATGTTTCTAGATGGATTATTTGGGAACATGCAAAGTGTATATCATATTTTTCTAAAGCCAAAGATAACACCCTGACACTGACTCCGAATCAGTGGTACTCAATTGGTGGATCAAGACCCAAAAGTTGGCTGTGGAGCTATCGTATAAAAATTTACATTCATTTTATCCCAGATTAAACACATATTCACATTTTTTCCTCCCCAGCGAAAACAAAGTTTTTCTTCTGATCTCAACTAATTAATCACTCATGTGTTGTTTAATGTTATCCAGGGGCTGTGCCTGTGTCTGGATTTCCAGTTTGACACTGTAGTCAGGGACCGTCCCATCATCCTCAGCAAACTCCTACTGCTGCACTTCCTGAAGAAAGACATCCCTGCATTGAGCTGGGAGTTCTTTGTCAACCGCTTTGAAACGTTATCTCTGGAGGCTCAGCTGCACCTGGACTGCAACAAGGAGTTCCCTTTCCCCACAAGTACGTTACTTCCATATCCCTGTTCACAATCCTAAAATGAATCCACCTTCCTGCATGCTGCTAACACAACACAAGTGGTACTGAAACATATTGTGCTCCTTGCTGAAGTTGGTAAATACATATTTTTTTCAGCTATCACAGCTGTACGAACCAATGTAGCCAACCTCAGTGATGCAGCAATGTGGAAGATACGAAGGGCCCGGTTTGCTAGGAATCGACAGAAGAGTGTACGTTCCCTCCGTGACAGTGTGAAAGGGACTCCGGCTGAATCAAAACGAGCATTTTCACTACCTGAGTCTCTGAGCAACAGACTTCGTGAGTAGAGATATAAGCCAGTGTGTCTGTGTTTTGGGTCTAAGCCAGTTTCAGTCCCTGAGTCTGTGCTCCAACAGTGTTTGCAAATAACTTCAGTTTCTGTATTGTTACCATCGTCCTCACCTGACTGTCAGCATTGTCCCAGTGTTCCAGTCACAGTTCATATTCTCTCACCCATATGTGGAACCAAACGCTTATTTGCAAATACTATTCAGCCCCTGTGGTCACATTTACCCAATGTTTCTATCCCCACTGTTATTTTGACCTGTTGAAATGCCTTTATGTTTTAATATACTTTGATTTTATGGTATATTGAGGCCATAAAGTGTTTTTTGTATGTGTTTGTCTTTTTAATTTGCTGCAGAAGAATATTAGGGTCAGGCAGGAGGAAGAAATAATAGTAGGAGGGTATGAGGAGTATTGATAAGGACTTAGTCATTGTTGTAATTACAGTAGGATACTGGCTGCCAACAATCAATATATCTTGAAGTTTGAATTTCTGACAGCCCCTTACCAATAATCTCTTCTCATTTTGTCTGTTTTTTTAACTTAAAAGTCATCACAGTTTTTATCATCAATGATGTGTTTTAAGCTTTTCACTGTCTGCTTGTTTGTTTGTGTCATGGACAAAAAGCATTGATATTTTTTTATCTTCAGTAGTAACACTGTTATGGAGTACAAATTTAACAATTCATGTGCGAAAAGGCATTTTGTAGAGACATTTTGGATGCCATTTGCTATGGACCTGAAAGATCAATGGAAGTTTTAGTATTGTATTTTAACTTTTTTTTTTTAAACTTCCACTGTTTTTCATCAAAAGTTTGACCACATTCTTATCAGTTAGATTTTTTTCTCAGAGTTCACAGTTAGGAATGCATGAAAATCACCGCTGATGTTTACTGCCAATATGTTAGCCCTGTATATCACCTTTAGCTTTGCAGAGATGTGGAAACTTGCAATAGAATTGGGAAAATTAACCTTAATTGGAAAGCATTAATCCCCCTGCAGAGCACTCCTCTGGCGTCTCACTTGGATGGATGCTTGACAAATTGGCTTGCAGATTTGTTGTGGATGATGAGTAAACCAGCTGCTTTGTGCAGGATCAACACAATAACCCAGTCTTTTTTTATATTTTGCCATCAGCAGTGTGGAACCCTACATTTTTCCACTGAATAGCTATGCCTGTCCTCCTTTTTTTTTAGGTGTACTTCCCGTTATTGAAGGCAAAAGATTGGAGGGTTGCACATGGTGCACCCTCTTTTGCATTGGGTCACTGCCTCTGGCATCCTAAATTACTGTAAACTGTATGATTTCAGATCAAATGTTTTTTTACAGTTGGAGTACAGATATTAACCCCCATGCACATGTATTTGAATATCTAGTAAACTTAAAAGGGACAGCCCTGCTGTGCATTAAAAAAGACAATCCTCCTTTGAGCTTTTTCTTTCTCATGCCTGACCCTCATACTCCTCTGTAATGATTAAGGTCACACTCATATCCTAGACTGTTTCCCCTGTACATTTTCTGAATTTTGTTCTCCATATGTGATTTTAGCTTTAAGGCTTACAAGGCAAGAGCACTCTGCCCCGACACTGGGAGATATGATAGAGAAAGTCCTGCCAGGTAAATAACCACCTAAACCTTAACCATAAGTACAATTCTTCATAATTTCATCATACTGACGAAAAAGTGTGCTCTGACTGAAGTTAATGTAGAGTGTAAAAAAGCTGCTGATCATGTCATTCTAACTTAGGCCGAAGCTATTGTTGACACCGGAGGAGTAAAACACAACACCTGTGCTTAGCGGTCATTTATTTCATTTTTACTCCAGTTATTTTCTCCATAAACACGTCGCACTGATGTATGTGTATTGCATGATGATTCCTCCACCTCCTCTGTCAGAGAGGTGGACAAGTTGACTCCCCCCTTCTATGTTGCCCTCCTGCTGCTTTTGCGCCCTCCCCTCTCCCTGTTCCTTCTCTGTCTGAAGCACGCTTCCTCCCGCACTCTAACCCTGACGCTTCAGCCCATCTTATAGGCCAGACCCCCTCCCCTGAGGATGACACCATAATCAGAGACCTGCTCCCTGAGGATGCCGGCATTGACCACCAGACAGTTCACCAGCTCATCATGGTGCTGATGAAGTTCATGGCCAAAGACCAGAGCAGCGCAGAGGCTGACATCGGCAGTGCCAAAGCCTTCAACACAGTGAAGCGTCACCTGTATGTGCTGCTGGGTTATGACCAGCAGGAGGGCTGCTTCATGATTGCACCGCAGAAGATGCGCACCTCCACGTGCTTTAATGGCTTCATTGCTGGCATTGCACAGGTAACTGATCGTTGCAGTTGGATAGTGCGCTTGGTCAGTGATCGGTAGGTTGCGGGTTCAAGCCCAGCTCTGGGCGACACATGGCGATGTGTCCTTGGGCAAGACACTTAACCCCAAGTTGCTCCCACTGCTGCGTCAGTGGCGTGTAAATGGGCATGAAAGAGCGTGAATGTGTTAGAGATACTGATGGATAACTAACATAGAAACTCAGAACCATCAGTGAGTGACTGTGAGTGCGAATGGGTGTGAATGGGTGTGAATGGGTGTGAATGGGTAGGTGTGACCTGCGGTATAAAGCAGCTTTGAGTAGTCAAAAGACTAGAAAAGCGCTATATAAGCTCAAGTCCATTTACCATTTACCATATATTTAATTGTCTAATATGTTTAGAAAAAGAATAATGCATTTAGAAAAGAATATATCAGTATACAACTATTGTAACTTACATTAAATTAAACTATGGCATTATAAGGCATACCAGCCAATATACATTAAGAAAAGAGGGAGAACACATCCTGGCAACCCATGCTAGCTGTATTTTATTCTAAACCATGGATTAATCAGTAAAATACACAGAAGTGAAAGACAAACTTCTCTGAAGTAGTCTTAACTGGAAGAAACAGTGTATAAATATGGACTGGGATTCTTAATTTAGATGACTGCCAGATAATGTGCACAATTACTGTAGGCACATCAACATGGTGACTTTTTTGCAAGTTAATGTCAGCTGGGCAATGCTGGTGTCCTTCTGATATGTCGTAAAAAAAAGTTACACATGCTTAAAAATATTCAATTTTTGATTCCGCTCTTGTAACACGCCTGTAATTGGCACTAAGGGTTGACCATTCTTACCTTCGTGTCTTCCTGAGACCAGGCATGTTGTTTGAACAGCAAACTGAGTCAATAATGTGCATGTAAGACCGCTAAGTTGCTCTTCTTTAAGCTGTCATTTTAAATTTAACCACTATATTTTGGAGCAGCTTGTTCATGAAAACAGAAACAAACCACCATATCATTACAACAACAGATGAAGCTAAAAACAAGGTCTAAAATCATACCCTGACATAAAAAGTGATTCAGAAATAATCAGACTCGATAAAGACAAGAGGAACTATTAAAAAATCTCAATAGAAATGATCAATCTGATAAGTAAATATGCAATGGCAAGGAAAGTATAAAAAATGAAGAAAAAAATGAAGGTATATTGAGTAGTCACTACTTAATACTTGGAATATTTGTATGTAAACATGTAAATGTTTAAGTATACTGTAAATCCATGTGAGTATCATTGCACAATATGCATAGCATAAAAACATTAGCATACATAATACTTTGTATTCACATCTAACCAGAGGATCATCATAGTTGCTGTGTACCTTTCCTTTATAATTTCCATACATTTTCTTCAAATATAAGGAGCTTATAATCAGCAGTTAAATATTTCAGTCTTTCTATAAAAGATTGCTTCAATTTGGACGGATTACTTGTTCTTCTAACTCCTTATAATTACCTCTGCCAAGGAGTTTGTTTTCAGAAGAGCCTGTTTGTCTGTCTGTCTGTCTGTGGATCTGTGAACAAAATAACTCAAAAATTAATGGATGGATTTTGATGAAATTTTCAGGAAGTGTTCAGCATGGGAAAAGAAAGAAATAATTAAATTTTGGTGTTGATCCAGATCAGCGTCTGGATCCGCCATGACAGAAACTGTGATTTTTGTGAATAACTACTGAACTAAGACAGATATCATTATGAAACCAATTACTAATAGTATGTTTTCATGGTCAAGGAATCTAAATATTTTGATGAAATAAAGGTAGGACTAATATTTATGTTGAAAATCACAATATGGGTGAGGACTGTGGCGTTGGCGGAGGTCTGTGCTCATCGAGTGCTTTTCTAGTTTGTTTAATTATCACTACTTTCACCACTTGTCCCAGAAGTCAGACTTTTATCCATTCATTCATTCATTTTCTATACCCCTTTATCCCTTACAGGGTGGGAGGGTGGGGGTCTGGAGCCTATCCCAGCTGTCATTGGGCGAGAGGCGGGGTACACCCTGAACCGGTTGCCAGTTGATCCCAGGGCAACATAGAGAGACAGACAACCATTCACACTGACATTCATACCCAAGGGAAATTTAGAGTCACCAATTAACCTAATGAGCATGTTTTGGTCCGTGGGAGGAAGCCGGAGTGGCTGGAGAGAACCCACGCATGCACGGGCAGAACATGCAATCTTCACACAGAGAGGCCCCTGTCCAACCCAGGAATAGGACCAGGAACCTTCTTGCTGTGAGGCACGTGCACCACCTGCTGCGCCACCGAGCTGCCCAGAAGTCAGACTTGCAGGTTTTTATTCATAGACTAACCAAAATGTCTAAGAATTCTCTAAAAGAGTTTTCAAGATAACTATAATTTCATTTGATCAACATACTTTATATAGCAGTAATATGCCATAACCTACCATATTTATGGGAAATGGACCTCTGTCTAGGGAGCAGTTTTCTAGTCTTTGACTACCCAAAGCTGCCCAACTCAGCAGATTACTCTCACTCATTCATACCCATTCACCCTCACATTCACTTCACTGATGGTTCAGAGTTTCTATGTTAGTAATCCATCAGTATCTCTAAAACATTCACGCTCTTTCATGTCCATTTATACACCACTAACCCAGCAGTGGGAGCAACTTGGGGCTAAGTGTCTTGCTCAAGGACACATCGCCATGTGCTGGAGTTGGGCTTGAACCTAAATTTCCTGATCATCGACACTATCCAACCGTGCCACCGACGCCCCTACATCCTGAAATTGAATCTTCTTTTACTTATTTCTAATTTGGGTCACCTTTAAATATTCATAATATCTACAAAATGTATTCATTCCTGTAGTTTAATTAAGTTCCTTCATGTTTGTCTCATAAGCAAAGGATTATTTTCTTAACTTGTGTTTCTTTCAGGTAATGGATTACAACATAAGCCTGGGAAAACAGCTGCTCCCCCTGGTGGTCCAGGTGCTGAAGTACTGCACCTGTCCCCAGCTCAGACATTACTTCCAGCAGCCTCCTCGCTGTTCTCTGTGGGCCCTGAGGCCGCACATCAGACAGATGTGGCTTAAAGCTCTGCTGGTTATCCTCTATAAGGTACTCTTTGGTTCACTTGGGTAATATTTTAGTGATTAATATTTACTCAGCATTTCAGACAGCATGTTATTCCATCAAAGATGTCTGCACACATGCACTCCTAAAATAGCACTGCCTTGATGTTTCCAGAGCTGCTTATGCCACACAGCAGGAAATTTTCAAGTGTCAGGGGAGAGGGGGTGGATACAAGGGGCTAACAGGATAAAATCTCAGGGAAATATTTGGCTGTTTGTAGTTGTAGTTCAGACACAGTTCAAACACAAAGTTTATACAGAATTTAGGGAATTATATTTGGCAGTTTTGTGCATATATAAAAGGGTTTAAGGGACTTATTAAATGTGTATCTTATATCCTATAATATATTCTCTCAATTACAAACAGACTTACTGTGGTGTGCTATGAGCTAACTGTGTATTTTTCATGTGCTGTAGTACCCTTACAGGGATATGGATGGCAGTAAAGTGGTCCTCCATCTGATCCACATCACTATCAACACACTGAACGCCCAGTTTCACAGCTGTCGTCCCCACGCATCAGCTGGACCGCTCTACAGTGACAACTCCAACATGAGCCGCTACAGCGAGAAAGAAAAAGGTTAGAAGGCATAAGAATGAGGTCTGGTTTTAAACGTGCTCAAGCTTTTTAAAGTCAGAGCACCAAAGTTCCTGTGAGGAGCTTTCTGTTTTTGTTTATTGTAATGTCAGACTGTCTCATGAATAGCTTAAAATGACTATCAGGAGCTTAAAGAAGAAATCATTACTTCAATTCTTAAACCATTTTATATTGATGTAATTTTATGACATCTATAAGATTGAAAAATGAGACACTTTCCCATGAATGTCTCCTCCAAAGTGCTTCAGTTTGACTCTTGAATGCAGCACTGATATTGAGTTTTTCTCTGTTTTAGAAGAGGACAGTGTATTCGATGAGTCAGATGTCCATGACACGCCGACTGGAGCTGCTAACAAAGAGTCACAGACCTTCTTCGCTCGCCTGAAGAGGATTGGTGGCAGCAAGTCTGTGAAGTACCAGCCGGTGGAGCTGAATGCCAAGAAAAGTAAGAAGCAGAGGCTTTCAAATTCAAGTGTGGTATCAATTGGATCTTTTTATCCCCCTTTTTCCAGCTGAACATCTGTTTAAGGCTGCAGCAGGCCTGTTGAAAAGTTTCTTTTTACGATAACTTACACTTTTTGTGCTTGTGGGAAAATCTGTCTTGGACCCTGTCCTGGATTTATCCCAGGAAAACAGCGGTAGTATTTAGTATAAGGAATAGACTTGAGTATTGTTTTGAGTATTTTTTGTGCACTATTATTGTTTGGGACAACATAAAGTGTCAAAAATAAATCTGGGCTGCAACAAAGTTCATATTTCATTCAGTTTTCATTTAATATTCAACATGACATATTGTTGGTCTCTGCATGTATTAGATTAACTTTATCTAATAAAATATTTGATATTGATTTTTATTCTTACATATCAGGACTATTTAGTGCAACTGTGGTCAAACTGTCATTCAAATGGTAAAACAAGGTTGTTCTAAAGCACTTTATTTTTTCCTTTTAAAAAAAATTGTATTTCCTTCAATCTATTCAAAACTGTCACAACATATTTGCTTCCATTTTTCCCTTCTGACCAGGAGACAACTTTGAGACAGCTATGGCACACAATGTAATCATGCTCAGAATTTTTATTTTAACTATTTAATAGACATACTTCATATACTTGATACCTATTGATCAGAAAGGGATGTTTCCAGGGTTGGTCACATCTTGTAACTGACAGCTTAATAATGACATTAAGCGCAGAAAAACATCCACATCTAAGTTTTAATCATTTGATATCAGGGGATATTGTAACTGTGTATTATGAGTTGTCATTTCAAGTTTTATTAGGTCAAATACGTTTGCTTATGCAAATTCATGAAGTGTACAATTACATTTTACTAATATTTTGATAGCTTATTTCATGTTTACTATTTTACAGTAGTTGGGTCAAATATACTTTTGTACCATTCTAACATATTAAACCAAATTACAGGCTATCTCATCCCACTCCAGCTGCTGTCCCTGTATGCACATCCAAAGAAGTGTACTCAAAATACTAAGCACTTTAAAACTAATTAAAATAAGGTACATAACTTGAGTAGATTCATAATGTTGTTTTTATTTGAACTTGAGTAAACCGTGGCCAAAGCAGCTGTACTTAAAGGTGTAGTCAGCGATGTGGGTGAAAACGAGTGGAGATGTTGTTGATAAACGAATTTAGACCCGCCTCTCCCTTCATAACTCACCCCTGGCTCCACCCCCAAAAGCTGATGGATGTGCATCGTCATGGAAATGGCCATAGAAACTGCGTAGCTGACCAACATAGCTAAGGTAGCCTCGACTCATCAGACAACTCGACTTCCATTATTGATAACATCACGACAACAGAACATTCTGGCAGATTAGACAATAAGATGAATGTCTGTTACTGTTATGTGAAGCACCACAAAGCTAATGTTGCTTACCTGTCCAGCATGAAGATGGCGACATCCACGTCCGTTTTCAGGTCTGTCAATTAGCGGAGTTCCCTCCGCCGTTGGAAAGCAACACCAGTGTTGACCTGGGTCTTCGCTCTTTCATGGTCATAGCCCTTCTTTTTCACTTTTCACTCCTCTGACCTTTTTCTTTTGGGCTGTTTTTCAGCCATTGCTACTGCACATATTGTATCTCTCTCTGACACTAACTGCACATGCTACGCAACCTACTACTCCCCCTCCCCCTCTGTCTGATCTGCGCTTGAGTATGATCGCCCCATGATGTGGGGGGGGGGGTGTACTCTGTTTTGGTGGCTCGGCCCGAGCCACAGTATTTACCTGCTGAAATTCAGAGTCAAGGCTGTGTATTGAAACCGGACTTTTTTTTCAACATGCTGTCAGTGGTGACATCTTGTGGATGGAGAGGAGAAATTTGGTGAATTTGACGAATAGTGCATTAGATTAGAAGATTAGAAGATCGCTGACTACACCTTTAAGTGTTTGACTCATTGTATTCCAACATATAAAAGGGTACCCCTAAAACTTTCTAGTACATTTAAAAATCATACCTGAATGATTTTAAAGTAACTTAACTTCTTCTTAAGTAGAGCATTTTGGTGAAGGTCCACCCCTGATCCTACATTAACTGTGACCCAGAAACTAAACTGGAATGGGCACTCTTAGAAGTACATCACATTGGCCTGAGGGACCTTGTCTTTTCTTTCTTGTGTTTGTCAGGTGAAATTGAGCTTTCAGAGTACCGTGAAGCCAGCGCCCTCCAGGACAGCATCCTGCACTGTGTGAGGGAGGAGAGCACCAGGAAGAAACGTCTTCAGGCTATGCACAAGCAAAAATCTCTGGATATCTCCAACACTGACTCCATCCTCTTCAACCTGGATGAACATCGACGTAAATCCTGCATCGATCGCTGTGACCTGCAGGCCCCCCCTGTGGTCCTGCCCCCCTCGGCCACGTCCCATAGTAGGCGTCACGGCATTGGATCCTCCGACAGCTCCTCTGTGCGGGTAGAAGGCATTGATGCTGTTGATCGACGAGGATCTCGAGGTGGACAGTCGGACATCTCCAAACCTGTCATCCCAGAGGTCCGCCTGAGCTGCATGGAGACATTTGAGGACAAAGTGGACCAGGGCTCACTGGAAGGATCAGCACAGGGAAAAGAAGACCAGGACCTCATTGACCTCTCCTCAGATTGCACCTCCATCCCTGAAAAACACTCACTGCTCTCCATGTCGGACAGCGACTCTTTGGTGTTTGAACCCCTGCCTCCTCTGAGGATCGTAGAGAGTGACGAGGAGTTTGAT
Organism: Scarus forsteni; assembly: GCA_036419115.1. NCBI lineage: Eukaryota > Metazoa > Chordata > Actinopteri > Labriformes > Labridae > Scarus > Scarus forsteni. The sequence goes on from JAZDUH010000451.1 coordinate 33,009,098, forward strand.
CTCAACACAATCATTGCCTCAAAATTCAACGGGAGTTCAAAAGTTTCTGCGTCTCCTGCAAGCAGCAACACTCTGAGGCTGTCTCCTGTGGTTCAGGTGAGCGTAGAGGACTGTTCCAGTGGTAAAAAGACACCTGAACCTCCTCAATCGGAGGGAAGAAAGTCAAACCGTGTGACTCCCAGCACATCTCTGGATCTTCCAGACCGAGCTGAAAACATCTGCCATGAAAGCCCCATGACCTTGAAACAGAAAAGAGACCTGCTGAGGAAGACCCCTCATGTCCCTTACTCCTCTTTAGATGATGTGCCCATTAACCCTGAGGACGGAAGGACCGGGTCAGGACTTGGGACATCTCCCTCAAGTAGAACCATCTTCTTGGACATCCCAGAGGACAACGCAGAGCCCTTGTCCTCACCAGAGAAAAGCAAGAGCATCAGCAATGACGAAGAGGAGGAGGACGGAGACGATGAGGAGGACGATGACATGAATGATGAAGCAGACAGTGAACCAAAGCCTGACAATGAAGGAGGGGAGGACATTGATGAGGCCGAGTTTAAAATCCAGATTGTTCCCCGACAAAGGAAGCAGAGGAAGATCGCCGTCAGTGCCATTCAGAGGGAATACTTGGACATCTCGTTCAATATGTTCGACAAACTGGGCGGAGAGCCGACCACAGAGACAGGTATGGCTAATTATTCTTACAGTGCTTTGTTATATGAACCATCTTGTAGAAGAGTTGTAATGCGAGAGCTGTCAAACCACAACATCAACAGGATGAATGTGTAAATTGATTAATGCCATTAAGAGTAATGATGATGTACTAAAAAACCCCGCTGATAATGATACAGGAAAGCTGTTAAGAGGATCAGTTAAAGCTTTTGGTCGTGGGGCTTTCCTTTAGGGCACATTCAGGAAAAAAACAGAAACAGAGGAGAAGGGTTGGCAGACAGGGATACATGATGCAAGAACTTAAATGCATTATTGTACCAAGAAGGTGCAATTATATTTTGCTCTGCTGTAGACCATTTACTAAGCAACCCTTGTTCTGCACATAAATCAAAATCAGAATTTAAATCATTTGATGGTGGATGGATTTGAAATGTTGTTTTTTAATCAGATCAATCAATCATGTTCTCCGAATAATTTTTATAACACAAGACAAGCTACAGCAGGGACTGGGCTGAACAATGTCTGTTTGCAATTGCAGTGTGTTGCTGTGAGCAATTGTCACATAGCAGGAAGGTGCAATGTCAGTCACATGACTCAGCACAGCATGCTGACATTTGTGTGTTATTTGAAGGAAACAAAAACTGCCTGTTTTCTTGTTTCCCTGACTGTCAATAATAAAAATTGTCTAGTGAACCTTTCAGTCAGCTTACACAGCTTACTCACATTGGACCACAGTGAGAAGCCTTGAGAGTCATCTCTCTCTCTCACTCTTATATGTACTTAGATAGATATAGATGTATAGATCTGTCTTGAAAAAACATCTGAACTAAGGGTTCCCAATTTTTTTTACCTAATGGCCTCCAAATTGACAGTGTAAGTGGCTGGGAGCCCCAGTTGTGACTCAAGGGGATAAAAGCATATGATAGACAAAGTAAAGATTTCAATATTATACTACATTAAACCATTTTTCACACAAGCTTTCACAATGGTGGGTAAAATTGCATTTTTAGCCCCTTGTTGATGTCTTGCAAGCCCCAGAGAAGTCCTGAGCCCACTTTAGAGACGTTAAGACACTTTCAGGTTCCATAAACTGTCCTACGAGTGACAGCCACAGACGCTCAGCAGAGCAAAGCAGTGACTTTTTACAGATTAAGAACAGGGGGCTGCAGAAGGAGAATTTCCCAAAAGGATTGTCAGATGAAGATTGATGGTCACACTGCATCTGTCTGGTAAATTCCACTGAAAATGTTGCCATACAAATCCCAGGAGAAACAATAGCAGGGATCGTCAACTCCTTTTGTACAAGGGCCAGTTTTACTTGACAGACGCTGTGGGGTCCTTCTAAAACAATGTGAAATAATACAATATTTTGGTCTAGTTGACATGTAATTGTTTAAATGTTTAGTTTATTTTATTGGATATAATTTTCATCCTTCAAAAGTTAGATCAGTCCATATAACCTAGTACTGCCAGCCACGTGAGGCAGCTAATCTTGGTCCTGAGCCTGTCGTGTTGTCACTGGGTATGGCATTTATCCACACATGTTGTGTTATGCACATCGGCTCTCAACCTTATAAAGCTAATTGTATCATATTTGATTCATGCTTTTATAATATCTCTATCTACTCAATAAGATCAGCAAATTACAAAAAAAACAACATTTGAATACAATCAGATAAATTATAACAATGTCCACAAATGGATTATCAGTTGCCAAAAACACCTAATGTATCAAATGAGATACGAAAAATCTACATGTTGAATTTTGTGGACATTTTGATATTTTTTAGGATTTTAGCAGAAAATTGGAATTTTCTGACAATAATCTATGGTCTTGGGCCTTAAAGGGTTAATGGCTGACAGGTACAAAAAATTAAGTCTTCTTGGTAAGTATGTTTCAGTCTTAGCTGCTTTGATAAGTATGAGTTCCTAAAAAAATTAAGAGACCCTGAAGAGATACCCTTGTTGCCCTCTTGCATTTTCTGATTTGATCAAATTGAGGGAGCCAGATGGGAAGCTGTATGAGGTCTGGTGTGACCCTGAGGCTGCTAGTGAATGATCACTGAGATCAAGTTTAATTTGGGTCACAATTCCCACAATGCTGGAAGTATTTCTCTGGCTCAAAGTACTAAAATCCCAAATATGTATTCAAAATGCTTATAGATCGGATCTCTGCCTGACTGCCGATTGAATCAGAGACTCTATCTATGTTTATATTTTTATTTATTTGCTTATTAGTCTTTCACTTCAAGTACCCGTGATTCAGACATAATAAAACACTGTTGCACTGCACTTGGGTCATAGTGCACTAGACTCCCTGTAAAATAGACTGAACACCTTTCATATAGTGCTAAACCCATATGAGTTTATAAGACACGAACTATACATTTACAGTTACCTAACAATTAATTAGCCAGACATACCAAATATACAGTTCAGTATACTTGGCAGACTGTATCTCACTTGTCAATTAGGGCAATAACCCATTAAAGTATTTGAGAAGCACTGAACCTTCCAAAACATACTCGGAGGGCAAATGGGTCATCGTTCCATCTATATCAATTATTATGGGCCAATCAAATGATGGAGTAGGCAGATGCTACTGTAGCAGAGTATAGTACATGACATGGGCCCATTTGTACAGCAGACTTTTACCAAAACCCATCAGGAGAGGAGGAAAAATATCTTTTCCATAGAGAAATGTCTTAAGTGCTGTTTTAAGAGCCCTTTCCCAGTTCAAAAGTCAAAACTGTCCTGATGTTTGTGGTTTCTCACAATTTCAAAACTAGCACCATAAACATGATGAAAACATATTTGATTTACCCTATTTAAATGACCTGAAAAGAGAGTATAAAAAGAAAATACAGCAGAAAAACAAGGCTGCAGAATAAAGCTGCTCTAGATATTTTCCTGGTTCAAATTGGACCATGGTAAACTTTCAGATTCGAAAGGCTGGTCCAGCGTGTTGTCAGCCTCAAACAGAAAATTAATCTCATCCTTAGTTTCATCTAACTCACACAATAACCAAACTCTGTCTTCCTCTGTAGTGGTATGAAGCCCACCAGACTTTAATCTAATAGTTAAGGTCCTGAGTGGTTCATAGGGGGACTTTGAATGTAGGTAAAATAACCTTTTATTAACCACAAGAATCTTAACTGTTAATATTCGTTAAAAAAAAACGTTTTTTGTTCACACAATGTATTAAGGTATTAATTGTACATCTACAAAATTATTGTTCCAAATTTTACTGCTTATCATTTTTGACCATCATCATGCTTTTTTTCATTAGTCTTCATTAAGGTCCTTGTCAGAAGCTTTGAAACTATGTTTACTAGTAAACATGGTGATGAAGATGTCAAGTCATTCATCCATTTGATATTTTTGACACAGAAACAGAAGCTTAGAGACACCATCATAAATTCTATTCACTTATCCAACCACCTTGATTCATTCTTTCCAGGTGGTTGAAAATATAGTTTTTATTGCTTCTGAATGTCAGTATTTTATGCAGGTTTGTATTGGCATACAACAGCATATAATCTGATGTTTCTGCTCCACCCACTATTTACCCACGCTGCAGAACACAAAGCTCTGTCCACTTTGGAAAAGCCCAGAGAATCTGCCTCAGCCCCGACGCTCGAAGCTGCCATTCCCGAAACAAGCCACCGCTCTTCAGTATCAAGTATGATTCAGTCACTCTATCTCTTAGTCTTTTTAGTAAAATTAGCTTATTGCATTCTAGTGCGATAGGATCTCATACTTTTCCTGTCTTAATTAATGAATGGGAATAATCAATTTCTGTCTGTACAGTGTCTCCTTAACCTTACTGTTAAAAAATATTAAATCCAGACTCATGCAATGAAATAGTGAAATGGAGATTTAACTCTTAGGGCCTTATCTTACATTAGTTATGCTTGCACTGCTCAGTGCAAAAACAACAATTAGCACAGGGTAGCTATAAAATTTTAAGTCCAAAAACCTAGAAATATTTGTTATTTTCAGGCATCATCAGTCCTAACCATACACATCAAATATTGAAGAATATTTTTAGAAATACTTTAAACCTTTAAATGCCAGGTATTTGCCATGAAGCCATTGTGTTTTTACATGAAATAAGCAGGAAAACATAATTATTTTCAATATACAGCATACAGGTTCATATTTTTGTTTTTTGAATATTGCAGCCTGCACATTTCATGATAAGCAGTAATACTGATTTGTATGCAATACTTTTTTTTCAGTGTCAAAAACTCACACTCATACCTCTTAGCACAAACGTGCAATTCATGAAGCAGCTTTAAAATATATTATATATTGAAATAATTTACAACTTTTTTTGGCTTGATGTTTTTCAGTCAACATTAGTCCAAAATATAAACAACAAATATTCATGCATATTTGAATATTTTAAGTTTATATCATAATATTACCATGATTTCCAATGATTGTGCATGAAATAAATTATTTCAGTCATTATGCCACCTGCCAATATGATTATTTTGGGATGCTGAATTTTTAAGCCTGGTATATATCAATGGTTAGAAACACATGGATATATATACATACATTATTATGCATTAATACTCATACTCATTTTCCTGTGGTTATAATGGTGCTACCTGGTGGATTATGGTGAAAAATGTTCAGTTCCAGGGCAAAAACTCTGATTGACACACAAATATTCTAAAGATATTTTATGCTTAAATGGAAATGAGATCAATTTACAGTTTGACTGAGTTTCAGTGGCACATTTTTTGCTTCTCACTCTGTAACAGTTGTTCGTAAACACTGTGTATTTTAGACTAGCTGTAGGAGCTGAGATGGAAAATACAAGACCAAATCAAAATCTTGCAAGGATTAATATCATGTGCTTGAACAAGCCAAAATAACAAAAAAATTAAGAATGGAAAGCCATTAAATACAGACAAAGGTCCCAAGTGTTATAAAAGCAAATTTATTCAATTTAAAATGACAATGCAAAGCATTTTAAGAGACAATCATTTAATGTGTCAAAAATCCTATCTATCAGTACAACTCTGGCATGGTGTGTCTCAAAAAGACACAATTCTGAACTAAAAACTGTAGAATTCTTTCTATGTGGATCTTACCCACATACTCTCTTGTATTATTGAAACTGTCTCAGCAGGTTCTTGACCCTCTGAGTTGTTTTCTGTGTCTGGCTTTTAGCTCAGTACCGTCAGGTGAAGCGAGGCTCTCTGGGGGCTCTGACCATGAGTCAGTTGATGAAGAGGCAGCTGGAGCATCAGTCCAGTGCGCCGCACAACATCAGCACTTGGGATACAGGTCAGTCACGGCTCACGATTATCTCTGAACAGATACTTTTGGGCAAACTGTAAGAACTCATTTATGAAAGCAAGAGGGGATCAAGGTTTTTTTTAGATAAATCAATATACTTTCAAATGAAATATAGAGTAAAACAATATTAAGCTAATGCTGCATCGACTTGAGTTTTTGTGTAAAATGCCGCCTCTTGCCTGAAAAGTTCAGTGCTGAATGGATTAAATGACACTGATAACTGATTGATATGACAACATCAGAGAGTGACCACCTAGACAATCCAAATAAGGTGTTTTGCAGTTTGGCATCACTTTGTGAAAACTAATGTCTCAATACCATAAATATGCTGGCAGCATTTGGAAAAGCAGCTAAAAGTTGCTGATAATTTAACATCAGGTGAAACACAAGTTAAAATAGCATCCTATATGTTATTTACTGGCACCAACTTACTTTTTCACTATCAACCTGAAATGTTTGGGACAACCTCAAAACAGTCAAGCACTCTTTCATGAACACTAGTGTTGATCAGTACCTTAGATACTTACGTTTTTGTGAAACTAGCATGTAAGGGTTTTTCAACAGTTCTTAAACAGTAATGATAGTACAGTTACTAATTAAAGGTACATAATCAAAATGATAAATTACTTCGGCCCCTGTCACATATGCAGCCCTGTTATTTCCTGGAAAATACCTTAGTAATCAACCCCCAAAAATCCTGACGCCCTTATTAACACTTATTCACAGTTTGTGTCCTTGAAATATGCAAAGAAGATTGTAGTCTGTCACAAACTTTGTGTAAAAGCTGTCGTGGAACATTTTTTAAAAGTGTAAGTAATATGTAATAAAGTAGTTACAAAAAGTGAATTTAAAGTAATTAGTTAATGTTTGTATAAAGTAATAAATGAAATAATTGTATCGCTTCTTTGAGCTGTTGTGTGTAAGAAGTCATTTAATTTATTTTTTAAGTAACTTGACTGACACTGTTTAACTCAGACTCACTGTGTCAGCTGGTAGTTGGTCAGCAAATTGGAGTGTGCTTGTGGCTAATATAAGCACACAGTGCTAGCACCCTCTGGCCTTCAGTTCTCTTTTTGGTTTAACACTTTTATTCTGTGTGAATTGTGGTCATTCACTGCTTCTGTTGGGTGATTGTTTACAAGTACAGCCCATCATAGCTTCCATGCAACTAAACTTCAGTTTCTTAGATGAGTATACTACCACACTGTGCTGTCCCTACTGATGAAATGATACTATCTGTCTGTTACATAGCATTTATCCAATGTGTTTTGCCTTCATCCTTGACAGTGGAGCATCTCAGCAGCAAAGTTGCAGCTCTTGAGAAGCGCCACAATAATGACTTGTGCTCTGATACATCTTAGACAAAGCGTTTGACTGGGATTTTGGGCCTATCTTAGCAAAAGAAATATAATAACTTAACCTAAAATTTTGTAAATCTGATACTGGGTATTTTGTTACCCGACTTTCAGCATTTAGCCAGCAAACCAACTTTTAGAAATCATAAGAAGTAGGATCCCAGGTGACACTGGGTTCACCCCGTACTGTCTGCCAGCAAATCACAGGTCAGGTCAGGTTTGGGAGCACATGCTGGAGCAGCACTGCACCACTCATCATTCCTGGCAACTCATAAGCACCACAAGCAACTTTATCCCTACTTTATTTGTAGGCGTTTAAGTGAAGTTTTGAGAGCACAAAGGGGCAAACCTTATGTCCTCAGGCTCTGGTGGTTAGGGACACCAACCCCTTTTAACCCCTTTTTTACCAACTGTTCCAACCTGTGGCAGTGCCCCAGGAAGTCAGGTCACATCTCTTTAGCTACCAAACAAGCTAACCTAACAAGTAGGATTTTTGGTCTGTGAGATGAAACTACAGTGCCTAAAGAAAACCATCCCATGAATGGGGATGCAGCTCCACACAGAAGGGCTCAGTTTCAGGGGAGTTGATCCACCAACCTTTTTGCTACCTGCCAACATGTAACTACTTTATGGCTGTCTAACATGCTATGATGGAGAAGGTCATCAGGAACTATATGAAAGGAGCCAGCTTCAATAGTACAGGCAAACATTCTCCCGTCAATAAATCAGTTCTCTAACAATGCATGTGCACTGGGATGAGGACAGTCAAACCGCCTCACCGAGCTCAAACTGTGCCTCCCTTTAAACAAAGTGACTGTTCTTTTGCAGGTCCAACAAAGACCAGCCTGCTCTCTGCACCGAGCACCGTCAGCATGTTTGTTCCTGCACCTGAGGAGTTTATTGATGAGCAGCCAACAACCATGTCTGACAGGTGAAATAGATAAATCGATCTTTGGCTTTAAGATTCAAACCGTGTCATTGTGGTGCTCTAAATTATTGCATTTATTTCTCCGTGATGTCTCAGGTGTCGTGACTGTGCAGCCGTGCTGGAGGAGTACGACGAGGAGACTCTCAGCCTCGCCGTGGTTGTTCTCTCCATGTTCATCCACCTCAGCCCTGATTTGGCCGCTCCAATGCTCCTCGACATCATGCAGTCTGTGGGCAGGTACAGCCTCTCCAGCGGTCCACATCCACACAGCACTTCAGCATCAAATGAAGTTTCATAACTCACCCTCACAGCTCATGCATAATTCATCCCCTTCAGTCCTAATCCTCTGCTTTAACTTCTTTCAGGTTGGCATCCAGTGCCAATTTTTCTGGACAAGCTGAGAGGTATGAGACATTAAAGGCGTCACTGCTCACATATTCACTCTGCTTATAGATGAGTTTAATAATAGATGTGAAGTGTGACTGCCTGTCCAGCTCCGCCATTCTTCCTCTGATGTGTTTTTTTGCAGTATGTTGATCCCGGGGAATGTAGCAGGTGTAGCCAAGCAGTTCCTCCGCTGCGTGTTTCATCAGCTGGCTCCCAACGGCATCTTACCCCAACTTTTCCAGAGCAACATTAAAGGTCTGCTCATTATGCTAAAACTAACAGAACTTAAAAGTACCTCGACAATTTCTGCAGTGATTGTTTGTGTTTTTGACATTGTTGTACTCATGCATCATGAACACAGGGGCATCTCTGTAATGTTTTATTGAAAAAGACTTAAGTCATGTTACAATATTTGGGACCCCTGTCAATATTTCCCCCCTTAGAATTGTTCCAATTATTTGACTTAAAGGAGACATATCATGCTGATGCATGATTTAATACTTACATATAATATAATAAATTTGAAAACAAGACCTTACACCCCCTTAATTTTCAAAAAATGAGATATTGTATTTTTTCTGATATCCTACAACGAGATTTGATGCCTTTGAAAATAGGTCATTGTGAGATGACTGCGAGATTTAAATCGTCGTGACGACACGAGGTACATTTCTTTTTATTGGAGTAATCTAATAAAACACTTCCTCCTCTGTGATGTCCGTTAGCCACAAAACCGTCACCGAGGAACACATCCACCCAGCGGCAGTATATAGCTCCCTAGCTCACACTCACTCATTACCAGCTCTGGCCTGTAGGGGGACTCAATACGCGCTCGCTGCTTTGAGCCTGCCGGAAAATACAGTAGAAGAAGAAGGACAAGCTGGCTCTACCCCCGATAGAACTGACCAATCAGAGCACAAAGGGCTGTGACGTTGCGAGGTTACTGGAGGTCAGCCTGGAAACTGAGCGTTTCAATGAGAGCTTGATAATGGCCTAAAATGAGGATTTTGAGAACGCTATTGTGGGGCAATGAAGGAACTAAATGACTTGTACTGAGGGCAGAAATGCTTTACAGGCATCCTAGTCTGGCATCGTGAAAAGGAGAAACAAGTATGATATGTCTCCTTTAATGGAAACCTTGATTATAATGTATAGGAGAGGTTCCCAACCATTTTTTTTCTTAAAGCCTCCCTCACCCATCTATATATATATTTTATAACACCCACAATTATAACATATAAGTTATTCTGTTTGAAGAAATAAATGAGCTTTAAAAAGAGGAGAAAACAAACAATGGACCATGCAGAACTTTGTATCATTTACATTTTTTAAAACTAGAAACTCAGTCTTCATGAATCCCTGATCGTTTAACTTTGCAAAATATTTAAACTTGTGCAGGTTGTACATGTGTCTTTCTTGACATGAAGTGATGTGTTTAGATTGTTTAAAATGTTTCAAAAGCAGGTCATATCTGTTTTATGTGATGTATGTCAAATTCATTCTCTGAATTGTTTTCCTGCCATTCTGTCTTTCTGTCCCTCAGATGGGAGTTTTCTGCGCACCCTTGCCTGCTCTTTGATAGATTTTAATGAATTGAGCTCTGTTGCTGCCCTCAACATGCTTCTTGAGGTGAGGCTCTTCCTCCTGTATCTGTGTTGACTCTTTTCACCAGCAGGAGGAGCTCTTGTTAAACCAGAGGCCACTGTGATTTCAGCTCCATCCAAACCATAAGCCCTTTTAAAACAACAAATCAGTGGAGCATTGAAGAAAACCTGGCTCCCTTAGCACCATTGTGCCACTTTATTGTTGCTGTTAGGCTAAACAAATGATGAAGATTAAGACCCCCCGAGATAATGCATGAGCTCGTTGGAGCGATAATCTGTGCCTCAGTGTCCTCAATTCTCGGCTGTCTTCATGGGCATTGTGATTGATCAGGACTGAATGATCATTTAAATGGAAATATCTGCGCTTATAGAATGCCATTATATAACCCTCTTTTGTGGGTTTCTGCCTCTGTGCCCTCCAGGGCCTGAACAACAAGAAGAATCTGCCAGCAGGGGGCACAATGCTTCACTGCCTGGAGAACATTGCCACCTTCATGGAGGCTCTCCCAATGGACTCCCCTAGCAACCTGTGGACAACGATCTGCAACCAGTTCCAGACGTTCCTCACAAAGCTGCCCTCTGTGCTTCCTCTAAAGGTAGATATCGAATCTACCCGTCACTTAGTCATGCTCTGATGTGCTTTAATGTGATTATGGCCAGAGAAAAAAGCATCTCGCTGTGTCCTTGTCGGGTTCAATAGGACAGAGTTTTGAAAATGTAATTGATTTGACTCTGACACTTTTGACCTTGAAGGTCAGATTCATTTGCAGTAATAAAATTTACAACACCAAGTCCAGTAATAAGGGAATGTACCATGCAGTCATTTTCAGCATGATATTTTGCTCTTTTTCTGCTGTTAAATCTGTTTGTGTCCCTAGTGCCCCATGGATTCAAGCTTGAGGATTATCATATGTCTTCTGAAAATCCCAACTACAAATGCAACTCGAGTAAGCCCAGCACAACTTTTCCAACTAATTGTCCACTTTATGTCCTTTATAGTGTAACTTTATCTCCACTTTTCCATCCTCCAGAGCCTCCTGGAGCCATTCTCCAAACTGCTGAGCTTTGTCATCCAGTATGGCACATTCAGCCTCTCCTACCTCGTAGAACTATGCGGACTGTGTTACAAAGCCTTCAACAAGGTACGCTTAATCCTGATTACATGACTTCCCTTTAATTTGTAAAGAAGAAAACACATGCTGACATCCAGTATTTATGCTGTCTCGAAAGAGTTAAACCTTTTAAACTAATCTGCTGCGTTAAAAAGCTCTCGTTCCCAGGCCTCCCGCTCATCACTCTTTCGCTGCTGTGGCTACTTCCCTGACTCTCCAGCCAGCCAGAAATGTGGCCACGTGTCACAGATGATTAAGTAGGCAATCAGCCAGTATTGATTAACATGATTAGTTGTTGTGCAAGGGGCCGAGGATGTATGGTGTGTTTTCTGAGTGGCTGTCTCGGACGGAGATGGAGCCAGGCCTGTCTGCACTGTTGGACCAGATGGATCCCCGGTCCTCCACCACTGTCAACGCTGCATGCTTTATGTCTCCTGCAGTATTGATTTTCTTCTCCCTCCTTAATTCTTCACTGTATAATATCCGCTTTTGAAAAACCAGGAGTCACTATGAGCTATTGCTTTTGGAACCTGTCCTTTGCGGTTGTTTTATGGAGAAGTGAGGGAAGGATTTGTTGTTTAGGAGGTCAGGTTTTTAAGGACACAAGTGGCGTGTTACCACTGAGCGTTTGGGTTCAGTTCGGTTGAAACAATAACTTGTGTTTCCTTTGTAAAAAGTTGAGACAGGTACCACAATGATCACTCTGTGCTGGCCTACTTTTTTGTCAACCTTCTGTTACTGTACCAAGTGTACCTGTCCAGCTCTGACATCTGTTTTGGACTTGATATGTGTTGGCTGTGCTGTTGTCGGCTTGCATGTTGATTTTAATTTCCTGGAGCTTGTTAACCAGTTAGGGCTCCAGACAGCTGGTGTAAGTGCTGCATCTTGCTAGAAATATGTGCCAAGAATCAGGAGCAGCCTTTCCCAAACTTAAATGTTCCATGGCCCAATTTGAAGCCAAGATTTTTTTTAGGGCCCACCAAAATACCTAGTATGTAGCTTAATATTTTAATTGAGAAATAAGAGTGAAAGTTAACTTTTCCAATGCAACCAAAGTTCAGAAAATGGTTGAAATATAGGACCCTTAAGCCTAGACCCTGGCTGCATAAATGACGGCAAGTAGTAGCCAGAACGTTGATGGTGTGTCTTTAAATATTAAAGGGTATTTTAAAGGAACTAACATATTATAACATTCACTGAACTTTTAGAAGGAAAGTAAACATGACATCAAGTGCAAAAAATGTTTGACTCTTATTTATTGCTGATGTCCTCTTGCAGTACCTCTGAGGCCCACCAGGGTACCACAGCCACACTTTGGGAAGCACTGACAACTCAGCTGTCTTTTCCTTGAGCTGCATGTGTGCATTTGCCAAAACAAACGTGGAAATTATTTAAAGGGAGCCATATTTGCCTATAAACCAGTAAAATAAGTCACGAGACAATCAAACAGTTAATTTACTCTTAAGCTATGTTTTGCACCCATTCTGTGTAAGATTGAATGTTGCATTGTGTCAGTATAATGTATGTCTGAGTTCATTCTGGATAACATTTATGGTGTTGCACCAGATTAAAATATTCCAATAAGTTATATTTTACACTTTCTTCACAGTGGGTGTTAAGTTGTCAGAGGATTTCTCACTACTGTATGAAGTGGACAGTCTATTTCCAGTAATTCTTTAGAAATGTTTGATGACTTTTTCAATTGTGCTTTGATTTTAAATCAGCAGAGATATTTTTAGAAACTTGCAGTGAAGCTGGATCAACTGAATCTGTAATTTGGCAGATCCATCCTGCCAAGCTCCAACCTACAATGACTGGAAGCGACTCAAACCTGCACGGCCCAATAAGTGTCCTTAAAAGCAGGAAGGTGGGAGCTACGAGTAAGATGACAGCAGGAAATGGCTGCTCTTAGATCTGGAGAGCATTTCTTTATTTTGGTGAAAAACAAAACTACGAACTTCTCTGGAGAGAATTTTTTTCCCCCTCTTCTCGCATGTTTTTGTGATTGTTTGGATTAGAAGTGTCTCACGTTTTGTTCTTTAGACCATGACAGTAGCCCCTGCCAACTACTGTCTGATTGTCCAGAAGTGATTTTTGATTGATGGAACGATTGTCCAATCACCTGTATACCTGAAAGTTTCTGCCCATTCCCAAACACATTATATTGGCTCTTTCCTAGATAGACTAATGAAATGGATTAATCAGTCAATCTGCTGTGTCAGGTTAATTATTTGTTTAGAACAATGACATTATTTTATATTATGTCATGTTTTTGATTTTTTGAGAGGTTTTTACCTGGCTATAGGTAATAGTAAAGGCTGTAGTTATCACCTAAGCATAATGTTTTTACATAATAAAACATTTTAGTTGCAGTTCATTGATTGTCAATCAACAGAAGATATGTCCAGTTGTTAGTCTGTTCAGAGACAGTTTGACATGATCTTTTTTTTGTTTGTTTAACAAAAGGGCAGAATGCTGGATGTCCTGCATTGTCACCCTTTGTTTACTCTTCTCTTCATTGCTAACAATTTTAGCACCAAGCAATGGTACAGTTTGCTATGGCAAGTCAAGTATTATCAGTTTGCATATTGAGCTGTGAAGATCCAAATCTGAACATACCAACAGCCAGGTTAAACATTTTTCCCAGCATGCACCATTCTCACTAGTGTCTCATCCCTCTAGCTTAAGGACAGCCTATGATTTGCTTTTTACTGAGCGGCCATGCTCCATTAAGTTTTAATTTCGAGAGTGCTGTGCACAGGTATGCGCATTAGTGAGCCACACAGAGAAGTGTGGAAGGCAGCTCCGAGCATGTGCCCATGCCAAACGTAAGCAAACATGACTGCATAGATAAGAAGAGAGGGGCAAAGAGGAAGCCAGAAGATGACAGTGTGGTTTGTAAACAGGCAGCTGGGCTTTGTGTGGAAGGGATGAACAAAGAGAGCAGCCTGTCCTCAGGGAGGGAGAAGGCAGCCTGACAGCCTCATCTGAGCTGCCTGGGACTCGGGGAGGAGAGATCTGGACTGGCCTAAATCTACTCCTCAGCCTCGCCATTCTCTGTCTATTCTCTGTCTCCCCTCCCCTCCCCTCGCTGCTCGCCGCCTGTCCTTCCCCCTCTATTCAGACTACAGAGTTTATGCTCCCCTCGCAGCATGAGTAAGGGAGAGTGATAATTGAAGAAGGCAGTCTTGCTGCATCAGTACATTTACTCTTCTCTCTTTTCTTCTTTTTTCTTTTGCATCCAGGAGAGAGATAAGTTTTACATGTCCCGCATTGTGGTGTTAGAGCTTCTGCAGGCGCTCAAGTTCAAGTCGCCTCTGCCTGACACAAACTTGTTACTGCTGGTCCAGGTAAAGAAAAGACAAAGGAAAACCTCAGAAACACCTCATGATAATGACATAATGTTATGCATGCATAGGTATTAATAAATACTTCATCTATCATCCATAAAGAACCATTATTTTTATGTTTTCTATAAGCAAAGCTGCAATTTCTTTATTGATGCATTCATAAGAGATAAGAAATATTAGGTTTAATAAGTTGTTAAAAGATTTCTCAGATTTCATTTGGAGGCCAAGTTCTTCATGACTGTATTATATTCGATATTGCACTTTGGTGGACAAAATTTACAGATGAACAAATATGTCCTTATGGGTGATACAAAAATGTGTTTTATTATCATTGTTTATTTAAGGGTTCCTATCCTAACGAGATGCTCTGTGAGTACAAACCTCCTGCCAAGGCGTTTCCAACATTGTCAGGCAGATTATTTTCAAAAATGTGGAAAACAGCTGTATCTCACACTGTAAAAAAATAACTTTAGAAATTCCTGGACCAGCATCTGGTTCAAAACACCACCAAAATTAAACCCTTCCATCCTTGTGCCATGAGCAACAGTCCCTGAAAATGTCTTGAAAATTCATTAAGAACTTGAGTTATTTGCAAAAGAAAAATGCCCTAAAATCTTATAAAAAAATAACTGAATCAACTTTTGGATTCAGATCACATGGAGAAGTTTTTATAAGCCTTTTCACTGACAAACAAATAAACAAACAAATGCTGGCAAAAACATAACCTTCTCAGCAGAGGTAAAGTTTTGCAGCTGGAAATGCCTTAGATTACAACAAACAGCTCGATCAGTCTTTCTCCATCACTCCTATTTTTATATTTACTTAACTCGTCAATTCAAAAGTATAAAAAGGCTAATAAACAATATTTAATGTATGATGGAATGAATTAAAATAAGTGTAAATAAATGGATCAAATCAACTGATTTTTCAATTTGCAAGTCAGATATTTTATACCTTCTCAAAATGATAGTGCTTCCAGATGTTTTCCCATAGGAAATCCCCCTTGATATTTAATTTTGTCATGCCTACAAACCCCTCTGTTTCAGCCCTGCTCAGAATAGGCTGCTGTAGTGTGAATCCTCACTAGCTGTTTCCTACTTTCCACCTCTAAACCGCCTTGACTTTCTAGCGCTGTGCTCTTCACAGAGACATCCTGATATGGTTCTTCCATGAAGCCCCATAAAATAACCATGCCATGCCAGCCATTCTGAAATGTGGAGCAGGCAGCAAAGGGAGAAGAGATTTTCCTCATGTTGGGGATGGATGGGGGATGTAGACAGGCTATGGATGCATAACCCAGTAAAAACTGGATCTTTCAAGAGATTCTGATTCCAAATTATGATTAAACTCAATTTCTGATAGTTAACTCCAATTTAATCCCATTGATTAATCATTAATTGACTTTGAAGGTGATCCAGTCAAATATGCGACCCTGTTTTATCCATTAATCTGTGCCATTGTTGACATTACTGCTGCTTCTTGTTCTAAATTCAAGAAGGAGAATTGTGGTAGGGGCTCAAATTAAATGTGTGCTTGTTTTTGGTGCAGTGAAGCACAGTTTCCAAACACTTATGTGTGCTATACCATTCAGATGTATCTTTTAGACATTCCCACAATACGATTGCCAGTATTTGAACCACATTGTCTCAAACAATTGTTGTTGTCAATACTCAGATGTCTTTTCTGAGCAGTTTTATCTTTTTGAAAAATGCACTTGAGATTGGCTTGGATTCTGAGCTCATTAGATAAAGAACAACCATATACCATTATGCAATGTAAATATAGTTATTTTGTATATAATATCAACATGACATGTTATCCCTTACATTTACCTCTGCCAAAGAGGTTATGTTTTTGGCTCTGTTTGTTTGTCCATTTGTCTGTTTGTATGTTAGCAAGATTACACAAAAACTATCAGAAGGACTTTGCTGAAATTTTCAGGGGATGGTAATGGCCAAACTTAATGATTAGAATTGGTGTTGATCCAGATAACCATCATCAACAATATTTGTTTTTGCTCAAAGACTGTCAAACTAATAATGATATCAGCATGATTCTGAGTGCTCGGTGTGGGTAATCAGAGTCAAGAAATCATATAATGATGGTAACTTTATTATGGAACTATTGCTAATAGATGTAACAGCTATATGTGGCGGAAGTTTGCGCTCTCCAAGTAAATAACTTAAGGACTCTCTGTAACCAAAGTTGCCCATCAATGTTCAATAAAATTTCGAATTATTCTTATTTCCCACTGATGCATGATAGTTATCTTGACAGACATTTTTCCTGAAATAATACTGCATCAATGAAACATTTATAACTGTGAGTTAGTATTTCCCATTTCTCTATTCATGCTTTACAGTATTAAGTTATTCTATTATGCCACCAAAACCTCTGTAAGTCACTCCTAAGCTCAAAAACTCCCATTGTTTATCCTGAATGAATCCTAAAACCTGCTGTGGAATCTCTCAGTTTGTTTGTGCAGATATTGGTACACGGCTAGCAGAATCCACCATCATCCAAAAGCACATGATCTCCACACTGCCAGGGGTAAGGCTTCAGTCTATTGTGTGTGTGATCTTATTAGAATTAGCCTCATAAAACAGCAGGAGGCAAAATTAGACCCTGCTGTGAATCCTCCTGAAGGATAAACTGTTTTTCTGTTCCCCACAGTGCACAACAGCAGCCATGGAGTGCATGAGACAGTATATAAGCGAGCTCCTGGACTTCATTGCAGATATGCACACGCTAACCAAACTTAAAGTAAGTCTTGTTTTCTTAGAGAGAGTGCCAGAACTTGCAAATCTTATTATCCCAAAAGTTTTTCTCCACATTTCCCGTTGCTTATCCTTATCTTTTGCTCCTTACTTTACATATTTGATGTAGAGCCATATGAAGGCATGCTGTCAGCCACTTCATGAGGACACTTTTGGAGGGAACCTCAAAGTGGGCTTGGCACAAGTTGCTGCCATGGAGATCAGCAAAGGCAATCATCGTGACAACAAAGCCGTGGTCCGTTATCTACCCTGGCTTTATCACCCTCCATCCACCATGCAACAAGGGTAAGAATGACTGAAAGAGTAGTGGGTGCAGCAGTGAGTCAATGTTTGGAAAAGTCTGCTCAAACAAGGTGCACCTTTACATCTCATCTTAGATTTATTGGGTAAAACTTGGCTTAAAAGGTCCCATGTCCTGGTGTAGCTGTGCAGCTATTACATAAAATTCCCTTTTAAACAGAGCATTTTGAAGGGCATTTGCTTTAGAAAGGTATATAGATTGATATACAACATCAAAGGTAATTGATTTTGCAGGACATGGAACCTTGAAAGAGCTTAAATTTTACTTTAACTCAGGTTTGTCCATTCAATTTTGATGACTTATGAAATATGTCATGATCATTAATGTTATAAAAAAAACTCTAGTTTTCACATACGGACTATCCCTGATCCACCTCTGTCATCACTCTGTCTGAGATGCTCTGTTGGAGCTCATTTCACATTCAGGCCTCCTTTCTGGGAGACTCGATCTGTTCTGACAGCTCAACTGGTATATTCGAAGTTAAACATCACAAGTGTGATGTTTTCAATGGCTCTGCATTCTTCAGTGGGTTTCTGCAACAGAGTGATGCAAGGTTCCAGATAAACAAACTTGCACTGGGCAGTATTTGCCAGTCTTTGAACTTTAACTCAACCTGCAATTGTCCCAATGTCAAACTTGCACAATTTTCAGAATTGCTTCTGTTGATATGCTCAATTCTCCAGATCACAAACTCACAAAAAACCCACTACACAGCATAATTCGTACTTAACGTTAGTTGGATCTGTACAGTTTTGTGTGTTGTGTTCATAATAATCCCTCACTAGATTTATGGAGTAGAACTTGGCTTTAAAGAGCTCATATTTAACCTTAACTTGGGTTCATGTATTCAGTTTTGATGACTGACCTCTTTTTTACATATTGGGTAGACCAGATCCACCTCTATTCTCACTCTTTCTGACCGAGCTTCTGCTACTTTAAGGCCTCATTTCCAGGGGCCCGGTCTGTTCTGAACTGGTATACTCTGTTGTATTTGGTGAGCTTACCACAAGTAAGCAGCATGCAGCATGTTTGCAATGGCTCTGCATTCTTTCTGCAGTCTCTGCTCTGCAACAGAGAGTTGCGCAGATCCACCTACATCATTTTGCTAACTGCAGTTCTCTGAGTGTCAAATCTGCACCTGCACTGTTCTCAAAATTTAAAACTCAGGTCAGAACTCACTGCACAGCATCTTTATTCAATGTGACTGTTACCTTTTTTGTATTGTGTACATATTGATTCAGATCTCATCAACTCTTATCTTTTTGCATGACTTCAAAGGCATAGTTCAGTGTTTTTGACGTAGGATAGTAAGAGGATGAGTAGGAGAGTAAATACCTTACCACAGTGATTTTGATCACCTCTGCTTTTGTTGGGGGGAACTGGCACAGAAGTTGGGCTACACAGTGCTGCAGATGGAGCCAACAGCTCTATGCGACTTACTGAATTTAAGGTGGGAACAAACAAACAAAAAAAAAGCTTTGTCATGGTTGTTCACAAAATGAAACACATTTACAATGCTTTACTTTGGAGTTATCAAAACTTTAAGCCTCTTTTAATCAGATCCCTCTGTGTGCTGCCTCTATCTCTTCTACCAGAAGACTTTAAAGCTCAAAAAGTGCATGGAGAAAAGAGGGGGTGGGGTCAGGAAATCAAGGCAAGACTGAAACTTTATTTCTGCATTTTTATTTTTTTCTGTTACACTTTTGACCTTGCTGTTTCCTTTTCCCATTTATACATTTTACTTAAACACATAAATGCAACATCTTCTTAAACAGGACATTTGAACATATTCACATTCTTCTCACCTTCAAATCACTCTACAGATTTTAAGATTCTCACACACACACACTCGCACATGCACAATAATCCACATTTTGACTCTTAACACCCTGCAACATGTCAAGTCCCTGTGTCCTGGTTAGGCCTGTTTTGATTTTTTAAGTGTCTACACATATCATCTCCTCTCTCACATAGTTTAATTTAATCACCTCCACCCTGCCAACTGTTTTGTACTGTACTGCAGCACATAAACTAAAATTACAAGAAAAGAAAACATAATTAATTAAAAAAGAGTCCTTTTGTTTTGGTTCTTCTTTACTCCAGGCAGAAGAACATGTAGGCCATGCAGTGTTCCAACAGAATACAAAAAGGGGGCTTTCTAAGTAAAGTAAAGCAATGTACCGGTAATTATGTTCATGTTCAATTTTTGTAAGTTTGTTGTTAGCTAAGAATATGTATGTTTCTTTCAAGGCAGTTCTTCCCTTACAGAGACTGAAAACACTGGCCAATGTATTTTCTATTGAAGTAAAACCTCATACCACCCCATCTTCAAAAACACTGAGCTATCCCTTTAAAGTAAACGACTGTAATGCAAATCTGGTGATCCTGTTTTGGGAAAAAACTATTTATTTCTTCCCCTAGCCAAACACATTATGGATTATTTATGCTTTTTTGCTAAGTGTTACACAAAAAGAATCAACACCTCCATCCTTTTTAGTGTGAGAGCCAACATCTTTAAACCAAATGATGAAATGCAAATTGTCTTGGCTGGATACCACAGGAGAGAAAATATGTTTTTATGTAACCTGATTGAACCGAGACATGTTCGCATAATGAAGTGGAAATTAAATATTCCTCATAGCCCTCAGAGATTAAAGAATAAGTTGTGGGCTGATCTGTGAAGATGTGTTTTTTTTCCTCTTCAGGCCAAAGGAATTCATCGAGTGTGTGTCCCACATCCGTCAGCTGTCCTGGCTTCTTTTGGGCTCCCTGACACACTGCGCCCTGCACCAGGGCTCCACCTCCTGCATGCCCATCCCTCTGGACGCTGGCTCCCACATCGCAGATCATCTCATAGTCATCCTCATTGGTTTCCCAGAGCAGTCGAAGGTCTGAAATAACAGAACTCTCCTGAATGAATCTACCCTTTGATTTGTTTTATGACCTCCAACCACCTGTTCTGTTTTTGTCTCCTGCAGACGTCCGTGCTGCACATGTGCTCTCTCTTCCATGCCTTCATGTTCGCCCAGCTGTGGACAATTTACTGTGAGCAGGCGGCAGCAGCTCCATCATTGGTCAACCAGAACCAGACGGAGTTTTCCTCCAGCGCAATCCTCACAGGTCTGGAGTTCTGGAGTCGGGTTACACCCAGCATCCTGCAGCTCATGGCTCATAATAAAGTGGTGAGAGCTTCGCCGTAGTGTTTTCCATCCTGGCGTCTGTGTAAGCTGTGGTTGTTAAAGGGGACTGCTATGATCGTTAATCTGTGAAATTGTTTATTCTCCCAGATGGTGGAGATGGTGTGTCTTCACGTCATTAGTCTGATGGAGGCCCTGCAGGAGTGCAACTCAACCATCTTTGTAAAGGTTTGCCAGAATAAGTGCATCATCTTTTTTAAATGGATCATTATTTGAGCAAAAAATAAATACTCATATTTGTTCTTTCTTACAGCTCATTCCCATGTGGTTACCCATGATTCAATCAAACCTGAAGGTGAGCCTCTTAAGTTTTGTTATTCATACTGTCAGTGCAATGTTCTGCAATTAACCACAAACACTTTGAGGCATTTGAAAGATTTAATATGTATGTCAGACTGAAATGTTGTTTAATTAAAAATCACAAATAAGCCCCAAAAGAAAATAATTAGACAAATTACGGAAATCAAAAGATTAACTAAACTGAAGTACAACTGTAACCCAGATCGTCAAATTAATTCCCCGAACCCCAATAAGTCATTAAAATGCTGGCATGCACATGCAGGAAGAGAGAGAAAGAAAGAGAATGCCGGTACAGCGTTTGGCGACATGCATGCAGACGGGTTACTTCGCAGAACACAGAAGGACCCGTGCCCATGGGGGAAGCGCGGCCAAGCAGCAGAGCCCAGCGGAGTGAAGCCAAAAAAACAAAGCAAAGACAAACAGAGCAAGACAGACGCATCCCATGTCACTTCTGCAGCCGGCCACGGACTGTAACAAATGAGAAATAAACCCAGTTTTAATGATTATTATGTGGGTTAGGGCTGCCTTGTTAGTCTGAGGAGGGTTACCTCCCAGTCAGACTGCTGTTTTAACACCAGTGGGAGAGGCAATGTTATGTGCATGACGACATTTACTGCTGCTAAAGGAGCCATCCTCACAGGGCAACACACATGGGCTTCTAAAGCTATGGTCACAGCGTCCTTAAAATAAAATGAGGGGGTTGAACAAAGGCAGCCAACAGCTAACCTACCTGTACCAGTGAGAGCAGCAGCAGGTACTGGGTTAGCTCGAAGTGGATGGTGCCAAGAATCAAACCAAGAGGGCTACCAGAGGTGGGTGCCCTAGGTGGTCACTGGCTACCACACACCCAGGTGTTAAGTGTGGGTGAGGGTGGCAGCAATCTCATCCTGCTACATAAACATATACTACACACTTTATAGTGTCAAAGGAATTTACACACTGTACATTTTAACCACAATCATTTTGTTTTCCTTCAGCACCTCTCTGCAGGGTTGCAGTTGCGTCTCCAGGCCATCCAGAACCGTGTAAACCATCAGTGTTTGCAGGGCCAGACTTCAGGTACCCCCCCATTTGCACTGCGCAAGTGGCTGCAGTGCACCCAGTTCAAGATGGCACAAGTGGAGATCCAGTCATCTGAGGCTGCCTCGCAGTTCTACCCCATGTAACCTGCTCTGTGGGTCCTGTGGGGTCCTGTGACCTGCATGCATCCTCTCACTCTGACCAAAAAACAAAAGACTCTAGTTTAAACTAATACTGTGTCGGATATTATTTTGAGCACCTTTTGGTATGATACCTGTATATGTACAGTAAATCAATGCTATTTTAGAGTACTTTCACCTGAAGATTCAGCAGGCTTATATGGGAGACTTTTATCAGGTGCCCTAAAGAAGATTTCTACAGACTCTGAAAGTTAAAGTGAGGCTCTGCTTGTTGAATCTCATTTATTCTCACTCTGTCACATTCATATTCTATCACTTTTTAAGTTGCTTGGTTGCAAGCCGAATAATAAAAGTACCAGATTTTCTAAATGTTGAGAGACTCTTTGTCATTTTCACATGGATTGCCACCCCCTTCAAAAATTCAAATGTGACATTTAGCGCCCTTTAATGTGGAAAAAGTCCAGTTTACCATATTGCAGGTGGCAGCAGTGATAAAAATCAGCTCTGTTGTTTGCTCTGCCGGATGACAGAGCCAACCCCAAGTGTATCCGGGAAAATGACATGACATGCATTACTCAGCTCTCCGTCTGAGATCCTTGTCGGACTGTCAGTCACGCTGCCTCTCGCCATCAGAGCTCCGATCGATCAGGGGGCCAATCTGACTCACAGCAGCGGCTTTGTAACTCGATAAGGTGGAGCCAGACATTGGAGGTAAACAAGACTATTTCGGTTGTAACCCCCCTCCTCGTCTACCGACTCCCCGCCCTGAAGTGGAAAGCCCACCATCCCTTCCCCTCCCATCCACCCATCCCTGATCCCCCTCTTCATTGGCAGCAGTGAAACAGATTGGCCCACGCATATACCAAGAAAACACAATTACCTTTGGCCTAATGAGGTTTGTTGTGATTAAGCATTTTTGTGTGGTCTAACCACATTACAACGAAGCTCTTGTCTGAGAATAACAGATGACATGACAGCAGGGCCTGAGAGCTGAGCAGCACATTAATCTTTGTTTTGATTCCTCGCTGCTGCAAGGATTTCATTATCAAGCTTTGGGATGAATTAGATCTGATGATATAAATGTATTCAGCAGGAAGAATTTAATTTATTGGACCAAAATAAGCCCAAATTTGATTTTTAAAAACTTGATTTTTCAGTCGCTGCATGTTGAAGAGCACCCATGTTGGGAGGTATGTGCCAAATGAGTCAGTAGTATAATGATATCACACAATGTGACTAATGAACACACACTTACACACTTACAGTCGCACACTCTCCTGGGTGACCCCGAGCCGGCTGAATCAGGCTGCAGTGGTCCTTCTCATCAACCTGGCGTCCTGGCTCATCAAAGAGCTGCTCTCCTGCTGTGTGTGTGTGTCTGAGTGTGTGTGTGTGCGTGTGTTTCCCAGCATGTGCATAGGTGTGTGTGCGTTTAATCAAGTCCCCCTTGCTCTGGGGTTGCATCTGTCAGCCACTGCCACCGTTGTGATCGTTTGAACTCCCAGTCCTTTCTTTTTTTCTTTTTTTTCCAAAGAAGCTCTCTCTCATTAGCAGCAGCTTATGTAATCAGTGTCCCACAGGTATCCAGCACTTTCCCCGCCCCTTCCCCGCCCGCCTCCTGCCTCCTGGAGGACCATATGGGAGTGCTGACCTGATGAGCAGGCAGCTGGAGGTAGTGAGGGTAATTAACACTGACCAAAGGCCTCTCAGGCAGAGAGGGTGTGAGTGGGTCCTCGAGGATAGTGAAGGTCAGCTTTGAAAGGCCTGTGCCAGCTCTCTCGCCCTCTCTCTCACTTTTACCTGTCATACACCAGGTGTGTGCATCCGTCACACTTTTTTTTATTTAAGAGTCCAACAGAGAAAGGTGGTATTTATATCCCTCAACACAGTGGCTTGAGATACCCACAAATGTAATTTCTGCTCCATCAGAAGAAAAACAGTTTAGATTGAAAATGACCCTTATGTTTGTTCCTGGCCTGTGAAGGAAAAATCTTAGACTACTTTAAGAGAACTTTGTGCACATTTCCACATACGCCAAATTATCAACCAATCAGTTTGTGTCTGTCAAAAGGCAAGGTTATGAGGCCACATGTTCATCCCTAACATGTGTGCACAATATCCTTAAAGAGGCCTCCAAACATTTGTATCTGATCACATGGAAAGTCTACTCTTCCTCGAGGATGAAGCAATCACGACTTAGAAGGACATAAGTGAAGGCTTTGGGTGCTATCATGGTTATTTTTACTTGAAATTACAGCTTTGTGGACTCCAGAATGAACAAAGTAGAATTTGAAAGACAGGTCAGAGTTAAGGTCATTGAGTCATGGTTATCTCTTGCTTGGAAAAAACACTGTCCCATTCTGTTTTTGGAAATTTTCTCTGAACTGAGCAAAACAATCCTCTTTGACTAAAAATGTACTGATGACATTTTGGAGGTCAAAAGGCAATGGTCATAAAGTCCCATGTTTATCTTTTTCATGTGAACACAAAGCTGTTTACGAAACCACATACTGTCATAACAGATTGATCTTGCCACTGTCTCGAGGATGAAGGTATTGGAGATCAAAGGTCCTTGACTTTGTGTTTACCACTTATTTGTGAACATATTTTAAGAATGATGAGTGGGATTTCTGCCAGATGTCACACAGATGTCCATTTTGACTCAGACATAATGGCTAAATTTTGAGTTTCAAATCCATAGTGCCTCTTGTTAGCACCTTGCCTGTGAACACTGTGCTTATATCTCTTTGCAGAAATGTCCATCCTATGTAAAGGATGAACTGATTTGATTTTTGATGTCAAAGTTCAAGGTCTTTGGGACTCATGTTCATCCCTTTCAAGTTATATTTCTGAGACACACTTTTTAAAACCACTCAGGCCCTACATTCTGAAAAAAATCTGTGTATCAGTGTCTATGGAAATACCTTGTGAGAGGCTCATAAAGCTTGTTGACACAGTGACAGTCCCTGGTCCCCCCGTCTAGTGCTGTCACATTGCTTTTATTACAGTGGGATCCACGGCGCCCTGGCTGGACAATGCATGAATGTTTAAATTGCTCACAGTGTCCATTGGCATCAGCATCAAGCTGCACATCTAAAGCAGGGAAGGCACAGTCCTCTACGGCCGCTCATTCACATTGTAATTCATTGACATCACTCTTCAGTGCACCTCTGCATCAGCCCTCACTGCACAGGTTTGTCCCTTTAGTTTGTTACACATCATTAACTGCACTTAATGCAAATTAAAGTAGAAATGGGAAAATGTCTATACGAGTCAGTGTTAGAGCACAGTCTCTTAAAAGAGGTGCTTGAACCCATTATCTTGTGTTAAATTTTATTACAGAAACTTGTGTTCCTGCTGCTGCTGCAGAAATCCCTCACACATGCTCACTTTTTTTTCTGACATTATTACAGATTCAGCCCAGAGCTTGCACAATATGCAACCTATAAGTTTTTTCCTCCTATCATTAAACCCCATGAAGCACAATACGCTTGATAATCGCACTTCATTAAAGATGCACGGAGTGAGACAGACTGATGAGAACATGTCCTCGGCTGCAGTAGGGGTGGGGGGTGGCGGCCTCGGAGACACGGCCAGCTTGGCTCTGCCTAAGACATGAGTGGCACAGCACGGCACAAACACAGGCTAAATATAACAGTCCCACTTTTATTTTTTATTATTGTTCCTGCAAGTATCACACACACAGGCACCATTATTACCTGCACATGGACAGCCTGCTGCTGTGGACCCATCTGACTCCATCTGCTTCATCTATCAACATTAGCATCATTAAACATCCATTGCCATTTTTATAACTGCTGAACAGCTGTTTAACTTTAATTGCTATAATTACCAATATCTGTCCTCTTCATGTCATAAACATTAAAGACCATCTTTGTGCTTGAATACAGTGTGATGTTTTTTCGTCTGTTTTGAATACTACTTGAAGTTTGACTTGGCATAAGCTGTTTGTTTTCTGGAGAGGGATTTTAAACCCAATCTAAAGGGGCCCCCATGTTGAAAATGCAGTTTTAAACTAACTGTAGGGCAGCCTAATGACAAACTTGATGGAGAAGCAGAGGTGGGCCTCAAGCCTCTTGGCCACAGTTGTCCAAGCTATGTAGCCCACAGCCCAAAATTAGCAGGCCAATTGTAGATTCTGAAAAATAAAAGAGCTTAGAGATTTTACTTAATTTTAATAAGGGCAAATATATAACAGCAATTAACAGAAGTAATAACTGCACTCATTGCCTGCAATATTGTCCTTTTCAGCTTTTAGCACCAAGATTCCCAAAAGTTATGCACATTTATTGCAGTTTGCTCTTGCTTTGTGTCTGAATGTGGAGATGAGCTGTGAGCATCATGTTCATCTGCACAGAGCATTTTTCTTATTCTGATCAGCAGCTGATCCAGGGGCAGCCATGGCCAACCAAGGCCCCATGAATTCTGATTGGCCATCCCTATACCTTGACAATTATTGACATTTTTGCCTTGGAAATCCTTTACATGAAAGCTGTGATATAGGCTTTTTTTCTTTAAGCATATTTAATTACTGAGGCATATATTAACTTAGTAGGATGGGTTTTGGCAACTTGAACAAACCTAAAGCTAGGCTTATTAATGTAGCCCAGTTATCTTTACATTTTTTGTGTTTGTGGCACACCATAAAAAGGACTTGGACACCTCTGCTTTAGGTTAGTAGCAACACTGCACAGGCTTGCATGAGTGTCAGTCATGCCCCTTAATTTTAAGCTTTTGTCCTTAATAAAAATGAGAGTTGGAGATTGTGCAACCCATGCACAGAGTAAGGTCATAAACACACCATCTGCTCCAACCAAAACATTTTTGAATCAGGCAAACAAAATAAAACAGTGTCACTGCTGAAGCATATTCTTGAAAATATACAGGTCTCTGAATATGTGAACTCAGTTACTCTCCAGTGTGAAAAGCGCAAAACCTGGACTAGTTAACTATGACGAACAGGAACTGATTGACCAAACTTTAGTTTTGATCCATTACTCTACTTGCTCTGTTAAATGCTTTTATAGCACGTGCCACTTCTCTAAGCACATTTACACTGCAGGTTACATTTACCCATTCACTCCCTGACAGTTGACGTTTCTGTATAAGTTTTCTATCAGCAGACACCAACACATCCACACCCTTTCATAACCATTTACACACCACTGACACAGCACTGGGAGCAACTCGGGGCAAAGTATCTTACCTACACACAAATCAACAAGTTACAGCTTAGGCTGGGCTGGGACCCTCAACTGTATCACCAGATGAAAAAAACACTGCTGCTATGTTTTGGCACTCAACAATTCAATTTTAAGGATGACGCTGCCTGCTAGTTTGGGGTGGTGATTTATTATGGCCTCCAGTTTTAATTTGTAATGCCACTTGGAGGAGGGTCATGTAAGTCATGATAGGGTTTCTGGTGGTTGGACAAGTTTAAGTATTATTTCTGAATCAATATGTTTGTGAACGGTTAATGCTGCTAATACAGTGCATAATTCATTCATACATTTCTTATGCCACTTATCTGGGGTGTGTGCGTGTGCGTGTGTGTATGTGTGTGTGTCTGGAGCCTATCCCAGCTGTCATCGGACAAGAGACAGATATCCTCTAACCAGTCGCCAGAAGATCACAGGGCCACATTCAACAACAGACAGCCATTCACGCTCACAGTCATATCTAAGGGAAACTTGAATCCATCATTTAACCTAATGAGCATGTTTTTGGCTTGTGGGAGGAAGCTGTCATGCCCTGAGAGAACCCACACATGCACAGGAAGAACATGCATGCTTCACATGGAAAGCCATGACCCGACCCGGGGATCAAACAGGCAACCTTCTTGCTGTGAAGCATGTGCATTACCGTGCTGCCACATGGCATAATTTAATTTATTAACTGTCCTTTAAACTATGGGGAAAAAAAATCATGTTAAGGATAAATTTAAAGCCAGAGCAGCCATAAATGTTATCTTACTAATAGTTGCTCGGCTGTTTGTCTCCACCCCTGTCTTTCTTTTAGTGTCTCCCTCTGGCCCCTCACAGCTCAAACACAGTTTTGGCACAAAGATTTTCAACATGAGACTGGTTCTGCTCATGGTCTCTGCATGTTTGACGGGAGGTTTATCTTTTCATAATAACTTGGCTAAAGGTTGCTTATTATAGTGCTCCTGGTGGATTAATGTTGGGTCTTTGTTTATAACACTACAAGGAGTGACGTCCAAACTCTATTTTTGAAAGTCAGAGACACATGAACTTGCAATCAACCAAACTCATTTTTTTGTTTTAAAGGTCTTGCAGAGACCCTATTTTGCTTTGTATAAGGCTCATGCATTAATTTTGATGGCTGCTGGGGTATGCATCATAGTCACTCATGTTCATAAAACTTAGACTTTATTTACAGACCATCTCTGATTGTGCCGTATTCTCTCTGTCTGAGAAGCTCAGTTTGCTCTTTCTTTTTAAGGTTCCCATTCCCAGCTGGGCCCAGCCCACTCTGACTGGTTTACAGATCAACTCAGAATAATCTTTTCATTTCAGAACTGCTTGGTGCCATGTTGTCAACAACTCTGCATTCAATGTACTGTATTTGCCA
This sequence comes from Scarus forsteni, assembly GCA_036419115.1. Classification (NCBI taxonomy): domain Eukaryota; kingdom Metazoa; phylum Chordata; class Actinopteri; order Labriformes; family Labridae; genus Scarus; species Scarus forsteni. The sequence continues at coordinate 33,038,166 of JAZDUH010000451.1, forward strand.
ATGGGCTAAACTGATGATGAAACAATAGTAGGATGTCAACAATGTCACTCTGATAGGTCTATTCAAGAGGTCTTAATGTAGCCGACAGTACTTTACAGATCTGCTCTATCATGCAGAGAAGACATGTTTGATACGTTAAAGGGCTTATATTCTAACTCTTAAACGTTCTGCTTTACACTTCAAAAAATGACATCTTAGATTGCTCAGTATAATGTAGTTTTTTGATGGACCACCAATATCACCAGGTTAAAATCGGCTTGATGTTTCCTTCTTGTTAACCATAGTTTACAACAATGTGTCTTCAAATCTGGATGCAAAAGGTAATTTGGTGATTGTTGACTTTAATCACAAGTAATTCTTATCACTCAGTGAAAGTTAAAAGTGTCATTTGGTCAGGCTCTAAACTGCATGCACGACACGAGGCAAAGTGCTTCATCTGGTCTGATGACTATCCCCAGAGATGGCTATTTTTTACTTTATAATCCCAAACTTTACCAGTCTGGTTTCTGGTTGAATTGCAACTTTTTCAATTTCGAAGTTTAAAGTTTCTCCAGAAAATTTCTGTATCATTTTGGTTGGTAATATTTTCTCGAGTGTCTCTATCAAACTGTTCTTGTTGGGTGCTGGAAGTAACACCTTTGACAAACGTCTGTAGGTCATTTAGCAGTGACCACTGTAGGAAGCTGCAGTGCATATTTTTCTGAATTTCAACAAGACACATTCAGTGGTTCCATGAAAACTGTGAAAAATCTTAGCTTTAATGTCATCTTAAGTCCCTCTGCATCCTTAAACAGCACTCAAAAAATACAAAAATGCCGATTCTTCTGGTAATACTTGAAAATCCATCTCCTGTCCCCCTGCTTGTATAATCTTGTAGATGGAAAGCATAACATATTTTTGGATTATTATCAATCAATAACACTGATTTTGTGAAGTAAGGACCTTATTTTAATCATCAAAACATCAGTAAGTGTACGCTAACTAAGCATGTTATTGTTATTTTTTGATAGTCACAGGATGACCGTCAGCTGTCAGTTATAGTCACTGTTTTATGGCCGTAATTCTTATCAAAGGAAATTACATCCTGGTCAATTCAACATAATATTTGATGTCAGGATTAGCATAAGTGTTTTGCTGTTGTTCTTTTAACTTGCTGACAAAGTGGAGCATCTGACAGTATTAATCCACTATTTGATCCTCTCTGAGTTTCCTAACTTATAAAGGACTCTGTAAGAAATGATTAAATCTGTCTCCTCATTGTTTAGCAAATCAGGCATTTTTTTTATTGTCAGACTGTCATCATTCTCATAGTGTAACAAAGAAGAGTTTCTTGCTCTCCAGGAAAGCGTTCTTTAAGTATGTGACATCACATGAAAGCTATCCATAGAGAGGTAATACTAACGGCTCCATCATGAAATTTGGCCAGACTGGACCTGACCATCAGTGTTGACCTTCTCAAACAACGCTCTTGGTGTAAGTGACCTCACATATTCAGAGAGCCTGTATCACCTAACATCACTGTCAAAGACAAGCCAAACACAATTTGATATTCAGCAGTGATATCTGTTGTGGACGCCATTTGAGAGCCCCACCACTAACAAATGTCAAACTGTTTTCAAAACACATAAAGCAGGGGTGTGCAAAATGTTTTCACCAGGGGTCAGTACAAAAAAAACTACAAAGATGGCTGGGCCACCTCTGATCCTTCCCAACTTTAAAGGTGTTAAGTTAGTAAAACCGGTTTTATATCAAAACAGGTGGCTTTACAGCATATTGCTTCTGGCCTGTAAGGCAAATACACAATCATGGAAGAATTTTCGGGCAGCCATTCAGATTTCCTGTTTCGTTCTGGCTACCAATGAATCCAATCTTGATTAGGCGGAGAATCATGCTATCTGCAGCAGAGAAGGGAGACACATCCCCCCACTTTCATAACCATTTACATACCACTGGCACGGCAGTGGGAGCAACTTGGGTTGAGTGTTGACACTGAGGGTTGACACTGCTCTGTTCTGGCATCCAGAGCTGCCTGCTAGTTTTCTGAAGAGAGCTGTCTCATTTCAACATTCAAACACAAAACCAGAACAAACTGCACACACCTCATAAACTTTGTGGGAGTGTGAGCCCCCCGAGAAAAGCTGGCCAATGTTATGTAGATTGGATTTTAAGATGAAGCAGATGGCAGAGCAAATGTGCTCAAATCATGCAGCAATGATCCATTTGTCTTAATTTATTATCAAAATAACTTTTTGTACTGTAAACTGTAAACATGCTAAACATTCATGTTGTCCCACAATTTTAGCCTGGTGATGTAACTGAGAAGTAAAGAACAGTCGAGCACAAAACTCATGTCTAGCATAAACCTCTTATTTCTAAAACAACTACTTTTCAAGGAATTAAAAATGTGCCCTAAAACTGAAATGGTTACAAATGAACTGTACTTTAATTTGATTGAAAAAAATATATAAAACCCACTTCCTAACACTGAAGGTGTTTAACAGTACTGCTTTAAAACAAAAATGAAAATCGTAAAAAAAAAATTGAGATAAGTGGTTTTTGCCTGACAGTGTTGATACCCTAATATGGGATGTTGAATATGTTTTGATTCAGGCGAGGGACAATTAAAAAAACAAGCTGTGGCCATAGTTTGGATCTGTACATACAATGACCATCTGATTGACAAATGATATAACTTTGTCTACATAGCAGATTCCTCCCTCTTGAAACACAATAGACTGTAGCTCTGTTGTTCTGTACAGGTTTATTTACAACTGAAAAACTCAGCAATGAAATCAACTTATGCACATCTTTCTATCTGTTTGGTATAATGCATAAATTGTGTTTTGTACTATTGATTGCCATATATACATTAATGGCTTGCTCCATCAACATGACAACATTGACATTATTCTAATTGGTAGCACATTGTTTAACTATGTATAAACATATGTTTCTGTTACACTGTACATGAATTAACAGTCCAGAAGGCAGATCTTTAAATATCAATATTTACATTCATGCATCCTTCATTTCTCTCATATAGGTACATGGTGGGGTTTTACATTTTAGCTAATACCTCTGCATGTTTAGATGCAAGCATGTGTTTTTCCCCATAATCTCCAGTTTAGCCAATATCTATACTTAACTGACAGCCACAGAGCACACCCACTCTCTGAGTACACTCATCTGCATGCACGCTCACCTACAAACAAACACACGCTCTCACATGCACGCACACACACACAGATTTGTTTGTAAAAAAAAAAAAAAGGAAAAGAAAAAGCAGAGCAGTGAGTGATGTTCCAGTTCAGCTCAGTTGTGTTTTTTTCTTGCACCAGGGATGATGTGGAGGATGCCTGTGACAGCACTGAGTCACACACACCACACTCCACACACACACACACACACACGCACACGCACATGCACTCATGCACACATATTTCTGCTGAGGCCTTCCTCTGTGCAACCTGATCTCTGGCTATTGGCTAAGTCTCCCATCTCTCATCAGTCACAAGGTCAGCTCCGGGCTCAGGTCCCCTGTTTCTACAGCTATGGGGTAAGCTTGCTTGACAGACAGGAAAAAAAATTAAGACTGTCAAACCCGAATGAAAACGTGGCCGAAGGCATCTGGCTGACCGCATGACTCTGAAACAAACAAATTTTAAAAATCAGTGAGATTCAGCATCTGCTCTGAAGGGACTGAGTCATGAATATAATCCAGCAGAAGATGCAGCACAAAAACAAAGTCTGAAAAACACACATTCACATTGAACATCATAGAGACTCCTTATATTGTTGCTGAGGTCTCAGGGAAACATAGAGAAACTGGATTCCAAAAGAGTTGGGACAGTGAGTAAAACATGAATTAGAACAGATTCATGATTTGATGCAGAAAGGCAAGATATTCACTGTTCAGACTGTTGTTATTGTTATAAAATATAAATAATTTTTGGATTTTATGCCTTCAACAGACTCCAAAACAGTTGGGACAGGAAAAAAATGTGAAAGTTGCAAAAATACAAAAACAAATCTGAAACGTTTCACAGGTAAGCTGCTTAACAGGTAACATTTGATAGTGGGTTTAAAGGGAGCACTTCTTAATGGCTCACTTATTTACAATAAGTAATGGCCCAAGTGCACCACTTTGTGAAAAACTACAGGAGCAAATAGTCCAATAGTTTACGAATACTGTTCCTCAACACACAATAAGGGCTAGAATTTTCATATATTTTTTAAGACTGAGGAAAAACACGTTTTCTGGTTCATTACACTTTCACTCCTTGAAATGCTAAATTGCTGTTGTGTTAAAGTGAGATAGCCATGTCAATAAAATGTAACAGGCCAGGGTTCTAAGTAATACCTCAACAACATTGAGCGATTATTTGCACTGTTTTCCAAAAGAGTAAGACAGACTCACATGTACATAAGAGAGCATGCAAATACAGTATTTGTGAAAGGAAAAAATAACGTCAGCTTGTTGCTGGCACTATTTTTCTACTATTATCTAAAGTGACCCCTTAATCAGCCTAGACTAGATTTGATAAAGGCAGTGTCTGTCAATATATCATTAAAATCTAAATTTTAGGGATAAAATTGTGTCAATTTACGCCCATGTATGAGAATAAATATCTGAAAACTTTTTAAGGATCTGCAGGGACCCTGTGCATTGAAGGAAATTAACAAATTTCCTCATCTGCAGTCCAAAATAGCATCACAAGATTCAGAGAATCTGGATTAACCTCTGAACAAAAAAACAAAAAAAAACAAAGCGAAAACACCCACACTGAATGCATGCTACCTCTCATCCCTTAGTTGGCACTAAATGGTGTCATTCTGTAATGGTTATTAAAATTTGGGTTCAGCAAACACCTCAGAAGACCACCGTCAGTAAACATAGTGCACTGTTATATCTACAAATCTAAGTTAAGATTTAACCATGCAAAGCAAAAGGCCAACATCAAACACACCTTGAAGCACAATAAACATCTCTACGGGCTCATCTGAGATGGACTGACCGATGGTGAAAATTGTGTTGCGGTCTGATGAGTCCAAATTTTAAATTGTTTGTGGACATAATACCTGCCAGGTCTTAAGGCTTAAAAGAAAAGAATCATATAAAATGATATTAGGGAAAAGTTCAAAAGTCGTGCTGATGGTGTGAAGGTGTGTAAGTGCCCATGGCACAGGTAACTTGCACACATGTGATAGTTCAGTTACACTGAGAAGCGCACACAAGCTTTAGAGCAGCTTTAAAGCATTTTTAGTTTACACCAGAATGGCTTCACAGTATGAGTGTCTTTAGTAGACTGGCCAAATTACCTCCCACAGAAACTGTATGGTCTGTTATAAAGCAGGAAATATGAGAACTTCAACATCACACGATAGGGCAAATCAAGATCGTGACCCTGCTCCTGTCCCAAATTTTTTGAAACATGTCAAAGGCACCAAATTTAGATAAAATATATATTTTCAAAGTACAATAAAGGTTTCAGTTTCACATGAAGTGTACTGTCTTTGAGCTGAATTAAACTGAATTCAGGTTGAAGAGGATTTGCTGTATCCTTCCTGCACTGACACTTTACATCCCAACTTTTTTAGAATCAGGTTTTGTATGTCAAACACCTAAAGACAAAACAGACAGTACTCTTGGCAGAGTGGTGTTTATCTCTGCACCAGTGTCTCGACAAACTGACAGCAGGCTTATGGAGTCATCACAAATGAACTGTAAGGTAAATAACTCATAAAAAACAGACAGATTAGAAAATCAAACAAAGCATCGAGGTGTTTGAGATGTGTTTAAGTTACAAGACAATTTTTCCCTTTGAGTAGAAAAATAAATTCAAAGGTAGATAATAAATAAAGAAAAATAATTTGATGAATGAGTGGAGTATTTTACATTGAGATAAGTCTGCGTTGGCTTTTTTTGGCATGGTAAAACAACCACACTGTCTGTGTTGATGTCGCTGCTCCTCCTCTCCCCTCTTCAAACATGGATTTCTTTAAATTGCATAGTCAGATGAATCCACATGTCCGGGACTGGAGCGACAGTAACATCGGGCCTCTCTCAAAAAAGCATCTGTCTGATAAAATGGAGAACAAAAGATGGACGGTGAGGGGATTGGAGTATAAAAAAAGTTGCATTCTCTGTAAAAACTGCATGCACGTTATTTAGTGTGTGTGATGGGCCGTCCTGTGGGACTGTGGGGCGACTGTTTTGCTCTGCTGCAGATGTCAACAGTGTGTGCGTGTGTGTGTGTGTATGTGTGTGAATGTGAGGTCTGGATCTGCGGCAGACTGGCAGACAGTCCCTCTTCTCTCCAGCCAGCAGCCAACCAGCCTGTCAGCAACACTTGCTGTTACTAAGAGCATAATGTTCAGCCTGCTGGGCCACTTTCGGCGCCATGGGGGCTTTGTGGATCTTTTCTCTCCGTCTTGATTCTTCTTTTTTTATCTGTTCCATCTTTTGCCGCCCATCTGGAGCTGAGCCGTGTCTTCATGTCCAGGCAACATGCCAAGAAAAGAGGGAAGGTTTACCTATTTGAAAACCTCGGGATGAAACCCTGTTGCATTCTGGGTGATAAAGGGGTTGTTGTACTCAGTAGAGAGGGTGAGAGACTTTAACGGTGACGTCACTTTCTGCTTCTCCCAGGCGACAGTCTACACCACAGTGTTGTTGGTACCGATGGCCTTCTTGTTACGGATGCTCATGGCATATTCCCCGCGACTTGTCCCGTTCTCTTCTTTCCGGAGTGGTTTCCTGTGGACAAACATTTTCAGAGAGTAAGGGCAGCTCACTACAAAAAAAAAAAAGATTTGATGCTAGCTAAAGGCCATGCCATTAAACAGAGTTTCTAGACTGTTAACCTTTCTGGCTGATTTGATTTCTCCTGCTGCTCTGGCTGGGTGCGATGGTCTCTGCGATCCTTTCTAATAAGCTCAATGTTCAAAGGTCACTTTTGCAAGGAGACAGGAGGGGAAAGATACATTGCAACACAGGGGATAAGGCAATTACCTCTTCTGAAGGCTTGATGCAATCTTCACTCTAAGTAATGAGCATGTGTGTGGCTGTCAAAACCACTAGGGGGTTCTGTCATATTTTCTCTAAGCAATCAGTATGTTTACATACACTGTTAAGCTAAGCTACAGTTAGAGGTTTCACTTTTTTATGACAAGATATCCAGATGTCCCTAGAACATAAATTTCAAGTTTGCCTTAAAATCCATTCAGATTTAAGATTTTGACATGCCTGTCAACCCCTCTGCTTCAGCCCTGTTCAAAACAGGACATTTACGGCTATGTCCTTACATAGGGGGGATATGTCTGAAAAAAGTAGGCTACAGTCCACACGGGTGAAATTTTTCACCTTTACCACATTACCAATTGCTGTTTTTTTTTTTTTTTTCCTTGTAACGGTGTCCTTTATATGCAACTCCGATACCAAAGTTTCATTTTCAGATCTATTTCAAGTCTGACTAGTGTTATTTACTAAGCTTTAGGAGTTAGCTGATGTACTGAGTAAAAATTTCCTTGTTTATATTTTAATCTGAGATGTAACTGGTAAGATTGATCAAAGCCTGTTATTAAAACATTTCGTGGGTACTCATTTGGTTTCAACAACTGTCAAATGACAACCCCAGTCATTGGCCATAGGTTGTCAGTCAACATGGTCACATCAAACAGCAGCCTTTGTGGTGTTGGAGTGTTTGTGTGAGCGAGCGGCAAAAAGTATGTAATGGCATGTAAAAAGTCCAGTCAGAAACACTTTGTGCAAAAATAATTTGGCACCATCTGCTTCAACCCTTGTGAACAACAGCGATAATGTCACATGGTGTGACATCACCCTGAGGAGAGGTCAGCGCATAGTAGGCTTGTTTGGTATATGATACTAAATTGGTCCCTGGGTGCTAAGGCATTTAAGCAAGTACCATACTGTGTGTGGATGAGACCAGTACTTTTTATTATGTCCCCGCGTAACATTACCATATTGTAATTTGAGCCGAGGCGAGCAAACCGAAGCAAGCAGGCAAGCGACTGAGTGAGTAGCGTGGAGCAGCAAACGGAGCTGGAATCTGGTGACAGAGAGACATATAGGAGAAAAGAGAGTGGCGGAAATGCCATCGTTGTGATGCTGGCCGACCACCATTAAACCTCACAAAGAAGAGGGAGAGAGAGAGAGAGAGAGAGAGAGAGAGAGAGAGAGAGAGAGAGAGAGAGAGAGAGAGAGAGAGAGAGAGAGAGAGGAGCAGGAAGAGAATAGCAGCTGCTGCAACCTTCACCACGCCACAACTCATAGATAAACCAGGTGCAATTAAGTGCTATATGGAATCACTTCAGCTTGAAGACAAATGAGCTCAGTGAAGCCATAAACACCGAAGCAGCACTGTGCAAACACGGTTAAAAAACGTGTCTGGCCAAAGCGAAACACTTCCAACTTGGCAAAACACTTTTAGGACAGGCACCCAGACCTGCATAAGAAGTTCACAGAACGATAGGTAATAACTTGCATACCAATGAAAAAAGCCACAATCAGTGCTAAAAGCAAGCAACAACAGTCCTCTTCATTCTCCACAAAAATAACTCTGGTAAGAAAATAAAGCTGTATCGCAATAAGCTACCACTTTCTCTGGTTTAAATAGCCTATTTCTATCATTTCACGTTATATTATATCATATTTATATTCTCAAAGTACTCGATAAACTTTTTGGTCTGCAAAGCTGTAAATGCACACATGCATGAGTGTTATACGAACCTGTTAGTGTGTTGAATATTTTACCTTTTTTTATTTGTATATTATAAATTATGTTATCAGTGTATTTGAAAAGCCTGTCTGTGGTGTTTTCTTTTCTTTACTAAAGCATAGTTATAGTTTAGATTTTCTATTAATGTAAAGTCGATATTGACATTTTTTGTGTTTCCTTTTTTTTTTTGCAAAAATATTGAAAAGTATCGAGAAGTATCGAACTACATGTTGGTATCGATACCGGTACTACTGCATAGTGACATTTCAGGCCCAAAATGTGAATTAGTCTATTACAGTTAAGACTTCAACGCTGCATTTAGAACTTGTTTCAGCTCAAACTCACTAAACTATGCAGAGCTCTTGTAACCTTACAAAGCAGTTTAATTATCCAGATTCCATGTCTGTCCTCTGGCATATCCATCTTACAGAGCTTCAAGCTGAAATGGTTTTGCTGGGTCAGACAATGAACAGGCCTTTTCGAGTCTTTATAGTCTTTTATGGGACAGTTGTCTGAAACTAGATTAGTTATGCCAAGCGCAAGCGTGAGAACTACACTGACCCTCTGACAAGTTCAACATGAGTGTAATAGACAAAACATTCATACAACAGCCCTCCGCTTTTGATTGAAAATTCCTGCCCTTCCCAATCAAGTTTGACATGATGTTACTCAGATGGACTTGAAGCAAACCAGGTTAGAGCTCTTTATTCTTACAACAGCAATTCACAACGTAGCTGTTGAATGGGTTCTCTTCTGATGCTGCAGTCAAACTACACCATTAAGGCTCAGTCATAACCAGACAGTCGAGGCATTTCTGAAACCAATAAAACTCAAAATCGGTCATTTCATCTGGTATAATGTTAACATTATACACAACAACCAAATTTAAGATGGGTGCCCAAAAAACATGGTCAGTTTTTGCCTTTCTCCTTGAATTTTCACACAGAACAGAACAGCCAAATAAAGACGAAATTTTTATCACAATTTGGAACTCCAAGACAAATTAAGTTTGTCTAGATTACCAAAACAGGCTGTGAGGGAAATATTAAAATTTAATGGATCCACGGATGCATACAGCGTAGCCCAACCTCAGCATTACAGAAGAGCTGATCACTATTGCTATGGCTAATCTGTTTTCTATCAACATTTTCCTCATACAATCCAAACAAAAATACCCAAATAATCCTTTAAAACTGGCCAGCTGTCCCTGTCTCAGTATGTTTGCACTGGAGGCCAGTCCATTTATAAGCAGATAAGGTATAGAGCCCTAATATTTGACAATAAATTAGCATTTTAGCACTCCCAGTCCCATTGTCTCAAAGTCTAAGAGGAGTTTGGAAAAGTTTTCTCTTGGATATTTAACAAGGTGTTTGGGACTTTGAACAAACCAGCACTAAACAGACTTACTAGAACAATCTGTTTTGATGTTTGTTTATTAGATTTGATGTTTTCAGACGAAGGTGGACTAGAAACTCAATTGGTCCATTTCACATTTTGTGATGTACCACAGACACCTAACCTGGAACATCAAATGGACCATTCACAATATTTCACTAAAGCATCTACGAGTGTTTTGTTTAAAAATGTATTTACTTTCAGAGTTTCTTTTTTAATAAGATATGAATTATTTCTGGCAGGGTCCTTATAAATTTGAAGCTTCTGGATTGAAATGGAGTTGTGTGACTCACTAGCACTACAGGGGAGTGTCAAAGGCATCAAATGTCAGCACCTTTGACCATTTTAAGAAAACAATGTCAGACACACAATTAAAACAGTTTTGACCATAAAAGCAATCAGCTCACACAAAGAAATAAAGTGTTTAATAGAAGACAGCTGGAAGTTTAGCGGAAGTGACACTGAAGTAACTGAAGTGGTTTTGTTCCTTATAGGAAAACGTTAGCTTTTGCCAACTGCATTTAAACCTCAAAACTTATCAAAGTTTTGTTTATGGGCACAAATATGAACAAAAGTGTGCCATAACATTTTATGTCACCAGTATTCATTTTTGACAATAATCCCAAATACATAAAAAAGACAAGCCAGTACTTGCCAGCTTACAAGAAGGCCTACGATAGATCTTCTCTGCAACACACTACTGATGGCAATAAATAGCCCACTGCTACACCAGTTAACCTTGTCGTGCAGCTGAATCCACCTGATTTAATGTCTGCATTCAGATGGGTCTGTCTCATCTATCATAAGTGCTATGTGTTGGCAAAATGTGCTTTTGTCAGCTTTTAGATCCAACAATAAGCTGAGTGGATAACTTTTGAACTCAGCTATCCCAAAAGTAAAATGTAAAGGGTGTAGTGTGTGTAAAATGTGCAGTGGTGTAAATCTGTTGGTATTTTTCTACAGTTCACTTGGTAATCAGCTTCAGCTACTGGCTGAAAATGCTTCATCTTGCTTTTTATTGTGGCAGAGGCACACATACCTCAGTCAATTAAATCGATTTCCTTCCCTCTGCACCAGCAGAAGGACTGTACTTTGTTAAATTGGCTGTGTACATACACAGTGGGTGACTGGTTGAATATTTTAGTACAAATACAGACATTTCCGAAAAACACTGTTTACTTAGCACTGTCATCCATAACTAACATGTTTATTTGCTGTCTTTGCTGGTGAGAGGCAATTTTGTTTATTAAATTTTAGGGTTTATTAAAGGAATTTTGTTTGACTATCATGTTTGTTTACATTTGAAAACTTGAATTTCAGCCAGACTGACATAATAACTTGACTTTCTCAGACTGTATATAAATGTAAAGACTGATTACTGTGTAATATCACTTCCTATGAGTCAATTCTGGAATAAAGTGAAGCTGCAGCACATGATTCCCTTCCTGCTCCTGGCCTGTGAAGAGCAGGATCATTCAATGCAGTGCCTTTCATGCACTCCTCGGTGCCTTTGTGGTTATTATATTTGTCCAGTGTACTGTGGCTTCTGCACCGACCCCCTCAGCTGCTCTCTCTTGCTCTGGCTTATGTAACTCAGAGACAGATCTGAATACAGTTAGTACAGTCATTGTCCCACTCAACACTGTATACTGCCTTCATTGCCACAGCGGACCCTTGAGCGACATCTTAGTTCAGCGTCTCCTCCTTCCCTCTCCTCTGAAAGCCCCGGCACAACCATCAAACTTTGACAAGCAGTCATTCCAAGTCAAGTCCGGCAAAAATCTTTTTTCCCCTCTTGAGTATTGTGAAAAGAGGGAATCCTTACAGGGTGAAATAAGTTCATATGTGACATAATGCAATAAGATAGAGGAGCCCTGCAAGAAAACAAAATTTTAAAAGTGATGTTTAAGTTTGTAGGGACAGTGTTTGAGAGTTAAAACAAAAAAAACCTAAAAAGATCTCCTAAAGAAAAAAAATCATAAAAAATGTGGGTTGTTGATTGATCAGTGTTTCAAAACATGATCGATCCCTGAATGTTTACAATTAATCCCACTTCAAAATCCTTAGTGTTAAAGTATCTTGCATTTCAAAATATTTTCAAAATCCAAATTTTAATTTATCAAGAGGGGCCAGGTCAACAACATGAAGAAATCCTACCAGTTTCCTGACTTGATATTGAAATAAGTTCAAAGAAATATTCTTAGTGAATTTAGTGCTGTGTTTATATTATGAAATTGTGTTTTAAGCTATAATACATTAAAAATACACAGTGGTGCTTGCACCAATTGACTTACTGTTTTTAAATCCCTTTCTGAGTTTGCACTTTCAGTATTCCCAGTTTAGTTGATCTCTCTGTGTGAGTAACACGTTAAGTTTGAAAAAAAAGCTAAAAGATTTTCATCGTGTTACATTTTTGTTTTGCAATTTGTTTTGACTTCAGAGGTGGTTTTCTGCATACCTGCTATTCAGAGAAGTCCTTTCTTCAAATCTGAGTGACATTAAAGCAATGGAGATGGGTTACAGCTTAACTGTATTTAACAGAAACATGCTAAAGTTAGAAACAACATGAAAATAACTGAGGGGAAAAGACTATTTTTTTTGTCACAAGTTGCACATATTTCATATTTGTTCTTAGAGCTGCCTGTTGGTGTTGGTTTTAAAGTGAACAGTAACATTCAAAGCGGCAATGGTGTCCCTCCTTTTAATCACTGTGAACACGACTCCTAGGTGAGTAACATACAGCAGCGGTCATGCAGTGGAAGCTCCTTCATGATTTGTCTGTGTCGTTGGAGCAGTCTGACAGTGTGCTCTGTCTTTAATCAGAGGGTTGTGGGTTCAAGCCCTGTCATACGACACTCAACCCCAAATTGTTTCCTCTGCTCCATCAGTGGTATGTAAATGAGTATGAACAGATGAGAAAATGTTAAAGAAGGCTAATGGATGACTATCTGAAGTATTAGACCATCAGTGAGTGAATGTGAGAGCGAATGGGTTTAGGTGTAAATGTGACTACGGTGTAAAGCTGCTTTGAGTAGTTAAAGGGACTGGAAAACTGCTGTGTTAGCTCAAGTCCATTTAACATTTGAATTAACAGCAAGCATGTGATTATGGGATATATAATGTGAAGTATTAATGTTATCCCTAAATCTTTTCAAAAATAATGCATTAAAATGAACAGCCGTAACATAGATACACAAGTAGCTTTAATATGGTTACAGATAGTTTAGCTATAACCACCATACTTATCTCTGTTTGAGCTAAAAGACCACCAGTGGCAAGACTGATTAAAGCTCAGCAGTAAATGCCTGACTTCATATCGATTAGAGGGCTTTTGACAGCAGGCTGCAAATGTACTTTTCTACTTATTTTCTGAAGCAGATTTGTAATGTGGTATGAAGTACATTTAACAATTGTGATAAAATCCATTATTCATTTTAGAAAACTACACATGGTTATGATAAAATCGGCCCTTGACATAAACCCTAAGTTTCTCACGGGATCATTTATGCTTAATGCTGCTGAGTGCAATGCTCATGATGGACTGATGTAGGATACTTGAGGATGATATGACAAAAATGTGTACTTTTTATTTTGAACAAATTAAGCGTATAGTATTCAGCCACTTTTAAATATATATATTATGAGTTGATGCTATATAAATAGAGACAGTAAATAGTTCAGTACACTGGGCATCATGACAAAATGTTATTACAGTACTACCAGCAGCACTGGGCTCCAACTGTGCAAATTTTTTAGCTGACTTTGAAAACCATTTTGTACACATTACATTTAACCACACCCCAACCTCCAGCAAAAGATAGAAGCAGTAGAGATGGATGTATAGACATGCATCCTCCCTTCCTTTACGAAAGACCGTCCAATTTTTACCTAATAAATTAAAGATTAAAAAAGTCAATGTAAGTCAAATACATCTTTATAAACCATGCTTTCTCTCACTTATAAAATTCTAATCATGCTTATTTATGTATGTAAGTGTCCCGGTGTTTAGATTCTTTTTCTTGTAAAAACTATAAAATTGTTAAAATGATTTACAGCCATATTTTTCAGCTCTGTCTCAATATACAAATAAAAAGTATCACACAATTTTCAGTCATAAGAATCCAGATTTTAAAGTGGCTGAGCTGAACGTTTCTTGATGGTTGGTCAGCCATAAATGTCCAATTAGCAGGTGTACTTCTCATGCACCTGCTCATTTCCCTGCTTACTGTAAACTCAATCTGTCAGCTGTCTTCTTTGCGGCTCCTTTACGCTTAAGCCAATCTGATTTCTTCACACCTGTTAAACAAGCATCTTGTTGCTGTCAGATTTATAAACTGTTCCTGTCTCGCCTGTTTCTCAGCTGTCATTTCAGCGCTGTGAGCCACCTCTGCCCCTCCGCCTTCTGAATCCATCAGAGCTCCTCAGAAATCCTGCTCAGCCTTACACCAACCAGTTTCTAGGCTGAAAAATGCAACAAGCGAATGTTCTTCTCTCTTAGGATCAGCAAGGACCCGTTAAGGGATTCAATGAATGTCAGTCCATCAATGACAATACAGGAAAGACAGTCAGGTATCAGTACATAGCATACGTGGGCTGCTCAGTAATCTCTGATTCTTTGCTAAAGATGCTAATGACACATCTGTGAGGTGGATATTCTTAGCCTGCCCATAAGCCCACACTGGTCAGGACTAATGGGTTTCTATGAATTGTATGGTCCCTACAGGATAAACCCCTAAATCATCAGCTAGTGCCCCCTTTAGTTTAACATTTGATGTTTTTGTGGAGCATCTCAACAAGTACTGGGCTGCTATGCAAAAGAGACGGACTTAGAAGCTCTTTGTTTTAATAATAATGACGAATTTACAGTTCATAAGCTCCATGTCCCAAGTACCAGCAAATATTGATAAAACGCTTGTGTGTCTTTGTTTAAGTTCCCGGCCTGTTTTCGAAAGTTGAAATACCAAAACATGAACCAGTTTTGCAGTACTGATTTATCTTTTTATGTATCAATTAATGCCACTGCCTACCTCTTATTGCTTTAACCAAAAGAAAACATAAATAATATAACATGAGTCAAAATTATCCTACGCATTTCAAACAGGCATGGTGTGCAGCTGTTTCTTAAGTCGCCCTGATTATAAGACTGAAAGGGCTGAATGTGAAATGTCATATGTGATATGCATACACTGGAATTGTCCTTTTTCACTCGCACTCATTGGACGTGATAAGATACATAGACATAATTAAACAAACACAAACTAACAGCAGTATTGTTAGTATCTTACTCAGTAAGGCAAGCCTCAACCACAACTAACGTAAAAAGGCTTCATAGGATGCACCTTTGCCCACCATGCAGTGACTGAACATAACAGCATTCAGAAAAGGAATCACAGTGTTAACCTGACACATCAGATGGACTCTTTCACATATATATGATATATAACACTTGTCCATTGAGGCAACCTCCCACCGAAAGTGTTTGAGCATGGCAGAACCTTAAAAAATTGAAATGTGATTGAACTAATGTTCTGACTATCACAATCACTAAACATCAGTCTGAGGTATGCAGTTTTACCTCTAGGCACAACTAAACCAAGTTGGAAACTACTGCTTTCTCCCCAAAAGTTGATGTAAGGCATTTTCTAACCATAAACAACTGTTTCAGATTTTAATCTACCTAATAAAAGGCAGAATATAGCAAATGCAGCTGCAACTTTATCATAGAGAAAGTCACAATGGTAGATGAAATTGAACTGTTCTAGCAAGAAAAGGTTTATGATTACCTCCGCCAAGGAGGTTATGTTTTTGGGAGAGTTTGTCCGTCTGTCCGTCCGGCCGTCCGTCTGTGAACAAAATAACTCAAAAAATGATGGACGGATTTGGATGAAATTTTCAGGAAATGTTCAGCATGGGAAAAGGAAGAAGTGATTCGATTTTGGTGTTGATCTGGATCAGCGTCTGGCCACCATGATGAAAAATGTGATTTCTGTGAATAACTACTGAACTAAAATAGATATCATTATGAATCCAGTTGCTAATGGTATGTTTTCATGGTCAAGGAATCTAAATATTGACATGGAATAAAGGTAAGAGTAATATTTATGGTCAAAATGGCAATATGGCTGAGGACTGTGGCGTTGGTGGAGGTCTGCGCTCTCCGAGTGCTTTCTAGTTACTGTTGTTACATGCTTACATTTTCAAAGGGAGTTTTTTTATTGTACGATACATATTTTTTCTACTGCTCAGGCCCTTTGCATGTTTTTTGGAGGGTGAGTTAGTTAAAAATCAGATCAATCGCATCATCCACGTAAGAATGTCAGTATGCAGTTTTTGGCAATTAAGTTAAACTGCTTCAAAAGGCAAAGTGTACAATTAAATGGACTGCTTCTTGATCTAATAAGCTTAGCATGTTGGTGCTTCATACTAAGCAAAAAGAAATTAAATTTTCAATAATTCTGAGTAGCCTACATGTTAACACACTTGGCCCGCTGATAAAGTGCAGGGCCCACATGTCACCCCTGGCTCAGAGAGTCAGCATTGTCTGTATGAGCATGTTAGTAGCTATTGTACGCACCTGTCGGGTAAAAACTACTGTAACTATGATGAAAAACAAGCAGCTGCTCGCTTCATATTAGTAAAAAAAACCAAAACAAAACAAATAAAATAGATCTTTGATCGAGCAAACTAATATCAAAGGTTTCCCATGAGTCTTTGCTGTGCCTGTGTTCTTCATAACACATTTGCCTTAACTGTGACACAGCCCACATAAAACATTGTTTTATGTGACATCAGATTTAGCATTGCCTGTGAGGATGCAGTTGTTATTGTAAAGTTCATAGCTGTGACAATAATAAAGATGCTAGCCGTTAGCTTCTTGCTGAGTGAGATATTTCTGACACTTTAGGGTCCCATGTCTGACAATTTTTGACCATGTTTTTATCTGACTTTGTGAACGCTAAATGCTGCATTTAATGCAAAGTGCTTGTGGCTTTTGTTGGAAGTGATGTGAGCTAAAGGCTAACTCGCTAAGTTTCAAGCAAAACATATGACTAAGACAATGACTCAGACTTCCTGTGGAACTCTGTCAGCTGGTAGGGCTGGTGTGGCGTGGGACACCAGGGATCTGGACTGGGTGTGTAGGACAGATGCTACTTACTGTGTCCCTGTGGGACCCCAGGAAAGCCTAAAAAGGGAAACTGTCTAGCCTCCGGGTGGAAACACAGTCTGTTGTGGGGGGATGATTGGCCGATGGGGCTGTAGCTAGGGGAGTTGGGATATACCAAAGTTTTCTCAGAGGGACAGACAGCATTGTTTACAGCCAGTCTGGGAATTCTCCTTCATGGAATATAGGGTCAGTGGGGTCAGTGGTCATTACGCAACATTCTAGCAGAAAGCTAACGATTTGTTTTGAGCATTTTTGACCAGCCAGTGTTTCATATTGGGAGCTATTAAAGCTGGTTGTCATATTTGATCCTTACCCCGCTGGAAGGTACCTTGGCTCTGCCTTTTTTTTTTACCCAGGTTGTAATCTTTCTCTCAGAATGACCATGTCGCTCTGGGCCACCACACAGGGCAGAGCACAGGGGCCCTAAGCCGACCTTGACTCAGTCCTTCAATAATAGATGCCATGCTGTTGACACATGGCAGGTGGCAACACAACACTTCACAGGTTAGATGAATATTTCATACCAAAGCTGTGCAATCACAGCGCACTCTCCTGTTTGAAGTTTGGGGAATGGACTTGAAATTGGGACATGTGTTGAGCTGTTTACAATTACTCCAGCCATCTGGATATTAGAGTAACATGCTACGGTTCAAAGATAAAGCATTAAATAACAGACTGTAAAAATCTGTCACCAGTTTTGATGGTGCTAATGTAGCAATTTTGAGAATAAAACAGAGTAGATTAATTATGTATCAGTAAATACTGGGTTTTAAACCATTTTGCATGGTAAGTGTTTCATTTTATAGTCACTCTACTTGAGGTTTTGGGCATGCTGCATTGCCCTCGGACGGGACAGGACCAGCTGTGATGTATTATCCGTCTTTAGACAAGCCTCCCCAAGCGCTAAGTGATTGGGAGAAGCATCTAGCTTCATTAGTCAGTTGGTTTGAGTTTTTGTTTGTTTTGGCTCCTTGGATGGCTGACAGCCCGGACTGCAGCATCATGTCTTTTGCTTTGGATGGCACAGCAACACTGAAACGCAGCGTGTGTCTGAATCCTCTCCTCTCTGCTCGCACACACTACAGCCTCCCTGGTGCTGCGGACTCTGAATAGAACTGTATGGAAGTCATTTTTTCCTCTTCATTCTAGCCCCTTTCTCCTGACAGATGACTGGCAGACGAAGATTATAAAAAATAACAAAAGGCCAGGAGGGCTGGGACCTGCAGTGTTAGCTCTTCTGCTGTCTGTGGCGCTCAGGCCCTGGCCCTCAGCCAGCTGATTTTCATTGGGAAAGCCCAGAGCACTGATGGGCTGGAAGAGCTATATATAACTAGCTGTGTTTTTCTCACAGACAAACCCTCTATCACATTGTTATTGACAAAGAGGCTCAATTACTGCCTTCGCTTGCGTTGCTAGTCCACATATCTTTGTCCTTTTTAGCTGCGCTGTTTCCTGCCTTCCTCTCAGGAGTGATGGATATTTGGAGTATCCGTGACAAATGCTAAAGGAATCACATCTTCTCTTGGACCGCTCTCCTATTGGCTGCTGACTAATGAATGTCTAATGAGGACCGTCTGGCTGGACCTGTATGTTTCTCCCTTCTCATTCAGAGTGGAGGGCAGCTTGGCGTGGCACAAAGTCTGCAGTCTAGAGCCCACAGAGCTTCAGGACACGACCCGCTCGCATGTATAAAAGATGTGGCCTGCGACTGAATGACTGCGCAAATTAATTCATAAATAATGACTTGGGTTTGGGGCTAGAGCCCGTATTGCAACAACACTTTCCTACCACTGCTGCATTAAAAAAGGTGCCCCTTGGCTATACAGGGGGCTGGAGAATTGCCATAATGAATTCCTGAGCCAACCACCCATTACTTCCGCTGCCTGACTTTGCCTATTTGTTGTTTAAAGAAAGGAGAAATAGAGTTCTACTGAGGAGAGCCATAACAGGCAGGCGGGCTTAATATAGTCCCATAAAAATATGAAGGTATGACACTAAATCAGCTTAAATGCACATAAATAAAGCATAAAAAATATTGCTCTAATTTAGCACACAAGTCTGTGGCTGCACTGAGTGAAAGTCAATGTTTATGCTGTAATTTATAGAGTGTGTAAATATGTCAGGATGATGTATCCCTGAATGTTAAGATGCTGTGTGTTTATGGATGAGTGCACACCAGTATCCCCTGCATGCCTCCCTGTGCGTGTGCACTGCTTTGCATGATGTGGGCATGTGTGTGTTTACTAAATGTCTATGAACATTATCGGTGATGTCAAAGCGCATGTGTGACACGGTACTGCCTTAATGTCATACAGAGAATTGGGTCTGGGATGTGCCATGGGCTAAAATCCTCACGCAGCCTTTTCCTCGAATAAACCAAATGGGGGGAAAACAGCTCCCAATGCAGGAGCAGCGTCTTGAGGTTCCTCTGCTTGCTCTCTTTGCTTTCACTATTATGAAACCAGCTGCCGCTCTAAGAAGCCTTCTTAGTCAAATTAAAACCAGCAAAGCGAGGTCAACACATACCTCAGTTAATTAATTTAGATTGTAGGATGTTTCTGGGAGACTCAGTGTAGTGGATCTTCTTCTGTGACATTTACAACCCTTTCCATTACCTAACTTCTGACCTCAGTGTGACCCAGTAGGGTGATGACGGGGTCATTGTAGCCTAATGCGTCTCATGCATGAAACCTAGAGACATAACTCAGCGTCCCATGGGTCAAATTGCACATGATAAGTTGAGTAAGCTGCCTGTAACTGTACCTGATTCAAACTGCCACAGTTTGACAGTTCTCACAGTTTTTCTGAGAGGCTATTGTCTTGTTTCAGCTTTCTACCTCATGACTGCTACACTGTTAGATGATGATATAATCTATTATGGTCTACTAAAGCATCTTCTGCACATCTCACCATTGTACCTTCAAATGATCATTTGTGGGCTCTTGTATAAAATCACTCACTTTAGTAGAAAAAGTTGTCATTACGCTAACATGCATTTTAAAATGAATTAAATTTGAAGTGTAATTCAGAGCCATAAAAGTAACAGGCAGCAGCATCATAAAAGTTCACTTTACACAGATGCCATTCAGGGGGTAAAATTGCCCTGTAGAAAAACAAATTTTGATATTTCTATATCAAAAATGGGTCAAAGGGATAGCTTTAAACAATTTTGATCATATGTAGGCCACGGAGTTTGTATGAAATGTGAAGAACTTTAAATATTTATTCACATTAACAACAAACAACCAGTTAGCTGCTTCCTTACTTGTCCGCAAACAGTCAACTGGAAGGAGGTCTATGGTAACTGGACAAAGTGGGTTCATATTGCCCCCATCGGAAGCGAAGGCGAAAAATGTAGTAGTTAAAAAAATCAAGTTTCCCACTGTGCATGTACTGGAACCAGGGCAGGACTTCATTTCCTGATTAAGCGAGTACGATAGCTAGAATTAACTGCACATGTAAAACTATGGAGTGACCCTCAGTGTTAAGTTCTCAAAAGCGGGAAGACTGGACTGAAAGAGCAATATTCGGTTCACAGGCCAAGAAGGGATAACAACTGACCACTCTAAAAGGTATTAATTTAATATTTGATTAAATGATCATATATGGAGAGTTGCATTATTTTAGCAGATTTTGATGCCTGCGTTCTAAACAACACTAAATTATTAACCTGACACACCAGGCTGTTTAATACATTTCACTTGTCTACTTGGGAAAGAGCCGATAGAAACTGTTTGGGAATGGGTACATCTTTTCAAAAGCATTGCCGACAGATGATCGGACGATCATTGCATCAATCAAATTCACTACTGGCCAATCAGATAATAAAGTTGACAGGGGCTACCGTCATGGTGTAAAAAACAGAATGTGAGCCAATTCTGATGTAAGAAATCACAAAACACATGTCAGAAGTGTCACAAAAATATTTCTTCTACAGCTATTTGTGGTGTTATTTGTTCTTTATTAAATAAAGACATCAGCATGTCTACATGTTTGGCAAAAAGTTTCAAAATCACTGTTAAAGTATAAATACAATACAATATAATAATGTAAAATAAACCTTCTTTCTCTAAACCAGAGAAAGTAGTAGCTTATTGCAATGCAGCTTTATTTTTTTCCAGAACTACTTTTGTGGAGGTTGAAGAGAGCTGATTTTGATGTGGCTCTTTTCATGGGTATATAAGTTATTACCTGTCATTCTCTGAACTTCCAATGCATGTCTGGGTGCTTGTCCTTCAAATGTTTGACAAGTTGGAAGTGTCTCCACCTTTGGCCATACATGTTTTGTAACAGCATTTGCACAGTGGTGCTTCAGCGTTAATGGCTGCACCATGCTCATTTGTTTTAAAGCTGAAGTAATTCCATACGCGCTTATCGCACCTGGTTTATCTATGAGTTGTGGCGTGGTGAAAGTTGCAGCAGCTGCCATTCTCTCCCTGCTCCTGTCTCTCTCTGTCGCCAGGCTCCTAACCTGACACGCCAGTTGAACAGTTCTGAACACCCGCCATGGAAATATTTCACTATTTAAGACACAGAATCAGACAGGTCCATCTGCTCCACAAGGCTACCAGGGTCCTGCTCTGCTTGCCGCTCCACGCTGCTCACTCACTCACTTGCTTGCCTGCTTGGTCCAGCTCGCCCGTCCCTTCTCAAATTACAGTGCGGTGACACCACGCGGCAACGTTAAAAACAAAAAGTACTGGTCTCATCCAAGCGCAGTTCTGTTTTAAATACCTCATTACCCTGTACAAGCCCAGTACACTGTAAGATCATTTCTCAGGTATCCAGCACAAAAGTTCAGTCATTTTTTAATGTATGTACATGTTTCAGGAAAAAAATATTGTGAGGGGAAGGAGACACACTGGCAAATTTCAATATCAAAGAGATTCCTGTAGGAGTGAATGGTTGACTTGCCTTGATAAATAGGTGGAAACAATTAGGATGTTACAAGGTCAAAACAGAGAAGAGAAAAGTGGTGTCCAACCTCTTGATGGCCTTGTAGCAGATGATGATGGCTGAGAGGAGGAAGACGACTGAGGCACAGCCCACAGTTCCAAGCACTATAATGTCCATCTCCGTCCACCATGGCCTCAATGAGGGCACCACGGGCACTGCCACTTTAAAATAAGGCAGAAGAAGGGGTACAAGAAGAGAAAGATGAGGATACAGAGAATGAATAACTGTGTGTTAATATGAACTGGACTTAAGAATAGTTTCTAGATTCGTTTTGGTTACATTGTTTAAGCCAAGTTTTAGTCGACAAAGACTCACAATCATTGCATCCAAGTTTGATTCAGTTGAATGTCTTTACAGTTTAGTCAGGCCTCTTCCTCAAAATGTATATATCTTTAATTATTGTGCAAAATTAAAACATTAATGTATTGTATTGTATTCAACTCATATTACTGCACTATTGGTATTTTAATTATTCAAAACACATTGATGGAAACATTTGCACACCTTAGCCCTTACCTCATATGCAACCCATTGATCAAACAACTTTAAAGGCAATAGAGCTGCAGGTTTTAAGTGAAATCATCATCCTTATTTATACATTTTCACTTATACAACCCTCCATTTTTCCGGGTAAACTACCCAGAAACTTTCCTGACTTGCGTGTTCCTCTTAGCCCACCCATGAGAAAGTTTCCCTGCAGTGTCAGTCAATGGAGGGATGAGGGGAGAGAAATGCTACTGGGCAGCAGGGTAGGTCCAGAGCAAAGTCTGGTTGATATGCTTTTTGCATTTACACATGCAGCTCACACTGGCTATTCAGGATTTTTCTGTGTGTGAATGGGGTTTTGTTGATTCCCACACTAAAAAAGTTAAGGGGGTGGTGGGTTGGGTTGAGTGTACATTATTATGTTTCCTAATGAAAGTATAAATACTAAATATCAAACAATGATGGAGACATTAGGGTTTAAATGTTCTTGTAAATTGCAGGTGCTTGTGCTGAACATCTATAACTGAATACAAAGTAGGGCCCTAATTAGAAGCTTTATTAAGACTCATGTTATTTTTTAACAGTTAATTCACAAACAAGTGTTTTTTTGCACTGATTGTAGGATGGTGGGGGTCACCTTAACTGTCAGGCCTTGCAGGAAACACTGACACACAGAAGATAATCAGCACATAAGAGCCAAAAAGGTCAAAGACTGGTACCAGCAGAAATGAACATTTTTGACAATACTAATAGATGACTTCATGCAGTACATCCCTACATCAGCTAAAAAACTCACAGAATGAATCAACTTAGCATAAATCTTTGACTAATAATCACTAAATATATTTCATAAAATCAACAGCATCACTTATTTTAGTAATCAGAGTTGTTTTTGTTGTTCCACATCTGTCTCTAACACTAATAGACTGTCATGGTATAAGGAACAGGTCAGTCAAAGTTAGGTGGAGACTCTTTACTTTTGACCTTAATAGAATAGTATCAGTGATAATGAGGTCAGAAATATCAGCTTACATAATATCAGCACACATCTAATATAGAGCATTTCCACTCCCTGCACACATTCAACTAAAGCATTGTTTCACTTAAGACATTCACTGAGACATCAGAGTTTAAATGCTCTTATTATTTGTCATTAACAGGAGCATATGCTGTACATTCATATTTGAAAACAAAGCAGGGTTGCCTCTGGCCAAAGTGGAGCTCCAGTTAGAATTGTTTTGTATGTGCAGACTAGTGAAGGTGAAGGTGTGGCTTGCCATTAAGTGCTTAAAGAACAGAAACTAGTCTACATTTGTTGAAAAGATGAGAGTGTGTTTCTAATACAGCTTAACTTACCTTATCTTTTTCAAATTATTGGAGAAACAGTCAAATTTCTCAACCACAAAAGAAAAATTGGGTTTAAATGTTCAACAGCACACCTCTAACATTTTAGCAACACCTTGTCAAGCTGATAAAAGAAAACAAAAACTTCTAATATAAAATATGATTGTCTATTTTTTGACTTAAAAAAAGTTAGTTGACAAACATTTTTGAGTGATGTTTGTACTCAACAAAATGAATATTACCTGGGGCTGAATACATCTGATCAAATCAATAAGACTTGTTTTAGAGCTCTGGGTGCAGCTCTGGCTGAATCTTGTTATCAGATCCATCCTGTTATACAACACAACAACACAGCAGCATGGCAGGGGATTTTCTCTCCTCCGAATTGGGAAGACGCCGTGTCCTCGCCTGTTCTGTAGGTCTTAGGTTCAACGTTCAAAGATATCCAACCCGACACCATGAATCATTTAAGGTCCCGTCAGCCTTTCCCTCCACCAGCACTCTTGTCCACACCAATTACCATTGCAGGAACCTCCTGCTCTTTCCACATTAGATCCATGGAGTACAACCACTCGCCAGGAATGCTGAATTACATTAGGTGCATCAGCAACTTCGTGTCTGTAATGCAGAACTTTTCCCCTCTCCTCTTTCTGCGGCATTTGATGCGCTCCCACCATCTATAAATCAGTTTAGTCATGTGCAAATCAATCTATCTATGTGTGCCGGTTTGTTCCAGTTTTATGCTCCAGAGGCTGCGTACTGTATATACAATAACAAACTCGTAGCTCCTACACTTGCAGCTTTGTTGTTATGAATGAGTGGACGGGTTTACACCATAGCACAAATACTCTTTAGTAATGCTGTGGACTATTTCTTCCAACACAGCACATTTTTAAAGAGGGAAAATAACCAGACACGGCTTTCCCCAGTGCTACTCTCCACGTCATAAGTCACTATGAATCTAAAAGCTCCTCTCAGCCAAACTTCCATTTTAATCCCACGTTTTGTCAACGGCTGGAGGATTTAATTCAGTCAGTGGTAAGGATCTACTTTCCTGTGATAAAGCCACACTCCTTTGATGGACTTCAGTCACCATTTTTTTGCTCTCGCAGACTTACTTATATTGCCAGTTTATCCTCTTCAGAGACTTTTAGAAAATGGATAAAGTCTCAGTCTTTGTCCCAGTTTTGCATGCTAGTTATGCATATTCACTGCATATTTAAAGACTCCAGTCTAGAGCAAACTTTCAGCTGTAACCGTTTTGCAAATTGGGCTACAGAGAGAACATCAGGATAATTATTCGCCTGTATAGATTAAATTGAGATTACTTCTTTAGAGTGAATTATTCATGCTGTCTCCACCCTCTGCAGAAATTTCCGTTTAAGGCTGAAAAGGAATAAAAATTGGCCCGCTTATCATATTTATCACTGCTGTTTATGGAGGCGTCAAATGCTGTAGATGCTGCCTTTAGAGTTCCTCTCATGCGTCAGCTGTAATTGGGTGTCAACCCCCACCTCCCCATCACCTTATCTTACAAGCAGATGGTTGTGGCAGCATTAAGCAGTGACCAACATTCACAGAAGAGTCTATAACTCTGGAAAGTGACTCGGGGGGGAAAGAGGTCCTACAGCATTGACCATACTGCGAATAGTCAGCGGATCTGACTGATTAAAGCATGCTGTCTATTGAGGCTCTAATGATGGAGTGCTCCTCTTTGCTCATAATACAAAAGGGCACAGAGTGAGTGATTTTTAAGAGTCACAGTAATAGCTCAGAACGGCTGCATCATCAGCAAGGCCTGTCCCATATTTCAGTGCGATGTTCATTAAAGTGCTCCAGAGACTACATACAAATCATACCAACTTTCAAGGAGCAGCCGGGGGGAGAAATGCTTGCCTATCTGTCACAGGATTTAACATCTAAGAGTGGGAAGAGGACCCACTCAGGTATCAGCGCTTGTTGTGTGCTAGCACGAAAACACGCACGCACATCCACTGCCTCTAGCTCAACTTCAAAACGAAAAAGCTGGAACTACTGTGCCGCTTCATTAGCCCCTTATCTCTATCAAATTAAAGCTAATTTAATTAACTCATCTGTGTTTTAATCAGGGGTCCTCCGGGGGAAACCCTACCACTGAACCACTGAGCTTGGCAGCCCAGCAGGCATGGATTTCACAGGCAGCTGGGTACTCCCCAAGGTCAGACCCGGCATAAATTAGTCCTGTGTTCAGCTGTCAACATCCTGCTGGCTCTATCACATGCACGGACAACACGCACGTGCAAAACTGAGCCCATGTACGATCACTCACAAAGATGGCCATGGATGGATGGATGGAAGATTTTTTTTGAGCTGAAAAGGGAAACACTTCACATCAAAACAGTTCCCTCACACCAGCCGGCTACTTGACACCTGCGTCTGGCGAGGACTGAGAGGAGGCTGAGAGTGAGACGGGTGGACATGGAGGTAGACAGGTGTGAAACCTGGGTGCAGGAGTCTCGGGGAGTCTTACCTGCGGTGCCTAGAAGCCGTGGGGGAGGCGGCGGAGGCGGTGGAGGTGGGAGAGGAGGGTATCTTCTACAGTGGCATGCCAGCTGGCACTGTTCACTAACTTTCTCCGCCACAGTCCGTGAGCATGACCTCTGGAGTTCTCCCTTATGGTGAGGGGGAGAGAGAGAAGGAGGGAGACATTGAAATGACTGAGGCTCTGTCCTTCAGCGCATTACTCACAAGTACCATCAGCATCAACATTGTGCAGCCAACAAATGGAGATGCTGGAACACTCAGCAGCCTCTCAGTGTGGATATCCTCTCAGCAGTCTTTTCATATCTCCAGTGTTGTTGTCACTGGGGCTGCAGTGTGTATGTAGTACATGCAGAATAGTATCACGTCTATGGCTGCAGCCCGCTCCCTGTAAGAAACCACCCACCAACAGAGTGGGCAGCAGGCTGCCCCGAGGAGTGTGCGTGGGTGGACTTGGAAACTCAAGCAGATCACATTACACATGAACCCTGGCAACACTGTGTGCGTGTGAACAACAGCTCACCACTATCTGTAGGCAGCAGCATGGGGCAGAGGTTAGAATACTCATCACTAACATATGCCTGCTGCAGGGATCCTGGTGGGATAACTGAATATTGTTATCATCAAAACACAGTGGGCTACTCCATGCTCCCACTACTAAAGCTGAGTGTGTGGAGCTCCATTTCTCATGGAAACCCTGCGCATGCATGCCTGTCAGGACTCCCTTACCATCAGGGGCGGATTTTGTAATATGAGGGTCCCAATCAGACAGCAATATGAGGCCCCTCCCAAATAAAGTCAAGAGAGATTGTAACATGTGGTATAAATATTTAGACTTTTTGAGGCGCTTTACAGCTACTTCATTTTCTAAAGTCATGTTTTCAAAACTGTCTGTATGGTACAATTACGTTTGCAATATCTGGACAAGTGATGAGCTTTACAGTAGCTTCTCACTAGTTTCACACACTTGTCCAAACAAGGTCAACTCTTTTGTGCAATTTAAAGTTTTCCTGCATTTTAAGTTTGTCTTTAGTGATGAAATCATAGTTTCATTATTTGAAAGCATTCTGTAAAGGGAGTTAAACTGATAAAAAGGATGGTAAACCTACCAGTGCAACTAAAACAGAAATTTGCCTGAAATGATTTGTTCCCTAGAGATGACACTGTCTCAATGGCACAAATAGGTTAACATTTTTTTCAGCAAAAATAATTTTGATAAAACAAGAACGAAATTATTTCTACATTGAGAAACACTAAAAACTGTCATCAATTCTCCTGCAAATGTTGCAGTTGCACAAAAGAGTTCACAATGTTTGAATCTTTGAATTTTCAACTGAGCACAATGTTTGCAAACTTATCCAAATAAAGTTGGCAACTCTTGGAAAAGGAAGACTGGCAAGGATCTTGCCAATTGATAGTGCAATGCAGATAGTGTACAGTTTTTTCTCCAATATTTTAAGAGTGGAGAAGGAGAGACAGGACTGTCTAAGTTATACAAAAAGGCTGGTGACATTTTAAGCTACATAATCAAGAGAAAATGCAATAAGACATTGTTTCACTGCTTAATCCACACAGTCCTAACTGCATAAATTAGTTGGCAATGTTTGGACAAGTGGGTGTTTCCATATAATTATTTCACTTTTATCCATTTGTCCCCATACTGCTATATTTGTACAGTTCAGAGTGTCTAGAGATAGCTTGCAGTTATTTGTATTTATCAAAGTAATCATGTGATATTTTCCAATTTTTTTAGCATATTAATTAATATGCTAAAGAAATAAATTGCACAAACAAGATCACTGTATTTGGAAAATTGTTGGCAGAGCTAAGAAAGATGCTTGTGATCCTTTGAGTACATACAGCTGCTGGTGACTAAGTTTTGTCTGTACTTAACATGATTTAATGACTGTATAACATTATATGAAACATTCATATAAAACCTTAAATAGGTATGTATTTAGTAAGCAGGTCAAGCATTATCAAAACCCCACATTATTATTATTATTATTTTTATCAGAATAAACATTAAGCAACAAATTAAACCAAAATGTCAGAACTTTTAATGGTCAGCATGGGTCAAAAACCCCCATACAACTCTGAAACCTTTTGTTACTGATAATAATACAGTTATGAGGTCTGTCCTAAAACTGGCATGTTAAATGTTATTTTCTAAGTTGACAAATGGTTATGGATGGTGTGATATTTTCAAGGTCAGCTCAGTAAAATGACTGATGAATTTTAATAAATTTTGTTTATGGTGTGTATAAACATCAAGATGAACAAAAACATTTTTGTGAGCAGCTATGATTTATCCAATGCATATATTTCAGAATAAGGCAGCTGTCTGTCTATTTGTGTTTGCTTGGTATGTGAAAATAAACATTTAAAGACTATCAGAGCCTGTAGAGAGGCTATTTTTCAAGAGTATAAATACTGTGTGCCTGGTGATTCTGGCTTGTTTTTAATGTGCACTGAGCAAAAATAAATAAAAAGTTTGGAAACCAGAGATCTGTATCATTGGGGCCCCTTGGACATGGGGCTCCAGGTACTTGGCTACCTCCGCCTATGCTTGACAGAGATGTGTCCGGATGCAAACACACATGCACTCTATTTTAACTGAATTTAATCGTGCACACGAGAAACTTTAAATGCAACCAGTCCAACAGCTCTATGCTTATGAACCAAACTCTTGTTACGCCTCTCCCCTCATGCGTAAATGGACATTTGGCGCGCGTAAACATGCTCCCTTACCTGGCACGAGAGCAAAAACAGTGAGAGAAGGCAGTGACCGAAGAAAAAAGGCCAAAAACTTAAAGTAAATGGCATTAGCTCTTGGACCAGCATTCCTCTTGAGCTGTTCTCGAAGATAATAGGCAGCGTTTCCAACAAATGAAAGCAGTACACATAGGCTTGAACAGTTTGGAGAAGAACCATCCACCCTGTCCAGTTCAGCGGCGATATCTGTGACAACCGTCTCCAGAAATAGTTTATGCCACAATCATTTTCCTCTTGAAATCCCGTTGTCGATAGCATAGGACAGGCGAGCCGGCGGAATGAGTCGCAAAAAATCTCGAATATTTCACATCTCGAAAGTAGTTTTTCTCTTCTTCTTTGTAGATTGGCACTCAAAAGACAGCGACCCCCGGAATCACGCCGCTTTCTCCGTGCAATGTGAGGGCGGTGGATGGCCCGTACCTTTACATCCCTCCTCGACTGCGAGCATGAGTGCAAATGGGCCACTCAAGCCATCGAAGTTGAAAGAGGGAAAGAAATAAGAGGAAAGAAAGCGAGAGAGAGGGGGAGAGAGAGAGAGGGAGAGGAGAGAGAGGTCCTCAGGAATGATCGTGCAGGAAGGAGTCCTCGCAGTGGGATATATCACACATGCCCCCCTCCAACTTCTCCTGCTGTATTTAGTGGATGGGCGAGTCCAGAGGGCAGAGCCGAGGGTTAAACTGATGCATCCCTCCTCTGTGCCAAAAGACAGCGCGGTGTTTTATACGGGAGCACCGTCCGCTCACTTGATGCAGCGCTCACATCAGCTCATCCTGACAGCGTGTGCTCCAACAAATTCTCCCTCCGCTCTCTCTCCCTCTCTCTCTCTATAAAAAAGTCCTCCTCCCTCCCTCCTCCTCCTCCTCCTCCTAACCCTCCCTCCCTTCAAACACAAGGTGGCATGGGGTTTTTAAAGGCGCTACTAATGTCAGCTTTTGTTTTTGTTTGCTTGTGTGTATTTCTTGTTTGGAAAGAGAGAAAGCAAAAGAAGCATAAACCCACAATGCGTAATGCGTGCAGGCGTAAACACCAGATCGGCCGAATTAAAGTCAAGTGTAGTGAGACAGAGACAGAGAGACAGAGAGAGGGCAAGACGCCCACCGACTGAAAACACTGCCATCCCCACGTTTGATGTGCCTGCGAGAACACTCCTGAGGTCCACTGGTCCCAAAGTAGGCTTGAGATCAACAACACTGATGCAAGCTGGCATTCACTGCTAATGCTCCACAACAGAGACACACTTATAAGATATTTATTAGGCTGTTTATTTTTAAACCCCCAGTTTCAGTCTATTTCCTGTCACTAAACTTTTGACACCATACAAAGTGGTGCAGCGATGGCATGATGGTTTCTTAGGCCAGTGGTTCGAGTGGTGCAGAAATGAGTCCAAAAATGCAGGGGTGAGTTAGCATTTATCACTCCCTGGTCCTCAAGGTGGAAAGTATATGGAGTTAGCATACAGGTTCTAGAAAAATGTTTGAAATAACATTTGTTATGAACATAGGCATTTGAGATTTTAACATTTAATCTGAATTAATACAATTCACTGAGTGTCACCTGCCTTTGAATTTTAAAGTGTTGTGTGTATAAGAGGACTGCTGCAAATGAACCGCTTCCAAAGACAAAAAAAAGGCTGAAGAGCCTACTGCAAGCATGTCTGATCGATTTTTCATAAACAGTGATTCATTGCAACTGTCATGTGGACCACCTTGATGCAATTACTACATGATGAGGAAATTCTTAGACAAGAGGTTAGACAGGTTATGTGACATCATGGAAATATGATAAATGCTTCAATGTCAAAGCACCATGTTGTAGTTTCATGGTATTATCTGAAGACTCTCCACAATAGAGCAGGGCAAAGCCATTTTTTCTATTTTCTATCTATCTATCTATCTATCTATCTATCTATCTATCTATCTATCTATCTATCTATCTATCTATCTATCTATCTATCTATCTATCTATCTTACACATATACACCCAAACATTGTACATTCAAACCCAGCTTTTTACTCTCATCTGAAGAAAATCTGAAGTGTTTGTTCATAAAGATGCAAGTTCTAAATAGGGATGGAAATTTATTACATTTCAATGATACAAGTGCAATTATTGATTCTACTTATTGAATCAATTCTTTATCCGTTCTCTTTGCATTTTATAACGGTTTTCTGAGTATTAAAATCTGTGCTGTGTCAACAACGTCAAACACGTAGAACACCTAATATTATCACTTTGCTGCATAAATCTGTGCACATGCAAGTTGCTGGTGTTAACACCCTTAAACTCACAGTCACAGAATGTTGTGCATCTAGAATTTGTTTTAAGACATTTACACATAAGTTTGACTACTTTGTTCTCCTTTCTGCCATGATCACATTTTTGACTTCCTTGTTGTTTCTGCCGTTGATGAGAGCGAGACATCTTTGATTTAAAAGGCATCGAACAAAGTGGAAGGAATTGATAAGGTAACTGTGAGGCATGGAGTCAAATGATATTGTTTCCTTGAACTAGTTATTATCAGTTCTTAACTGGAATTATTTTTTAATTTCCACCCCTAGTTCTCACAAAACAAAAAAAATCCAACATTAAACAACATTAACAACAGATGGGCCAACAGAAGCCTGTTGTTTAACAGCCCACACAGATTTCTACATAAATTCTACCTCTGGCATTTATGAATTTTTTATTAGATTTTGGATTACACCCGAGGTGGTCATGTGCCCCTTGAGATGTGGCCATGCTCCTCATGGGTCACACCCCAAGAGGGGCACTGTTGCAAGCTAATCTGAAAGTTAGAATTAAACAGGTTCAATCAAAAATGAATATGGCTGTGAAAAATCTTGCACACTTTCATACTAAATTTGACGGCAAACTGACAGCCTTTCTGAATTCATAGTATGCAGTTCTGTGTATGGCAGATTTATGAGATGTGTACAAAATTAGTATGAAAAAGTATGAAACAGGAGCACACTGGTCAAGACGCTCCAAAATGTGTTGTAGCTTCAGCCACCCACCCAATGTGCAGTAAAACATTTAGCATACTCAAATGGGCACACATCATAAATGCCATCAAATGAAACTCATTTAACCATATAGTATTACCAGTGATGGACAGAAACAAAGTATATTTATGTAAGAACTGTGCTTAGGTACAATTTTCGAGTATCTACTTTACTTGAGGATTATTTTCTGAGGAAACGTTTTACTTATACTTCATTACACCAGAGAGACGAAAGTTTTACTCTTTACACCACTACATTTTTACAAATGTTATTGTTACGCGTTACGTTAAATCAGCTGATCACTTTTCCTTGGTAACAGCTGATCTGAAGGACAATAAACTGTTCGGTTTGTCTTTGTGGTGTTGCCATACTTAAACTACTTCATACATCTTCGTGTCACCAGACAAGTCGTTCATACAACTCAGTCAAGCACTCCTTAGGTCAGGATGGACTTGGCCCATGTGAGTCAGGGGGCCCTAAAGTAGCAGGAGCTCGAACACTGCATCCCAGACAGACTGAGAATATGGCTGGATAGGGGGTAGCCTACTCAATATATCACAGCAAGGAGTTTCTTGTTTTGTTTACATAAGTGTGTGCATACTCTAACAGTCATCAAAACTGAAAATGAACTTAAAAACACAGATGATTTTTTTTTTTATCCTGTGGCAGTGTAAAAATCACAGTTTAAGGATTTGCCCAAGGGTTTTGCAGTAATGACTGCATTGTGAAAATACAATGTTTGGATTTGTTTTTTAAGTACTTTAAATACTTTATAGTATTTATGAGCACATACACTCCAGTGCTTTCCATACAAAACACTCTGAGAGAACAACTTTCACTTGTATTAACGTAATTTCTGACCAGGAGGATCTATATGTTTACCTTACGACTGTACTAAAGTTGTGTGCTTTGCCAGCACTAATTAATGTTTGCCTGTTCTTGGGTTTGAAAGCTTGCAGCTAACTTATCTGACAAAGATCAAATTAGAGCTTTTTAAATGATGGTCATTTAATGCAGAGATAATGGGCTTGATAGTATGGTAGAACCAGACAGAACGGCATATTAACTATAAGCTTAGTATACGGCATTTAACTTTAATGTGCTGTCAAAAACTAATGAAAAATTCTCCTGGCAGGAAATAAAGGCTTCCCCCCATGTTACACCTTAAAGAAGGCGACAGTCTCAGACGCTAATGACGTGTCAGATGATTTTTATTTTTGAATGAAGGACATCTTCTTTACAGTTGGATGAATTAACCAATGTGTTTAACTAATCCGAGCCCCAATCATACTTTCACAGAGCCACATTTCAGAGAGGAGAGCAAATAGTAGTTTGAGGCTGATTAATAAGAAACAAAGTTTTTGAGTAAAGAAGACACGAACAACAGACTCCTGATTCTGAAGTTAAATTTGGTGGTTAGTTGATTGGAGTATTGATTACTTTGATTAAAAAAACTGTCCCAAAACTCCGACTAAAAGTAACAACTGACAGCAATCCAGATGCAATCCATGACTGACACTGACAACAGTAATGTTAGCTTATTACGGATCTTCTGACAATGAAGCGTTCTTATTCTTCCCATTTGGGTAATCCAAAAATTATTGGCTGCTATTTGGTGCATAAGCACAAACAACAGTCAAGATTCACTGGGGTAAATCCAATATACAGTCACTGAGACCAGGGGCAACATGTAGCCTACTCCCTTCATTCGGCCACCCCCCAACTAAACTCAACCCACCCCTTTGTGTCCCATGTATCCTCAGCCCCTATGGGCCCAATGGGTGTAGGCTTGGCCACCATGCACTCGCCAACGTGCCTGGATGACCGGGTGTGGGAAACTGAGATCCAGTGATGTTATTCCTCATAGGGGTTTTTTGAGAAAATGCTTGTGAATTAGTTTAATATAACATTAGCTTAAAATTATCTTGATGATAAATAGCTTCATAGACAGTGCGCAGTTAGCTTGATTTAGCATCTACTTTAGTTAGCTGATATGCAGGTTGTTTAGCTATGTTCAACTGTTTTGCAAAGTAAACATAACACCACGCATGTAAGTTAACTTAATGCAATGGTCAGTTAAGTTCACTTTATGGAGCATACACTTAAGTTAGAGAGAAGAAACACTCATGTAAACTGGCTTAGTAAAATGTGCCCTAACTACCTTGATACATAAAGATCTTAAACTTATTAGTGTGGCAGCACTTAAGAGAGAGTGCACATTACTTTGCTCGTTATAATGTCTACTTTGGTTATAAATGTAAAATGCAAGTGAACTAGCTAAATTTAGCATTTAGCTGAACTGCATGCCAGCTAATTTAACATAATGTAGCCTACAGTTAAGTTAGCTTAATAAAGCATACTGAAGTTAGAAAATGTAACATTTGCGTAACCCAGCTTGTTAAAAAATGCGTGTAAATTAATTTTATACATCATGAGCTCAACATTACTTTAATGTAACACAGTTTAGGAGAGACTGGAATGCACAATATATTCTTGATATAATAAGATCTACTTACTTTAGCTGAATGTAACATGCAGGAAAGTTAGCCAAAAAAACATATACCGAATTTAGGGAGAAGAAACATTCATGTAACCCAGCTTAGCAAAATGTGCATGTAAATTTGCCTCATACACCATGACCTTAAAGTTAAAGTTATATCGAGTATTGAGTTATCTTTGATGTATCATAACTTAATAGAGAGTTTACAGCTAGCTTGAAATAAGATCTACTTAAGTTAGTAACATTTCTGTAAACTAGCTTGATGAAACATGGACTCATTTCAGTAAACGCAACATGCACATGAAGTATCTTAAAACCAACGCCAATGGCTGGATCATAACTGTCCATACCGGAAATATATATCATAGTGACATTCCAACAGATGGTAAACAACGTAAAAATATTGTAGGAAACTAAACTGTAAATAAGATATTACGTTGAATAAAAGTACTGAAACTGCTTAAAAACTTGGTAAAGACAAAGACGTTCACCTCCTCAACAGGGAGTCAAGAGGGAGGCTGAAACAAATGGATAGAAAGAACCACAGAAGAATTAAACTAGAAAAAAAGGCTGCAAAGTAAGCCACAAGAACACCATGAAGTCCTGATGTCAGATATTTGTGTAACTATAACAAAATAAACAGAGAAATACAGGCGTACGTTCGACCCTGTTACACGGATAAAAGCAGGGATACTGGGAGGCCGGGGAGAAAAGAATGGGTTGGGTTTTTTCTTTCTCTTGAAGGCAGAGTTGCATAATAATTGTTGGTGGTCTCCACTAAGGCACAGTTATGAAATTACCCCACAGCCCACAGGCATGTACAGGGTACTAGAGAGCTGATGTGGCATGCACAGTTTACTAGGATCTACTAAAACAGTTAAGTGACAGGGGTTATAAAACCATGGTGTTTATATTAGTGTCATTAGTACATGAGGCTACAAAAAAATGTCTGGAACAGTAGCCTAGTTTTATACGTTGTTGCAAACACTTTCCTTCAGTGAATTTCTCATACCAGTAACCTCCAGTAACTACTGAAATAAACGGCATTACATTAATAAACACATATCTTTAGATTAGAAGGAAAAATGGTTGAATGATTATAGAATATGCTTTGTCTGATCACAGTTTTGGAGAAAAGTCTGATACCATGCCAGAAACCTTAGGCTTTTTTCTAATACTCACAAATTTAACACATTTCTCCTGATGTCTTTTTTTGGCTGGAAATTTGACAGGGTCAAGTTGAAGCTCCTGTGATGACTGTGTGGTCATTAAAAATGAAATAAAAGCACTGGATTTAAATATCTGCTTGTGATATGACAGCCTTAAATTTAACTCCTGTGAGGAGTTTTTGGCTGTTTATGAAACAGACTTTAGCTCCTGTAGATAGTTTTAAGCTGGTTATGAAACACATTGTAATTAATACTACAGCTTTTGTATGACCTAAACAAAGAACTGGACTGTTAGGAAAAGACAGGGGAAGGTGCCATAAAGGACGACTAACAGAACGCAGTCAAAACAACCTGTACCTCTTATCCCCAAAATTGATACTTTACAGGCAAAAACCCAAACAAAATAAACCCCCACTTTACTGCTTAATGTAGAAATATTGTATAAGTATGATTACAAAATGTTTTTATACTTTTAATTGATTAGATGATTTTAAAACCCAGACATCAACTCGGAAGTTGGACAGTAGCTCTGAATGACGAAAATGAATGAGAATGATAAAAAATATTCGAAATATGAGGTATTGACCAGACGGCAGCGACATTCAACTTCAAAGCAAAGAAATATGAGATTTTTTTTTCCTTTTTTGCATGAACAAGATACACATAAAACATATACTTTGGCCACAGGGGACGTCAATTGTCCGTTCATCTCTTTCATACAGTTTGCATACAGAGACAGACAACTGGTCACACACCCTCACACCCAAGGGCAACTCACAAACACCAATTAACCTAGCAAGTATGTTTTTAGTCCGGACACCCAAGTATGCACGGGGGAACATGCAAACTCCACAAAGAGAGGCTGTGTCTGACCAGGAAGTTGATCCCACAACCTTCTTGCTGAGTTGCATCTGCTGTATCATGCAGCCCAGTCTCAACTGTGACTTTACCCAAATGTTCCTTCTAAGAGCTTTGAACTGACACTTTTACATGACCAACCGAAGTAAACACCAGTAACAAAGGCGATATTTTCTGCACAATCCTTTTACATGCATGAGATCACTGCTGCAGGGTTAGCATCAAATAAATTAAGTCACGACAGATACTTCAATGTATAAAATCAACTGACCAACACTTCCTCACAGGAGCTTTAAATCTTTGAGTTTCAGACCGATGCTGGAGAAACCAGACTATATAAAGATATCACTTACAGATTGATGGCATTTTGGCTGTCTTTTTTCTATTTCCTGACATTTTCTAAATGGCTTTTTTTTTGGGATGTTTGATGTCAAGATAAAACCCTTAAGCTTAGCCTGAAATAATCTCCAACAGGAATTATACCTTAACCTTCTGGTCAACTTTGGTGGAATTATCTTTGCTCCAGTGCTGAGAAACTACCAAGACCTGTTTGTCACTTTTGTGGCTTATTCATGCTTCATAAATCCACAACCAAGTGTTTGGTGTTTGAAAGTATTGCTCGTAGTTTAAATAGCAGAAGTGACAGGCAGTTGTTTCCAAAATAACACAAACAGCACTGGATCCAACTATTCAAACAACTTTGGAGTAACATCAATGGGATCCAGCATCCAGCAGCCAAGCAGCCTTTTGCTGCGGCTGAGCATTTATCACATCTCTCGCTTATCAAAAAGCTCTTCACTGACAGTAATGGGGCTGAGCTCATGCACAAGAGCCATGGATGACTTCTGGAGTGGAAAATCCACAGCTGCTGGTGCTTTTGCATGTACAATGCAGAGGTTTTTTCAGAGTTTTGGAGGTACAAAAACAAACCTGGATTTGGCATCCAGTGTGCCCAGCAGTTAAGCTCATCCATCCTCTCCTCCAGTCTGTCCCAGTATCGATTATCTGACAAGAGAAAAGCACTACATCCTCCTGGTTCCTTCCTGCTGCCTCAACTCATTCCAACAAGCAGCAATCTGCCACAACATACATCACGGCCCCTTTAAAGTCAGTCAGATAAGAAAACCTCTTAATAAGATTACTGTGTCTTTCAGCATTATTATCCTTGCCAAGATGCTTAATCAGCACCTACGCGGAGAAACGTAGCCTAAAAATATCTCAGGCACCAAACAAAGAGAGACCTAAACGCTGCTGTGGTTTGAGGAATGTTCATGTTCAGAGAAAATTGGTTAAAGAGCATTTATCCTCACTATATATGCATTTCTCTTTTAGTGTTGAGGGCTTCATTGACTGTGTGATAGTGGAGATAAAGTGCCACCTAGTGGGGTAATCTTGCTGTGCATGGAGATTCAGAGTATAAAAGCATTTGAATGAAAGTGGATAAGCTCTTTTGGTTCAGTTATTTCAGGAGGTACATTTAAAAATGGCACATTAAGCAATTATAAATGTATAGCTATTCAGTGAATAAAAGGTCTTTTTGTAACATAAATAAATAGATACAAGGAAAGACATATCTTCTGCAGATATTGCGTATTGGACTTGTGCTTCTGTTTGCTGTGATAAAACTTCCATATTCATTTAAGAAGATCTCTAATAATGTGGTCACCAGTGAGCCTGGGTGCAGGCTCTCTGCCTCAGGACCCTCTGCTGCAGGCTACTCTGTGAGAGCATAAAGTAAAGTGGCGAAAGAAAATATTAAATAAAATCAGGAAAGCACATCTAATTTGACAATATAAGTTACAAAATAAAACCAAGTAATCTCTTGAAAAGATAGACATTCTTTTTAAATAGTTCTCAAAACTCTCACGAGTGGAAAATTCTTTTTGACATAAAATTGTGGACCTAAAATCTTTGTCTGTGTACACTCGATTTACTGCTTATTTTCTTTTTTAGTCAAGATAAATCACGAAATGCAACAAAATTGAAGTCTTTCCACATGTATTAATGTTTTGGTTTAAATTTTATGTATGTCAACTTTGCAATGCAGTCACTGCCAAAATGACAGGAACTCTCCACAATCCACTGAACCTCTGTTGGAAGTCCCTGTCAGAGTCGTAGTTTGTGATAATCTTCAGTCAGGCACAGACTTCATGATTTGATGCAGACTTTGATTTTTTCTTTTTTTTAATTACCGTGGACAGATCAAAAATCGATTACGGGCCACAGTTGGCCCCTTGGCCATGGTTTGAACACCCTTGTTTTGATAAACTGTTTAAGTAGACTATATCATTGTCACTGTTGTTAATCACCACCTAAAAAAAATCCTCCTGAGCTTTATGGTGAATTTCAAATATGGTCAAAGAAAAAACATTTGACAAGCAAAAAAAATGTCTATTAACTGTACAGGACTAAAATCTTTATTTTCTCTATTAGGAGTAAACATCCATCTTCCACTCTATCGTTGGAGTACATTTCTATGAAGATGGTTGAAACAGTCAGTCTAACCCCTGCTGTTAAGTGTGGGTTTTTAATATAAGGTGGGATGACAAACAAATTTAATTCTTCTACCCTGAGGCATTTAATTTCCAGGGATTTGTGGATGTTGTGTGACGCACACAGAACTCCTCTGATATTTCTACATTTAGCTCTAAATCCCATACTGACATCTATAGAGAGCTGCCAGGGGTCTGAAGTCTGATACTGAGAGCAGCTTTTAATTTCACACATTTATGGAGTGGATCGATACAGAGTTATAGTATTAAAGCTTATTTAGCCAACACTGCGGTCACATTTCGGTTTAATAGGCGCTGCAGTGGGCTTTTACTGAACATATATACCTATTACTAAATGGAATCATACTGAGAAGTAATGGATCCGTTTGCATAACATACTGCAGCGTTTTGTTATTTAAGCCTCATGCTCTAAGAGGCCTTGAGATTAAGTCCATCACAGATGTGAATCACATATACAGCGGCTCCTTAGAGGAGCCGAGCCCCTCCTGGGAACTACATGAAAAATGTGCTACACTGCTCTGCAAAAGAAACAAGGATGTCATTATTTTGATAAATAAAATTAAGGTAAAGTGCACATACACATGTTCTTGTGCAGAGTATGCACCAAGTGTGTAAAACACAGTTTTTGTTAATTTAATTTATCCAAACCAAGAATACACAAGGTATCACTCGAGATTTCCTCTCAGTGCAAAAGGAGTCAGCAGT
Source organism: Scarus forsteni (assembly GCA_036419115.1). Taxonomy (NCBI): domain Eukaryota; kingdom Metazoa; phylum Chordata; class Actinopteri; order Labriformes; family Labridae; genus Scarus; species Scarus forsteni. Next base: position 33,078,292 of record JAZDUH010000451.1, read on the forward strand.
GATGTAATGTAAAGGGATTACGTAAAGGGAGTCGCATGTTAACAGTGAATAGTGATGTATTTTATCAAATTATCAGATTACTGTTAATTTTTGAAAAAAGTTCTTGATGTTAACTCCTGCAGTAAAAGCTCTGGTTAAAGTCTTGGCAGCACCTACATGTAAAACCTTCATCTGATGGTAAGTTTTACCCTCTTCTGCCTGAAGTGCATCCTCCGTATTTTCTCTAGTTCAATAATTCTCAAATAGTGTGGCGGGGCCTTCAAGGCTTATACAACCTTATGTGTAATTGCTTCTTTACAAAAGAAAGATTCCCAGTTTCCTTTATTAATACTTAAAGCGCAATAACGTCTATAAAGCTTCATTTTCTGTATCTTTAAGTATCTCATAAAACTTTCAAGGGAATAAATAGAATAAAAGATAAATAGCTTTTATCGTCTCAAATGGATTTTTTATTTTAGGGTTGGCATCAACAAGGGAACAGTCTTTTACATTTAATAGCATTTATGGGAGGTGTGAATGATTGTTTTTCAACATCTGACATTTTTTAGTACCCCCTATTTTTAGACTGGCTTTTTCTATCAGATTTGAGTTGTTGAATTTTTGAAGCCCCAAAAGCTTTAAATAGATTATTGAAACATTTTGTACACAAGAATTAGATTAGTAGTTTCTCAGAGGTTAGTAGATATCTTCTTCAGATATGTGGAGACTGATGTACCACATACATGATGTTTTAGGATTTTGCACATGGATGTAAATGTGATGTGCCTTCAGATTTTGGCATGATTTAAGGTGTGCTCTGGGAAGAAATAGTTTTAAAGCTACTGTTCTAGTTGCATTTAATATATGTTTTACTTAATAACTAACCAGGGATTAATAAAAGGCAAGAAACTCTTGCTAACTGATCACCCTGCTGTAACTTTTAACTGATTCTTTCTTCGCTTGTGAACTTCAAAACAAAGAATGACAAAGCATCAGATTATCAAAAAAAGATGATTACAGTGCCAATTTTGTTCATAAAATACCCAATATAGCCTATGTGGGGCCAATGCACAGATAATTGGCTTTCACAGCCAGGACAACAATATACCACTGTATCAATAATTTGTCCCACCCCTTCCATCACAGGCAGAATGTAATAAAAAATGAAATTCCTGGTACAAGAAGAGTCAAGCTGAGTTGAGATGATGTCACATGCGGAAATGCATCATTTTAGCTGAATGGGAAGGGCCTCATATTGGTCTTTTGGGAGCTTCAAACTAACTAAAACTGCCAGCAAACGCTGGTGCTCCTCTTTGGTAGACATATTCAGCTTCTCACTTTATAAAGGTGTATCTAATATATTTAAATGCAGAGTCAAATGTAAGGAAAATGCAAAATTAAGTATAAATTCTCCACAGTAGTATGATTAATCTGCTAAATCCTTCAAACACCCAAAGTGCTGACGTCCACCTGTCTTTAGCACAAGCAAAGCAACAACTGGGACTCATGGGCCACTTTGCTTCCTCTCTCTCATTCTCCCTCACTTCAAAACTCAGGAGTGGGTTGACAGGCCGGGGGGGGTCCATTGTTAATTGGTCTTTTGAGCTGAACAGAGAGGTGAAGACGGAGAAGCAAAAGAAGAGGAGGACAATAGGGCTCCAGAACAAGAGGGATGCACTGCCTTAAAAAGATAGACCAGCAAAGTGCACATATAGACCGGCGGGGCTCTCCTCAGACAACCCCAAACTGAGTGAAAGAGGCAATAAATCATGTGGTGTGCAGCTCAGGCAGAGTAAATGGCCTGGTGTAGCCTTGATACACACTGCAGGATGTGTTGAAATTATGTGTGCGTCCTGAGTGCAGCAGAGGTTGAGGGCGCACAAACTTGAGGTGTTACTCAGCAGACAAACTGTTTCCTCACATCTCACTCCACTGCCGCAGCCCCTCAATGGGACGATAGGTTCTCTTTTCCCCACTTCAATGAGGGGATGAAGCTCAATTAGCATTTCACAAGTCCCCCTTTTCCTCCTCCATTGCAACCTTCCCCGCGGAGCCCATGCTTTCTCGGGGGGATTGTCCTGTTTTGGGCCCTTGTTGCCGTTGGCAGGGTGACAGTATTCGAGTGTGCAAACTTGTGCTATTGTCCGCGGGCCAGAGGGAGCCATGGAGACCCCATAATATGACACAGGAAAATGTTTGCTGATGGCAATTCTATGGGCTTTGTCCGAGTCTTTCTCCTTCATGACGACTCGATTTAAGTCTCTAAATGTTTGACTACAAATGCAGGAGTGCTATCCAGCTCCTTCCCCTTTGTCCCGCGAGGTTTGAATGAGTAATTCAGTCTTTGTGTCGCTCGATTGAGGGGGCAAACAGAAAGACAAGATTCTTGAGCGTTCAAGCCCCCTTTCCATGGTTATGCACTCTTTAGATCCCCCCTCCCTTAACCAAATCCTACAGCTGACATCACCCATGGGGAGGGTGTTAAGGGATTCTATGTTTGATTTTTACAGCTCAGGAGTTAAAATGGACCCATTTTAACTCCTGAGAATTTATGAACATTTTTCATTCCTTTCATGTTCTGGATTTTGGGGGGATTTTTGGCCAATGCGCAGAAATCACCGTGCAGGAGAAATATCGCATCCCCTCTGCAGCCCCCCTCCACCTCAGATCTCCATGACAGCAATTTGCAATGGTGAAGAATTCGATACCAGGGCGCTTGGAGGCTGATTGGGGTGCATTGTGAGGGGCCTGGGGTCGCTGATTGGTTCAAGGAAAGCACCATAACTACAAGGAGTTTATATTCATTCAACTTGTTGAAGTGCTCCAAATGCAGCCTGGAGAGAGGTCTGTGCTTGGACTGTGGCTCCCAGAGGAGTCTGGACTCATCCAGCAAAGGTGAGTGAATGTTTACTTATCCTTGAGTGATGCAAGTCAGAGTGAGCGCGTTCACGTTAGACTTGATTACAGACAATGCGCAATTACGCACAAAATAAATGTGTCTCCTTCCCTCCCTAGATCCTAATGATGGACTTCATGTTCTAACATGTGATTACATTTCGAGACAACAATGGCGAACGCAGACAGCGAGGTCAAAACATTGCTTAATTTTGTGAACCTGGCATCCAGCGATATCAAAGCGGCCTTGGATAAGTCGGCTCCGTGCAGACGCTCCGTGGATCACAGGAAATACCTACAGAAACAACTCAAGCGTTTCTCCCAGAAGTACTCCAGGGTCCCCAGATGCCATGCGCACAGGTCAGCAGAGTACGGGTGCGTGAAGCCGACCGGTACTGCTCAGCAAAGTGTGAAGGTCACTGAGAAGACCGGCGGCTCGGATAATCCAGGTGTAGCGAGCTCAGGAAGCGCAGTAGTGGAGCAGGTGCCCATGAGGAAGCGCCAGCTTCCCGCGTCCTTTTGGGAGGAACCTAAGCTGACCCAAACTAAGAGGGAGCACCCACATTTGGGAATGAAAAAGCACCCTGCATGCACTGCAGAGGGCAACGAAAATGAGAGGAAGAAAAGGGGTTACGATGACGGAAAGGCTACTCTGTCTGTGGAAAAAGAGGCGCTGAAACTGGACCTGAGCTCCCACCACTGCGTGAGCGTGTGCGCCTGCTGCCCCTTCCAGTACCACGGACATCAGATCCTCCACAGTCACATTGTTGTCCCCCATCCTCCCCTGGGACTGTGGAGCAAGGCAGCAGGGACTGAGACTGAGAGGCCTGAGCCTCAATATGGACAGAAAATACACACACACGTGGTGGTCAAACCCATCCCCACTAAACCCACCGTCCAGTCCCCAATATTCAGCGTGTTTGGATTCATTTAAGGACTCTGCTTTGGTGTAAATAAGACTTAGGATTTCATTCTTCCTACATTTGTATGTGATTTTCAAGCACTTATTGGAATTCTTATTATTTCAATCTTGGACCCAGATGCACTTGCACAAAAACATCATCATGCTCACTTTCATGCCAATCTGACGCTTTCAAGTGTTTGAGAACTGACAGTAAGTTCAAGGTTTCTACTTTTAGGAAAACAGCTGCTCTTTTCTGAGTACCAAAAGTCATGCAAATAAAGGAAAACATCCTGTTTTAGTTTCCTCTTTCAACTATGAGAATAAAGTGGGACGTAGATTGTTTTTTCTTTGTCAAAGTATTGTTTGATATAGGCACATTTGAAGCAATGCCTTTTATTTTTAAATAAATGATTCTTTTTCCTTCCAGAGCTCCTTTGGGTATCAGATCATTTTTTATGTCGCAGAGAAACAACAAAACATCTTGATGGACACATTAAAGCAATTCTTTGTCACATTACGGAGGTTATAAATAGAAATTTCACACATAAATCTGCTTTGAGAGGAACATTTGAAGATTCCAGGAATGCGACTAAAAAAAGAAACAACAAAAATAAGATTAATTTAGTCCCATCTCTGATGCTTGTATTGTTTTTAGTCCATTTCAGAGTCACTCAGTGTGGCTCAGGTATCTGATCAGTCTGTCTGGCAGAGGTAGACTTGTGAGAGATTTTAGTCTGTGTCTCCCCATTTGTGTCCGAATCCTGAATCTGCAGAGGTGCAGCAGCGGAAAAGGAGACACTGTGAGGAAAACAGAAAAAAGGCAGTTACTTCTACCCTTCTGTGTAACATTCAAGCGATGACAATACTTTTTATTAGTGCTAAATACAAATGTGAGGAAATGAAAGAGAAGTATTTGCATGTTTCGGTTCAGGTGATTGATAAGAAACTTACAGGACTTCCTCTTCACAGTGAGCCATTCTTCCTGGCTGTTCAGCAGTTCATTGAGCTTGCTGCACAGCTGAACATGTGCAGCGTGTCCCAGCAGCAGGTCGATGATTGGTCCTGCTGATTTACACATCACTGGTGTGGAGATCCACTCACAAAACTGCAGGGCAAATAACCAAAATGTTAAATTATGTTCAGTTTAAGTCGACCCCTCATATCCTCTTAAATGTAGATGGAAATGACCCTGGATTGCCTTTTCTATTTGTCTGACTACTTAGAGCAATTTTCACCCTGTGGGTCACACTCACGCATTTGGACCCACTAGCACCGATAACACACAGACTGTGGAGGCTGCTATGTAGATGGCCTTCTGTATTACCTGACTGCAATTCTACAGGTTCAGATACATTTACACGCCACCGATGTAGCCGTGGGAGCAAAAGGATTGTAGATGTCTTCTCGAGATTTCAAGAAAATAATACTTAATCATCAGAAACCATCCAAAAATAACATAACTCTGAATCCCCCTCCAAAAGTCCTGCTCTCATTTCAATGGAGTAAATTGAAATGCAAAGACATCTGTATGCTTCGGGCTTTCATGCTGGGTAGACTTTGGCTTAGGGATGGGAGCAGATGAGACTTTATTTGCATTTTTACATTACTAATTCTTCTATCAATCCATTTTTGAGTCCCATATTGTAAAGCAGGGAAATTAATGGAATTTAATGTCATTTAAAGCCTTCCACAAAGATGCAAATAGACTGAGATTAAAAGATTACTGTGCCACATGATATGTTAGACATTTTTCCTTTTTTCTATGATTGTTATTAGCATTATAATAAGGTATTTCAATTTTCACAAGTATGGCTCATTCTTTGGTGTTAAAAATGACAGTGTCAGAAGCATTTTTGTTCAGTGAAAGGCTGTGCAGGTTTAAAAAAATCAGTGAGCCACCATATTTCATAATTTCATAATTTCTACTGCAATATTAGAGATATGATTTATGCCTTATTAAAGCAGCCCTCCCTTAGTGATGCCTATAAATTCTCTGTGTGCAGAAAAAGGTGGCCTACTGTGTTGTTGGTGTTTATACCATTACCTGAATTACGGTCACAGATGCTGTGCATTGTACTCTTAGTCCCATTGGCCCAAATTATGACCCGTTATGGACATAAATTGTTCTTCACACTAACTGTTGCTTCCTGCGACAGCTTAATGTGACTTGACGCTTTAAGCAAGGCATGCTGAGCTAGTGGAAGGCATTAATAAGAAAACTGCTGGGCTATAAGGCATATTATAGTTATTTCTCAAACTAGTTGCAACTGATTTTAACTTGAACCGGTTCTTGCTTCCTATCCACACTTTTGCTACCTTTTTTTCCAGGCACCAATTAAAGACCCACAGAAAACCAGCCCCACAAACCACTTTTGGGACCTGACCCACCAAGTGAGAGCTGCTGATGTGTTTCAGAACTGTTTGAACTTCTTTTTCTCACCTGTATAACTCTGTCCGGTGACTGAGGGCAGCTAAAAGGGATCATGCTGTCTAATTCGTGGCTGCCAACAGTTCTTCCTCGTGCCCCTCCTGTTGTTGGGTGAGGGGCACTGCCGTGTTTACACTTAAAACAGGAAAGAGCATCGCAGCCATTGTCCAGGAGGCACTTGAGTAAAGGCAGATTATTCATGCTAAGAGCAACAACAGCAGGAAACGTAGCAGCAAAAGATGGGATTCTGGCATCCAAATCAGCCCCTCTGTCCAGCAGTAGAGACACTGTGTGGATGCATCCCTGCTTCACAGCCATTAGCAGAGGACTGATGGGGTCCAGGGTTAAACTAGCACCGGCATTCAGCAGCACCTCGGCTGTCTGCGTGCTTCCACTGGCGACAGCGACGTAGAGAGCTGTCACATGTTGGTCAGGGTGCTGGAGGGAGAGGCTGTGGGCGAGGGTGGAGTTTACATCTGCACCTGTCCTGAGAAGCACAGCTGCCACCCTGTGTCTGTCGTGCTCAGCTGCCAGGTGAAGCGGGCTGACGCAGCTGTGACGGAGCATGGCTCGACTCGTCACGGGGACCAGCAAGGACACAATCCTGAGGACAAACAGGGCAGTTACAACAAGGATAAGGCAGTTTCTGTAAGCAGTGGCACCTCTAACAAAAAGTCTTTCAGTTTAATTTTTGTTCAAGTAAGAGTACAAAAGTGACTGCAAAGGCCTAAACCCTCTTGGATCCTGTTTTTCCTTTATTATATTTCTAATGTTAGACAAGAGTTGAAACCTAGAATTCAAATCAGCATTGTGGGCATTTTGCTACTTGAGTAACACATAGTAGAAGTCAAGACATAATGTTGGATGTGTTATTGGTATGAAACAAGTCAGAGTGGCTTCAACACAAACCATTAGAGGTTCTCCTAATTCTACTCATAAATGCGATAATACCATGTAAAAGTTTCCCAAAAATTCACTTTATGGAATATTTATGTCTCCTGGGTTCTGATTTTAAAGCTCTGGTTAGCTTTTGTAGAATCCCATTTCACAAATGACTATTTTCAGATAAATGGTAAATGCGTACGCCTGTTTTTCATTTATTTGGGAATAAACAAACTGATTAATTGATATACTGGTGCTTCAGTTAATCTACAGTAGTCCTAAGTGGACATATATTGCTTAATTTAACTTTGACGAGTCAGGCTTAAGCTAATAATTCAGTGTTTGTTGTTTTCTTCTCAACTTAAATCTTGAGATTATGGCTTTTCTTGACTGATTATCTTGAGAAATTAACTCATAATTGGAAAACCTGTTGTTGTCCTAGAATCGTGAAATAATAATTTAAGGTATTAGGAGATAAAAGATGAGGTAAAATTAAATGTATGGATGCATATCTTCTCAGGGTTACCCAATAAATCCAACCAGATTCATTCAAATTTGCAAATGAAATTAGACATCAGAGAGAAAATGTCAAAGAGTGAATTCCTCTGAAGGGTGCTGTTTGTTTTCATCAGTTTCTGTTCCATAAATACCTCATCAGCATGATTTTATCCATAAACTTACTCATGGTGTCCATAGTGGGCAGCAACATGAAGAGGCAGCAGTCCTGAGCTTGTGGGTTTGTTAGCATCTGCGTTTTTGGTCAGCAGCACTGCAATGATTTCCTTATGCCCGTTTTTACTTGCTTCATGCAGTGCTGTGACACCATCACACGTCTGCATGTTCACATCTGCACCTAAAAGAAAGAATTTAAACTTGAAAAATCAAAAGTTTGATGAAGCTGGCAAAAAGGAAAAGGAGAAACTGTGGCTTCAAGTACCTTTCCCAATCAGAAAACACAGTGCTCTCATCTGTCCCCGCTGAGCAGCTACGATGAGAGGTGTGATGCAGTATGTGTTGGCTGGATTGATTGCGGCCCCGGCTCTTGTGAGCACCTCACAGATCTCTGTGTTGTTCTTGGACACAGCCTCATGCAGGGCCGTCCAGCCCTGACCACAGCGCTGGTTAACTGCTGCTCCATATGACAAGATGAGTCTAACCATGTCCACGCTCTCCAGCTCACAGGCTACAGACAGAGAACGTACTGAGGTTTGTTTCCTGACACAAACTTTGACAAAGAGCTCTGTTGTACATGAATGATTTTACAGATCTACCTTTGTACAGTGGGGTGTCTCTGCTCTTGCTGCTGATGTCTGGGTCAGCACCCACCTCCAGGAGACAACGCACACATGACAAGTGTTCACAAGACACGGCGAGCAGCAGCGCCGTCTGCTCCTGTAAGGTACGTTTATCCACTGAACCTGGATGGGCTGGTGCAGAAAATGTGGGTGGAAACTTTCAACATCTTTCAAAGTATTTTTCCTACAATGAATTTAAGTATTTAGGACCTTGTAAAATGATGCTGTCAATGTCTTACCCCTAAGAAGGGCCTTTAAACACTCTGTTTTTCCACAGAAGGCAGCATCATGTAGAGCTATCCACCCGTCTTTGCTCTCCCTCAGCAGCCTGTTTGGAGCAGATTTTGCCAGATCATTAATGGTCTTCACATCCCCTCTCCTGATGGCAGAAACCACCGGGTCAACATCCCTTCAAAAGAAATAAAGACAGAAAATAGACACTATAATGCATTGCTGGTTTTATTATTTATCAAAGGTAGACAAAGGCCGGGGATCTTGTGCTCCAAAGAGCCCAAAAATGTGGTCAATATATGATACTGTAGGTGAGAATTGTGTTTTCAGTATGAACCAAAATTTAGTGATTACCAGTTTTCAATGTATATGAGGTGCCAGGACTGAATAAATACCATCAAATAAGAGCAGTACAACACAAAAAGTCCATGGGAGAGAACCTTGGGAAAAATGTTAGTTTAAAAAGCCTAAAAATAACTTACTGTCAAGCAAACTGTAACGAAGCCTGTAGCTACAGGAATACTGATGGTTTGTGGAAAAAGAAAGGCCATGCTCCTGACAGCAGGCATGTTCATTAGGCTGCACCAGTGATAGGAATTCTGTGATCCATATCATTTATCTCACTTCAGCTGAAGGAGTCAGTTTTATCTGCTCCCAAACGGGTTTTGACTTGATGTCATTCTTGCTTTAGAAAATTAGCCAAGTTTACAAACTGTACAGCCCAGGTAAATACTACATTATGCTTAGTGTTAAACCTTTATTGTCCTTGTGTACCAATGAACAGTGCTTCCCCTTAAGAGACAATTCCTTTACTTTCCTGTTTATTGGTATACGGCTTCACCTCTCACTCTCGTCCTGATGAAGTTCTCAGTATGTTTTCTTGCAAAGCTGAGTCTTAATGAAAGACTGATTTTGTTTTTGATTACAACAAAGCTTTTCACTAGACAGAGCTGCAAAGAATCTTCATGCATGACATTATTTGTTAGTATTTCATCTGCTTACAGTGCATTTACATTTCTTTTTTTTTTTGCACAACATTCGTGGGTGCGAGTACTTTAACTTAAATTATTCACAACAATGTGGATATTTACTTGGTATTTTTTGACTTTGATTCGGTATAATTTGAACAGATATGGTCCAACTTTATATGAATGTGATGTTCTTGATTTACAAAAAACATCATTAGGTAGTGTTGCTCTAAACTGGGGGTGTATTTAAAGAAACAATATACTTAAATCACCAGTAAAATATCTGTGACTTCAGTTAAAAAGTAGCTGAAACCGGCATTAATTCTGTGTCAAGCTCATTAACCCAAGTATTACCATTTTACATGAGTCTAAATATACAAATCTTAATATAATACCCTATTATCTTTGTTCTGTGTAAGTGTTTGTAAATTTTAAAATTAGAGAATCCCACAGTTACACAGCATGGCCCTTTGGCAAAAAGCTAATTGGCTTTCAAGTTAACCACAGTTGCCCATCCCTGTTCTACACTTCTTGTGTTGTGGTGTTAAAACCATATATTATGTCCATAAAAACTGTCATAGCAATATTGTTCAAAAACAAGCTAAGGAGAAAAATTTTATGAGTGAGTTGAGTCAAACAGGGTCATAATAAAGAGGCTAAATAATTCACATCAGTCACCTAAGATGCTTTTGAACTGATCAAGACTTTTTGTCTGAGTCAGCTTTGTAATTTAAAATACATAGTTCTGTAGTATTATGGCATTGCAAATAAAATATAATCACAAATGCTTATGTTGTTCTCATATTGGGCCCTATACTAGTCTCTGCCTGAGGCCCCTACATTACTAGAGCCACCCCTGCTATAGCCTGCCATGATCTTTGGAAAATAACCTGAACTCTTCATTTGGTGAAACATACTCTTATAGGTGCTTTAATAGACCAGTTTCATGTTGTTATTCGTGCAATCAAGGAAATGAAAGCAAATCGAGTTTAATTATACTCTTCTGTATTTAAATACGGCATTTCATTTGACAGATGGACCCCAAACACACACACCCATGCAGCGTCGGTGTCAAACAACAAAGGACTCACTCCGGCTCTGACGTTACGTCGCTCTGTACGTCTCCTCTCCTCCGGTCTCCTCGCCGTCGCGTCACAACATTACCACATTTACCTCCGGCATTACGAAACTGAGATAAATACTCAGAGTAGCTGAATTTCGTCATGTTTGTCTATCTGTATTTTTCACGGCGGTGTTTTTGTTCACGCGGCGCGGCGGTTGCTGGAGGAGCGCGTGCAGCGTCGCGCGAGGCTCAGCTGTGCTCTTAGATTATTTTCGGACTGTATTGTCAGGCAGCAGGGCGACGCTCTATCCATATATGTCAAGAGCCTCGGACATGCAGAGATAAAGCGAATAGCTGCGGAGATAATGCAGCCCAAACTGAGACGTTTCTCCCTGTGAATGAACAGACTGGGTGGTTACATAAACCACATAATGTAATAATGTTTAAAAGAATGGGGAACTTGGGCTTGTACGAGAGGTAAACAATGAACAAAGCACCCATTAAAGTCAACTACACGCCATAGTTAACATGGCCACAGCCAAAATTTAAGATTCCTTGGGTCATCTGCCACAATCTCCTACCCCGCAGGTTCAGTATAGGACAATGTGTTTATAAAACTTGTTTTAAAAATGTTTTTATATCCTAACATTATGACCATAAATTCACTAAAATTAAGTCTGAATAATTAACAATAAATAAAGTGATGGTTTGGGCTTTTTGAAGTGGGGTTGCTTGAGGCCTATGGCACAAGTGAGTATGACTGTTACTAGAGCACTTGGCAAGTTTGTTGTTGTTGGTTGTTAGCCAGCTAGCATTTTTCAGCGACATTTAGCAGCCAGAGGTGAGAGCAAATGCCTTTGGGTAATCACAAGGTTCTCAGTGGCACCATTGACTGGCAGTCTCTTTCAGAGACAAAGCTAGCCAGGTGCTTGATGACATCTATATTTACTACCTTAGGCCTTGAGGTTATGCCCTCAATATTAGAGATTGAAAAAACATGATTAGTAATAATAAATGCATAATTTCTTGGGTAACATCTTACTGTGCACTTTCTACCTACATTTAACTTCTCAAGCATCATTACCTCAAGTTCTTCTGGCTAATGCAATATTAAGTTTATAAAACTTTAAAAATACGAAAAAAAAAACACAAAAAAACCTCAAGTCTAATGTGGTTAAAATTCTTAGTGAGTTATTTCAATTTTGCAGTATGGATGCTTTAATATAGAGGTCCAATACCATCATGCTGTGGACTGGTACCAGGCTGAAAAGAAAAAAAACATAATTACTGAATAACAGACTCCAAAATGTGTTTTTAGTTTGAAGGATGTTCTGTGCATAGTTGTAAAAAAATATTTGAATTTGCTTGATGTGTGTAAATGGAGGACAGTAAAGCCTCACTTTCTGATGTGGAATGACAAAAAAACATTTCAGAAGTCAGGTGAGATTGATGACTGATAGAAAAAAAAACTTTGATTCTGAATTATGGTTGGTTACGCTGTGCACAAGAAGCTTCAGAGTAGCTGAAAAATGTACAAAAACTTATAATCCCGCAACATGATGGCTAAATTATCCCGATTTCACTGATGCATCCGATATGAAAATATTTTGTTGGGGGTATTAAAACACTACATAAAATGAAGTCATTTTATATCCCTCCTTAAGAATTGTTGCCCCCTCATGTGCCTGCCAAAGTGTTTGAATTAAGCACTCCTGAAGGCACTAAAGAGAAAATCATGTCATAGTCTGTCTGGAAAACTAGCCATAACTTGTCCCCCTTTTATTGCCCCCTTGGCCACAGTGACAGTCATGTGCTCAGTGACATATTCAGGTTCATGACCACTTGGATGAGCTCATGAACATCCATTTTCTTTTAGGAGCGAGGCACCTCATAATAGCTTCATAATTACTCATTAAGTCACTGCAAAATGTCAGCCAGTGTCACAGGAGATGTTTTATGATAAACTAACCTGTGCCAAAATCTGTGGCGTCTAGAAGGAATAAAAGTAATAAAGCAGCATTTTCAACATGGAGATCAATTTAGTACTTAAATTATCATTTTTTTTGATGGAAAGAGAAGTAATGCTGCACTGAAGAAGTTAAGGGCTGTGTTGTTTTTATATTTGACTGTCTTCAGCAGAGGTAAGATGCATCCTGATGTTTTATATATAATACATTTAACTGTAGATTAATATGATTTTTTAAATTAATCTAACTTCTCATAAACACCAAGTATGTAAATCCCAACATCAGAGGAATTTCAAATTGAAAAAAAGATAATGTATTGAGACACGCTGTAAGCTCCGCTCTCCTCTGCTGCTTAAGCAGGGCATACAGTTCGCTGTTGGATTTTACTGTGATTCTGATCTGAATTTTGAGTTGTACAAGTAACTTTGAAAGCAAGAACATACGTTCAAGAAATGCATGAACAAGCAGAAAAATATATTAAGCTTAAGCAAGCAGAGAAATTTTAAACTATTTATCTGCTAGCTGTCTTTGCAAGTGATGCTCTGTGTGTGAGTATTGAGGATCTTTCTTGATTTTACTTGTTTGAATTGACGATTCTATTCAATAACAGTTACACTCAATATGGTGTATTTATCTAACAATAACCCACCATTTTTATTTCATTGATGAATTTCATTTATTGAGGTAGAAAAGCTATTAAAAAGTGGCCATCCTACTTTGTGCCGTGGGTTACTCAGAAGTAATCTGAGACTATACGCCCGAAGCCAACCTGAGGAGAAAGTCTCAACTTAAATTGTACGTATATCCAGCAGGGCCAGTGTTAAGGGGGTCAATGGATGATGACAGGGGAAGCTTGGGCCACAGTATGGCAGTCAGTGGTAGTCAGAAATTTTGGTCCATTACAAGTCTGCAGCACAAAACAAACTAGATACAGCATTAATTACCACTTATGAAGCAGTCTTTGATATAACACTGACTTTTTCAACAGTACTGTTGAACATGTTTTGTCCACCAGGACAAGACATGGACGGTTATGACTGTAAAAATGAAAGACCCTGGCTTTGCAAACTATTGGAAGAATTAGAAGTAATTTGAGTAAATGCCTGACTAAAACTTGTGTTACATAAGATGGACCATTTTGTCTGACTTAGACACTTCATTAATCAATTCTTCATATTGTACCTTAAATCAAGATGTAAAATTGCTTTAGGCACCAGCTCTAGTAATTTGATTTTGTCATTTATCTGAGCTGAGCTTCCCACAGCTGAACTACTTCACTAACCTAAGATCCTCGTTCAAAAATATAATTACATTCGCCAAGAAGGTTGTGTTTTTTCTGGCATTGTCCATTTTATTTTTAAGATAACTCAAAAAGTTCTTAAATGATTTTAATGACTATTTTAGGGAAAGATGGTCTTGGCACAAGGAAGAAGTGAACAGATTCTGGCAGATCTGAATTGGCATGTGAATCCATGATTTCTTTAAAGGTTTTGTTAGCAGTGTATGGCAGGACAGTTTTCCATATTCTCCACAACAGCTCAGTTAAGGGTGTCAGAAATGCCTTGGTGGAGGTTTACTATCTGAGCACTTCCTCCTCATACTGAGTGTATGTACATGAAGGTAATCATCAGATGGTTTCCTTGGCTTCTGTATTCTGATAGCCAAATATATAATAACAAAACTATTCTGATATCCTTTCACCAAAATATGTATTTAGATATGAGTAAGTAGTGTTTCTAAATGCAGGTTCTGCCAGTTTGGTTATTTTAAAGAGAAACTTCATTTACATGTGATTCATACACCTGCTGTAAAATGTGCTTCATAAAAGTAAAACTACGATTTCTCACCTGAGAGGGTTTACTGTTGAGTTGGCTGTGTGGAGGCTGAGGGAGCAGACAGCCAGTCTGTCTTTAGCATCACTGCTGAGTCTCTGGTAGAGAGACCTGGGTCTGCTGACTGCAATCATCACTGGAGGAAGACGTTTTTAATCCAAGGACCTACACATCCAACACTGAGCTGCTGTCTTCCTTACTTAGCTGAGACAAAGGTGATGGTCCAGAACAGAGGATAAGAAAACATTAAGAGCTGTTTAGTGTGGACAGGTTTGCAAAATCTTCACATACAAAAGAGACATAAGAGACTTACACAGTCAAGTATACATGCACTACAAAGTCTATGTGCCTGAATTAGAAACCAGGCTCATTTAACAGAGTTAAAATCTGCTCTGGCAGACAAAGAGCAGCAGCTCAGGCAATGAGCACAGATGCCTTTTAAGGGCATGTTCAACGGTGTTTGATTCTCCTGATCCTCCAGCTCAAACACTCATGAGGGTCCAGTTTAATGCTGCAGGGAGTTCAACACCAGAGAGATTAACATAAAGCTGAAGTCTTAGGCTATTTTCTCAACTATATTTGTGCCGAATAGACTGTAGAAGTTATATTTATCACTTTACTTCAAACAAGGACAATGCAAAAATAACATATTAACACCCAAATAAGCAACTTTGTTTACAACTGTGTCAGAAAATCAAAACTGTCATCTTACCTGTTGCTCCTCATCTTCATTCAAGGTGCATTACATAAAAAAACGTGTTCATCCTCCTTATAACAAGTTTCATACTTCCTCTTTTGTTCTGTTGTATCATCTCCTCCTGAGGCATGCTTCAGTGAGAAAAATGGTCTTTTAGACACGCATGACGACAGCTGATTTTTGTTTCACAATCACTTCTTCGGAAATGTTTAAGTAAAACAGCTTCCTGCACACAACCTGGTGCAGGAAGCTGTTTATTGACACAAACAAGTCCTTCTGCATATTTGTGCACCTTGAAGGACTTCACTAAGAGCTGCTGCACTTTCTAAAATATCTATATTTCTCTCAATAAAAAGGCAATTTTGAAACAATCTTGAATTTTCTGCAGGTATCATCAAAGTGTCTTCTGTGGGTTGGTCTGTCTGTCTGTCTGCCTATCTGTGTTTAAGGTGATGCTACAAAAAGACACATCTGAACCAGAAAAAATGACATGTTGTAATAATTTGTCCAAAAAAATGTCCCTAAAAAAACTAATACAATACTTCATGTTCTTCCTTTTTCTTGAGTCTGCTCTACTGGTCAGTCAATGCCCAAAATAAGCAATGGGGTTTAAAAAAAAGTATTTTACTCCTAACTTTTGTTTCTCTTTTGTTGTTAAAGTAACTTTCAATTCTGACCTTGATGTGATGTCGTGTTGAACAGACATCACATAATTTCTATCCTCACTTCTTTTTACTGGCCTCCTGTTGATAAAGATTTAATTGAATACAATTACAGCACATATGGCTCTTGCCCCAACTAATCTGTCTGAAATGTTGACTCTGATGAGTCAGGTCACAGCCTCAGACCCTTGAGCAGGGGCTTCCTGGTTGTTCCAGTCAAGACTCAAAACCAAAGCTGATCTGACTCTATCAAAGCTCCTAAACTTTGAAACCACCTGCTCTAGAATATAAGATGCAGAATGAATGATATTAAGTCACTTCTTACAACTCACTTTTGTAGACTTGCTTTTAGACATTGTCAAATTGTATTCACTTGGTTTTTGATCCTATCATTAGGTAGATTAGATTTTTCTTTGCTGTTGTTAGCCATCTTGTGATGATTATTTTCTTACTTGTTTTTCCATCCCACATTCATCTGTTTTATTTTTTGTTTTCCTAGTTTATCTCAACCGCTGTGTTGTTTTCTTTTATATTTTATATTTTAATTTCTTTCATTCTTCATTGCATACTTCTTAATGCCATGATTTTATTGGTCTTATTCCTTATTAAAAAAATTCCATCCATATAGTTTCATATTGTCTGCATTATCCTTCATTCTTGTTGATTCTCTGAGTCATCTGTATTTCATTCTTGCCCTTTCATTTGAATTTTTCAGTCATTTTGTTTTTGAGCTAATTGTGAAATAATTCTAATGCTCTCTGCCCTTAAACATGTTTTAAAGGGCACCATATTAATCAAAGTTATTATCGGTTTAATTGCCATGTAGAATATTGTGCACTTGAGGCATAATTTTACAGACGACACCTATGACCTATTTGTCTGTTCAAAGAGGAAGTTTCTTTGTGCTGATGTCAAATGTGGGTTTAAGACACGTAGGTAAGATCGTGAAAGCGGTTGCACAGTGCTGTATGCAACCTTTGCTCTAAGAATGACCTTTTCTTTCATACTGACGTTACATATACTCCAAAATGCTTCAATCAGAGAACAACTAAATGAAGTAATGCATGAGAGTACAACTGTGTGACCAACAATTGAAATCATTCAAATCCTTGTTTTCCATTTTGTTATAAATGACATACAGTATAGTCATTATATGAGGCATTTTGCATTGCATTTAAAGAAGTAATATTAGTTCTGTTGAGCTAATTCATTTGTTCTTGTTTTATTTGTTTATTGCAAACAGCTGGAAGTTAGTAAATTTTGCTAATAAACCTGATTTGCAGTGGGGGTTTAATAATTTTGATTGGCATGGTTATACTTTTTTAACAGATGAAAAAAAAACAAAAACAAGTGTAAGCATGTTATCCACATAGACATAATGAACCTACTTGGACTAAATTTTTATAGCAACTGTACATCTAGTCGTACAGTCAGGAGTATGTCTACCTTAAAATGTTTAGACTGGCCAAATGACAGGAAAGCGAGTTCATAACCTTTACAGATCCTGTACCGACCAGTCTGACAATGAACATGGCAGAGACACTCCGTTTTCAGCACTGCATACATTGTGTGTCACTGGAACCACTTTCATCAGATAGCACAACAAGGTTTTAAAGTTACATTTCATGTTGGTGTTATTCTTGTCAGTTTATCCTAAAATCAAACATGAGTATTTCCAATGCATCTTGCTGTCCTCCCATCATGTCTTCACTCATGCACCAGCATGGCCTTGTTAACGTTCACCAACGACCGAGTCTGTCCTGACGAGACAATGCTCTTTTGTTCCACGGCAATAAATAAATAAATAAAAAAAATAAAATAAGGACAGTGATCAAGGGGCACTCTTTTTTTTGCTCAGCACCAAGTTAATTTTGTGCAAAATGGCACCAAAACAGCCTAATTGATTTTCAAAACCAACACCTTAAGTTTCTCATTTCAAATAAAATGTGAATTAAGTACTTCAACAAATGACTTTGTAACAAGTTACACCCAACACTGCTCACATGCATGTTACCCATCTCATGACTGAGCTTAGTTATACCATATTGGTTTAGCTAGGTAGCTGAAACTATGGACAAATTGAAATTAATAGCTTAATCACCATCACTTCTTATTTAGTTTTTCACTTTAAAATAACAGATCACCTAAATATAAAAGAAATACACAAAATATAAAGTAATTTCAAACATTTCTACACATCTCCCCTGGTGTCTAAATCCCTTTAATCTCTTCGTGTTTTGGGTTTGACCCACAACATTCCTGAAAGAGACAACCATGGCTTCAGGCCAAACACAAAATAAGATTACAGTGAAACAGCATAGTAATTTGGCTGTTGGAAGCAATGGCCGTTTTCGAGTTCGCGTACTATACTAGCAGTGCGCACTGATTCAACCAAAATGTAGTATGCAGTATGCAGTATGTGAACAAATGTCAAAGTTGCAGTATGCGAAAAATACCTGGATGACGTACTGAATCGGGAAAATTCCACAGTATGCATCGGACCAGTCTGCTTCACCTACTGTTACCCACAATGCAATGCGGCAGAGGCAAAGCTTTAGCAACCGGAGCAGCACACGAAAAGAAATATATGAGCCACTGCTTGTTATCTTTACCTTTTCAACAGGAAATAGTGTGTAATAAGTTGTAAAATTGTAAAAAAGGTCAGCTATTCTTGTTTTTCTGTTAACGGTGGTGTTACGTCCGTCTGCGGCATTATCAGAGTAAACCACAGAGAAGTCTTGCATTTTACCGTTATGTTCTGTATTTTTCCTCTGTATTACCTTAAATTTTCCTACTTATCCTCATTCTTAATACTGTATTGTGCATGTGATGTTTAGTTTTGAACTGTTTTTTTTCTTTTAAGTGGCCCAATACGCCGTTGTATGCTCACACAAAAATTATATAAAATAATTCCTCTCTGAAATAATAATAATACCTATTCTCCACCATTGACTGTTTCATATAAAATGATGCTTCTGGCAATATCTTTGCAGATTAATAACTGAAATGTCAACATGTACTAGTGGTTGTTTGTTTTGTACAATTAAAATTAAGTTTGAGAAATAAATCAGCTGTATCCTACTCCCGCTTTGCTCGAACTGGAAACCAGCGCAGCATACTACAAAATAAAACGAACAGAACGTTCATACTACATACTACATTCAAGTGCAGTATGTAGTAGGCGAATTCGAAAACGGCCAATGTGACAGACAGCCTGAGTAACAACAAACCCTGGTCTCCCCTACAGCATGACTGTTCAACAGGTATTTTCTTTTTTAGTCCTTTTTACTTTGGCTGTTCTATTCTTGGATTTAAATATTAAAAAATGCCGTTAAAGCCAATAGATAAGAATAATGTGTCATAGTCCTTTGTGAAACAGTGAGTCTAACCTGACCCTTATTCACAGACTCCAGTCTCCGTACTGACCAGACTCGGTTGACGGGATTCAGCCCAGAGTGAGCGCTCTTTACTTCTCCTGCTCTTTGACGATCTCATTCTGTCAATGAAACGGAACCGCCCCCTTGGCAGTTGCCCTGACGACGAATAAACGATCCCGACAAATTCCCAGCTGCCCTGCCAGAGGCTCCCCGGGAAACGACAGCACAAATCCCAGGAAAACATCCGGACAAAACCCTCTACCGTCGTTTTTGCTCGTCTGGACGTGGAGTAACCACGGAAGCAGTTTATATGAGCGAATAATCAGTAAAAAAACATGACGACGACTTCACTTCCGGCCTTAAGAGACGGCGACCCCCGCCTGAAACTGTCGATAGAGAGCAGAACCAGAAACATTTTTGTGACACAACTGGACGAGACGAGGTAGGCATGTGCCTGAAAATGCACAATATGAGGCTGTTTTCTTTAAAATGATCTGATATATGATAAATAAAGTCAAATATATTTCCTCACAGGCACAAGAAGGAGGAAAATGTCAACTTCTTACCTGTTGTACCAGAGGTAAGGAAGGGTAAAAATGTACAATGACAATAATAATCAAAACTTTTAATGTTAAACTGCTGATATTAGGAAAATACACTGCCATTGCTTGGCATTTATCTTTAACCATAATTCAACATTTTGCTAGTTGAAAGTGATGATCAGGGTTGCTGCAAAATTACTTTTTTCAACTTTTGCACCATACAAGCACAAAGTTAACAGCACTGATGCATATTTTGATATCAAAATATTTATTAAAGAGTAGAAGTGCTCTGATGGCACAAACCTCTTCCAAGGCATTGTCACATTGTTGAGCAAGTCATTGTCAAAACAATGGAAAGTTACCTCCCACTGTTAAGAAATCATTAAAAACAATCCAAGATCCACATCTAGATTCAGATCACCACAGACATATGATCATTACGCCCTTTAGCCATGACCAACATTCCCTGAAAATATCAAAAAAATCTGCCAAGAACTTATTGAGTTATTAGTGAAAATGTGGAAACTGCCTGATCTTGTATAATTATTATAATCAACAAATCCTTATCTTATCAGCTTTTCATATCATGACTAATATTCCATGAAAATGTCATCAAAGTCTGATAAATACTTGGAGTTGTCTTTGTCTAACAGACAAATGGTCAAACAAAGCCACTTGACCTCCTTGGAAGAGGAAATTATTAAATGTCAGCTTTCACATGTTGAAAAAATCTTGTGGCAATCATGTTTTATGCAGTTGTATTTATTCAATGATTGGGGATGTTTTTCCAAATACAAGTTATTGATAAGGTTGTTAAAATACCACTGCTTAAGACCTTTACAATTTTAACAGTAATAAACTGTAATGTGTTTTGATAAAGAAGTCCTCTGCATCCAATATTGGTTCATTCCTTGTTTCAGTTATCAAAAAAAAAAAAAAAGGAAATTTATCTCCTACAAAGATTCAGAATTTATTTCATACAGTATTAAATACCTGGAGTTTCGGGAGCCTATTTTCTCTTCTAAACATCTAATGATGATGTATTTTTCCAGGTGTTTGCACTTTTAATGCTAATATCATAACATACAGAAAACTTATTTCAAAACATGAGGTATCAACAAGTTTCAAAGTACTAAAGCTGTTTCTGCACATGCAGAGTTCAAGCAGAGTCCTTGAAGCTGGAGTGAACACTTTGCAGAGGACCCTGGTCCTGAAGAAACAGGCTGAGCTGGATGAGGTGGACAAAGAACTGGCACTCACACGGACAGAGTACAAGAGCAGGACGGAGGCTCTGGCTCGGAAAAGATCCGAACTGGAGTTAAAACAACAGCAGGTAAAGTAAAGCTGCAAAACACTAAAACCACTCGAATGCCTTGGTCAAGGAACCCAAACTTTGACTTAGACCCTCAACCCCCACCCCCATGCAAATTTCTTAATATACTGTTTTGCATATTTGAATTCTTGTTTTTCATTTCTTTAGATGTCTGTATTTCAAACATTGGTTTTAAGGGCAATTTGGAGTCACCAGTTGACTAAATGAGCCTGTTTTTGGTCTGTTGGGGGGAAACGAGTGCCCAGAGAGAACCGATGTATACATGGGGAGAACATACTCCTCACAGAAAGGCCCCGTCTGATACTGACAGAACTGACCAGCAAACTTGAGGCAGGTGCACTACCTGCTGCACCGCCTTGCTGCCCATAATAACAATAATCTGTAAAAATAATGCTGACAATGATGCTCTCTCCACAGATTTACATTTCACCATAAAATGTCACATAAGCCAAGTGTAATGTCACAGCTGCTGCTGTGAAGCCAAACTTTATATATAAAAATAAATAAACGACTCAGTCTCAAGTATAAGGAGCGGAGGTAGTGTACTGTAGTTGTTGCCCTTTAATGGCTTTGTCATGTTTAGCCTGGTCACCTGGTGTTTTTTTCCCATGTAAAAAGGAGAGTAGCTAATTTTTAATTGTACTTCAACTTTTAAACAAATCCATGCCCCTTAGCTGCTGCTTGACTCCGATAGGTTTGAGGTTTGAGAGGTGTGAGTTATTTCAAATTGAAGGGTTGGCACCAAAAGTGCTCAGGTCATAATGCACTGAAATTTAAAATTCAAATATGTATTGTAAAATTACAGTGGCAAATACTTTTATCAGATAATTGTCATTCATTTTTCACTCCTGCCCTTGCATCACGTGTCCACTGCTTCATAGCAACCCAAAAAAGGGTCAGGACACCCAGTTTGAAAACACTGATCTGACCAATATCAGTGACACGTGCCATCTGGGCTTCTTTTTCAGATTAAAGACAGGGTCGTGAAATTTGAGAAGTTCGTGGCTGAAAACGAAGAAAAGAGACAGGGTGCCATGAAGAAGTATGAGGCAGCACGAGAGCAGAATGTTCAGAAGCAGAAGGAGATAGATGATCTGACCGGGCAGCTGGAGGAGCCCAAAATCAGGTGAGAATTTTAAAAGCAAAACAAAATCTTGATGAGAGAAAGTTGCTCCTTTATTCTTATCCATTTATTTATTTTACATGGTCAGTGGACTTGAGCTTATGTGGTGCTTTGGGTCGAGGGTTATAAAATTATCTATTAGAATTACCTGACAAATCTTTGCATTCCTATTTACATGCCACCGATGCAGTATGAGAGCATTTTGTGGTTTCAAAGAACACATCAACATGAGACAGTCGCAGCTGGCTAACAGCAGGGTCCCAAAAAGTAGGTCGGTACGGTTCGCTTATAAGGGGTCCTGTCCCGGTTTTAGGCTATGGAAACGTCACAAAAAGCGAGCCGTACCGAGACAAACCAAACTAAACCCTTTGGTAGAAACAGGGATAACTTGAAACCTTCCAATACCTGACAGAGCACGCTCACACACTGAACTACCGATGCTCCCTTTTAACAGGGAGGGGAGGGTACAAGACCATAAAACTAAAGAAAATGTTCAGTAACTCTGATTAGTTTTACTTTGGTAAAATGAAAATTATTATAACTAATTATAGAGCTCTTTTGAATACGGTTTACGAAGTGCTTTGACAAAAACACAGACTGACATAGGAACAAAGCTCAAGAATTCAAGCACAAATGAAACAAAGCAGACACTAAAAAACTCAAACTACAACTCGAAGGACCCAAACAATGAAACAAAAGCAACAGGGTCAACTCTAGCATGACATGATTTTTGTTTATCCTAAGCAGTGCAAAAAAAGTCAAGTGAAAATCTCCAGCATGGTTGTTGAGTTAGAAAAAAAATACATATAACTTATAAAAGCAGGGAAACATTAGGATTCGATATCTGATTTGCAATTTGATTAGATATTTTTCTAAACTTGGAAACAGATGCTTTTTAAAAATTAATTTAACTAAGTACAATAATCACCCAGAATACAGAGTTAATAGGCTGATTTCCAAAGTGACAAAAAAGGTTAAGTTCACTTCAAAACTACTGAGCTATAGTAACATGAGTAATCTAATTACTCTCTGATACCTGCTTCTTTATGATAATGTTTCCATTCACAGGCATCATGGTTTAAAGGAGGAAGTATCAAAAAACAAAATCTATGAGGACTTCTTGTTGAAAACACAGGAATATTTTCCCCGCAGTAAGTTCTAAGCTACATATTCCATCCTTTTGTCACCACCTACTCAAACACATGAGACAGCACAGGATAATAATCAGTATTTTCCAGCACACCTTGAAAATGAGTCTGATTCTTTGGTCATGCCCATCATCCGGCGCCATGAGACTCTGTCCTTCATTCATGAGCGTTTGCTGCAGCGTCAGCGTCATTTGGAGGAGGAGGTGGAGCGGAGCCAGAAGGAGCTGCAGACAATGAAAAAGGAGCACAGCATCCAAAAACTGGTCAGACACACACAGTAAAATATATGTATGTACATGACATTACTTTATGTAAATGCTAACAAAGGTTTTTTTTTTTTTTTTGCAGAAAGCCAATAAGGATCTTTCTGATCTTCAGAGTGAGTGGGAAACTTTGAAAGAGAAGAACAAGCAGGCTGAGGCTAACTTACTAATGGAGGAAGGCCTGTCTAGAGAAAAGGTATAACATCACGATAACTATATTAACGTAATATATCAAGGATTTTGAAAAAAAAAATCTAAGTGCCAACATAATCCACAGCCTAACATTTCAATGTGTTATTGCTAAGTATTCCTTAAATGATGAATAGGGAAGTGGGGAGACTGTATGCAAACATAAGTGGATGTAAAAGCACTACATATTACTAATGACTTAATAATAATGAAGCCAACTAAATGTTAGTGCAGAATAATCTGACCTACATGTAATAACACAGGGTGTTTTCATTCATTTGTTTTGACTTTTCTCAGTGCATCAATGATATCATTTCCAAGCAAAAAGAGATATTTTAAATTTAGTGTATTTTAAAATGCATTTTCAAGATTTACGGCCCATTCTTAGCCCCAAAATTAAGTCCATGATTTCACAAACAACCAGTGCTGGTGTAAAAATACGGAAATATGGTATATCCATCACTCTCTGATCTGTGTTGTGGTAAGTTGTATCTGTGACTGATTCAGTGGTTCCTTCAACTCCTGGGTTTTTAAAAAACAGTCTGAAAACAAACGATTTCCTCTTTAATGTAGTCTTGTGCTTTCAAAATAAAAATATTTTCCCAGAAATAAATAGAACAACTTTTATCGTGGAAATAGTTATTGCCAAAAGTTTCCACTCATATACTGAATTCAAGCATCTCCAGCATTATTTGTTTCAGCCCTGCTTAGAAGAGGTTTGTTTTAGTGTAAATCCTCATCAGCTGTGCCTGATCATGCTCCTCCCAAAAGTGGATGAGGCTTAGTGCTTGCACTGCTGCCCTCTAATGTTTACTGTGGCTGCACAGACATCTCTCCAAGACTTGCTCCTTCAAAGGAGCCTGCCGTGGGCCAAATATAAACCTAGTTCAGGGAGTTTCTTAATCTGGGGGAGGGGGCATATCTCCTGATGAACTAATTGTTTAAGCACTCATTTTCTTAAAGGTGTAGCAAGCAACAAAGAGAGATGAGGGATTTTTCTTTTTTGTGGGGATTTGTAAACAGGACATGACAGACATGTATGTATCAAATACATCAGAAGTAGAGGAACCTTGTTGGGGAATCAGCAGCAAAGTAGTTTCTCATAGGGGCTGCATGTGAGGAGAGTTTGAATCAGTGATGATAAAAAAGAGCTTGCATGTAGATCAGGTCTGCTGGAGGAGGAAATGCTTTTTAGGTTATGCTAGCCATACGGTAGTGTAGGTAAGCTAAAGTGAGCCATCACATCAGTCTAGTGGGGGATGAAAGCTGGAGAGGGCAGTCCAACCTTTCTTGGGTGTTGTGGGACTAACTGAACAAGACACCAGAAAAGATAGGTTTCCTCTTGAAGACACCTGGTGTTGTGTTGGTTTTTGCTGCCTGTCAGTCTACACTTTTGAATTGTGGGGACAAAATTTAAAGGGCTTCTTCACTGAACTACTATCCTTTTATTAGGGCCCAAAAATATTTTGTGATCATCTCTTAGGCTGAAGAAAGGGGATCTGTTCTCATGGCAATCAACAACCTTGCAGAGCAGTGTTATCTACCCTCATATGGACCTCTTGAAGAAATGAACATGCTTACAAAGATGGACATGGTGAAGGTAATAAGGCATCATTACAATATTTCTCAATAACACTTTACAGGTATCTTCTTTGTCTTGAATTTATTTTATGCTGACCAGATGTTGATTTCAGGAGTTTATTCTGGACTTGGCTGACACTGAGAGGAGAGCGAGGAGGCTGATGGAGTCTGGATCAGCGATGACGAGCAGGACGGCTCTTACAGACAAAAAAGGGCGAGGGTCCATGAAAAGCATCAGCAGTAAATCACTAATCAAAAGTCCAAGTAAAGTCAGTAGAAAGAATGAGGCAACAAGTTGATCTATTATTTTTAATAACTTCTCATGGTGTTACTGCAGGCAATAATGTGTGTACATTCATGTTTGACCTTTAAAGCTTTAATTTGATGTGAATTATCTTCTAAAATTTGTAATCTTTAAGGTTGTTATGTGATCAAAACTGTTTAATTAGTCAGCACAAAATCATTTGCTCATTCATTTTGCACTTTAAATTTTATATCATGTTTGAGCATTATGACTTGGTCATTGTGTGATGGGTAAGAATGGATGCATTTGAAATATTAACAATAAAACACCCATAAAGTCAGTGTTTTCAGTGGGAAAAATCATAAAGGAATGTACTGTAAGTGTGTGAAATTTGAATGCTTTCCACATTAGAATTGTTTGTGATGTAAAAATAATTTCTATTTTTTTTTTATCCGTACTAAACTGGAGAAAGCCAAGACAAGATGTATGTTTTTCCTTATTTAAACAAGACAACAAATACTGTATTTGCATCAGAGGAAATGTTAAATGCCTCCCAGTGTTACTGAGTGCTACCACACAGGTTCTCCTTCAGTAATCAATGGTTGTGCTGCAATGCCATTGTGCTGTGCAGCACAGTTTAAAGTTAGAAAACATGTTGTTGTGCAGTAATTTACATTCCATAGCATTTAAGTGGGTTGTCAGGCTGCTACTTGTGTTTGTGTGTCTGCCATTCACTTCTGTTTGGATTCTGAGGATAATATTACAAAGACTGAGCAGTAGGCTCCTTCTTGACTGTTTAATATGAATCCTTGTGCTTATTTGCTACCTCATTGTAATTTAGAAGGAAATTTCCATCTTAAAAAAACACTGTCTGCTTGTTATTTTTCTATCAATCAACAATTTAAAGCTCATGTGAGGATTTTTGAAGGTGGTTATAAATCAGACTAAAATCACAATTGGACCTCTTGAAGAGCTACTTCAGTAAACAAGGCCATTGAGATGATGAATGCATTTTCTTTCTCATTTTACTTGATGCCTTAAAGCTCTGTTGTAGTGTGTTTGAAGAGGTGTCTAAACTTAAGCTGCAAAAACCTAATCTATTTATCTATTTTAGCGACAAAAGAAACTGTAAAAGATAGTCAATCTAGTGTGTCTTTTAATACATCTGACAAACAAGTATATCTCCCATTTCTTCTGGCTCTGAGGTATTATTAGAAGTGCTCAGAGAGCATGAAGCTCCACCAAGGCGTTCCTGACAGCCTTAGCCATGTTTTAGCAGAAAATGTGGAGACTCTCTTTGTACAAATGCCTCATCAGCCACTAGAATGTGGATGGGATAGCTGGATTTTAGATTTGCAAAGTTAGCTTTGAGAGTTTGCGAGGCTACATTTAGCAAAAAGGGCTCAGACCTACAGGTTGTTTTTAAATCCATACAATACCAGAGCTAAACTTACTTAAATGAAGCAGCTGATTTCATGCACTATCTGACCCAAGTAGGAGCTCACACAAAAATGCTCACGGTTGCCTTAATCAGTAATTAAATATGTTGCCCTGATCACTTTCAAACACTGGTAGCCAACTGGGTGCCCGTGAGCAGCTGCTTTCATGCAGGGGGGCTTTGAGGTTCCTTTGGGGACATTTTAAAAATAGAACAAGCTACCACCATAGAGCTTTGAATAAAAAGACATTTTATATTTATGTTTCATAAAGAATTCATACTTGAATCAATAAAAAAGTGATGTCTTATATTTTATAACTGTTTAGTTTCTTTAAAACTTCGACCTGTGTAGGTAAAATCTTCTGTTGATGTGCTGATGCCACACCTTAACACTACAAGTGCCAGCCAGAGCCTTACAGTGTAACTTGTTAAAAAAAAAAAATGCAAAAGTGTGACTTACAGTTTAACAGATGAAGACAATATTAAAGGTGCATGTAGGCATAATGTTCTCATATTATATATTAACTTTCAGTTATAATTGTTTCAAGGAACCATTAAAATAAAAGATAGATACAATATCATACTTAACCTATTAAATTCATTATATTATTTTAAAGGTTAACGATACAAAGTTGTATTATTTAGAAAATTAAATAAAACCTGGAGCCCTCAATGAAACTCTTGTTAGAGGTTTCCATGTTCAAAAAGGTTTGTGATCCCTGCTCTGAGGGCCCAGAACACAAATGTTACCAATTAACAATGGCATAAGACCATTCTGTCCAAAGTGCAAATTTTGTAATTAATGTAATTGTTAAAATTCTTGAGTATTTTATATATAGATATAATAATAATAATAATATTAATATAATATCTATTATTATGTGGCCTCCCATGAGGAAGAATGACAGGCAAAGAAAGCAGTTTAGAAATTAGTCTTTGCTCTGGAACAGAAACTCTCTCTCTCAAGGCCTTACAGTCATCTTATCGGACAATAGAGACTTGGTGAGGTCTGAGCTAGGACAAGATCACTGGAGTCCTTTTCGAATCAACGCCCCTGCTGGCTCACCCCCCCCCCCCAACCCCATGTGCTGAGATGGTTTTTTTTTCCAATCCCACACTGTGCTGCTGTGATAGGTGCCTAGTTTGGAATTTTTTTTTTTTTTTTTTTTTTTTTTTACTCCTCCCTTTCCTATTGTTTCTCTGCTGTAAGCACTTTGAGTTACATATGTTGTAGTAAAAGTGCTATATAAATAAACTTGCCTTGTCTAGTCCAAAAATGCAGCAGTGAGTTAACACTAACCACTTCCTGGTTACCATCCCATGACTGAAAGAATACGGATTTAGGTATGCGATGAACATGTATCATTGTCAACTTTTAAGTTTTAAAATGTTGATGTTGCAAGCATTTCTGATCATTTAATGATAAATATCTCACACAACACTGCCACAGCCATGAGGACCAACTTGATGTGATCACTTGATGAGGAAATCCTCAAAAAACAAGTTTTGACTCGAGGTTAGATTTTTTTTTCTTCTTTCCCCTTGTCTGCATTATCTTTACAGCTGAGCACTGTGTCTGGTGGCAGCATTGGAAAGACCAATGCATTTTTTTTCTAGCGGTGAGAGATATGTGAATATGGTTCACTGCTATAGTGACCATCACCAGCCCTCCCTGTAGGCTACTCCATCAAATCAAACTTTATTTAACCCCTGATGTGAGCTGAAGGGGAGGGCCGTGACACACCACAGTGTGAAAGAAGGGGAAACAGTGACAGACAGGACAAGACAAGACAACTGGGAGAAGGACAAACAGGTATTGTAGTTATTTTAAGAGGTTAGATGTTAAAAATACTGGAACTGCTTTTAGGTCAAACTTCCATGTTGTATTTCCATAGCAGCTTAATAATAACTTTTTAACGAAGATTTTAAAATTGTGAAAGGTGGGTTTGCTCTCTAAAATTATCACCGAGAACAGAAGATGTGTTTTACATGTTTTTTTCTACTGAAGTCATTATCAGTCCTACAGAGCAGTGAGTCCCATGGTCATTTAGTCAAAAGATCATCATGCTAACTTCTGTGTTGGTGTAGAAAAATACACCACTGTTGCACAACTGCCTTCACACAATGTAAAAAAAAAAAAACAGTGGCATTAGACCACTTCAACCAACAGTGTAATTATTTCTTCCTTCAGCAAGAATGAAATTTCCCTTCTCTGTAATTAATGGGTAACTTCTTGAATATTACAAAAGTATATATTACACATTGCCTCCTGAAAAAACAAGGACAGGGTAATTGTAAGCATACTTGACGCCAGCAAATAGTATTAAATTGTTTTCATGGCTTCAGTTTTCTAAGTTGTCTTACAGCCTGAATATGAATAATAAAATCTGCACTTTCCCTTTAAGAAGGACACGTGGTATGTACAAACATCCGGTTTCAGAAAATGGAAATAAATGACAACAATGCGCTGACATTGCTTTGTTTCAGGATAGTTTAGCACACTGAGATTATGCATTTCTTCACGGTGTTTACATTCAAAGGTACGTCATGTGGTCACGCATTTTTCAAGATGTCGTTTTTTTCCTGTCCGGCATTTTAAAGTTATTGTTTTCTCTCGACAGATGGACGCTGGCAGCCTGGTCTCATACAGAGAGGACATTTCTTCGTTGCTTTCCGAGCAAACGACGGCTCCTAAGTTTAAAGTGGGTCGTGTAGTTTTGTTTTCGCCGTGTTTACCTCGTACCTTCGGCTATGTCGTTTACTAAACAAGCCTCTTTGTCTGTGTCAGGATTTGAGCAGCCAGTTCTCCTCCGTCAGGCTGGTGCGGGGGGATGGAAACTGTTTCTACAGAGCTCTCTTCTTCGCCCATCTGGAGGCAGGCCTGCACAACACCAGGGCTCTGCAGAGGTGAGTGAGGAGCACCACAGCATCATGTGGAAACATACAGCACTTCTAATGCAAACAGGGCCTCCTCTTGGTTTCACTTTCAGATTAAAGGAGAAAATCAGTCAAACCTGCGAGGACTTCACTACCGCGAGATTTGACGAGAGCTCCTTCCAGCACCACCTGAACACAGTAACAACCTCCTATTTGTCATTTATTCAGCATACTCAAATCAAATTAAAATCAAAAGGGGTTTCCTTAGCTTGCACATACAAGTGTCAAGACAAAAACAGAACTTTGTAGAGGATGGAACAGTCTAAACAGAGGTGTGGTCACTCATCTAAAGCAGTGGTCCCCAAATTTTTCACAGCCTGTACCCCTTCAGACACTTGACCTCCAGCCATGTACCCCCACTTCTCATGCACGTATAACACCGAGAAAAATAAATGTTTAAGCCTGCCGCACTCCCACCTCCCACATTTTACATGCATAACATACAAATAAAATCTATTACAGTTAATTATTTCTCACTAAATAGATTTATTTACCAGCAATGTCAGTGGGCAACACCTGTCTACTTATGAAAAAGAAATGTACATTTCTGAAACATTTTCATTAATGAGCTTGAAGCTTTCATGAAAAGGCTGTCTGACTGAACTTACAGTATATTATTTTAAGAATTTTAGATAATTAAGGACGGATTTCCTTCTCCAAGATGCCTCAGCCTCTCTGCCAACACTTGAAGCCTTTATCAAAGCTCACAATACAAACATTTATCAGTTTGAACTTGAACTACTGAAACAACTGTTTAAACCTGACAGTTTTTCACGTACCCCCTACATCACTTCGCGTACCGCTGGGGGTACACGTACCCCAGTTTGGGAACCACTGATCTACAGCATCCATCCATCATACATTATGCTTATCCCTTTTTGGATGGTCGGGGGCTGGAGATTAAACAAGCTGAGATTAAACAAGCTGACATAGGGAGACAGACACTCACACCCACATAAGGGCAGTTTGAAGTCAACCATAAACTAAACAAGCATGTTTAAGGTCTGCGGAAGGAAGCCTAACTGTCCTAAGGAAGCCCACAAATGCACATGGGGAACATGCAAAGGCCCAGGCTGACAAGGGATACAAACCAGCAACCTTTTTACTGTGAGGCACACACACTACTGCTCTTAATCTATGACAGGGATGGGCAGCCGGGGCCTCATGTGGCTCTCCTAATCAACTAATGTTGCCCAAAAGTTGTTTCAACTGTCAACAAGTTGTAAACATGAAGAAAAAAAAGGCTAAATCTGCCATTAAAGTACTAAAAAGAATTCAAATAAGCATTGGTTACTGAAAGATATTCAAGTCTTGCTTGTTGTAGCCGACTTGTTTCTTTAAAAATCTTGTTTATGCATAAATAAATGGATTTTTACAAAAGACCTGCGGGCAATGTATACATAAAAAACATTAAATGTTGGGTTAAATACAATGAAAACATTTCATTAGATTTGAATTTATCTTAAGCTCATTTAAATAAGTCTTACTTTTGGCTATTTAGTTGGATAAAAGCTTTGTTTTAAGTCAGCAAGCATGTTAAATGAGTAATGTTAAGTTTGTGGTCTGGATCTCCAGCTGGTTAGACAGCATGGACGTGGACTCATTGGAGGCTGAAGTTGCCCGTCCCGGACCCAAAAATAACACTGCCTTGAAAAGTCAATAGACTTATATGTCACATCTTACCCCTTTTTCCAAGTCTGTCCACTGCCTCTACACTAACGAAGGCCAGAAATCCCCAAAACATCTTTAAAAAAAGTGTAGTATGCAATCGTTTCATTTTTCCTACAGCATCAACTATATCATGTATTCTGAGTGGAAATAGCATCTCCCCAACAGCCTGTCTTTACAAATGTAACTAAACCTTCTGTGGTTATGGAATAGTAAGCAGAGCATTTAGAAATGTAGGATGAATTGCACATATAGAACAGAAAAAGGGCAGAAAACACGACAAATGAAGCTGCAGAATGAAGGCACCTCGTCGGGCTGAAGTATCATTCTGTGCATTAAGCTTAACGTGCTTATACTCATCTCACCTGTACATTAAATCAGTATTACTCTGGTTATATTTCTTGTGTCAAATCCAGCATCTCTGTGTTTGTGAGGCAAAAATGGGACCATTGTGACATCTTCAGACTGTTAAAAGTGTGTAGCTCTAGTTATAGTCAAGCCAGCAACAAAATCAAACTATATTATTCTTCAAACACTTATTTGAATTTTGTGTGCCTGGAATGTGAAAATACCTGGTTTTATTTTCTTGAAGGTCGTAAACGTTGTGGAGCAATGCCAGGCTGATGAACAGGAGGACCGGCTGCTGCAGCTCTTCAACGATCAGCCAACCTCTGACAGCGTGGTGCAGTACCTGAGGCTGCTCACCTCAGCACACCTGCAGAACCATGCAGACTTCTTCTGCAACTTTGTAGAGGCGCCGAACCTGCAAGTCTACTGTCAGCAGGTCTGTAACAAAAGCACTGCTGCCATCTAGTGAAAGAACAGCAGATTTTACAGATCTTTTCAAGGCCAATTTAACGCAAAAAGAGTAAATATAACTGGGTGAGCTTCTAACTTTGCTTTCTAAACTCAGGAGGTGGAGCCCATGGCGATGGAGAGCGATCACGTGGACATCCTGGCTCTTTCTCAGGCTCTGGATATCCACATCCACATTGTGTCTATGGAGGGAGACGAGCATCAGCTGGCTCACCACATCATTCCAGAGGGGGCTAAGCCTTCAGTTTACCTGCTTTACCAAGCGTCACATTACAACATCCTCTACCCCCGGCAGTGACACTGACCTGTCATCTTCAAGGACTCATTTAGACTCAGGGATGTTTGCTTAGGGTGAATAAAATCCTGCAGCAGCTTCAGAACACGGTTTTTATAAACATTTTCAGTGTACAGCTTTTCAACAACTTTTTTTTTTACACGTTGTGCAGTAATTACGTGACTAACTCAGCTTGTCTTTATGTAAAAATAATACATAAACTCTGTAAAAGATGGTCTTTTTTAATAACATTTCCTTCAACACGTCAATGCTGTTGTTCCTTCTTCTGCTTTTTCTTCTTTAATCGAGCTTCTCTCTTAAACTTCTGCTTCTTCTGTTGTAAAGAAACCTGGGTGAGGGCGCTTTCCTTCACCGCCACAGGAAGGTGAGGCATGGAGATCTTTCCCATCTGTGTTGGGTACTTGGTCTTTAACACGTTCTTGAACACTGGCTGGGAAATCAAGTGCTTCAAATGCTTTTTCATCCCCTTTACCATCTTCTGCTGTTCTCGGTCAGCGTCCTCGTCTAGTCCTTTGCCTGTGAACAAAAAAGCCCATTTCCAGTTTTATGTAAAAAAAAAGAAAAATCAACAAGTCAGGGTGTGCATTGATATGGCTGGGATATATGGACCACATGCCATATCTACATTTTTTTAGCTAATCGGGAACAAACATTCACAGGCCACTGTACTAGATACACCCTGTTAACTGTTCGATAGTGGCAAAAAGCTAATCAACCAATCCTGCTGCAGCAGTCTAACACTTTTAGGCATGTAGACATGGTCAAGGTGAAACTCAGAGCATCAGAATGACAAGACTACCTTCACACTGCAGGCAAAAGCATCCCAAATCTGATTTTTTTTTTTAGGACAGACTGAACGGCACATATCTTTTTTTTTTTCCAATCAGACCCAGGCCACTTTCCTTTGTGGTCCCAAATCAGGTACACATCTAATGTTCTCAAAGAGCCCTCATTTTGAATGGTTCTGTTGCGTTTTAAGTTACTGACCTAGATAGATTTCACCAAATCTGTGCTGGTGGTGGGACACAACAAGATCCAATGTAAGCAATGGACAAAACGGTTATGGATCCGCTTTATCTTTGCATCACAAACTCTTGGCTCAGGCTCTGTATCCACACATCCCTCTGTACAGAGGTAGCAGCCATGTCTGCACAAAAGGCCATCGTTTAAATGTGTGCTTTCTTTTTCTCAGTCCTCTTCTTCTCTTAACACTTTGTTGGTTCCGATTGCTCAACAACTTCAAAACTGATACACAAGCACACGTGTAAGCATCCACATTTACTTCTGTTCACAGCGCGTGATGTCACATCTTCTGTGGACTGTTCATACTGAGGTCTGATTACAATGTATACAATGTGTAATGTGAACAGGCACACAAGAGGAAAGGATTTCAACAATAAAAAGTCAGAATTGAGTAACATTTGTGAACATGGCCGAAGTGACAAGAGACTAGGGCTGAAAGATATGGACAAAATTTCATATCACGATATTAATCCCAGACATCTCTATATCGATATGATATGGGTTCGACGAAAACCAAGCGGTGCATTCAAGGGCAATTGTAAAAATGAAATAGGTTGTGACTTCCAGAGCTGTACATGCAGGGTGAGCGAGGGGGAAATCTGTATCGTTTATATTGTTGCTTTTTCGATATTAATATCTTGAATGTTCATATCTCTATATAGATGCTATAACGATAAATCTTTCAGCCCTACAAGAGACCATGACAAGGTTGTTGGTGCCATCGGCTGGTTTGAGAAACTTAGAAACTTGTAACAACCAAGCAAAGCCAAGGATCACTGCTGAAGGCACACTGAGTCTTGAAGCAGATGGGCTACAGCAGCCACACCACTGCTGTCAGCTAACAACTGGAAACTGAGGCTCTAATTCTCATAGGTTCCCCAAAACTGTCCTGTAGAGGATATGAAAAATGTTGCCAGCTCTGATGAATCTTGATTTTGGCTTTAGATGGTGGGTCAGAATTTGACTTGGACAACAAGACAGCTTACGGTGCGTTCCAGTTGTAGTCGGAAGTTGGAATTTCCCAGTTCCGAGTAGGAAATTTTATCTGGAACGCCCCCTGAGGTCAGAATTTCCTACTAGGAACTCGGCAATACCTCGTTACCCCCGAGTTGACAATCGAAGATGGATGCCCCCACTGTGAACAGTTATTTAGCTCCTGTAATAATCAATTTATTTGCACTTCTGACTGGGGTGTGTCGCTCTAGATCAGCTGTATACATAGTATTGTTAGACTTATATTTACAAAAATGCTGCCATAGTGATTTGTGAACAACAACGCAGGGCGTGCTAACAACGGCTAACAATAGCCTGGTCGATCGGCTTGTTTTTTTTCCAACTTCAACTGGAATGCAGATAAGTCAGCGATGACGTCACTCCCATT
Source organism: Scarus forsteni (assembly GCA_036419115.1). NCBI lineage: Eukaryota > Metazoa > Chordata > Actinopteri > Labriformes > Labridae > Scarus > Scarus forsteni. Next base: position 33,113,453 of record JAZDUH010000451.1, read on the forward strand.
TCCCAGTTCCCAGGTTAATAGAACGCAGCATTAGATCCATCCTGCCTTGTATCAGCGTTCAGGCTGAAGATGGTGGTGTGGGGAATGTTCTTGGCACACTTGAGTTGAGAATCATCTAAAGCCCTGGTCCTAAGTGTTTTTGCTGACTATATCACAAAGCTCAAAGCATCTTCATCTGGTTTCTTAACATGACAATGAGTTAACTGTACTCCAGTGTGCAACAAACTAATCTGCTGTGTGGTGATGCCATCATGCCAATATGGACCAAAATCTCTGAGGATTGTTTCCAGCTCTTTGATCAAACTAACAAATAATTAAGCACCGTACAGAACAGACACTCAAACATTGAGGTAAACAGTAAAAATACCAGAACATAGGACCTTTACTGTTATGGCAAGTAATTTTTGCTGTTGAACTTTTTCTTCAACAACATATTTTTGTATTTTTTTTGTTACTGAAGCACAAAAATGGTTGTAACTGTCCAGAGTTTACTATCTGAACACATTAAGAAAAAAAGACTAGCATGACAAAGAATGCGTTAGTTTACAAAATAAAAAACTAACAATTTACTACAAATATATTGTCCCATGTTCAGTTTGTTTTCCTGAAACACCATTGTACCTGATGGTGGCAGCTATACACGGTATAAATCACTTCACATTAAACTTTATCAATATTTTTCTTATTATGTTTGATATATTTCCTAGCTGTATGATGTGAGAGCTTTCAAAAAAATTACCAATTAGAAGATCAGTGTCCAGCTCCACCTCCAGGGCCTCTGCCGCCTTTCTGAACCAGGAGTTGTGATGCTTCTCTCTGCTGTTGTGGAACTCAATCTTCTCGATCTGTCTGGCCAGGTTTACTCGCTCCTGATGAGGGACACGCTCGACAATTAACATCAAACCAAATCCCTTAACAATCACACAGACGCAGAGGATGCCAGCTCTCACCTTGATTCCTTCCATACATTTGGACTCTATGGGGAACATGGGGAGGTCCTCGTCCTTTCCAAGAGTCCTGTAAATATTTCTGAAGTTCATCATGTCGTCCGGGCCGATCAACAGCAAACTCAGACCCTCTTTGGTGGCTCTTGCTGTTCTGCCACTCCGATGGACGTAGGTCTCGGATGTCCTGGGAACCTAGTTTGTTTTGAGGTGAATTACTGCCTCGGTCAAAGAAATACTTGGAGCAGTTTTTCCAAGTGGATTAATGAATAATGAAACAAGAGCACTGAAGGCAGCCCCCTCAGTCGTTTACAATCATCCTTCACTATCACAACTTGAGACAGAAAAATCTTACCTGGTAGTGAATGACATGCTGAACATTTGGGATATCCAGTCCTCGTGCTGCCACGTCAGTGGTCAGCAAAATGCAGCTGTGATTGAGAATTAAAACGACAGGATCAAAAATGAGTGATTATTAAACCAGTAAGAGAAAATAGGTGAAGCAGAAATGGATTGTGCCTTTTTAAAAGCCTTTATGTTTGCTTAACTGATTTAACAACTATTAAAACTTCATGACTCTGTGGACACCCTACATTACGAATGATACATGTGCCTCCTATAAGAGAAACAGCTAAACACTGGGGTAAAAGAAAAGACTGAGGAGGTGGAGGTATTGGTATAAGTTACAAAGACTCTGGAAATACTAGCAGATCAAAACTCCAATATCATGCTTGTATGGAGAAAAAAAAGTTTAAAATCTTTAAAAATAGAGCAGCTCTCTGCTGTTTTAATTCTCTGGTAATAACCTCCAAATGGAGGTATTTTATATGTATAGCTTCATATCAGCAGTTACACAAAAACCCATAAATACCCAACAAAAATAGTCACTGCTGTGTTTCCCTTTACCTTTAAGCTCTGCAGGATGGGAATTGATAACATTTTTTCAATATCAATGCTATTAACAATCCTGCTAATCGATCCAATCTTTAACGATTCCCTTATTGATTCCTGCAGATTTTCCTTGAGGGCAAATGTTGGCCTGTAGATTTTCAGTGAAAACAATGTCAAACACACGTCACAGCATAGAACAGTGATGTGTCATGCTCAAAGTAATCAGCTCTGAGAGCCTGTAGTGAATCAGAAGAGCCAGCTCTCATTGAGTAAGAGTTGTGTTGTGTTGTGTTTTGTTGTGTAGTATAACTGAGTTACTTGACAGCAAAGCAGCATCTGAATGCAGTGTAATGATATTGGCTATAAGATTGGTTTTATTATAGAGTGAATGCACAAAATTAGGCAATTGTAATGATTTTGATAAAAACACTAAACTCTAACGGGTTTTCTACACAAAAAAATGATCAATTTTTACATTAAGGTTACATATAGGGCTTCAGAAGATCCTAGATGAAGAGCTGTTCAGGAGTCGAAAGAGCAGACTCTTTTCTGGGAGTTGAGCCAAAAGAGACGGCTCTCTGAAAAGAGCTGAACTTCCAATTACTAGAATAGATAATAGCTTCTGCAAGTTGCTGGTCTTTCCACTCATTTAAGGTTGTGCAGTAGGCGCCTTTTGGAAAAAATTAAGCCACTATTTTGACACTTCTGAACCCTTTCAGTGAAAGGAATTGGTAAGAGAACTGATCAGTAAAAGACTCATGATATTGATACTCTGATGGAGCTGATAACGATTCTCAACAGGAACTGGTTTTCAGTTCCCATCCCTTCCTTTACCTTTAAGCTCTGTATCCTCATGCAGCCCCCTACTCAATGTGGCTCGCCAGTAAGCATCAAATTTTCAAGAACTGCAAACATAAGGCTGTCTCAAAATCTGCCATGCAGTACTCCTGACCACTTAAACACCATTTTCTAATGCAAAAAGCATGACAGCATGAAAGAAGGAATTATGTCAATCAGAATCTGAATTACTGGTTTATGTTTTGTTCTTTACCAGTAATGAATAGTTATGTGTTGCTGTAATGCTTTTATGAAAATGTAAACTTTAATTATCAGTATTTTTTCTAGTTTATTGTATTGAAAAAGTGTTAATTCTGTGTTCTGTGCATTAAATTTAGCTCCATGTTACTGTTGAGTCTGCAAATACAAACGCTTGCATCACAAAATCTGAAAAAGACTCTAAATAAATGACATGCAGTGGGACCATCTTATTGGGAATATCCTCAATTTTACAAGTTTGTCCCTCATTAATTTGAACTGCATCAATGATTTAAAGTTTTCTTATAGTTTGGGTGTTTAACATATCAGGACTGTCTCTACAAGTGTGAGAAATCTCACCTGTCGCTCTCAGCAAACCTCTCCAGGTTTTTCAGGCGTTGTTTCTGGTGCATGTTGGCATGAAGAGGCCGAGCAGTACAGTCCAAGATCACCAGCAGAGAGTTCAGCCTCTTGATGCAGTCGATGCTGTTAGCAAACACCATGGTGCGACCCGGATACTGAAGGAGGAAGTAATACAGGTAGAAGTCCTTTTCCTCCTTCTGGCAGTGGATTCTGGTCTCAGTCAGAGTCTCCACGGTGGCCTCTCTCCTGGTCAGGTCAATGATTTTCGGTTTGGACTTGATCCCGACTTTCTCCATGAGAATCTCCAGCTTGCTCCTCCGGTCCAGATTCTTCTTCTTCTTCTGGAGGAGGCGGGCTGGCAGGCTGCGAGCCATTGTGAGCGTGGCGGAGAAGACAAATGTTTGCCTTGTGGGGTTAAAGTGTACGGTGTTCAGCATCTCCAGAAGACTCTCCAGCTCTGCAAAGTGCCCTCTTTCTACCATGCGGTCTGCTTCATCAATGACCAGACACCTGCAGGAAAACATGATGAAAGGAAGTATCAATATCACCACAGAGTACAGGGGTAATGTAGAGGACATAAGTCTCAGGCAAAGTGTAAAAGTGGAAAGGTACCACCAGTGGTATTAGTTAAGATTTCAACAAACATTGTGCTGCTGCCTTGCTTCTTTGCTTAGAGGATAAATGCTTTGGAAAACTTCCAAAAACAATGATTCAATGATCGGTGATCAGCCAATATACTTTATTTAGCCTTATGTAACTCTTACAGATGAATTTATATTTGGAGTTTGTCCTTGTGGTGGCATCATTTGCACTGTCTTCTTTACAGACTTGTCTGAGCATGACCTGTGCTATTAAAGATATTATTAGAGGGTACACAATGATCTCAGGCTGGATGTACAGCCGTGGCCAAAGTTTTAACAATGATAAATATTTTCACACGGTCTGCTGCTTCAGCTTTTATGATGGCAATTAACATACACCATAATGTTATAAGGAGTGATCAGATGAATTTGCAACTCATTGCAAAGTCCCTCTTTGCCATGAAAATTAGCTGATGAACTTGGGGTGAATCCCAATTCTACCCCTTACCTTTTCCCTTTTGTCTTATCCCTTCCCCTTAGCCCTCTGTTTTGAGGGCCAAGGGGAAGGGGTGAAAACACATGGTGCATTCCAGTTGTAGTCCGAAGTCGGGATTTCCGAGTTCTGAGTAGGAAATAATAATTTCTGTAATAATCAATTTATTAGCACTTCTGACTAGGGCTGGGTATCGATTCAGATGTTCTGGATCGATTCGATATGACAAGGTCTCAAATCGATTCAATTCACGATTCAATTCGATATTTATTCAGTCTGGGATATCTTAGCTAAAATAGTGCTGTAAATTTAAAAAGTGACCTTTTGACCTGGTACATCATTAAAATTGTTTTTACATGAAGAACTAAACCCAAAGCAGTTACATTAATCATATTTTAATGATATGCATTAATGCATATTCTGCATGTTACTAGTGTTTTGTCCAACTCGTATTTTCCTTTGTACTTGTCAAATCTAAAATACTGTACATCCAAACATCAGCTTTTAAACTTGCCAGTGGTGCACATATAGTGCTTCCACAATGTTAGTTTGCAGTAACATCTCATGAGATCTTGTTCAGTAGAAAGCAACGCTAAACGCTGATCACAAGAGACTAGCAGGGTTGATACCACAGGCTGCTTCTCTGCACATCCAGAGAAGAAAAAACAACCCAAGTTAAAAGATCGATCTTTGGATTTTATGGATCGATTATGAGCCACTTAAAGGAAAATCGATTTTTTTTAACCCACCCCTACTTCTGACTAGTGTGTGTCGCACTAAATCAGTTGTATACATAGTAATGTTAGACTTACATTTACAAAATTCACCGATATTCAAATTCTTCAAGTGATATTTGTGAACAACAACGCAGGGGGTGCTAACGACAGCTAACAATAGCCTGGTAGATCAGCATTTTTTTTTCCAACTTTGTAATTGGAACTCTGATAATTCGGAGATGGCCTCACACCCAGTTCCCTCTTCCCAGTTTTGAGGTTAATGAAGCGCAGCAACACTGCTGAGAAACGAGACACCACTCCAGAGCACCTATAGTTTCTTACTGATATTCAAGTTTTGCACTGGCTGAGTTACTTTCAATCCTTCCTATGGCACAGATTCATGGTGCTTCCTAATAATGCTGCTTCTGCTTATTACTCCCATGTTAGCAGTTCATTATGTCTCACCCCTGCCTGCATGCATTGCAGAGAATACTGTGGGAGGGGGTTGTCGACTGCCAAGCTTAAACAAACAGAAACATGGAGAGAAAAAATACGTGCAAATTTGTTGCACTTTACACAAAAATGTGTTTTTTTTCTCAATGTTTACTGAACCTTTAGAGTTACATATTTGACAGCGTCTCTGCATCCTTAGTGTGAAGGATATTTACTTGAGCTGTCGCAGGTTCATCAGGTGTGGATCCCTCTCCTTGATCAGGTCCCACAAACGTCCTGGAGTGGCGATGATGATCTCCGGTCTTCTCTTCAGCAATCGTCTTTGTTTCTGTTGTGACATTCCACCCACTACTACAGCCGTCCCGATATCTGCAAAACAACAACCTGTAAACAAGTCCGCTCAAACATTTAAAAACAACCACAAAGCTTAAGTTACTCACCTGTAAATTTAGCCACAGCATCAATGTGGTGCTTCACCTGGACAGCCAGCTCTCTGGTTGGAGTGAGCACAAGTCCAAGTAAAGGCTGATTCTGCCCTGTTGTTTCGCTGTCCTCAGCTTTGGAGTCAACGTCCACTTCTGTATTTTCTCCTAATCGAAGCTTCACACCATCTTCTTCACTTGAGTCGTCATCATCCTCACTGTTCCGTTCATCTGTGTCACCCTGATCTTGTCCTGTGACACTTTCCCCCTCCTCAGCCGCCATGTCTTCCTCCTCCTCCGCCTCTGTGGCCGTCTCAACAGATGGATTCAAACTCTCTACGTTGGAGCTGTTCCTCCACTCCAGGATGGTGTGAATCATAGGAATGCCAAACGCCAACGTCTTCCCACTTCCTGTAACAAGAAATCTCACATTAGCCCAACTTGAAAATAAAACAAACGACATACTGGCAGATGGTGTTTTATCTTACCTGTCTCTGCTGCCCCAAGGACATCCATCCTATCCCTGATGGCTGAAGGCAAAGTGAGCGCTTGAATTGGGGTGGGGGATCCAAATCCAAGCCTGCTGAGAGCCTTCAGGACCAGCGGAGGAACAAACAAATCCTTCCACGCACTCACATCAACATTTCTATCCTCAGAGCCAGAGGCTGCAGCGTTGGTCCAGTTCTTCAGCTGCCTCTTTGGAGGTTTTGTTGTTTTGTTTTGTGTTTCTCTTTCTTCTTGGGGTGTTTCAGCTTGAGGTTCTGAAGTAGTCTCCTGGTTTGGCTCTGGAGTTTTATCTTTTTCAGGCTGCTGCTTTGATTTCTTCTTCTTCTTCTTGCTTTTCTTTGCTTTGGTTTTAGCATCAGACTCTGCGCTTTCTTTCTCAGCTGAAGCATCTTTCTCAACTGTGTCATCTCCCCCTTCCTCCTCGCCTGCATCTGCAACTTCTTCTACAGACACGTCTGCCTGCACAGTTTCTCCAGCAGGAAGTTTCTTATGTTTCTTCTTCTTTTTGGCTTTCTTCTTGGGAGGTTCAACAGTTTTCTCCTCATCCACCTGCTCTTCAGCTCCGTCCTCCTCGTTAGCCTTCCTCTTCTTCGCTTTCTCCTTCTCCAGCTCCTTCGCTGCTTGCACTGCAGCCTTCTCGGAGTCAACCAGTCGGTAATTTGTGAGCTCCTCAAAACAAACCAGCCCCTCCAGACCCTCCTCAGAGAAGAGACTGGGGTCCAGCTCCACAGCTTTCCATTTACCTTTCACATGGATGCTCCTCTTGTTTTTCGTTTTTATCTTATTTGTCTTCATTTTTAAAACGAACTATCAGACTCTGCTGAAAAAGTGAAGCTGCTACACGTTAACGTGATGGTTGGCAGCGCGTGCTGTGAGGTAGCAGTGAGGCTTTTAACACGTTAACAATATTCGTGAATGTGCCACACCAAATAATTATTAACAACCAAACAAATGCTTCACTTAAAGGCAACGACAATTCATACCTCGAGTGACTGCAGTGTGAAGAAATGCCAGAATATTAATCCACACGGTAACATACACGCATGACACGAGGGCGTCGCCATGACAGTGCTCGTGACGTCATTTCAGAAACTTCTTCTTCGCTGATCTTACAGGCGGTGAGCATCAAACAATGACACACCGTCGCCCCCTGCTGGGCGGAGCTGGTTGCAAGGCAGAGGCTCACGGGCATCAATGTGGTAAACATGACGAGAGCTACCACACAAACCACTCCTGAAAAAGTGCCCAAACTCCAGGTTTCCAAACTTTTCGGCCCGAAAACCCAAAAAATGCAACTTCAGTGAGTGGAAACCCTGAGCATAAGACCCCCATATATTTTTTTCAACTTTGAAGTAAAGCCAAATCCGAGAGATTTTTTTCACATTACTCTCATTTTAGCTTCAAACTTTTCAGACTGAACCCTTTCAATGAACACTTTTTCTTTACTATTTATTTGTACATTACACTTTTTTTTTAGAAGTAAATGTATGTTTAAACTTCCTTATGTTAAAAATAAGTTATTGTAAAATTGTAACCTTGGATTAGTGCAATTTCATGTTTTTTTTTGACTCCATTCACTTTCAAACCTGTCTCTAAGGTTACCTAAGAACTCATTCCACTTTTGACATGCAAGCAAATAGTGAATTGACAAAGTAATATATTTAATTCTTTTAGATGGGGAAAAAATGAAATTTCAGCAACTTTCTCATGTTGGGGCTTTTGATTTGCTCTAAAAGTGTACATGGTCTAACAACTTTTCAATGACTTTGAGCAACACCAAGGCCCTCAGTTTACTTTGTGGATCAAAAACAGGAACAGCCAAAACAATGATAATAAAAACATACCAGCAAAGTGTGCTGAAAGTCTTCCTCTAAGGAAAATTAAGTTACTGGTTTAATATAGAAAAATACTTGTGCTTGAGCATTTGGGAGCCTTTGTCAAAACTAGTTCACTAAACTAAGTTAGTCACAGCATTTTCTTAGGGTAGGGCATTTAAACTGCTTACTCAACAACCCAGTTTAGTTATAACATGGATTTCTACAGCTCAGTTATTTTTCTAGTGATGTCTGACTTTGCATTTTTGATTAGAGGGCTGGTCAATCATTACTGCATAATTGGCTGCGACAAAATTAAATAAATACAAATATTATGGTAAAAGTAGTGAAAATGGTTAAAGAAGGTTAACAAGAAATGTCATTAGTTATTAAGTGCAATAACTTAAGTGAGCTTGTACATGTTTGCTCTTTAGGAAATTATTTTAAGTATTCCCTGGCTCAATGCAGGGCTCCTGCACATATTAAGACCCAAACTGGATAAAAAATGACAGGATTTTTTGCTATTTTTTTCTGTAACAGGCTAAAATGCTGATTTATGAGAGCGAGTTTGTATTTTGTATATGTTCAAAGGGTGCGAAAATATCATCTGAATTACAAAGATATGCAGGGGACATACATCGCTCTGGCTTGGGGAAAGAGAAAAATACCTAATAGTGTGTGTGCAGATGGTTGACAATCTTTTTTAAGCAAACTGTGCAAGTACGTATGGGAATTGATAATATTTATTAAAATGCCATTAACAATTCTGCTTATTGAACCAATTCCTTAAAGATCCCATCATTGATTCCTGCTAATTTTCTGGGTAGAAAAAAGACTAACAGTTGTTTCCAGTGGCAACAACATCAAACACAGACATGACACTCCTGGTTCATTAATGCTGTGCTTCAGAAACAAAGGCTTCTGAAGTTGTTGCCATGTCCGCTCTCTGAAAGCAGAGCACCAAGCATGTTTTTGTCAAAAATGAAAACACAATTCTGGGAGCTTGTGTCATTTGTCTGCCATGATTTTTGAATTTCTTGTTTAATTTCTGTTGATTGCCTTACTGAGCACCTGAAGTGCAGGGCTCCAGACTAACTTTTTGCATTGGTTGCAACGGTGCACCAAATTTTTTTTTTTAAGGTGCACCAGCACAAAAATTAGGTGCAGCCAGATTTTTCAGTGTCACCTTTAACGACATAAGGTCACCATTTTATCACTCACCATAACTGTGATATAATGTAAATGCTTTTGAAACAAGAATAAGATGTAAAGAAAAGCTTGTCTTCATTCAAAGCAAAATTATATATTATAAGAAAAAGAGTGTCTAAAGTGCTTCACTAAACTGAAACTAAGGTAAATAAAAAAAAAAAAACAATTCTCAAACTAATTTATAGAAAATGACACATAGGACAGAACATTTCTTGACTTTTTTTTCTCTTTTTGTGGCTTTTTTTTCTTTACAGCTTTATGTACCGTCAGGGACCATCAGACAGGTCGTTTGTCCTCAGTCTGTAACAGGCAGTGGACGTGGACACTCATCTGCGCCTCTTAACAGGAGAAAGGACTGAACAAATATAGATGTTATAGTTAATGTTACTTTATTTTACTTGTTTTGTTGGTAATTATTAATTATCTGACCGTTACTAAGATGAATTTCTCAGAGCTTTGCTGCTTCTTCAGAGTTACCGCTTCCTGCTGAAACTTGACACCACAGTCAGGCTCGCCTGGGCTCATTTGCATACTAACAGCTGATTGGATGATTACTGAGAGCTGTGTGTGTGAGTGCGAGTGTGTTTGGGTGGGCCTACAGCCTGCAGCCTGTGAAGACACAACGCAAGAACAGAAAAGAGAGGAAACGGGTGCCGTGTCTTGTCCGTTTTCGGCTGATTTTCCACTACTGCAGTTACATTTGTCAACCTACATTTTTAAGAGTGAGCCTAACATTTTTTCTTGGTGCACCAGTGTGCCCAGGAAAAAATGTTAGGTGCACTCTGACAAATTTTGGGTGCATGTATGCCCAAAATGGTTGCACTCTGGAGCCCTGAAGTGTATAATCTGCACAGCATGGAGAACAACATGACAGAGTTGATAAACAAGACTATTGGTACTGACTATCTGTAGGGAGTTAAGGATTCTGATTCAATTCCCATACCTGTGGACAAATGCCATTATGGTGCCATTTTTACTAAGTAAAAAAGTAGCCTAAAAGCAAATATCCGACAATTTGGTTAGTGACTTTTAAGTCCTTCAGGATTTTTCACCAGCTTACATTTCAACAATAAAATGTCGGCCTTTAGAAAGAACAGGACAGGACTCAAAAGAACACAATGTTTGAAGATTATTTTTTGTAATCCTGATCACAAAGGATCCATAAAGCTGCACACAAGCTGTTGATACAAATGAGTGAAAGAATTGAAGATTTAATGGCAAAAGGAGTGAAGTTATTTTAATTGTTTTTAATATGTATCTACAACAAGGGGGACACAGGCAAAATCGACTGACGACTTGATGAAAATTGAAACAAAACCAAAATAAAATTAAAAAATTACATTATCAATGCAGTTTTCCCACCTTTTTCCAATAAGCAACATTTTTTGTCTGAAGAAACTTTACAATATAAAGAAACATACGAAGAAGGAACCTCTTTTTTTTCTTTTTTTCATTTTGTTTTTAACTACACGAGACATTTAGGATCTGAAACTACCCTAACATGATACAAAGCAACCCCCCCAAGGACAGACTGCCTCATATTCAATACTGCTTTGTCATAAAGAGGAAAAGTGAGGAACTGAACTGAAAAAAACTCTTTTCTTCCCTCGAAAAAGATTCCTCGTAACCCTCCCATCCCCTGAATGTTACAGTATTATACATCAGCACGATAGAAATACAGAAATGATCAACGCTGTGACGGCTGTACTTACAGGACAGGAAGATAGAGAGACTGCATTTATACAACAGTTGTTTAAAGTAAACCAAACGTCTGTCCCTGCTCTCTGTCTCTTTATGTTTTTAGCAATAAGAACAAACCCATTGGTTATTTTATCTCCTTTCTGTCACAAAAAACTTTCCCCCCACCTCATTTTAAATAATTTAAAAAAATCCTTCATAGTAAAATTTGTTCTCTGGTCCCTGCTGTCAGATCGAGAGACTGTCAAGTCCTGCCGAGGAAAAGGACACAATGCGGCCTCTTTCGCGTCAAAAACTGTTGCATTAGGCCGTCTTTGAGGCTTCTGGACCACCTCTCCGAAAATTGACCAGGTACAGAGACGAAGGAGGACACTCCCTGAAAAGAAATCCTGCTCAGTTTAAACATTTTCAAAGAAATGTGTGAGACGAGTTCACTAAAATGCTTCCAAAAACGGTTTCAACATCCCTTCCTCGTCCTCTTTGATGCACAGTGAAGCCCCCTACCCTCTTTTTTTACGCCCGTGATGAGAAGAAATAGCGTAATAGTCTATAGCAGCTCCAGTTTGATTTTCATTAGTCATATCATTTCTGAGTAAAAGACCCACCATCTCTGCACAGTTACACAGTTTGTCCCAAAGTCAGCACGTTTTTCTGATCAACTGTTGTCGTGATCTGAAAATATCAAAACATGTCAATGATATCAAAATGCATTTTACAGTATTTACAAAATAAATCAAAAGATGGAGGGTTGTACAAAAAAAATCAGAGAGGGCTGTGTGTGGAGTCTGGCGAGAAAAAGGGAGGAGCTTTTTTCTTCATGATGACAAGTCAACAGAGCAACATCACGCCACTTCCTGTCCTGCTCGCTCTGCTGCCACGTAGAACCAATCAGCAGAGAGCCCGAAGTCCTTTTCCTTAAGCAACCTCTTCATGTGCGACAACAAAAGTCCTGGAAGCTGAACTGACTGGTGTGAAGAGTAAAAAAAAAATCTAGAAAGCACAGACATACATCACAGTGTGTTGAGGATTTCTTAGGTCCAGTGACAACATGCAACAGTTCCACCTTACAGCAGTTTTTAAGTTGGACAGCCAAGAGCGTTCATCAGGAAAAATTGATCAAATTTCTTTTTTGTCACCTGCTTTTAGGGCCACGTTATCAGGGTGCATTTCTCTCCAGAAGAGAGTGCAATGCTTTACAGCCAAAAGAGGCCAGCTAGGCTGCCTCACCCTAAACAGGACTCAGCACAACGAGGTATTAGTGGATCCATGAACTTGCTTTTTAAAACCTAAAGACGGTACGCTGGTGTGGCAGCAGCCATGCTCCTCCCACATCTGCTTCTGCCAGCCTGGGTTCACTTCCCACCTCAGGCTCAACTGTAGAAAGTCTTTTGCAAGTCTTTCCACTGCCTCTCTCCTCCATCAATAAAAGCATAAAATGCACAAAAATATATTACTAAAAAAACGGGAAAGCCATATTCCCAAGGACTCTTTGTGTTCAACAGCTGTTGTGATGCCGTCTCTACGACATCCAAATGAGTTAACAACTAAGACGAAAACTAATTACACTAAAACCTTAACAATACGTAGGGCATACAACACTGTGTGCTCTGTCCATTGGTCTGAGCTTATCTGATATTTTTTTAATCTATTACTGATGAGGGATCATTAGTTCTGACGTCCAGATCGTCTTTCTTCACATCAGGAAGTTGTATACAGCCTGAGCGCTCTAATGTACCTTCACAGTCCTCAAATCACACACGTGCAAAGATATTTACAAGTGTGTTCATGACACAGCTGGACACAAGGACAAGATTGAATAGTATATAATTCAACATTGTGCTTGTCAATAATAACACCTGTAGCTGCATCGGCGTGAAAAGTACAGACTTTGTCAAAACGGTGGTTCAACGGGCTGGACTATATTCTGGAAACTTGCTGAGTTTTAAATGTGTTAACGTTGAATACAGTGATGCTCTGCTGACAAGATAACAAGAAGTGTTGATCCGTTACTGCTACTTTGCTGACTTGTGCTCCAGCACTGAGAGCTTTACAAAATCTCTCTTTGACGGCAGGTTTGGAGCATTTTTGAGATTTTACTGTCAGTTGTAAACAAAGTTGCCAGGTAGCTACATTACTAACACTAAACCTACTCCACTTTCAACTCGCCAACCAGTTTGTTTTAGCTGCCGGCTCGAGTTCTCAAGTCAAACACACCGTTTGAAGGTTTGAACAGAGGCCAGCCAAACCACATTTTACAGGCAATCTCTACTCAATTATTTTGTTCTAAAAGGGAGTGTGATTGTTGTGATTACTCTGCCCTGAAAAAACATGCCAAAAGAGTGTCCATTTGTTTCTGAAAAAAACTCACGATCCAAGTGGGAAAGCACTTTGAGGCAGGAGAGGACAGTGACTGTCATCTGAAGTTACTGTCCTGTTAGATCCACTGTCAACTACAAACCAGAGGTGGAAATATTGCATATTGTTGCTTTAACTAAGACAATCCAAGAGTTCATTTAAGGTCAGCAGAGATTGTAAACATTGTCTAACTACACATTGGAGTGAGCATTAACCTACGTGGGCAGATGAAGTTAAAGCAGCATGAGGTGGGGTCAAAATGGAGTCTTTTAACAGAGAGAAGGAGATGCTGCTGGCTGGATCTGCATATTTACACATTTGCTACTAGTTCTGCCATAAAAAAAACAGGGATAACATCTAAAAAAGTAACTCTTTAAACAAATTAAAGTACATAAATAAATAGAGCTGTGCATATCACTGCATGGAAGCTACTTAAACAGGAGCTGCTTCTTATTTGACTTCTTGTTTGGAGGATTTAATTTGGATATAAAACTGAAAAAGGGCCGATCAGTTAGTACCGTGAAGGGTTACCAGCAGGGGGCAGTGTGTTCACGAGGCTGTATGACACAGCTTGTTTTTTCTGATGTGTGTGCACATATACAGTCTTCATCATTACAATGTGCCCTTAAAACTAAACAAATTAGAACCTAATCTTAAATGATCATAACAATTTCATTAATAACAATAATACAATAATAAAAATAGCAATGATACAATACATACACAAAAAATGGAAATCATCACAACACCTCTGTTCAAAAAATAAAGTACACACAAAGAAAACAACATGGAGGGTTAAAGAGTCAGTCTGTCCGACCCACGACTGAATCCAATGGGGGAAGAGGCGACAAAAAAAATGACAATAAACGTCAAAAAAAGTGGTGGTTGAGAAGCTTCCAGGCAGCTGCTAAAAAGATCCAGCACTGTGGAGGACTGATATCAGTCACCTCTCCTCCTTTCTCTCCGTTTGTCCTCCTTCCCTCGCTCATTGTCTAGAACCTGACAGGAAGCCAGGGAGCCCGGGGCCAGAGTCAGAGAGGAGGCTTTTCCTGTTGCTCTGTGACTGCTTCCTGTTCAGAGCAGCGGCCATCTTGCACGCCCCAGGAGGGCCCGTCTTAATTAGAGTCCCAGCGTGCTCCAGGGCGGTCCCAGAGGGCTGCGTGGCCGATAGGATCCCGAGTGAGAAGGTGGGGGTGGGGGATGGCGGAGTGGATCCCGTGTGGAGGATTTTGGAGGGCAGAGGATGTGTGTGAGGGTGTGGGGGGGAGGTCAAATCCAAGGTGAATTAAGGATTGGTTTGGAGTAAAAAAAAAAAAAAAAATTAAAGTAGGTGCGTGGCGCCAAAAATAGGGAAGGGGAAATAAACAAAAGTACAAAAAAAGAGGAAAAAGTAAAATCACACACTCATCGTCATGTTGGGTGAATACTGAAAAGAGAGAGAGGGACAGGGTATGAGGGCACAGATGAGTGGATACGTCACTGACAATGTCTCAACACCAGAGGGCGCTCACGCCCAGGCCATGCAGAGCTACTGAGCAACAGACTGGGGCAAGCAAAGACCTCCATAAAAACACTGATCAGGCATAACATCATGACCACCTGACTGGTCTGCAGCAACAAACTGTGATTCACTGCGTGTTCTGACACTTTCTATCAGAATCAGCATTAACTTCAGCAGTAGGGCCACTGACTGCTGCTCCTTTCTCGGACAACTTTTAATAGATACTGACCACCGGAGTCCAGGAACACCCCCAAAGAGCTGAAGTTTTGAAGATGCTCTGACTCAGTCCTCTAGCTATCACAGTTTGGCTTCTTAAATCCTCACACTTGCCCATTTTTCGTGCGTCTAGCATCAACTTGGAGGGCAAAGTGTTCACCTGCTGCCTCATATATTTCACCTACTAACAGGTGTC
The DNA here is from genome assembly GCA_036419115.1 of Scarus forsteni. Classification (NCBI taxonomy): domain Eukaryota; kingdom Metazoa; phylum Chordata; class Actinopteri; order Labriformes; family Labridae; genus Scarus; species Scarus forsteni. Next base: position 33,128,847 of record JAZDUH010000451.1, read on the forward strand.
TTGAAGAAGAGATGATCAACGTCATTCACTTCACCTGTCAGCGGTCAGAATGTTATTTCTGATCAGTGTATATGACTCACATGATAAAAATATTTAGAAGCGAGGCGTGTTGATTTTAAATTTGAGCAACAAACGATGTTTGAAAAACACAAAAAAAACTGTGGGCAGGAGTCAAAAAGTTCACATATTAGAATGACTTAAGGTGGTAATCCTGAATTAATTTTGAAACATGTTTATATCATGTTTATATCTGTTTTGGTTTGATAACAAGTGGTAGCTGTGTCATGGTAAACAGCTTAAGAAGTGTAAAACGCCCTCAAGAAACTCACTCTTCTGACACTAGTGAATACTGCTGGACACAGACAGGGCTTGATGCTTAGCATTTTCCCTAGTAGCATGGGTGCTACCAAGTTGAAAAAATTGGTAGCACACAAATATTTTTAGTAGCACGATAAAAAGTTACCAAGTAGTGTGTTTTTCTTTAATACAAAGATATGCGGTTAGCGAGGAAACAAACTTGTACCTCTTACGACTGGGAACGGCAGCAACGTCATTAACTGTCTCTCTGGCGTCTTGAGACGCAGCGTCTGAAGCTAACACTAACCCTTCCTCGCCGTCAATTTTGCCTCCTTGCTCCATTTCATCCTCTTGCCTCAATTCAGAGTCCACATGCTCTGGTTTTGTTGGTCTTCTGAAAAAATAACTGATAGGCTTTATAGTTCTTTGGTTATTGCTCGTTTGGTCTTTCTTCTAAAATAGTTTAAAATGTCGCTCGCTGTTCTGTCAGTGTATGTTGCCCGTGGCAACCAGTCCCACTGATGCGCTGTGATTGGTCGAGATGAGGCTTTGGGAGCGCAGGCTTATATTCGTCTGTACCTCGCGCAGGGTGTTGCAGGCATGTCGGGTGTACCGAAGGCTAGCTAGCGGTGCAGTTAGGTCACTAAAACAAACGTTTCAAAGCTGAAGATGTTTCCAGCTGAGGCTGCGTTCAGGAATACAACCGGCCACAACATCCAACATATTCAACACAAGATAAAACATGTTTTGAATGGTCATTTTTCATAGTTGCACGGGTGCTACCACATGCAAATCACAACTCGCACTGTAATATTTTTAGTAGCAAATGCGGGTACCTCCTCGCACTGTCGAACCATGGGCACAGACCTCACTCGTCCTTTTTTTTCTCCAATAAAAATAATGCTATTGTCTACCTTCAATGCTGACAAGTGGGGGTTCTGAACTTTTAGTCAAATAAAAGTAAAAAACATAGCAATTAGGCCAATACAGTATTCATTAATTCTGTAGTACAGTGCTTTTTTTATTTATTTATTCGTCCTTCAAAGTAGCAATTGTGGAAATACGAGGTTTGTGCCCGACAGCAATGTATGCTGCTTGGCACATCTATTTCTGTTTCTTAACACTGCATTTTGTGTAATTTCGAAAGAGACTCTCTTTGTTTTCAGTTGTTTTTTAATTGTAACTCTTGTAACAAGCACTGAGGCTGCTGTTGCTCTTAAAACTGTCCATGACATTTTTCAGAAACTTGCTTTAAAATCACAATGAGCTCAGTAACTGCAGTGCTGAGTGAGAATGAGTACAAGTTTTTGGCAAATTATTAGAGTTGAAACCCAATACTGGAATTAAAATCAATGCATCTTCACTTCACTTATGACCTCACCGTCTCAGGCATCAAAATAAAAACTTCATACTAACAATATCACTGAAATGAATTTCTTTCCCTTTACTTTTAATAGATGTATAAACCAGTAAATTTCCTTTTTGAGAAAAATTTAACAGGAGTAACTGGAGTTTTGCCTCTTTTATGAAATTTCTTTTCTTCAAGAACTGTGAGGTTTCTTTTCTTGTGAAGCATAAAGGCTCACATCCCTTCAACAGATCGCTTTACCAGGTGTTTAACTCCAGTCTGTGCACTCTGTGGCTCTGCAGGTCAAGGTTAAGAGGCCACTATTACATTCACAAGAAACAAATCCCCCCCACCACCTGTATTCACTTTAAAGGCCCAAAAAGACTCTTTTTCAATACTTATTTCAGGAAGAATTGCAAAATTCAGTGCATTAAGTCCTCATTAAAAAAAAGATAACATTTTTTTGAGTCAACAAATGAATCACTGATACAGAGGGTGAGCAATGAACTGCATGATTAGTAAGCGGCTACAATGCAAGCAGAACTTCATGTGCTAACAAGTGCATCACAAGGAAGAAGCCAGCGAGGGCGAGGGTTAAATAGGGATTTTTATTTTGTAATTGGATAAATATTTTCCTATTTTATTTGACTGGACTAGCAGAATTTGGAGTACAGAGAATAACCAGCATCTGACACTTAGACCCTGACAACTAGAGGTCTTTTGAAGGCTTAACAGCAGCATAGATCATCTAAACAAGCTACGCTCACCATTCAGTAAACAGGAACAGTGATGGGACATTAAAGAATTTCTCTCCAAACAGTTTGAAATAACATTGATTATCTCCCCTCTGCTTGCATTTATCCACTGGTTTATGCAAGGACATCAAGGATAACTGTTAAGGGTCATGAGATGTCAAACACCTGAAATACTTACACTTTCGCTTTGGAATGGGTTCAAGAAGTTGCCGCCCATTTCACCGTCATCTCTCGGCGTTCCAGGAGGGTTGTTCATACCCCCCATGTTATTTGGGGAACTCTGGAGGAAAAGAAGCAAACACCAGGACAAAACTAATGAGAGAGTGTCTCATAAACAGAATCTTGACAGTGGTGGAAAGCATGTAATATATTTAGTTTATTTTACAGAAACACTCAGCAAACATGCGTGATTACAAAAACAATTTCTGTTTTTACTCACCTTTGGCAACCCGTCCATATCCCCAGATCCTTAGGGAGTAAAGAGAAAGTTTTTTTTTTTTGGTTCAAAATAAAGAACTCTTGAAGTATTTCTTGAAATTAAATGCCACTCTGTGTAAACCCACCTAGTGATCCGTTCATGTGGTGTGGCTCCATGGCTCCCATAGCTCCCATGGGTCCATCAGGCCCAGGTCCCATGGGGAACTAGAACAGAAATGTAAAGCAAATCTCAGAAATGCCTCATTGATGTATCTTGATCTGGATCAAGATCTGGATCAAAAGGGAATGTGGAAAACAGAAGGGGCAATCTAAATTTGCATGAAGACCCAGTTTGGGCATTGGGATACCAAGTTAAGAGCACTCAAATATCTGTGTTCACACTAAGAAAAAACACTTTCTTCAGTGGATCACATGCCCTCCTCTTCAGAGTAAAACAGCCCAAACATCATTACCATACCTCATGTGCTTTCTCAAACTTTTCTATGTTTGAATCTGTCAACAAAACAACTGAATAAAGGGCAATAAGCCACAAGCTAAGAGGCCAGCAGACCCTTTGTTACAGCTTTTCTCCATCACTTTGCCTTAAGAACACTGCAAGAGGAAGATGCCATATACCTGTCAGCAAATTAACATTATGAGATGCTGGTTAGATGAAAATTAGAACCCTGTTAATGACAATAAGTGATAAACAAAGCATTGTTAGCTAAGTGGTGTATTCTAAGAGCTGCCTCTTTTTCAAAAACAATGGCTATGGCTTCAAATCCAGAGCTGGTTTACTTTTTTATGTTTTGTTAATTTTTAATCAACATAAAAATCAAAATGATACCAAATGAAGTGTCTTTGAAAGCTGCAAGTCTCTTGATAGCTCAAAGACTGGCTCTTAAACCAAGTCAATAGCTGTGGTTTCAGTCAGGTTCAGTTCAGCTCAGTTGGTGTTTCTAGTGTTAAATATAGGGAAAGGTACTCAAATAACCAATCAGTGCTGCCCCCCTGTTTTGGCACCCTTCTCTTAGGGTGTCTGGTACACTGAGCCAATCTCAGAGGGTGGAAAAATGCTGCTGTCTGTTAACTAGTCGCAAGAATTGTCACTTCCCATGTGACTGTCCCAGCCGAAATGAAAACAACACACCATGCTGTGTTTATTTCAGTTCAGCTCAGAGCTTTTATTGTCCCTCTAGGAGAGATTTTGTCTTAAATCACTAGTGGATCTTTGTGAGTGACTTTTCTCCTGCTTTTGCAATTAAGAATGTCAGAAAGGAACAATGCTGCAAGAAGAACCTCAGAGGTGCACACCTTCCTAGCCATTGTTGGAGAGGAGGAAGTGCTGAGAGATGTGGACAAAGCTGGTGTGACCTCGATCTTCTGGCCTACAACCCCACCCCTGGGCAGTGGATCGCTCTGAACTGCACCAACATGCACTTAACAAAACCAGACCACTCAGTGAAAACGTAGCAAAAGGATCCTGACCACAACTGCTTTATGTGAAGCTGGATAGGTGTGAACAATCCAGACTTTAATCTTAATCCTGAACTACCACAATCAGATCAATCTGACAGAGCGGCCTTGACACACCTTGAGTATACGTCAAACAGTCAGGGCGAAGGCATCCTTTTGAATATCACACCGACTACAGCACACATGGCGCATTCACAGGGTCAGCAACATCCTTAACTTTTTCATGATCAGCCTCATTCTTACGATGTTCAAGAATCTAAGAAGTACTTGCCAATAGACCTTAATTTTTACTTTTTTTTAGGAGGTACTTCTGTCTTATATTAATTAGATACTAATGTATGTACTGAATATAAACTCCTTCTGTTTAAAGTTTTGTTTAAACAAATCCAAAATATTCTAACTGGTTGGACTCTGCTCTATTTCTGATGTTTTCCTCTTCATACCAGAAACACTGACCAATGAGAGCACTGGAGCTGTGCATGTGCAACACCCACTGGTGTAAACAGACAGAGATTCTGCCTACAGAGGAAAAGTTAAGTAAAGAAACAAAAACAACATCCCTGCCTTTGAGAGACGTTGTAGAGGAGCAATCACCAGAGTGCAAACAGATGTTGAAGAGAAACAGGAGAGACACCCTTTTCATTTTGGTGAGTGACTGTTTTGTATGTATCACCAAAGTAACATACCATTAATCACAGCATTTAGAAAGAGAAAGCAAAGAACAGTTCTCTAAATAAAGTACGCCTGTTTGTTGACTGCGATGCCAGCCCTCCTCCTTCCAGCACACCGGTCATTGTTTGCAGTTGTCCCAGCATGGTTTTATGGCTTTTTAACAGCCAAATCTGACATGGTGACTGTAGCCAATGAATAAGTCACTGAAGGTCAAAGTCAAAGGTCATCTTTGTAGTTTTAAGCCAGAAAAAATGTGACCAGGCTGCAGACAATAATGTTAGAGCTTCTTCAGAAAATAAGTTTAGCTTTGGTGATTTTCCTGAAAGAACAGACTCACGTTGGGTCTGTTGCCTCCTGGTCCAATGGGGTTCATCATTGTGTAGATGTTTTCACTGGAGTTGGTTGAATCTGAGAAAGAAACCAAACTTCAGTGACATGTTCAAGAAAATTCATCAAGCAGTTTTTCAAATAAATCACATAATGTAAAATGAAAACATTGAAAAGAAACTTGGCTTGGTTGGTGTTGGGAAAGAGTCATGCTTGTTTAGTGAGGAGAGATGAGAGTTAATTCGGATGCAAGTGTTAGTGTTGGGGAGAAAGTAAGGTGACGCACCACCTGGGCTGGGCATGATGGGAGTTCCGGGTGGACCTCCTCCCCCTGGAGGGCCCTGAAAAATAACAATTAAAATTTCAACCATCAGTGAGCGAAAGAATCAGTATAAAATGAAATTCTTTGCAGCACTGAAGGGGAGCAACATTTACATTGACAGATATGAACTCACCACATAGTTTCCTGGAGATGAGGATGAGTAAGCTATCTGTGAGGGGAGAGGGGGAGAAGAGAAATATGTTTAAGTCAGAGGAATCAAACAAGGGAGGAGAAATTTAAGACACTTAACAGTTCAACATTATCTCTGGATATGTTGTAAACATTAAGACAGATGCAAGTATGTACTGTCAAGGAGTTTCAAAGAATGGTCTGTAGAAATATCTCTTTAAGTGTCCAGATTTTTGCCTTCATATCAGTGAATTTAAGTTTCCTAAGTGCTGACACAGAAACAACATGTCTGAGCTGCTTAACCAAAGCTTTGCATCAAAAGTACAATGGTGTTATTTTGCTGAGTAGCTGTGCAGGATTACGCTGCTCTAAAAATATCTCCTCTACGGAATATCCTTCAGTGATTGTGTTTGTGTACAAGGGTCAATAGTTTGACTCACAGAGTTAGCGTTAGGTCCTGGCCAAGGCCCTCTTCCTCCAGGACCCCTGAGGCAAAGAAAATGGAAAAGGGAAGGACAAAAAGTGACTTATGAAACCAAAGCAGGTAAATGAAAATCTTACATGTTACAGCAGAGGCACAGATTAGCATTGACTGAGAGCCTGCAGAGAATATTTATGGTGTTTATTCTTACATGTTCATTCCTGGCATCGGGCCGCCCATAGAGTTAGGAGGAGGCCTCATACCGCCATAATTCTGCAAGTAAAAACAAAATTTACTTCAAGAATTATTTATGAGAAGTTAGTCCAATCTAAACGTTATTTTGGCTTTAATGCCACATTTCTATGAGTAGTTTAACAGACTTAAAGAAAAGTAAATAAACATGATCAAATAAACTTAGAAATCATAAATGACCATGAAGCTACAGGCCAGTCGTACCTGTGGGCCCATGGCCATCCCTCGAGGAGGATTCATCCTCATTGGTCCACCCATGTTAGGATGTCCTGTAAGAACAGATATCATGGTCATACCAGTGATGCAGGAGTGCATTACCACAATAAAGCATTTATTAGGGGTGTTCAGATGCAACTTTTTCACCTCCGATACAATACTGATATTGCAGCCTTGAGTATTTGCCGATTCCGATATTGATCCGACACAACATCAGCAGGAATCATACATACGTTTATACTTATTTTGTAGTATGGACTATAAGAAAAGGCTTGATCAAGTGAGATTATTCTAACAGAGAACAGAAGTCAGCGATAGTAGTTATGGGAAAAACTGACCCATTTGTTATTAACCAATGGATTAAATAAATTTTAACTTTACACATAAGAATATACAACAGTTAAATAAAATAAATAAAAAATAAATCAGAAGACCCTGGAAAGTAACCTCAATAAATCCAATAAAAACAAAGACCTATATTTTTAAATTGCAAAATAACCACTGTGACTGACTAAAACATAACCATATTCTACAACTGAATTAAATAAAAAAATAAATTAGAATCAGAGTCCTGCTGTCAGAGATTTTAGATGCAGGCCGATATAATCTGATACTCTTTTTTTTAACTGATGTCCGAAATCAATATTGGATCGGGACATCCCTAGCATTTATATCAGCCTCCCTTCAATCAGGAGTTAGGACATGCCCTGTTTATCTCACTGACTGGTTAGTTTTGTTACCATCTTGATTTTTACTGATATGAACATAAACACACACACAAAAAAAACAGAATTATAAAAAAAAAAAAGAACAGACGAGGGTATTTTAATCGTAGAATACTCAATCATTCATTTATGTACTGTATGAACTTTAAAGAAACTATGTCATTTGAACACACAGTAGAAGTAAATATACAAGATATTGGTCTAAGCTTAAGAACTAATAGACTTCAGCCACAAGATTAATCAATAATGAATCTAAAAACATTTCATTTTTGCAAGCTTACAAAATTTCATATTTTATCCAGGGACCATCAGAATTTCTTTTACAGGCAGTGGGAGATCTGAAGCAGTGTTTGGAATTTTTAATCAGTCCATACTTTGCACTCACATTTTTCCAGGTTTAGTAAGACCTGACTTGTGTTATCCGTGTACCTTCATCATCACAGCGTAATACAACACACGCATGGCCCTAGTTCATTTAGTAAGTAGTCCCAGACCACTCCCTGCCCAAAGGGAAAACACAGACCATGACTCCAACTTTATTGACACTGTGGCTTTATTATCCCTCGTGTCATAGATTTAACTGCTTCTTACTAAATGAAAATGCAGTTTTGCTTGGCAGTGGAGACTCTTCAGTTGGGATGCAACCTGAGATAGTCAAGCAGCATGCTCGAACCTTCTATTGCTATACTCCAATGGCTAAACTCAAAATTTAAGCTTGAGGAGCAGGCTGGAGTGGCAAGGCAAACTGTTCAGCAGCAGCATTTGCAGGGTGTGTGTTTGAGGCCCATGAGGCCTGAATCGGCTGAATCCGAAGACTTTTCATTGCGTTTCTGGCCTCCCGTTTACATAGGAACATGCCTGGAGTACCTGAACCCGCAAACTGCTGAAACCAGGGTCCAGGGTGGAAAGTTTTGAAAATGCATCGCTGCCTGGCTTCATGGAAATGGATTCAGCATTTCAGGGTGAAACAAAGACATCACCGCATGCCTCTTTCATATAAAGGGTGCTCGCGCATACCAGGAACAACAACAGCTTCGGCCATCTACCGAGTGTGTGCTGGTAACGGTGCTCGGGTTTTTATCCAGAGAAAACTATCCACAGATTTGTTGTCCAGACAAGAAACTCAGGCTTCTTTGTGCGGCCACTCGCCATTGATGTTTGTGAAAAGATTTTTCTTTATTCGTACGTGTGTTGTAGCAGCGCTGCTTCTCTGCAAACCTACACCGCCATCTATTGGGGTAGTACGCACACTGCAGCATATTCAGTTTATCAGGCATCTTCATGTAAACGTGGATTGCTTGTAAACTTTGCGTTTTAGGTGAGAGTCTCTGTGTAAACAGTGCCTTAGTGGTGAAGCAAAGATCAACAGCCCCATTCATGCTGCCATTTCAGTCCTTATTTATGCTCCTGTGAGCCTCCACTCTGAACATTGCAGAAACAGAACAGAGGAACCTGTTGACTCCCCTCCTCTGCTCCATCTCAGGAGGTAGTAATATTGTAGGGAGGGGGGCAAGCTGACTCAGCAGGAGACAGGAGTGCCGTAAATGAGTTGAATGTTATGCAAATCCATGCCAGTCTGCACAGTGAACTGACACAGATATTATGTACTTAAAAAATTAATGGGAATTTTTTAGAGTGTATTGATGACAAAGCTTTATTGTGGTGCTTTTGCACAAAGACATTGTGAAAAGGGCTAATGAGAGGGATGCTGTATTTAAATAGACCACCTTGTTGAGAAAATATGCTGTGATCGGACTAGTATGGGGGATATGCTGCTGGGTGTATGCCTTCTGTGTCCCGTCTGATCTGCTACCATGGCAACTAAATTGAAAGCTTTTTAAGTGTTGGTCTTGAATTTTATCCTGATTTCCAGGGGCTAACAAAATGATTTAACTGAAACCTCTTTTTTGAATAACCCAATTATATATCCAAACCTGAGTGTCGTTATTTATCAAACAAACTATTTTCAGTAAAAGTATTTACCTTGCGGTCTTGTTGGGTCTAAACTGTTTGGCAGGAGTGGCTGAGATCCAGGGATACCACCTGGAGGCTAAGAGAGAACAAACATCAAGACAAGTTAGAAAACTGGCCCCCATGTAACAAAAAAGTGAAGAAAAGGTATTGATCACATAACTGCTCCAGTACCTGATTTGGCATTCGAAGTGAGGGGCGAGGTCCACCTGGATACCGCGGTGACATAAAGGGCTGCAGAGAAAAGGGGGAAGAACAGGGGGCACAAAAAGGTTTGAGGCCAGGAAATGTGGGGAGGAAAGGACATGGAGAAAAAAAAAAAACACTTTCATTATTGATGTGTCTGAGAGCAGTCAAACACAGGCAATGAGGAAACACAGACTGAGACTGTGAGGTTGGAGAATGGTTGACACTGAAATAATTCATCAACACTTCAGACCCAAAGAAAAATACACTGGAGCAGGTGTCTGTGCTTAATTGATTTAAACAGTGTCTGCCTCAATACACACTCAGAGCATGGATTTGTTTGTGTGCGCGCGCTCGCACAGCTCCCTGCCTGGTCTCACTGTGGTGTAAGCTGATTCGGCTTGTGGTCTGCCTGGCGTAGTTCGAGACACCTCAGGCCAACAACACAGTCCAAAACCTTAGAGAAAGCATGTCCACACTCTCTCGCACACCAGACGGAAACAAGAGACCACATGAATGAAGGACCCGCCAGCTGCAGATGACGGGTTGAGGCTTTTTCTCCAATGAGCCATGTGTAGTCATCGTTTAGGAGAAGTGTTAAACGCAATTTAAGCCTGTGATAAAACTACAATCACTGAACGCTCTCACATCGAACTCCCTCTTTAAGTGTGTGAAGTGGGCATTTATGCTGAAAGTATGCTTAACAGAACCATAGTGCCTGTCCCCTGTCTTCTTTAAAAAGCATAGGGAGAAGTTAGCAGGCAGAAGGGAGGGGCTGTGTTGGTTTGTGTGTGTGAGGATTAAAGGAGCAAAGGTGCAGATAAGCGTGCATCCCCCGAGGGGGCGTGGCGAGGAGTGAATAATTCATCCAATACTGGGACAGCCGACGCTAGGCCACCATTAGGAGTGGACCCTGCTGCTCCTGGGTGCTTTGCTTTTACAGACATTAAAAAAAAAAAAAAAAAAAAAAAAAAACGCATCTGGCAACTGAAGGGTTAGGCTAAGCAGAGCAAAAACAGGAGCTAACCGAGCTCAAGGGAAGGAGGTTCAGCAAAGGAGCAAGTGTGCAAGTGGTGAATGTAAAGGAAAGAGAGATCGTGTGTGGGCGAGTAGGGGGGTCGTGAGGGGTATGAAAGAGAGAAGGGGGGTGGGAGTTGTTTGAGAGAAAGTGGTTGCATCTTACCTGGCCGTGGGGTCCCATCATGGGGTTGCTGGGGTTGTGTGGGGGGGGCTGTGCGTGGGGGGACTGCTGAGAGCCGGGTGGTCCCTTTAAGAAAGAAGAGCGATATCAGAGAGGGAGGGGCTTAAGAGGAGAGGGGTGGAGGGGGGGGTTCACCTGGAGAAGTTATTCAAGCTAAGTTATGAGAGAGAGCAGGACAGGTGTGGGACCTTTGAGGGGAGGTGGGGGTCTTGAGTTTGAGGAGCAATAAGAGAAGCGAGGAGATATCTAAAGATGATGGAAATCTGAAGTTTTCCTGATGAACTCAATGAGAGGGAGCGTCATAAGCTGAAGCAAAAGAGGAAATTCATCTGAAATGAGCCCAAAAAAAGCAAAGTGAAAACATATTTGAAGAACTCAAATTTGCAGAACAAAGAACAAATAGAAAGATTTTGGGATTATTAAGTTTGAGGGTTACGTGTAGTCCCCGTGTCGACCACAAGGGGGCAGTGTCGCCAAAGACTTGCTGCAAAAGCAAAAGCAGCAGCAACAATGACAGCAGGACAGGCACTAGTGGCAACTAAAACTCTCAATTCTAAAGTAAAAACAAGCTAAAGTATGGATCATCCAGCTTTTTTGATGAGCACTTTTTGGTGTAACAATGTATGTAAACAACCCACTCACTCTTTTATACACTGCTGTGTTACTGCTGACCTTTCACCCAAAGACAAGAGGTGAATGACCCCTCATAAATAACTCCGCACAGTCTCTTTTCAAGGGGCCTTTTTAGTCGTCGGGACTTGCCTCGGGGGGTTTTACTGTTAAAATTAAGTTAGTCAGACCACTATGTGTTCAGTCTGAGCCACAGGCAGAAATGTAGAACACAAACAGAGTGACATTAACAGGCACGGACTATTGAAAGCTATCGATACGCACAAACTGCCAGTCAATATCCAGCCTACAGCTACAAATAATGATTATTTTTTAATTTATTAACATCAGCATTTGCACCCTTTTAGTCTCTAAACACTAGATTTCTACAATATTGGATTTGTTTTAGCTTCTATCAATACTACTTCCAATGCATCCATAGCTTTTAACTTTTAAAGCATAGTCCAGCTCATAAGAGAACTGACTTTTTATTTTTATCGTGACATAAAGAAGATTTTTGGCTTGATGGACAATATCTGATTTAATCAAAATTCACAAATGAATCCTTTTCTTAAATGTAGTCATTTAGCAGGACTAAAGATTACCTTTGTGGCCAGCCTGCCTATATGGTGGAGTAAAAAATGAAAAAGCTATTTCATTTTCACTGGCCACATGATTATAAAACATTCAATTTCCTGATATCACGACTAGATATAAAGGGACCTTTCATGACATAACAGGTAGCTAGCCTCCTTTTACAATGAAGAACTTGTCAGAGAAAGTTTGAGGCTTAACAGCTCAACTTAAACTCAGTCGTCATTAGAGTTCAGTGACACCAAGTCAAACCATTCCAGCACATCCTATTTTTGACAACACTGACGTGAGAAGGCCGAGTCCTGTAAACAATGACCGTGCAGCTTTAAAGTCACAGAGGACCGAGCAGAAAACCAGGATTCAACTTACATTTTTCCAACACAAACAAATGCTGTGTGCCAGAGTGGCATGTGGATGAGGCATATCCACCATACAACACACAACAACACCTGCATTTGGCTGGTGGGGGCTGCAGATTTTTAACCCTGCGTTTAGTTTGAAAAATGTGACTTCTCTGGATTTCATGCTTACAACATCAGATGCACTCTGCAAACTGGCTACAGGCTGGATTCAAACCCGGGCCAGCAGAAGCATGTATATGGGTCATGCCTGATTGTTTACCACTCCACCAAACCAGCACTCCTGAGAATATTCTTACAAAGTCATCTAAAATACCACAATCATTCATCTGATTCCTTTATAAGTTTATGTGAATTTAATTTGTGTAAAAAGTACACCGAAGCAAAATCACACTGGTAACAGTGTCAGACTCTTCTTATACCAAAAAGAGTGTTGCACAATGTGTCTTCAAGTTGCTGGTGTGTTTCCACCTTTACTTGAAATTGCAGACATAACTCAGTGTTGTGCTGTTACATCCATTTTGTGTCAAACTAAGAAACGATTTTGACCTCTTCTTTACTTACTGCTGTGATAACCTTTATCTTATTTATCATTTCTGCGGACTGTCTCTAATGAAAGCATGAAGTCCTTGATTTTCAAGGCATGCAGACGACAGTGGAAGGAGTTGATAAGGGATGTTTTTATTATAAACACTGAGGATCTGTTCCTTGAGGTAGTTTTTATCGACTCCTAAATGGAATTTGTTTTCATTTTCAGGTCCTTAAACACTTTCATGAAAAAAACAGACCCCGCTTGGTTCTTCTGGTTCCTTCACAAACAAGACTTAATTATATCCAAGTACATTATGTGTGCAGCCAAATACATGAGCAGTTCATACTGGCAAAGATTCTTATATCTGTCAGTACTGATAATACGATGTCAGTGATACTCATCTTAATTCAATCAAAGATGCTGAAACAACAACAGGAGTAAACAAGCTGCTTGTTTGTCAGAACTACTGCCAGGAAGCTTAAAACTTTTAGACAGACTGTCAGAACATATTACTTTATTAATGTAAGATTACAATTTGTGATTGATTGCTATTGTTCTACAATTTGTCATCTTTTAAGACTAAGTGTCAAACTTACAAGGTCAGACTAGTCTGGCTCAAAGAAAAAAATAACTTCTGGTGAAACCAAATCCAATAGTTCCTGTTTTGATGCAGACTCCGATTCAAGCAGAGTCAACAAACTGTACTTTTACTACTAAATGTATTTACAATAACAGACATAAAGAAAATCAAAATGATGCTTTTTATATACTTCAGAGTCACTAAATACTTTTTGAAATCAATTTTACTGGAAAGAAAAAAACATTTTCACAGCAGAAGTCTTGACCACAACAAACCAGGGCGCCACAAATTCAAACAAAAGGATGTCGAGGTGCACTGCAAACAGTTTTAAAGAGGATACTAATCGTCAACCTGAAGCTCAAGGTCTCACACAGATGAAGAATAAAGTCTAAAGCAGTGGTTCTCAACAGTTTTGGAGTCCTGAGCTCCCTGCTTATTTTTTTTTTAATTATTATTTCTTTTTAAATGTATATTTTGGGCATTTTGTGCCTTTATTGATAGGAGAGAGACAGTGGATAGGCTTGTGAAAGGGGGTGAGAGAGTAGGGGAAGACACTCTGCAAAACTGGTCACAGGCGGGATTCGAACCCGGACCGGCAGAAGCAAGTACATGGGCTGCCTGGTTGCTAACCACTACGCCAAACTAGCACCCCTCCCTGCTTATTTTTGATCCACCCTGAAGACCGCCTGACCCAATCCTGGGGGTCCAGTGTTATTCTTCTTCTTCTTTGTGTAACTGTGCTTATGTGCTTACTGTGCTATGATCTCCGTCTTCTTCATTTATTAACACTAGCTCATTTTCAAGTGCTAACCTTAACATTGCAAGTTAATGCTATTTCCCACAGCACCTTCCTGTAGATGATTCACATTAAAATCAAGACAAAGAAATGAACTGACATGCCCACTGAAAAAGTAGGGGGCTCATATATTGAAAATGACCATGTTAAGTTTATATTGAACAAACTTAAATGAATAAATTATTTTATTTAAATTGTGAAACAGATGTAATTTGAGGAAAAAAGTCATGTCACCCTCTGAAGTTTGGGTAGAGAAAAGTCTCAGGCACATTTAAGTTAAATCATTATATTTTTATTAATGTCATAGGATTTTTTAAATATATATATCTTTATTATTTATAAGGACTCCTTGCAATAACATCATGGACCACTAGGGGTCCACAGACCCCTGGTTGAGAAGCACTGTTCTAGAGGACCTGCAGAAACCCAGTTTAGGGACAGAAACGTCCAAAAATGGCTTTAAAAGTCTTAAATAATTGGAGCAACAAGAGTTTTAAAAATATAATATAAGGCCAGGATACGCTTACTTTTAATTATTTTTACAAATCAATCAATAAATAAAGAAATTAGAACAACTTTGCCAACTTGTGCCTTTTTTATCCAATTATTCTTGATGTTAATCTGAATTTGGTCCCTGTCTGCACCTTACATGACAAAAATCCAGCATAGTTGATTCTGTAAACATCAAACACCAACAGAGAGGCAGCCCTTTCCTTCAAAACCAACAACAAACTCTCGTGCATCACAGTGTTCTTTTATGAGAGTTACGTGTCCCACAGCTACTGAAAAGTTTCAGGTATGAAGCACAAACTCTTGCTGAAAATCACCAACATTATACAAGACTTAAAGTTCTGGCACCAGCAGCAGTTACAGACAACAATCCTGAAGGTATAACAGGGTCAACAGACACGGACACACACACCTCACCCATTCTCACTCCCTCACTTATGTTATAAATAGCACTTCCATGCGTCTCCCCTCACCCCTCTCCCCCCACCCTTTCCCTTATACACAGTTGTACTCCCCCCTCCTCTCAGCACAGCAACTCGTTCTCAGCGAGCAAACAATGGAGTGGTAGGTGGCCACAGAAACAACACTGGCCCACAGTCCTGGTCACACTGATCTTCCTCATTTACCTCTCCTCTTCTTCTTCCTTTCACTACTTGCTCTCCTGTAACTCGCTTTTTCTCCCTCCTGCTCTTCTCCACCACCTTATCGTGCCTCCTGCCAAATGCCAGTGCTGTCCATCACTGAAGAAGTGTGTGTTTGTGTGTATGAGTGTGCGTGTTTGTGAGTCTCATTCTCTCG
The DNA here is from genome assembly GCA_036419115.1 of Scarus forsteni. Classification (NCBI taxonomy): domain Eukaryota; kingdom Metazoa; phylum Chordata; class Actinopteri; order Labriformes; family Labridae; genus Scarus; species Scarus forsteni. Next base: position 33,144,340 of record JAZDUH010000451.1, read on the forward strand.
TTTCTTCAGACAGCCATCTCCCACACTAAAACCTTTCCCTTCACAGAGCCGAGACGGGTCAGAGACAGAGACGGAGATGGAAGACAGAGGAGCGGAGAGAGGATGAAAACGGGGGATGGCTGAATCATGAATCGGACAAATGGCAGCCGGGCGAGGGTGAGCCACAGATGAATGAACGACACGAGCATGAGAGGCTCTGGTGGGTGTAAATATCAAGAGCAGAATACATGATGTTTTTAAGATGTGGGAGGAGGGAGAAATCAGATGGGAGGGTTGGAATCATAGTGTCATCTTATCAAACTCGACATAATTATGGGGAGCATACTAAAACTGAACAGTCAAGGCTCAAGTTGATAATGGAATAATCAATGATGCCGACTTAACAGCACTGTAACAACCGACTAACTGGTGGCATCAGTTACAGTTAAAGAGCATTTCTATAAGTTTGTAAAGACTGATATCACAGCCTTTGAAACGGTGAAGTACACCTCACCACCAACGCAGGGATTTTATTCCAGAAAATGCTTTTGTCAAATATGCTTTGTCACAACCAGTTTAAACTTTTTTGTCTAAAAGCCTTTACACACCAAGGGAAATGCAGATAAACGGCAGAAAATTGTGATTATTTTGGAGACAATTTTTGCCGGGCCTTTCTATTCTCATTAACAGCACCGTGCATTTGTGTGAGCAGTAAAAAGAAAACACAAATCTGAAAAATGTGAGCTGCATGCAAATTATTCACATGACAATAATGCATCAGGTGTGCAAAGATATTAAGTCTCAGTGATACAAAACTGCAGAAGTGAAGATATTCTGCATTTACATTTTATATAATAGTATAAATAAGACCAATTGATTTTTTAAATTAGGTTTTAAACAAACAAACAAAAACATGGTAACCTAGACTGACCTTTTCTTTGCTCTTTGATTGGCCCACTGACTCACCAATCACAAAGCTCCCTCGTCAGTGCAGCTATAGATTTCACTATAAATATAACTAACATGGTTTAAGACTTTTTGAGGTATTGCTGTGAAAATGTGACCTAAATTTCAATACTCGCTTGCGATGTCTGCAAGAGAGACTTAAAATATCCACATCAGTACATTTTGGACTCCATGTCCCATATAGTGGCTGAAACATTGGCAGGATGTAGAAACGCACATTGATGATTTACCTCATTATCACTGAAAGGCCACTTCTATGATTAAAATTGATAATTTATTACAGATTAAAGTGTTTTCCTTGCTCTACATCTCTTTCTGACACAAACATACTGCCACCATGGAAGGAGTAGATAATTTTAGTGAAGTGGAAGCTTTGTGCCCTTGACAAAAAAATAGATATTGGTATCTGTGATAACGAGCTCAGATATATCTGTTTATTGGCAAAAAAACAACACTGCAAAATGCAGAAAAAAGGGCTGATCTTTTGTACAAGTTGCAATTATTTTTTGCAGTCTCCTTGTGTGAAAGGCGCTTTAACATTCTGTCTACCTGATGATACATGCTGCGTTCAGTATACGTGCAGCTGTGCCTCTCTTTTGATTATGCTTGGCTTGTGCCTATGCTACCTTTACTGTGGTAACAGAGCTTTCGGCACATTAAGCCCCTGGGCCGGAAATGTTTGGAAAAGTAGACCCTCAGCCAATACCACATCTCCACTGAGGATAGGGCTGGATGATTATGGTAAAAATAAGAATCCTGATTATTTTAAGTGATATTGAAATCACAATTAATATACACAATTATTCATTTATTTAAAAACTTCAGTATTGATTTAAACACAACTTTAAAGAACCAGTGAGTGGCACATACAGTATTATTGATCCACATAAGTCACACACACTCGCTGTGGCTGCACGTGGAACACAGAAGCGCTATGAGGCGCAGGAACTTGCATACATGGCACTCCACACTGTGTGGCATATTAATCGTTTTTCTTCCATTATAATGTTTTTATGACTGTCAGATGGCAAAATTAAAATCAGGATCAAAATCCGAGTAATTGTCCAGCCCCAACTGAGGAGTCTTCAAACATACAGTATTAGCACTACACACAGTGTGCATTCATCAGCTTATACCAGTGTGCAGGATTATGATCCAATAAGAAAGACTTTAAAGCTGTGACAGCCACCACCTGATCTGTTTTGCTTTATGCCACCACTTGCATAAACCTTTTAACAAATATGAAAGCAGAATGTTTGATTGCGGCATCAGCGGTCATGACAGTGCATGTGTCAGCATTTTATACCGGTACATGGGTCACTCTGGTGTAGCAGCAAACTTGTTGGATGAAAAACTAGGCATTAAAAATGTTGCTAATACATAATTTTAGGGTACCCGTTTCTGTACAACAAGCAAATGTGCAGAATCAAAAAGCTAACAACAGCCAACATCACAAGCATCAGACACCTGTGATGCTGTCTTTCATTTTTCTGGGGTCTCGATCTGATAGAAGTATGAGTAAGAGTTTATCAACTTAAGCTTTTTTTTTTTAAATAAAAGTGAGCCAGGCTGCAAGATGTTTTGTCAAAATTTAAATCAGTGGCAAAGGAAGGCAGAGCTCAACAAAGGGTCAATGTCTGCTTTAGGATCCACTGTGAAACATGCATCAAAAATGGGTCAACAACATAAACTAACACAAACTAGTATTATTTCATTATCATCTAGTCTCAATGGACAGCCTTGGCTTGGAAATGTATGAAGTCTTAAGATCTATATCAACCCTGTAAAACCCACTGGATCATATTTGATACATATTTTTATGATACCTCTATCTAATCAATATGATCAACAAATAAATAAAAGAAACCTCTGAATACGATCAGGTAAATGATAACAATGTCCTCAAGTGGATTATAAGTTGACGAAAAATTCTAATGAATCAAATGAGATATAAAAAATATATATGTGAAATTTTATGAAAAGTTTGATCATTTGAATTTCGGTAGAAAGTGAAATAAACATTTCAGCTCCAAAGATTTAGAGTTTTCTGGCTGTAATTTGTGTTTTCAGGCTTTAAAGGGTTAAAAACCTATTTTTATGAGTTTTGTGGGATTGACTAACTGACAAAAAATCTCTTGTTTAAACTCTTTTGGAGAAAGAGAACATTCTTTAAAATGTGATGACTGCTCTCATAGAGCAAGTTATGTGTGATAACTGAAGGTAAAGGTACTTTTGGATGAGATGAAGAGCGAACTGGACAATGACAGACATTGTAAACTGTACCTGGAAGAAGCCTGGAGGCATGGGACCACCTGGCATGGCGTCATTGGGGGGCATGTTACCCATCACCGGGCTGGGTGCTGCCGCTGCGCTCTGAAAAACACAAGCAGGACGATTATTAAAGTGTGGTGTTCCAACTCAAACGTGCATGTACAGGATGCATTGACATCTAAGATACTGCAGGGGGCAGTGTCTGCAGCTGAAATCACAGCAAACTCCTGCCCCTTCTCATCTCCAGTTTAATGGTTAACTCAGGAAAGTTTCTTTTCATTACAAACTTTAAGTTGTTTACATTTAAGGGGAGAGGGGGAGGACGATGAGAGGGATGCAGAAGACTTAGTATCATTATAAATGTTTATAAACACAAAGTATTCTGAGAGGCATTTTATGACTTTGGGAAAAAAACTGGGTATCATCTTGTTTCAAATAACTGATAGTATTCTATTATTAACAAACAAATGCTAACAGCTGATTTTTGCAGCTCTTATGTAAAATAAAGCAAACAAAACAGGTATAGGAAAAAGTCTCAATAAATATTTCCTTTGTTTATTTAACCTCAGTCCGAGGAACTCCAGTAAAACTCAATGCCAGAGGATGATTGGTGCTGTACTAGAAAGTGCAATTAACCACACTCAGTATTCTGCCAGAACATTAATACAAAATTATAAACTAAATTTTAAACACAAAAAGACAACAATGTAAAATGCATAAAAAATAGGGGATTACTGTATTTTATTTGGTTTACAAATTGTTTTTCTATACAGCTTATTTATAATCTCATAAGTACTTTCTCAATTCATCACACATGTTAATTTCCCAATATAACAAAAAAATATACTGAAGTTTGGGTGTTATCGATGCAAGAACATCTGCCATGAACATGATACAAGTAGAAGTGTGATAATAAGACATTTCTATAAATGGATGTCCAGGAGATCCAAAAAAGGAATAAAAAGTCCTGGAAACTCAGTAGAAGAAACAAAATCAACTTAAATTATCAAAAAACTTTAACTCTTCAACACTGTAGAAAAATAAGCAACCTAGCTGAAAGTTTGTTTGAACTTTTGATGGACTCCTTGCCTTTTAAAGACCTTGATAATGAAAATACTTTTCTTTAAGATTCCAAAAGTTCAATGCTGTTTCTTATCATGGCAGATTTCGTCTCCGAAAATATTGTCCAGGAGTCAAGTAAAATGTGCTTGTGCCTGAGTTTGATTTCTGCTTGTGGCTCCTTTGTGGCATGTCATTCTGTCTCTCGCTGTCTATCAAAGACCTACGTTCTCAGTCTTAGTCTATAATAAAGGCCCTCATGAGATGCCACGAGGGCAGATCCATACAGCTAAACTACAGGACACAATGACTGATCATGATTCGACTTTTCAGCATCGTTTAGTGAAAGAGGTGGTGGCTCCACGTGTGGGTTAGTTGTGCTTTAACCCAGAAGTGAATGCAAGCCTGATTGGCCCATGGAAGCCATTTTTTATTGAGAGGTTCTTCTGGGTTCAATCATTTCTCGTAGGATTAGAATAGAGATTTTTCATTTTTATTTATACTGATACCCGCAATTATATTTCAAAATGATGTTATAAAAACAACTATCAATACTTTCCTATTGTAGTAGGAAGACTTTTTCAACTTGAATGCCTTAAAATTATACAAATGATGTGAAATTTATGGAAAAACTAATTCCACCTCCAAATGAACGTACTCACTCAAATTACTTGCAGAAAATGTAGTTTTCATTCTTTTATGAATTACACTGTAATTCAACTGCCGTCTGCATTCAAGCAGCCTCTCCCTGACAATTCAGATCGGGCCAAAGCCATAACAGCATCCATCAGCGTTTTTTAGCATGAGATCGAAGACCTTACTCAGTTGTGGAAAATGCTGGTTGTAAACACATGCTAAAGGTGATTGAGCCTCGTACCCAGTCCTCCACATTTAAGCCAGGAATTTAAAAAGAAACTCATTATTTTTAATTTCATACATTTGTTGCTTATTTGTTTTATTTAACTTATTAGTACGGCTGGGACGATTCACTTTTCTCCCAATTCGTTTTTTTTTTTACGATTTTTTAGGTGCCAATTCGATTTTAAATTGCGATTCTACGATATTGCCGACATTTGCAATCTTTAGTTAGCTTTATTAACAACAGCGATTTTTGAACAAAAAAATCAATTTAAAAAAACAGAAAAAAAATCCCGATACTTATGTGAATCGATTTCTTCTCCCACTCCTACTTACTAGTATTACCAAGCAGCACATCTATTTTGTTTTTCAGTTTGTGAAATGTAATGACAAATTTTTGGTTTAATAAATGTGCTAAACAAGCAAATGGTTTTGCGTTGATCCCATACTGTATCGAAAATGTACCGAACTGTGACCCCAAAACCGAGGTGCATACCAAACCGTCATTTTTGTGTACCGTTACACCCCTACTAATTACAAACATGGCTTCCCACAATTCTTCAAACAAGGTATATGAGATTAAACAACTAATTTGTCACCATTTTTTGCCTTAGGCAATGTGTTTAGTCCTGTGTGGTAAATGTTTCAGTGTAGCACCAGGCCTTAACTAAACGTGACGTGCACAAGCATTGATGACAAAATCAGACCAATTACACTGACTCATATGTGAGTGTCCTAACTAACCACAAGCGACGTGGTGTGATTCTGTGCAATGCAACGTAACACTTTGCATTGGAGCCCTGCTTCTATTTTTTCCCTCCGTCATGCAGCGCAGCAGCAGATAAGGGGTGGGGAAAGAGAGATTTTGACGAGGTGCAGGAGGGATTTTTGTGGTTTTCCCTGGCTTTTCTCTTTCAGCAGTGCGTGTATATCTGTTTAACATGACAGAGACAGAGGAATATTCACGTATTTACTTTCACATTAACCACAGAGGGAAAAACTTTTGCTCAAGAGCTGTGTATTGATGAGCCTTTGAGACCACCTCTCGCGAAACAAAGCACTTCACATCCTTACCTTCAGCTATACTGTAAAAGCACAGTGGAAACATTGGGCACGGAGTTACATTTCTAACATATGCAGTTTGACAGCAGGCAGGTGTGCGTGGAGCCTGATGCAATGCAACATCTGAGGCACACGTTCAGTTAGGACACAGTGGAGTTAAATTTTGGCCACAGGAGTTCATCACCACGCCTCAAGCACAAACATAATTTACTTCATTTTAACTAATTAACTGATGTTGTATATCAAGTGTTTTGCATATTTATTTTGTTCATGTTTACTTTTGCTTGTGTTTCAAAGTCTTTATCATCTCAAAATGTTCAAGACTTTAAGTCCAACAAATGCATGTACTGCAGTTGAAGTAAAATCAAAGAGTAACCATGCTTGATAATCGCGATTTTAATAGTCAAAATAATACTGACCATTGTTTTTGCCATTATTGAGCAGCCTTATTATTTACCTTAAATTTTAGTGTCTGCAGCCTCCTCCTCGCCAGTGAGACAATATGGAAAAACAAAAGTAAAATCTAGGCTAGAGGAGAGGGGCTGAACGAATCAGCCTGGGAGTTAAATATGATATAACTGTATTCTTGTCAACACACATAGATGGCGACGCGTGTTTGGAGTGCTTACATAAGCATGCCGGAACAAACACACACACACATGCACGCAAGCACACCAACGCGCAAACATCTCTCTCTCTCGCACACACAAACAGGAACGCACAAAGAGTTGCATCACAGGCTCATGAAGTGCAGCCCTTCAGCACAGAGAGGCAGACAGGGGAGAACCGCAGGCTACAGGACCAGAACGGGGAGAAAGGGGTGGAGGGTTAAGACCCGGGGGAGGGATGGGCTCTCGCAAACGCACACATACACGCAGCTCCACCAGCGCACACACCCGATAACATACAACATCCATGTGACAAATACTGTATGCTTGGACAACGACGCATTCTGCCGATTACACGCATGTACACAAACACACCCGCTGCCCTTCTTCTCCGTTCTGAAACTAACACACACTGAAGAATCGCACACTCACACACACCTCCCCCCATCTTTATGCTAATTCTGCTAGTGAACATGAGCAGGCCACTGAGTCCCTGGGGAAGAAGCAGGGTCAGCCGCCTCTTTCTCTCCTCCTCCTCCTCTCCTCCTCCGTCCTCCCTCTCTCTCACTTCTTCTCCTCTTGCCCACTTCTCTCCATCAAACTCCTCTTCGTGATCCCCCTCACTTATTCTACCCCGCACACAGAGATAAGGCACACATACACCTTCCCTGTGCCCCAACCCCTGTACTATTCCTTCCCATCACAACCCACAGCCCCCCCCTCACCACCCCCCCAGTAGGATGTCAGCAGCTTGCAGAAGCTGTTGCCATGGAGACAGGTCCTATCTGCACTCTGTCCCCCTGGCATCCCCCGCTCCAGGAGCACCGAGAGAAGGAGAGAGAGGGAGAGTGAGTGAGAGAGAGCGAGTTAGAAGATACAGGAGTGAGGCTGAAGAGGGAAAAAAGAAGAAAATGGTTCCAGGAGGGAGATTTCTGCACACCATCAATCATGGGCTCATGTTATTGTGATGCTCATGTTATCAAACTGTTAATGACTGGAAATTTGGTGCTAAACTGGTAACATGAACAACCCAACTGCTACCTACAGCCCCTAAACACAACACAGGTTTTGCTGCTTCATTTCAGGTACCATTAAGTAAATGTTAGAGCTAAAGATGAACCTTCTCTGCTCAGAAAGTTGTCAGATTTTGCCCTCCAGCTAAAGGCACAGACACTACAGGCAACAGAAGGGGGCTGACTTTTAGTGCATCATTTTGGCCGCATCCACAAGGAAGTGGTGCAGGAATTAGTCCAAAAATTGCAGAGGTGAGTTTGCATTTAGCACTTCCTGGTTCCTGAAAGTATGTGGGATTTAGAATACTGGTTTCAGATAAATGCCTGAAATAAAGTTCCTATGAATACACAAAAGGTATTTTAATATTTATTCTGAAATAATAGAATTAATCTGATATTGTCTGCATTTGAGTTTTCAAAGTGTTGTTGCGCATTTAAAAGAACAGCTGCTAACAACCTGCTCATAAGAACTACAAAAATTGCTGTGAAGCCCCAACGACTAACATTTCTGATAGTTTTTTAACAACAGCCTTGTAGACTGACTTGATCAGGTTATTGCATTTAGAGGAAATTCTCCAACAAGAGGTCTCAACAATATATTATACAGTGGGAATATTGTAGTTGCATCTATGTTGAACTGCCATGTTGTAGTTCCATAGAGGCTTACTAATAGCTTTTTGTTCTTGCTAATTAAAAAATTAAACAGCTTTCAAGCAAGAAAACCAGCAAGTTTCGTACAAAAATGCCATCCCTGCACCACTGTATGCTCACACAACAGGACAAACACTGAGCCACATGACCTGAAATACATCAAGCCGCTTCTGTGTTTCATGTGAGCCAAAACCATTGACCTTGTTTTAAACTAATAACCAATTAAAGTTTTTCTGATGTCACCATCATTGGCCAATGGACAAAACAGTATTACTGCACATTCAGGTCTTTGGTTATGCTGCTGCCATATCAGCTCAAGGACGACACTTTATTTTGCAGGGTGAAACTACAGTGAGTGTTTTCCTACTTTCAGCAGAGCTTCATCCAGCTGTCTGTAAATGCAGGCATGAGGCATATTAAGGGTAAAAATCTTCCAATGCACGTGGATAGCTTCTGGGGGGCTTGATGCCTTCAAAATCATTTTTAAATCAAACCAATGTACAATTGACAACACGTCCCCTGTGTTTTCAAATAAAAAAGGTTATTTCAGGATCTGCTTCTGCTGTATAGACATTAAAAATAAAGCACAATGTGATATATTCAAGACAGAAAGCTTATGTAATTGTCATATTTGCATCATCCTACTACAGCAATATAGACATACTTTGGTCTTAATTAGGGCTGAAACGATTCCTCGAATATTCACGAGTACTCGATTACAAAATATCCTCGAATTAAATTTTGTGCCTCGAAGCCTCGTTTATTATATAATTATAAATATAAATATATATCTGGACTACTATACAGTGCACGGTGTTTGACACGGACGGTCATTTCTGTGGCACAACGCGCCTGCTACCTCCGCTGCTGCGCAGGTTGTAAAATCATGAAGGAAGAGAAAAGAGAGGGACAGAAAGGAGAGAGTCCGCAGAAGAAATGGCAGAGAGTGTCCCAGGTGTGTGGTCACTACAAGAAGGGACAAAAAGAAAACACAGTGCAGTGTGTCTGATGTCAAACAGAGTGAGCTTAGCACGTAGCTTAGCATGATAGCATGTTGTTAGGCTGCAACTATTACTATTACAGCATTTTAAATATGCTCATCACAGACATTTGTCCTCTTTCCATTGTGGAGGACACAGGATTTAAGAACATGATCAAGGATTTCAGTCCAAACTACACAATGCCCTCCAGAACACACTTCACAAATATAATTGCAGAATTATATTACTGCTTTGTAATCAGTATGGTATTGGCTTTGTTTTAAGCCAGTACTGGTTTAAACTTTGAAAGTTGTTAAAATAAAAACCCTTTTCTGAGGAATAAGTGGCATTTGGTTGCTCATATTGAAAGCCCTAACATGTTGCATTGTATACAATTGATTTATTTGTTTAAAAACAAAAAAGTATATTGTGTTAGAGTACTCGAGTACTTGAAGAAATAATTGACAGAGTACTCGATTCCAAAAATACTGGATAGTTGCAGCTCTAGTCTAAATCATGAAGTAGTTTTAAAAATATGAGCATGACAATGTATTCATGGAGGCTTGAATAAATTCTGAATCTTTGCATTAGTATAATATTTTTTCTTCAATGAAAATTATGAAATTTGTATAATAGTGCTGCATTTATCTCATGTTGTTTCCTTAATTTAATAAAACATATGGCAATGTCGGAGGCTTCTAAAAATGTTCAGTCCTACAATAGTTAACATTATTAAAGCTCTTTTTTCTCTACAAAAGGATAGATTTAGAAATCATCAGGGATCCAGAATGTATTGATCAACCACTAGTACTGAAAGAAAAACTAAATGAAACTGACCTCCAGTTTAATCTGCTATCTGTTAAAGTATTAAAAAGAATTGCTGAAACTAAATGAAGTTAAATCACTCCTGGCAAAGTTGCCACCAGCCAATGTATATTTAGTATTCACTCGGTCTTTATTTAAACAAACTCGCCTGGGGAAATGAAAAGAAAAAAGATTGAATAGTTCTTTTTCTCTTTCTATTGTGATGCCCACAGAGCTGCATATATCTATCTTTCCATTTTCACCTGCTGCTCAGAAGTGAAGGACTGCCGTATTGAATCACAACATCTAAGAAATGTGTCTTGTTGACATTGGTGCAGGTAAACAACGCCTGCTAAAGCAAACAGAAAATGCAGGTATGGAAGAGTACCTTGTTCCAAAAAACAACAGACAGCAGACATTACCACTGAGCTAATTACCTGCTACAAGGAACATGTGTTTTTCTCTTGGAACTGAATTATTCATTTGCAGCCTGAATCTATAGAAAGGGGAATGTGTGCAAAAGAAGCTCTGGTGGCAGCAGAATGTAAAAAGGCTTTAATGCATGACATGCAGCAGGAAAGAGAAGAATACTTTTCTTTCATTGGAGTGGGCTGAAAAGTTCAACTAAACCCACGGGACGCTTTCTCAAATGTCTGGGAATATTTACACTCTTTAAACTGTGAACTATCTTTTAATGGCCCTCCTCAGCAGAGTTACACAAATACAGTGTCAAAGCATCTCAGAGCCACATCTAGACAAAAAACAACATGCATGAGTTTTTATGCTACCTGGACATAAATTAAGTTTCTGGACTTTATATCCGAAGCTCTTGGTTGTGCCTTCAGCAGTTTTAGATAGATGACTACTCACTCCAGCGGATCAAGTGTGACCGGACACTAAATATTTACCTGTTTAAAGTTAGGTTATAACAAAAAAATGTCAAATAAATGTAGGAAACATCCAGTGATGTGTACAAAAATACCTCTTTACACAAAACGTATTTTTGTGTAACTTCAGATGCAAAAATGTTCCTCGAAAACTGCAGCATTTTGAGTGAATGTAAAACTATATGTGAGGACAGGATGAGGTGATGAAGAGTAAATTCACCATGACCAAGTAAGTGATGCTTGTGGTGCTTTTCCTTTTGTGCTATCAGCTCTACCCAGCTCAACTCTACTCAGTTTTGGTATTGTGTGCTTCTTTTTTCATTATAGTTTACACTTTAATACCTCCTCAATGATGGTGGGGCGGCTATAGAGTGACAACATGGCCGTCATTGACTGACAATGTTTAACTACCATGACAACAAACTAGGGCTGGACAATTAATCGAAAAATAATAACAAGGTAATTTCACTCATGACGATTATTTTGATTATTTTCCCTTCTTAAGTCAAGTGACTGCGCCCCCTCCATATAGCCTACGTTCACTTTCACCAAGAGCGAAGGACGTGCTGCCACCACGGAGGAAACAAGAGCCAATCTATCAGAGGACCTCGTAGCCAACAAAAATACCATCTCCATTGTTTGGGCACATTTTAGATTCTGTGCAGAGGGCATCGAGCAGAAAGAAGTTAAGTGTGAATACTGCAGGAAGACCGTGTCGATGAACATCGGTATCACTACTAATGTGTTCCAGCATATCATACAATAATCGCTCATTAATCGGGTAAGACCTTCAATTAATCGTGATATTGAGATTAGGTATTATCGTCCAGCCCTACATCAAACACAACATCAGAGGAGGACACAGAGGAAAACCTTAACTGAATCTTGGTCTTGACGTTTTGTCACAACAAAAGACACTTGAGAGCAGCAAAGCAACATAGCATTAATAGCAATGAAGAGTTTGGGAAATCATACCAAGCCAGCAATTTAAGGTGTATCACAATTTAGTGCTCAGTGCTGTCTTTACCACAGCAATATCATACCATACTTAATAATATTATTACTGGTATAAATTATTATGTGATATCAAAATGTCATATTGTGATACCTTGACTATGCAATTAAATAGTAAATGCATTTCTCCTGATTCCACTTACAAATGTTCCTGCCTGAGAGCTGTAATACTTTATGAGCTGTTGTTAAGTAATTTTTCTAAAACAGACATACAGTATATACATTTTGCAACTGTACTTGAAAATATTCTCATATCATTTTGAAGCCATGACACCCTCCTTTTGTCTGTGTCAAATTTTAGCATCACCTCAACTCGCTTGGCACTCCAGAACTCCTATTGCAAAATAGACCAGTTACAATCCCTGCTAGAAATCAAAGGGTATGATGAGCAGAGTTGTGATGACTTAAACCAAAACCTTGAAGGGGAAATGCACCATTCAGTTGTGACTGAGATATAAACAGCAATGTCTTTTACATCATTTACATGGTATTTAAATAGGGCATGGTTAAATATACACTTTAACAAATTTTAAACATCAGCTTTTTTCAGGAAGTTACGCAAATTACAGCTTAATTTATTTTCAATTCGCAGTACAGGACTTTAAACTATTTTGTTTATAGCATAAATGTGTCAAACTACAAACAATGTTGTTTTTTTGGGTCAAATACTGTCATTATACTGCAGGGCAGCAAACTTATTGCACCGTCCACCACTTTTGCATCATTCTTTTTACATCATATCTTGCCTCCTAAGGCCTTCTTTCCACCCACCCCTTCGTACCCACAGCTATGGTCTCAGGCTGTGGTGAGCGTGTGGGAAGAAAGATCAGTGGGAATTTAGACGCTGTTCAGCTGAAATTTTACTGAAATATTCTAGTTCTTTATCTAAACTGGTAGGGGTTTAACGGTCAGTAAAGGTAATGGAAGTTACTCTTTCAGCAAGGGCTTGATTCAACATGAAAATACAACAGAAGTTATTGATGCAAACTTTAACTTTCTCTCAGGTCCCAGTATTTAAAACGGCATCAGTGCAGGTAAGCTTGGTCCATCTTGTGTTATCTAGAACCAACTGTGATACTTAGCAAAGCCTGTGGTGTATGCAACATTTAACAAAAGGAGAGTGAACAAACAAAACAACAAAGCAACATTTGAGCAACATACAAAATTAAACCTCAATTGTCCTTCCTTCCCAGATAAACTAAGCTGTTAGATACCAGATCTTTATAAACAACACCAATTTTGTGTTCCTTACCCCAAAGTATTGCCACAACATTCAAGTGCCTGTGATGTTCTGTTAGACAATATTTGATAAGACTCCAATCGCTTTAATATAACATCAACACAAATCGTGTTGTGTGAAATAAAAAACGACAGCAAAAGATAATTAACACAGTTGCAGTAAACATCCCCTTACTTCTCTTTTAAGGATGACACACCAAAATAAAGCAATCAATAGACATCCTGACAGCCTCTCAGTCAAAGATTACAAATCTGGCACTGCTGCATGACAAACAAATACTCCTTTATTTGAATTGTTGTGAATTTTCTTTCCACCACCTACAGATCTCAACTTCATCCCACTCACAGAGCCACTACCATTATGTCTTTGCAGGAAGAGTTTTTTCATATATTACAGCAGCCTTGATCCAAGTGATGCTCCCTGTGAGGACACCATGTTGTTCTTCCTCTTCCTTCTTAGCACAAACCCACCGTGTTGATGAATAATCTATCAGAGAACAAAAGACTAATGATCTGATTGGCTGGTAGGGTACAGTACGTAGATGTGCTCTACAGAATAGCATTGATCCCTCCCTCTCCATTTCCTTCTCCCCTCTGCCTCACCCATAGGACCTACCGGACAGATCAATAGTGCTCAACACATTATTGACCTCCGCCTGATACCTTTCACAGGGATAAAGACAGAGACATAAACAGAGGGTGGAGAGAGGGGAGAGGTATGAAAAGACGGGGGAATGTTTCTGTGCGAGTGTGCGCCTGTATTTATGTGTGTCCCTGCCTGGAGAGGCTACTAATCTACATTCTGGTTCACACTGATATGTACCTCATCACTGTCTCCTTGACCTGCCGTCCTTAGTACGCAGAGAGAGGGAGGGAGGAGGGTGAGGGAGTGGAGACAGGGCGGGAGGAGAAATAGCTGACTGCGGTGATCTCACTAATTTATCGGCCCCCGTCAAAACAGTGTGTTTCGCTCTGGAGCAACAGGATACGGCTGCAACTCTTACCGACATGTCTGACAAACAAATGAAACACACACACACTCACAGTCTCTGAAAGCCCAGCTGGTCCTCAAAACTGGCACCACAAACACACTCACACACATGCTTCCCCTAAAGCTGCTGCCAAGGTAGCAGTACTGAACCAGACAGACAGATTGGTGCACATACTAACACACACACACAAGCAAACACACACAGGATGACAGCACTAATACACGCTGCAGACACAACATCCACTTAGCCAACACTCCTGAGAGGAGAAGAAGAGGATGAAAGAGAAGATGACAAGGAGAACAACTAAGAATATAACTTCAATTCACATTTGGGTGTGCACGCTTATTTTGGATTTCTTCTTCTTCTACATACATTTGTGTAAACAGAAACAGGTGGTTTGTGTATAAGAAGGTCGATCACCATCTAGACTCTTAATCTGCACCTCTTTGTCCACCTTCAGTGTTTATTTGGATTTGAAAGTGGAATGATCTAATCAGGCTAACCAGTGACCAGATACGACTACATGGTGTTCTGACAGAAATACTACAATTTTTGCTAAAGGTATTAGCCTCTGACATAAACTAAAACATGAGAGTGATGAGCAAGTGATCAACACACAGATCAAAATTTCAAATATTAATGTGTGTCCATCCCCATCCAGAGCCAAAGCAGAAATCCATAAAATGATCATACAACATTAAGGAAAAAACAACTATGTGCTGGTAGAAAGTGTGAGATTTGCAAAGCTTGCAAACTGTAAATAGAAAGTATTTAAAATTCACACACAACCCCAAAAATTTAAAGAAAATTCCTGAGTAACTACTGGGGAGATACTCAGTGACAGCAGGAGAATTTCTGAATCCCAGATGAGAACTCCCAAAAATGTGAAAAAATGAATAAATGAAAATGGCAGGTAGTGGGAGAAAAGAGGGAGAGAGAGGACGAAGGAGACAGAGAGCGAGAGAGAGAGAGAGAGAGAGAGAGAACATGAGGGAATGAGACAAAGAAGATGATGAACTGGTGGTAAGAATCAGGGCCAATGCTGATACGGATGTTTAAAATAACAATTTAGCCGACACCAGTGTTTCTCAAAAGACCTCTCTCTGGTTTGGCGGAGTGGTTAGCAATCAGGCACCCCCTGTACTTGCTTCTGCCGGTCCAGGTTCTAATCCCGCCTGTGACCAGTCTGCAGAGTGTCTTCCCCTACTCTCTCACCCCTTTCACAAGCCTATCCACTGTCTCTCTCCTATCAATAAAGGCACAAAATGCCCAAAAAATACATAAAAAAAAGACGTCTCTCTGTGACAGTATTTTCTCTCAAGTTTGATCAATCGAGAAAACAGATCATCTTCTAGCAAGTTGTTCCTTCTGCTTCATGAGAAAACTCCTCTCTGAATCAGCAGCTGACTGCACCTGATGATGACATTAAATCAATGTGGCACAAAAAAAACTTCTGAACCTGCTAATCCAATACGCACTTGCCACTGATCGGTGTTTGCTAATTGGGCCGATATAGGCCAGCTTGGATGTTTACCCCATGCCAAAGTGCATCCCTGTTGAAAAATGAAAATAACAGTATTTTCAACATCTGTCCTAACCATGCAGTGCAGCTGGATCTGCCTGATTTAGTGTCTGTAATTAGATTCATTTGACCAAATTCCAATCTACAAAAACTGTTACCAGCCCAAAGTGGCAAGTCCCAATCAACGTCCTGTAAAGTAGAAAGAGCCGGGAGCTACAAGTGCGATGATGGCAGGAGTGACAGCTCTTACAGAGATTAGCATAGATGCTAATTCATCAAAATCTAACAACAACCCTGAAAGTAGAATATTTTAGGATATTTTTGCTCCACTTCTGACATTTTTTGACCAGAGTTAAATTACAAAGTTGTTTACGTTTCGTACTTTTCACTGTCACATTAGCCCCTGCCAATTACATTATATGACTGGCCCATAACAAATATGATAGCACCATCAGCCAACCACCTCACGAACAGTGTACTGATCCGTCCAATCCTGAACACTTTCAAGTGGCTGCTGCCCCAATGGACAAGTTAAACTGTCCATCTGGTATGTCAAGGGACATCTAAACAGTTATACATTTAATTTCCAATCTGCAATTTACCATGCAACTTATGCTGTTGTCTGATCACTGTAAGAAAATGCCCCCAGCCCCAGGAGCGTGCCCTAACCTTATGCAGTGATCCATAGACATACAAAAAATATTGCTGCATCAGTACAAAATAAATGCTCTTTGAAAAAGAAACCAAATTGTAGTTTTTTTCCTCTTATTTAGACTACAGTGCAAATACAAACATAAAATCTCAATAAAAAGTGCTTTGTTGTTGTAACAATCAGGATAAGTACATTCTTGAATGAAAAGGAAAACAGATATCAGTCCTCAGAGCTGCAGTTTAGACCTATAAATGTCTGAACTGTGAACTATAATATTTAGCCTATAACAGTGCATATACTTCTGATCTTCAAGTCTGATCAAATTCTGTCAACTCAACAGTAAATGAAAAAATCAAATATTGTTTTTTATGCAGACTTACACAAACATAGTGGAGCAGTTCTACTGTTTGTTTTGTGTTCAATGTGGATTTTAATGTTTCCTATGAATTGACGGTCAGTGAAGGGGCCAGGTAGGCGGGGCGAGCGGGTCAGAGTTCAGAAGGGGAGAGTTAGTGTGTGTTAGCGAGGAGGGAGAAAGCTGTGCAGGAGGTCGAGAGATTACTACTCACGTCAGGTCCTGGAGGCTGCTGACATAATGTTACGTTTAGCAATCAATGATAAATCAACAGAAGAAGAATCGATAATTGCCAAGGTATCAATAAAATTTATTGAAACTGAGGATGCAATATGTTCCTGCAGTAAACCCACTATGGCGATATGCACAAACTGCAATTCTGATGTGAAATTAATATGTTGTTAAGCCCTAGTTTGACGTGTGCAAGTTAGGGTGCACAGTGTGAACATGACAATAGTAAAGACAGGATGAAGTAAACTACTCTGCCCTTCTTTCTCTGCTTTAACATTTGCCCACTCAGCTTTATTTTTTAATACCGTACCTTAAATGTCTCTCGGATGCATCTTCACTGTCCTCTCCTCGGCACTACTAGGCATACATTTAATTTCCAATCTGCAATTTACCATGCAACTTATGCTGTTGTCTGATGAGAGAGGAAAAGACACTGATAAGGAGAGGTGTCATGAGATTCATGCTATTGAAACTTAATGTCAGCAAATACTTATTAAAAGCAGGGTATTGCATAAGATAAACTCAAGATGTAAACTATGGATTACAGCTCTCTTTTCTTTCTTTTTTGTTTGGACTAACATGCAAACTTTAATCCAGTCAGACACCTGCTCTCCATCAGCTCTGCAGGTAAGAGGCACTTATGCTGCTATTATTCATTTGCCCACACATTAGAGATCTTAAACTGTAGTATAGCAATTTCAGCCAATGTCTTATATAGTGTGAGACTGAGTTAACAAAGCATTTTTTAAATTGTATTTACCTTTAAGTTAAAAGAAAAGTGCTGCCAAGTAGCACCAAGCTCCTCTGCTCAGGTCACAGGTCCTGGAGGCTGCTGACATAATGTTACGTTTAGCAATCAATGATAAATCAACAGAAGAAGAATCGATAATTGCCAAGGTATCAATAAAATTTATTGAAACTGAGGGTGCAATATGTTCCTGCAGTAAACCCATTGTGGTGATATGCACAAACTGCAATTCCTAAGAAAAAAATGTTTTTGGTGGTTATTTCAGTCATTTCAAAAGTACAAGTGGTTAAAGTGGTTAAAATCATGTGTTTATTCATCTTTATCACATTTTGTGGATCCAGGGGCCACATGCAGGCCTCCACCTCACCAAATGAGGCCTGACAGTCTTTCAAGTTTCTGAAAATTGAAGCTATAAAAATTAAATAAATAAATTACTATCAAGTATTCAAGTCTTATTTGCTGATAAAAGCAGTTAACACAAGAGCAATGAACAGCATTATTCAAAATGGACAATATTTCCAAAAAACAGTCTTTAGACCTTGTTTTATTTTAGCATTTACAGAAATTAGCAGATTTAATTTGCGTTACAAAATTTCTGTGACAGTCCTTTCCTTTAAGATATATTATTGAAGCATTTAGGCAGATGTGAAAATGGAGTGAGGAGCGACAGGGCAGGTAGATGTTTAAATCAGAGCAGCTATAAGTTGGTGTAAGTTTCTCAACACAATCTGATTTGATTCTATTAAAAAAAACAATCCTTATGGGGGCTTGTTTTGATACAATGGCAACACATTTCAAGGCCCAAGGCACTCAAAGTTTGGTGATATCTTAGTTTTGAAAACAAAAGTTACAAGCTTATTTCACTGCCAATCAGACGGAGCGACTCCATTTGGATGCTTTTCTTATCATAATTAAATACAATAACAGAGATGTTTCATTTGGAAATGCATGGTATCAAATCTACAAATCAAGAAATAGATGGCCAAAAGTTCATCCTAAGAAAAAAAATGTTTTTTGGTGGTTATTTCAGTCATTTCAAAAGTACAAGTGGTTAAAATCATGTGTTTATTCATCTTTATCACATTTTGTGGATCCAGGGGCCACATGCAGGCCTCCACCTCACCAAATGAGGCCTGACAGTCTTTCAAGTTTCTGAAAATTGAAGCTATAAAAATTAAATAAATAAATTACTATCAAGTATTCAAGTCTTATTTGCTGATAAAAGCAATTAACACAAGAGCAATGAACAGCATTATTCAAAATGGACAATATTTCAAAAACAGTCTTTAGACCTTGTTTTATTTTAGCATTTACAGGAAATTAGCAGATTTAATTTGCGTTACAAAATTTCTGTGACAGTCCTTTAAGATATATTATTGAAGCATTTAGGACACAATTTAGTCCAGTAAACTTAAATAACCAACCATAACTAAAATGTATTGTCAACTTTGCCAGAGCACAACCACACAAACTATCTTTTCTTTGATTTAAACAAAAAAAAAAAACAACTTCCAAAGACAGATAAAGAATTGAAGATTTGAAAATAAATCTTTGTAGAGAGTGGGAGGAGCAAGCTGTCATTTAAGTTTTAATTTCTTCAACTCTTCAAAAACAGGTCTGAAAACTTTTCTTCCTTCACTGCCTTTTCATAAGTTTACCTTCTCGTTTTTCTCCTTTCATCTCTTCTGTCCTTTTCACTTTAAAGGTTTATTTTCTTATATTTCATTTCTCTTTTTCTTACCATTTTAATGTCCTTCTCTTACTAATTTTATGTCTTTATAAAGCTTTTAATGTCATACTGTGTTTGTTTGTGTTTAACTCTGTAAAGCACCATAAATTGCTGTATGAAAGGTCCTTTGAGCCCCGAAAAAAAACAAAACAAAAAAAACAAACCACTCAGCCGAGCAGATTATCGGTGATACAAAAAGAGTGTTAGCTTCTTAATTTAAAAAATACTAACTGCAGAGAGAAACTCTCCATAAAAATGTACTGAATAAAGCTCTAGCCATGCAGAGCTGGTTGAAAATCGAGTTTCCTTTAAAGCAGTGTTGAGCAATGCATATGCTAATTGAAAATGATTGAACTAGTATCAAGTTTGTGAGCTATCAACCCCACATGGGCAATCCCAAGTTATCACAAATACTTCATCTACAATCTGCATCTACAAATAGGTGATCCACCATCTTAACTATCATAATTTTATAAGTGTATCAAAGCTATGAATGGGAATTGATATGATTGAAGTGACGCCAATTCTGTTATCGATTCTGCACTTCTCTACAGACAATTTGTTTTGGTTTGTATAGAGGAGTATGTGATATATGATACCCACAAAACATCAAGAAGTATCTTTTAGTCCAAATTTAGGCCAAAATTTTGACAATTCTGCCCCTCGTCTGCCATGTTTGTGTCTCTGACGTCTTTGATATCATTTCTGTTTTCCCTCTGATGAATAACATCCTTAATATGCAAGGCAGGCAGATTGAATTGATAAGAGAATAGATAAGAAAAAATACTAATGATATTTGATTCCTTCAGGGAATTGTTATTGATTCTCATATCGATTTGGTTTCAATTCCCTTCCCTGATCACAGTTCTACTTGTGAAATCGGAAAGACAACTTGAACACCATCAGACATGAAGACTGTAAATATTCTTTGGTATATTCTGAATTGTTAAAGCAGCTAAACACTTAACTTTAAAGCTACACCTCAAACTAAAATCCCTGTAAGCCTAAAACAAAGTCAGTCCAAGGTGTCAAAACTTGAGGTAAAAGTAGCCTCAGCTGTACCCATAAGCCTTTGTTGCGTCTCGGCGCCCAGCAGAGGAAACTGTGATAATGCCTGTTAAATGCTGCCTTGCAATCTTGCTATCCTCAAAGGACAGAGAAACTCTTTTGAGGTGAGGTGAAATATTGTTTTTTTCCTTTCGATGTCTCAAACCGTCTCCTCCTTTTGAAAGCAGTAGAAAAGGACCTGTGCTCAGAGACTCGCCTCGGGGGGCTGGAGCCAAAATTAAACCGGTCCCGTCTCCTTCGCTTTATCACTGACAGCAAGCGACCAAGTAGCACACACCCATCTACATTTATATCGACTCCCATACACACGCAGGGTTAACTGGCACTCTGGCACTGAGGGTGTGAGCCCCTCCACCCTCCCTCTACCGGCTGGTTGCCAAAGATGCCCCCCGTCCAAAAATACACACACAAAGATACACACACACACGCACACACACATAAATCCCTGGCTTAGCCTCGGCCCAGTGCTGGGATTACCGGATTAGAACTCTATTCCATTATCTCCCCACACTATACAGGGTGCACACGCTCACGCACGCACGCACACAATGCTACACTGTCTTGGCCAGGGAGTACAGGTTGAAGACAGACGCATAGTGTCAATCACAACACAACATTTAAACACAAGAGGATACAGTTACAGGAGAAAACTCTTCTTTACAGTGCTGTGAGGCAGTGTGTTGGAGCAGTTTCTAAACCTGGACCTGAAGTCCTCTACCAGCAGGCTGCAGCCTCACTAAAGCTTCCTCCATCAAGACGCTGAATCCCTACAAACTCCAAAAAGGCTGCTTCATGACTGATCCTTAACCTCAGACTTCTGATGGCAGCAGGACAGGGAGAAAGAGAAATTTCTCCTTCAACACCAAAAGGCATCAAAAATGTTTTCAAGTCTGGAAAAAAATGTGCAAAGCTCCACAGTTTTGGGCAAAAGAAATCCTGGGAATTTTCTCTCTGAAGTTAAGTGCTGCCAATGATATTTCTAATCCTTCAATGACTCCTGAAGAAAATCGCAGAGGTTCAGACAAACTGGTGGGAGCAAAATACTAGTCACATGCTCCACTAATGAAATTTATATACAGCTGGTCAGATTTAGAAATACTCAGGACATAAAAAAGAAAAATCTCAAGGTGTAAGTAAACTAAAAATCCCATAAATTTCCTAGGAAACAATTTCTATGACACGGGCACAAACTGCGAGGCTTAAGCTGTTGAAAACACTGAAAACACAATCTGCAGCTTAAATCTGTTTATTTTCACTGAAGGGTCTTTTTGGATTATTTCAACTCCATTTTTGCAATAAAATAAAAACATGTTATTGAACACACCACACACGTTATTGACCAGCTACTTCACCAGAACAACACTGACCACTTTGTGATTCACTCGATAAGAAACAACTACAAAATTAAAACCAGTTTAAGAATGAACAAACCTGAGTCAGGAGCTGCTAATTTCACACCTCAACCACAGATTTTAAAACAATGCCCTCCTTATTTGTCATGTTTGATAACAGACATTGTGGGAGGCACTTGATTTTTTCAAGAAGTCTCTCTCTTCAAACAAATCTGACAAAAGTTCCTCAGTTAATTATTACCAAGCTGTGAGCAGGAAGGGCTCACAAATAACTCCTTGAGTTTAAGACATACATTTTGAATTTTTTTCCTGCACAAAACTTGAGTATGCATTTTTACCAACTGTTGTCCCCTCTCAAGGAAAAAAATAAACAGAAATTTCTCAAAACAATTTTTAGTTGATCTAAATACATCCCAATAGTAAAACCGAATTTCACTGTCAGAAACGTCGTTCTCTTGTTTCTTGTTGTTGTAGTGTGTCGGCCCTACTATTATAGACAAAGATTTTTTATTTTTAAATCTAAAAACAGTGCAACAACCTGCAGGTTGTTATGACTCTGTTGGAAGAAAACCCGGGAGGCTGTGTTAACATTAGCAGCCTAGAGGAAAAGGAGCGACAGATTTAGTCAAAGAAAAGTTAATTTTATTTCATTTTTATTTTTATCATATCATTTTTATTGTCTAATTTGTCTGAAACAAAAAAATAATGAATAATGCAGGCCTACATATACTGTTTTGAATGTGTTACTTTTACTTCACTTTTCTATCTTCATCTATCATAAATTCTTTATGTCCTCATAAATTCAGTGACATTATGCATTAGTGTCTACATTACTGAGGAGGTCTACATGACCTGAGGTGCTTGTTTTTTACAGCTTCAGCCAAAGCTTGGCTTGAAAAAGGAAGGAAAGAAACAAACGTCATGGTACTTCAGAATTTTAGTAGAATTATTTGGTTTTCTGTTTTGAAGTTAAAACTAAATAGTTTTTTGTGCTGGCAGTGCCACAGCTTTGGCCTCTGAGTAATGGCCCTTTTCCACTAGCATGCCTTGGCCCTACTCTACTCAGCCCTACTTGATTTGCAGTGTGTTTCCACTAGCCCGGTACCTCCTAAAACAAGCTAGTTTTAGTACCTACTCCGTTCTGGTTCCAAGCAACTGAGTAGATACTAAAAGATGACATCACCAACTGCCGGCTACTGATTGTCAGACAATGTCGTCATCGATGAGTCGTGAGCGCGATGACCTAGCATGCTAGCAGTAGCAACCATTAGCTTACCCTCATACGTCTTCTTTGCAGCTTGATTGCTCTCGTCCTCGGCTTCATTCTGTTGTATAGCTTCCAAAACTCTCCTGTGCTTCTCAAGGGGTATTTCTTCTTGCCACCTGCAGCCTTCTTACGCTTTGCTTTTTTACTCGGTTTGTGACAAAAAGCCACAGATTGTTGTGTCGCGCTCAAAATGACATCACCGCAGTGCCGCTCAGCTGTTTACAGTGACACTGCACTCTGTTGGGCAGGCGACTGGGGCTAATGGAGAAGCAGCACAAGGCGAGTCGAGTAGAGCCGGGTAGAGTCGACTGGAGTATAGCAGGGCTAATGGAAAAGGGCCTTAAGTCTCATCAGTGCTTAATGTCGGTAAAGGAAACTTCTGCTTCCCTGGGCAGGGGGCTGTTAAGTCTATTTGAACTTGATCTGTGTGCTTAATATTTTTCTTTATTCAAGGAAATATCTCCCAGACAACATGAAAACAGAGTTGAATATTGAATCCTGGTATTAGTAGCAGCTCTAGATAAGGACACTGACCCCTATAAGGATGGTCACATTTTTATCTCCTCCACAATTCTTGTTGACAGGAGTCCTGTCCCGACTTTTAAAAAGGTAAAAACTGCAGCAGTGCTCCAAAAAACAAGCTTTCTCCAACTTATACCAAAACTGCTGATATTGAGGCTGTACCTGGGAGGCTGGGCAGAGAAAACCCTGAACTGTGCTGGTTTTGTTTTTGAAATGAAGGCTGCCACAGCAGAAAAAAGGGAATAAAAAGCAAACCGACAAAGGCCCCTTCCCCTTTATCAGGTCAAGAATATATTTATTCACAGTATATATAGATAGATCGATATATAAAAGTCTTTATGGTCTTAAGTTCTATGATATTTATTGTTGCTGGAGAAACATGTTGCTCATTCCTCTGTCCATACTAACGTCCTTGAGCTGCACATTTATCCTCTGCCTTGCACTAAGAGAGCCACTTCAAGTCTTCATACACACTTGACCCTCAGAATCAGGGTATGTACAGTGTTTACATGTGTGTCTCAAGAGGACAAAGTAAACAAAAACAACCCCCTGCTTCCAAAGTGAGAGAAGAAGTATTGACTGAAAAGAGAAAAAGAAAACAAGCAGCTGCAGAGCCGGTCGAGTACTTACGTAGTCATGGAAGGCCTTGGCCTCACTGGAGTGTTCGCATGTCTCCCTCCGGTCTGGAGCTGCACAATACAAATCCCAGAATACACTGTAATGGAGGGTGAAGTAGATGGGGGGGAGAAAGAGCAGAGGTCAAAGGTTACCAAACAGAGCAATCCAAGCAAATGTACAACAGCTATTCATAAGCCATTCACACACTCTCGCTATCTCCCCAGCGCACTTAAACTGCCTCTTACACACTTGAGCCTCACTGAGAGAGGGACACAATGCCAGACACGACGCCCCCCTCAATCAACCTCGCACTCACTCAAAACACACTCACACACTTACATACTCATACATACATTGACTGCGTCTATTTCTGAGCTTTAAACTTTGCTGTAAGTATTACTGCAGATGACACTAGAGCTTTCACTCTTGTGTAGAGTGATGCTCGGTCAGTGCTGTCGCTGGGAGTGACTCTGCACATCTGTTTATTCTGCTCTAGGGCTGGATGGCAAGGCATGAAAATGATCTCTCACTTTTTCACACAAAATGCAATTTCCGATTTAAAAATTATTTTTTGGCCTCTCAAAGAATATAGGACCGATAATGATACCAATGGCACACAAAACAAAAGCTGATTCAGTTTGATTAAAATGTCATCTGGATGTCAGGAGGCTTGACAAACTGAAAATCAAAAGCTGTACTTTTTTCACCGCACATCAACATGAAACCTTATCATCAGTTAATTTGATAAAAACCGGGACCCTGCAAAAATGTCAGGCCTTAACTCCATGAAAACAGTGACATTTTTCAGCTGGAAACGTACAGGACAGTGGTAACATTTGAGCCTCGGAAGCAAAGAAAAAGCCTGAGTACGTCACAAAAATAGTCTTGATTTTATTATTTTAAATGTAACACAGCATAAAATTCAAAATGATCCATTTAATCTGTCTATTGACAGGCCAACCTGGCACATGTACGCAGTCCCTACTTCCATAAAAGCATCTACTGAGTCTAACTGAATTCCGAATGAGTTTGTAAATTAATCTATGAAAAGTCAATTCATTGAGTTAGCTGAAAAATAACTGGACTTGTTAGGCATGCATATTTTATTGGTATATGATCAGTTTTGGCTTGACGTTATCAATGCATGGGTATATTCAGAAACCAGCAGTATCACTTTTTTATGGCTAAATGTTGTTTTTCTTGTTTAAAAATGGTTCCTTGCACAAATTGACTGAAAACAATTCAATTAAGAATTTGTGCTTTTGACAAAAAATATCTGTATCAGATATAACTAGTTAAGAAATAGGCAGATATCTGCCAAAAATCTGATTTCTGCATCACTAAGTCAATTTTCTCTGTGCCAGACCAAGACTGTTCTCACATATTTAGTCTGTTTTAAAGGAAATGGATTTTTGTTCATTTATTAATTTGTTTGGTTAGTGGGATGCAGTCAGTGCTATTGTCCACAAACCTGATGTTGCACGATACATCATGATTCCTTGGACAACAACATATCTGCCAATACTAAAAAGCCTATCATAATATGATATCAATACTATATATGTGATCAGGAGCCTGTTATTGATGCTGGATGATGTAATCAACAGAATACAAGCCAACAAACCACATCAACCCACACAACAAATTTTTTTTTTTTTTAAATCAGGACAAACAGACCTGTTGAATCATTTTACAAACACCTCTGCACAGTATGAGGTGTTGGGGTAATATGTTAAGAGGAAACATGATTTAAAAAACTGTTTTTAAAAGGATGCATTACATGACCCTGAAGTAAACTCTTAGTATGCTGCATATATTCTATTTTTTACCAGAAAGTGTAGAGAGAGAATTCATCTAGATTTTAAGGTCAAACTAAAAAGTGATCAAGCTCTCTCTCTAGTATAACCCTGGCGTCCAAAATTACTATTCAGTTCATTCATTTTCTTTTTGTTAAAACATGCCCTTGGCCTAATATTGCTGATGGTGCTTTCCCAGCCTGATACTCATTCCTCTGACTCAGCAGAACCAAGCCCTGAAAAAGTTAAACTGGATGTAGTGCTTTTTAAGAGCAATTAGGGTATATTTACACGTCTGAAATGTTATACATTCACGTTTCTAAAGATAGTTCTATTATAATATGTTAAGAATTTAATTCAGAACAGTACAAGGGGATCCATTATGAATCCCATGGCACAGGTAAGTGTTGTTATCTGACTGAAGGGGGAGCAAGTGAAAATACTTAAAGGGGTCAATAGATCACTAGATTAAGTCATTGCAGTTATTAGGAGTGGGAGAAAAAAATCGATACACCCAAGTATCGCGATTTTTTGTCTGCCGATTTTAAAACCGATATTTTAATTCAAAAATCGATATCCCCCCCCCTAAATCTTGATAGCAAAACTGAATATTTCTTGAAAAAACTCTGTTGCCTGAAGGGATAATAAGCCACTTTTTATATGCAATCCAGGCTTTTGAAGAGAGGGAGCATAAACAGCTGGTTAATATATATTGCTGAATAAATCCTAAAAACAGACTCACATGTGATGTGTATTTTTCCTGATATAGTCTGTAGGCATCATCATTGTTCATCTTTTTCACTGGTTTTAAAAAAGCTAACTAAAGATTGCAAAAATCGGCAATATCGTAGAATCGCAATTTAAATCGTATCGGCACCTAAAAAAATCGCAATAAATCGTATCGGGAGAAAAGTGAATCGTCCCAGCCCTAGCAGTTATTATTGGCATTTAACATGATAAAGCCTGACATAAGTGTAATCCACACAATTAAAGGCTATTTTTTTTTTTTTACTTCTGGTAATAATCGAGTATTGTAAAACCTTAAATTTAAGGCTTTCATCTTGCTCACATTTCTCATTTCAGATCAGAACTAATCATCCATACACTGCATCCTGTTTTCTTCTTCTGTGCCATGACCATTCACTGCTGTCTAAACAAAACATACATTAAGGACTCAGAGTTGCACTTGTTTTGTAAGACATTGTGAAAATAATCCACTGAAGTCCAAACTGAGCATGCAAAATTACATGGATGAGATGTATTTGAATGCAGCTTGATTGCTGGAAACAGGCAGGTTTCTCTAACTTTGCAATGAAGCTGGATCCTCCTGACTCAATGTTTATTATCAGACAGATCTATTTGCCAAGCTCCAATCTACAACAACTAAAAGTGGCCCAAAGTGGCACGGTCCAATCAGCATTTTTTTAACTAGAAAGAAGTGGGAGCGATGAGCAAGGCGACAGCAGGAAGTGACTGACAGTACAGATCAGCAAAGATGCTAACAGCTTCAGTAAAATTTTAATCAGAAATGGATCTTACTTCTTTACAAAATGAAAAACAAATATCCACGCTGCAAAACTCTATAGAAAGGATATTTGCACTCCACTTTCAACATCTTTTATTGAGAATATGTGTTATGAAGTGATTCATGTCGCATCATTCACACCACGAAAGAAGTGTCCGTAGGGCTGGTTGAGCAATATTACCTCATTTCCTGCAGTATTTACCCGTTACTTCTTGTTGCTCAATGTTCTCTTCAACAATCCAAAATGTGCCCAAACAACAGAGATGGCATTTTTCTTAGCTACAAGGTCCTCTGATAGATTGGCGCTTGTCTCCTTCATGTTGGCAGTATTGATCATTTTCAATAAATTGCCCAGCCCTAAGTGCCTGCTTACTACATTATCTGGTTGGCCCGTAATGAATGTGACTGACACAGAGGTTGTCCAGTCACCTTCCAGTTGTGCTTTTAAAAAGGTTCTGCCTATTCCCAAACACTTTCTAGAGGCTCCTTCCCAGATGGACGAGTAAAATACATTGAACGGTCCATCTGGTGTGTCAGGTTAAAGCAGTGGTGTAGTCTAGTTTACTCTGGTAGGTATGCTCTGACCCTCCTGGCCCGTACACACCTCATCCTGGAGCAACATCTGTCCCGCACCACCCCTCCCAGAGCAGCAGCTGCTCCAACGGCCCCACACAAGAACCACTGAGCTCATAACTGCATAAAATGCATCCACACATAGCCGAGATCATGAAAGACTGGTTATGTTTAATCTGAATGTAAATGTATTGTAAGCAGCACAAGATGTATGACAAGACTAGGCCTGGGCGATAAAACGATAACGATAATTATCGAAATATAATTTTTGTCAATGGAAATAATAAAAACGCTCGATAAAAGTCGATAGACTTAAACTGTAATTACACCACCTGAACACCAGAGAAAGGGGGCGCTAATGCGAAATGAACGCTAGTTCCCGTCCAACATTCAAGCGAAGAAGAAGGTGACGAGGACCAGAGCGGCTCGCACAGCCCATGAGAGCGAAAGGACAACAACACAGCCAAAATGAGCGATGAGACGGAGGATAACACCGAGCCTACCCACTCAAAGCATGCTGAAAGAATTGTAGACAAGAGAGGCCCCTCATCTTCAGTTGTTAGAAGGTATTTTGGCTACTTAGAGTCTGATAAAAAAACAGAGCGGCGTGCACTGCAAACTTTGTCGACAACATGTGTCAACCAAGACGGGCGACACGACTAACTTATTCCACCATTCAAAACAGTATCACCCGCTAGAATACGCAGAAGGAAAAAAACTACAGTCCCAAACGAGTGCTAGCGGACCCTCAACAAGCACCGGGCCAGTGAGTGTTGAGCCCAAGCAGCAACAAACCCTCATTACAGCATTTTCCAGCACCGTGCCTTACAACAAAAAAACAAAAAGACACAAAGACATTCACATGCAGTTGCGTTTTTCATCGCAAAAGACATGCTACCTATTAGCACTGTTGAAAATCAGGGATTCAAGCAGCTTATTAAAGTACTTGACCCAGGAGGGAACATCGTGACCCGTCACAGAGCAGCATTAAAGCCCGATACTGTGGACAGACTTATTTCTCTGGCCCATAACCTTTAAAGCAATGGCTGTGTTGTTTATTTATTACATTTTTGAAACTGAACATTTTCTTTTGTCTATTTATTTTGTTGACATTGTCAGACACCTTAAGACTTTATGCACAAAAGGCTTTAACATGTTGCTGAGTGTAAATCAAAATTAGTTTGTCTATTTATTGTTACATTTAATTTTTTAGGATTGAATGTCTACCTCAGATTTTGTGCAATGTTCTGCATTTTGACTACCTCATGTGCAATGTTCTGCATTTTGTTAGCTTTTAATTTTGTGCAATGTTCCTCATATTTGTGAAATGCTGTGTAGTAGTTTGTCATGTTCTGACATGAAAGATTGGTTAAAGTACAAAAGCAGCATCTGGTTTTGTCAACTTTCACTCAGGGGCAAAAATCAGCCTTCAAATTTGAAAGAAAAAATGATTTGATAATTATCGTGATAATTATCGATATCGACTGATAAGAAAATTTATATCGTGATAACATTTTTTGTCATATCACCCAGGCCTAGACAAGACTGTCATGTTGTCCATCACTAGGTTTGACTTAAAGATGCCAATTTTCCTGTTAGATTGTGGCTAATATTGGCTAACAGGTGGATTGCTGTAAGACTGATGCCAATAGTTTCAGGAGTTGTATTTGCAGCTGTAGATACTTTTCAAACTACAGCTAAATCCTCCCTTACATTTCTTGAACTTGATAATGTTCTATGGGCTGTTTAGGAAGCTGTGAAGGGCCTTAGGACCACTGATGTCCAGTGTGTTGACAGAATTGTTAAACTAGGTAGATTCGGGGGGTGACTGTCCTGCTGTAAATGCATATTTGGTTCTAGTATTAATTAACTTGCAAAGTGAAAGGAAACATTGATATTTGGCACTTTTCAGAGAAAACATCGGTGAGGGGAGGCTCTTTACATGTCCATCCTGAGAAACAATCACCATCTTCACATCCATCATGACCCAAATCTCAAGAAGATTACCCACTTTAATTTGTTAGATGGAAAAACTGTTGCAGTTTGGACCTCAGATGGAAGAAAACATATTTTTTTAGCAGAAGGACTGGAAAAAAGATTACAACCGCTAATTAATAATAAGAGCCCTGGAAGAATAGTCATCTAAAAATCGTACTATGTTTCCCATCATTACATTTCATGTTGGCTGTTCTCATTTTTATCCTAAAATGACAAGATACACCGATATCCTCAGAGAGCTACTAATCTGTACTTGTTACAGCACAACAGAGTAAAATAAAATGTTTGAATGTTTGTCCGCTTTGGGCCTCTGTACATTAAAGACATTTTTGCCCCATTTTTATCTGACTGTCCACTGAGAACAGCTCTGAGACCCACTTTTGGGCCCTGACCCACAGGTTGAGAACCGCTGCTAGTGGACTGTATTTGAAGCTTGATCCTTTAAATACTGTCCTTATATCGTGGAGAATAAGTGAGGCTACTGCGGGATGAATTTAGCATTTTGAAAAAAGTGCTTGAGTAAAAACCAGAGCTGGACTGCTAAGTAAGGATGTTGATACTTGATTAACCAAGAGGCTGACTCTTACTTTTTAAGTCGTGTTCACTTAAACCATGCACATGAGTAAATAAGACGTCGTTTAAACTACAAAAGTCACATTAAGTTAGTGATGTTCCCTCACTGTCCCCTGTGCTACATGTCTATACGCTCACCATCACACGGAGGAGTGAGCGCACAGAGAGGAGCGATGCAGGATTTATTTAGAGAAAATATTCACATACACATGGGCTAAGATAAAAAGGGGGCATATCTGACAGACAACAGCAACAAGAGGCACATCTTAGATGGAGAATATTATAGGCCTGTAGTCCACAGAGTGGATGACAACTCAGTAAACGACCAATATATCAAACTTCAGTTTTTTTATCATGATACTTTTTATTGAAAAATCATATTTGCATCTAACTTTGCAAACATATGTTGCAGCATGCTCCCTTTAAATTATTAAATTATTTAAAGAACACATATTGTGCTGTCCTGACAAAGCGTAAGGGTTTGATGTTGAGTAGGTGGGAATCTTAGAACTGACTACCCACAACTAACATTTGATTTTACAGTAAAACATCACTTTCTCGGCAACAAACAAGTGAACCAGCTGATTGGGCTTTAGGGCCCATCTACACAGAGACAATCTTAGGCTTATCCACAAAAGTTTTTACTTGTAAAGGGGTTTAGTCCCCGTGTACGCTCTATGTCTTCTTCCTTGGTTTTGGTACATCTGCAGCAGTAGCGTTACAGCTCCACTCACAGGCCTGACTTCAATACTTCAGTGTTTTGTGCAAATGGACACATTTCTTGAAATAATGTTGTCT
Organism: Scarus forsteni; assembly: GCA_036419115.1. NCBI lineage: Eukaryota > Metazoa > Chordata > Actinopteri > Labriformes > Labridae > Scarus > Scarus forsteni. The sequence continues at coordinate 33,176,050 of JAZDUH010000451.1, forward strand.
TTACAGGTAACGTTTTTAAAATGAAAACATTTCTCTCTGTGTGGACTGGGCCTTAGGTTGATGACCCTTAAGGTCAAATCCTAGCCAGGGGGCAGAAATGACAGGAGAAAGGGGGAGGAGGAAGATGGCGGACGGAGAGGTGGCACAAAGGAAGGTGGAATGCAAAGGGTTAATCTGCTAAGAATCCCTCTTCCACATGAACAAAGGAGAAAAGTGGGAGGTGGGGGGCACACAAAGGGTGACGAGAGGGTGAGGAGGGGGAGGGTGCATTCGACGGAGGGTGGGGGTCCATTCCCTAACCATCTGGATCTATTGTTTCAGGAACATGGGGGTGAAGGATAGAGGAATGGAGGAGGGGAGAGGGGAGAAGACGGGGAGGGAGGGGTCACGCCCTCTGTGAGTCTGGTCAAACCCAAGGCTGAGACCCAGCTCCATGTGCAACCTTTGGAGGTCATTCTAACACAAATGACAATTTCACTTAAACTCTGTATTTGTCAATGACAAATTAACTCAGTTAAGGCTCTGAATTAATTGAGTTCAATATTTAAAAAAAAAAAATTATTGTTGCTCCTGCTTGAATTTCATTCATTTACAGGACAAACTGGTTCTTTATTTAGTAAGTATGTTTTTTTTAATACACATTCTTATACAATTACTATTACTTTCTGCTACACTTCCTGTACATATTTCAGACTATTATATTCAAGTAAAAACAGGATGCTAACGTGACTTTTCTTTACTGTGTTCATTTGCAGAATTTAACTGTAGTGACTCAAATCAACGTTACTGTACTGTGTGCCTGTTTAGAACAACATGGTTAGGTGTTGGCCTGCAAAAGAAAAAAAACTTGTCCATTTGAGTCAGACACAGAAGGGTTTGAGAGCTATTCCATGGAAAATTTTTGGTGGTTGAGCTCATTTTCATGTGATCTTGTGGATTTTCATTTCTCTTTTAAATTGAGCAGTATTAGACTTCATAATTTTAAAAATATCATGCTTTGTACCACATAGCTGAACATAGAAATTCAAATACAACCAGATTTCCAGTGTCATCAAATAAATGCAGTCTATCAAAGACTGAAAGAAGCTCGAATGAACAAACTAAGTAAATGAATGAACTAATAACTAATAATAATTAGAATTATTAGAATGTTTTATCAACGACAGTGCAGTTTACTTAGTTTCAGTACAAAGCATGGAGCCAATTCACTGCTCATTGAGTATATAGCTATTTCCACCTTCTACCTAGTTGCCCTAGTTGAGCTTTAAAACACAAAATATTTAATATGCAACACTTTAGGTTGTTTAAAAAAGGTACAGCAACAGTGGAGAGGGGGAATTGTTGCAACTGATATCAATGTCATTATCAATGCTGAGCAACTGAGCTCTGATTGATTTTTTTAATGGTTCCTGTACATTTGTTCGGGGTAAGAAGTATATGTACACAGATTTTCGGCCAACGTCAAACACATGGCTCCTCTGATATTTAAAGCTGCAATGCATCAACAAATGTTTCAGCAAGTTTATGGTTTTTCCACCCTTGCCTGGAGTCACAAATGGCCCTTTTCCACTAGCACACCTTGGCCCTACTGTACTCGGCTCTACTTGATTTGCAGCGTGTTTCCACTAGCCCGGTACCTCCTAAAACAAGCTAGTTTTAGTACCTACACCGCTCTGGTTCCAAGCGAGCTGAGCCGATACTAAAAGATGACGTCACCGACTGCCGGCTACTGATAGGTCAGACAATGTCGTCATCGATGAGTCATGAGTGCGACGACCTAGCATGCTAGCGGTAGCTACCACTAGCTTACCCTCATACGTCTTTTCTTTGCAGCTCGATTGCTCTCGTCCTCGGCTTCATTCTGTTGTATAGCTTCCAAAACTCTCCTGTATTTCTCAAAGGGGTATTTCTTCTTGTCACCTGCAGCCTTCTTCTGCTTTCCTTTTTTACTCGGTTTGTGACAAAAAGCCACAGATTGTTGTGTCGGGCTTAAAATGACGTCATCGCAGTGCCGCTCTCCGTTTACAGCGACACTGCACCCAGTTGGGCAGGCGACAGGGGCTAATGGAAAAGCAGCACAAGGCGAGTAGAGTAGAGCTGGGTAAAGTCGATTAGAGTAGAGTAGAGAAGGGCTAGTGGAAAATGGCCTATGGACACTGCAAACTTCATTACGTGCCATTTTGAGAAAAACTTTGCCACATTTTATGAAGATGATGCACTGAGTGTGAAAACAGGTCCAGTACAGGCCCAATATAGTTGTTTATGTTTTCCAGTAACTTCTTTTTGAAGTAATTCTCCTTCAGTCCCATTATTTTTTCTCATGTTAGAACAGGACAAGTCTGTCCAACACTTTCTTTGGCCTGATAAGAAAAAATTTTACCTTTCAACCAGAAGTTAGGTGAGCTTGATGCCAGCATTAATTTGATGTAACACAACAAGTAAACATCTGCCAACTTATCTTTTCCTGCCTCTTTATTTGTAGACAGTTGATGTTTGTAAAAAAAGAAAAAAAGGTGGGGGGGCGGGGGGGAGCAGCACTGTTAAAAAAGGTGCATATGTGCAGGCACAGTAGAAAGAATTGATAAGGGAAGTGTTAAGCTTTTTGAAGTAAATGGTACCAATGCCTGAAACTAGATGGAACCAGTTGTACACAAGAGCCTTTTCCAGATTCCTCCATTAAGCACAACCCATTATAAAGACACAATTACAGCATACAACAGAATAAGTACAAATTCCATTAACCAATACTATCTGGCAAAATTAAAATTTAAAACAGAGTGATGTAGGTCTCTGTCAGCACTTGACCCGATGAAAGATTCAAAACCAGCCATTAGTTTAATTTCAGTCTGTAGTAAGTTCAAAAGTTTGCAGCCTGTGATGGACAAAGCTGACTGTGTTAATGTAGATCTTTGATGTTGTTGTTATATTTTCATGCACCATGCCTCTTGTGTCTCTGTTACAGTCGGTCTTTGAACAAACTTGGCAAAAGGCTTAGGGCATGTTCACTGATACATTTGAAAAATAATTGGAGAAAATATACATTTAGAAAATTTCAAAGCTCAAAACGAAATCTATGTCAAAGTTGGTGGTGGAACAAAATTTGGCAGAGGTGGTCACCACCAAGTATGAAGATGAAGGCAAGTTATTGCATTTCAAATCATCTTATGGTTTATTTCTTCCCTTCAAGCCCCTGGCATTAGATAATCTAATATTTCCGTTTTCAAAATTAGACTGCTGGTTGAGGGTGTGCATAGATGGAAAACATAGTGTTGGGATTAGGAAACACAGTCGTCTCTGTATCTCTGTATACAAGTAAGATCAAAATAAATAAACCAACAAAGTAAAACCAGCTTTCTTCATACAGGAAAAGGGTGACAGTGACACTCACCACCACCACGAATGCAGGAATCCTGGAGGCTCCCCTAATGTAATATTCTTCTCCCATCGAATCTGAAGGAGACAAGAGAGGAAGTTAAAGTCACTCTTGCAGCCACTAGAGAGAGAGGATTATGTGTGCAGGTCCAGAGGTTAAGAACATATAATCAGTCCGTCTCAAACTGTCAATGGCCCCGGACGTGAAGATAGGCATCTTTCCGGCTCTGTCCATCTCCATCTTCCTGACTCACATCCTTCTGTTATTTTTTGTCCAGTTATGTTTTATTCTTTTATAATTTACTTGTTCTGAATCTTTCTCAAACATAAGCTATCATTAGCCTGTCTGTAACCAAACAGGCTGTAAAGATAAGTGCACATGTATTGCTATACCAATGTTGTGTTTACATGCTGTATCAGTTGTTTCTACACTACAGATTCTCTGAGGCAGACAGTGAGCATGATCTGCTGTAACTTTAGGAGATTTCCTTTTGAAAAATTGATGCAGCACCTTACACTGTGTCATCGTGTTCAGCATGTTTGCACTGATGAGACAAGTTGTTGTGGACACTCACAACTGTATACCTGGATTAGAGAAGTTTCTCTGTTCTTCACTCAAGATGCATTTGAAAAGTGTTTGGGTTAGTTTAGTTTGTGGAGATTAAAATGAATTCTTCCCAACTCTTTGAAATAAATAACTTGCAGAAAAGTGGTTGGAGTTTTGTTTGGCATCTTACCTCAGACAGGAAGGTCTGTGCTGACTTCTGTGCTCCCACATGTAGCAGGTATTCGTACACATATAACGCTAACCTGAAACAGAGAAGAACACATTCATTAAGGATTAAATTCATCATTCTTGATTTTCTGAACTTCACATTTTTCCACCCTATTTACTGATGTAAAGTTTACAAGCTAAATAATCAGAAACACACAGATTGTAAAGGTCAAGCCCAATTCTGATATCAATGTAAGACATGTCAGTGTAGATGATGGCTAATTTTGTTAGCCACATTTATTACTTTTTTAAGGGTAAGACACCCAAACATCTTTAATCTGAACTGGTGTTTTACGATAATTTCAAATCAAAAGCCCAGTTAACACAAAACGGCTGAGATAAAGCTGCACCTTCCTCATTACACCTCCAGACATTTATATAAATGCAGAGAGCATGACACGGCACGTGCACACACACTAACAGCACTATTCTCCCTGCTTATTATAGAGTTTATAAATACTATGAATAAAGGTGGACACTGAGTGATGATGATACATTAGTACATTTGCCAGTATTACAGCCAATTTATGAGATATTTATGGCCAGTTTTTCTGTTCAAAACATCAGCTGAAAATGTTGGCAAAAATGCTTGAATCTGTTGATATCAATAATCAATGTTTCATGCAAATATCTTTCAATACCAATAAGATGATATCAGGCATTTCGGCAAACTACCCTCATTTTAGCACAAGTCAAACTCCTTAATAATATTTATTCAAAAAGAATGGGTAACATATTCTATTTGAGGTGCTAACCACTCCACCAAACCAGGACACTCGCATTAGTTGATAATAAGTATGACCTTCAATCCGAGTTGGCCTAAAAATGGCTCAATGGCAGCTACAACAACCATCAGCAAAATCGAGAAAGTAAACCAAAAATATCGATCACATGGATTTCTGTGGTTCAGGTTATGGCTTAAAGTACTTTACCAGCAATACAACAATTTATTCTTGTAAAGCAACTGGATTCTCCAGATTCCATGTCTGTCTTCAGGCAGATTGATCTTACAAAGATTCAACAAAGTCCATTTCTTCCTGAGCAATAAATGACTGCACTTATCTCGGTTATTTGAAGAGGAAAAGGCGGCAGACTTGTAATGGAGACTTGTCAACAAAGTAGTGTGGATGTTTCTAGCTCCAACAGCACTTTGGCACAAATACTCACACAACCAGACGCACAGAGAAAGAGCAAAGGGAAACTGAGAGAGAGAGTTCTTTATAAACTTAACAAAAATGTTAGAATTAGGTTACTTCCGGTCCATGACACCAGCTATTATTCATGAAGTTTAACGTCACATTTAGACTTCACAACATCCTAGTTTAACAAATCTTCTCCATGTTGTGCTGCTGGGCGTCTACCTTGACTGCGATGCTCCTGTTGCAGAATAAATAGTGACGTGTTACCTGGCGACATTGAGCACCTGCTGTTGCAGTATTTACTGATTTCTCTTTGTTTGTCTTTCACCAGTGAAACACAACACCATTGGTTCAAAATTGCTATCAGACAAAATATTTTTTTCAAAAAACATTAGCCATCTGCAGAATCATGCAGGGTAAACAGGTTTCAGTGTCAGAAGTATTTTTGTTGTGTCAGACCATTTTAATGTTGACATCTGGTACATCCAAAAGCTGCTATGGGGTAGACTTTTTAGGGCAGTAAAATGACCTAAGGCTAAATTGTGACCTTTTTCAGTATCAAACTTGAAATAATATATTAGCATTGTGGGGTAACTTTCTTCAACAGGGGTAATTAGATAAACACTGGCATCAGCATCAGTACTGGCTAAAATTTAAAATTTTAAACATTGTTATTGACATCAGCCCTGGATTTCATAATCCATACATCAGCAATTTCCACTTTCATGTTAACCTTATGAGCTTTTTGCCACAACAATAACAAATTAGGCTAATATAAGAGAGGCTCTGCTGAAAGTCACTAACAATCGTAATACCAGTGTACCTGGGACAATCATCATTTGTAGACTGTGACTCCTGTCACGCACAGAGTAAGCACAGACCCTACATGAACAGTGTTCAATCCTCTGAATACATGTAGTTAGACAGACTTTTACTTTAAATTATTCTGAACAATAAGGAAACTGTTTGGGGTGCTGGTTTGGTGGAGTGGTGAGCAACCAGGCACCCCACGTACATGCTTCTGCCGGTCCAGGTTCAGATCCCGCCTGTGACTAGTTTGCAGAGTGTCTTCCCCTACTCTCTCACCCCCTTTCACAAGCCACTGTCTCTCTCCTATCAATAAAGGCACAAAATGCCCAAAAAATACATTAAAAAAAGAAAAGTGTTTTTTTAAATCAAAACTCAAACTTTCATCATTCCATCCTTTTTGTCACATGACTAACATCAAGAACTGTCCTGCAAAAGGACTACATGTACAAATTGTGACAATGATGAGAGATCAATATGTTGATCAGCCCTGGGGTAGACCTCTTTGTCTAGATTCAACGTAAAAGATCAAACCAGATTTACATTAAAATACAAATGACATTACTCTTCATGCACAGGTCTTAAATTCTAAAGCTGTACAGCCCATTTTCTGACCGGCATCTCTGACACTCTCACAGCATGAGCTTGAGGCAAAGTGAGCAAACACGAAGGAAAGCATGAACTACGGCAAAAAGTTGACCCATTTGATTCTCCCGGTACACAATACACTGAAAAGATAATTTGGGTCCATATCCACCAGTTGAAATGCACTGGTTATAAGCCTGTGATATTTAAAATGACGTTGTTGCACCAGTGTAACCAAAGATCATAAGTATTGTCATAGCATTAGCAAGAGGCAAAAAGAGCAAAAATGGAGGCAAACATGACTTGCTAACTCTGGTTAGCAGAACATCCAGGGTGCCAGGATAGATGGATTTGTTGTAAGGCAAAGGAAATTTATTTGTAGAACACAACTCATACAATAGGTAGGGGTGTGCGATATGACGATATTAAATCATCAAGGAATATAATGTGGGGATGATCTCATAAAACAGAAAGATCGTCAAATCGTCCTGTGGGCGCAGAGACTTTGACGTGCACCTGACTAACCAATCGTAGCACATTACGCGCAGTGCATGGTGGGATCTCCTGTTTGGTTACGTAGCATGAAGCCATGGCGGAAAGAGAAAAGGAGGTAAAAGTTTGAAGATGTCTGAACAAAAGTCTGCTCTAAAGCAGCTGTGTTATTCACTGAGATTATAGACATTGCAGTTGGATAACATTTGTTCTAAATTGTTGCACTTTAAGAGATAATGTTGATATTGTTGTTCATTACCTTTGATGTTTACATTTATTGCACATTTTTATAAAAACTGCACTATTTAAATTAAAACCTGTTCAGAAAGTTTCTTTGGCTTCAATTGTCTGTGTTTTTGCTTTTAGGGTTTTACATGTTTTATATGTTAAACATAGGGGAAAATGGTCAAACATGCAAATTAGTCTAGAAAAATCAAAGTAAAAAAGATCCGTGATAAAATCGTGATAGTGGTTTTATTTTTTTTAAATCGTGATGATATTTTTGCCATATCGCCCACCCCTAACAATAGGTAATTGAAAGTGCTTGACAGAACATGAAAACGCATTAAAATCATAAAGTAATTGCTCAGAGATTAAATTCAGACAGTCTGCTATGTTTTTCAGCGTCAATGATTCAAGTTACTTATACCCATACTTTTTCAGCAATTGCTCAAAAACAAACCAAAATCAACTTGTTAGATATTTGCCAAAATATCCAGACAAGTCCTGCAAAAAGGCTGTACACTGCTTATACATGCTAAAATAGTCTTTAACCCCCACAATGGAACTCCTTTTTTTAATTAATCACATCAACATCAGCATCACAGTGAAAGTCATTCAGGTAAAAACGAGTCCAAAAGGTTTCAGAAAGTCTCTATTTTGGAGCTAACACACTTCACTGAGAAGCCAGTAGAACAGATATCTTCAAACAGATACTCAAATACACTAAAGGTCATTTATATGTATTGCTAGAGCAATTTTAAAGGACCTTCAAGTTTATTTCCAAATTTAAAACAAAAAATATATGGTTTCAACAGACCAACAATGGATGAAGAGCTTGGCTAAGTTACTGTTTAAAATAAACTAACCTGCTGTGTTTCTAAGATAGCGTTGCAATGATTATTAAATTATTTTTTAAAAGTATTACGTAACTGAAAAACAGCTCAGAAGTCCACAATCCAAAAGTAATCAAAAAGCTAACAGAGGAAAGCTACCTGTTTTGAGCAACATATGTCCCGGGGTAAGTGCTGAGCACAAGTGCTGTTACCCTCTAAGTTATCAAATTTATGGTTTAAGTCCAACCTCACATTCAGGGACTTTATGAGAATTAGAAACCCCCCCCCCAAAAACAGTTAACTTAATTGAGGCTCCAGAATAAACCATTGTGATAGAAAAGTGCCCTTTCACCTTATCTGGCCTGTGCAGTTCATCGTACCTGATGCTAAAATCAGCAGCAGAATTAGATGATTACAAACTGATACAAGCAGGTCCTCATGCACAGGATTCTCCTCTTGCTCCTGAAATATTACAAAAGCTCTGCAGAGACTTTTTTTTTTTCAAATCCCTGCAATTATACTTGATAACAGCAATCCACTCGGGTCTATTAACACACACCAGAACCATGCTGTGGAGAGGGAAACCCCCATCGGCCCAACATTGTACTCTAACGCCTTCACTTAGTCCTGTTTAATAGGCTGTTAATGGACCATCAATCGACCAGCAGTGTGGATATGACAGCAGCCCGTGTGCCCAGAGCAGACAATCCTCTGACAGGCCAATAAGGTCCTAATGAGAGGGACAGTGGCTCAGTGTCATCATCCCCATTATTAGTCAATGAAGTGATCAATGAAACACGGCTGTTGGATTAAAGAAAAAGACTGACATGCAGTTTTATTTTTCGACTGAAAGAATCTCCCTTGCTTTCCCAGCACCATCTGTGGCTGAATGATGGGATGGCTGTGAGGTTTTTGGCTAAACTTATGTGGATTGTTAAGTTTCTGCATTTAGACAAACTCAACTATCAATACACTTGACGTCAAAATACTATAAGGTGCTGGATATTTCATTAAGAGAAAGAAGAATTGAACTGCATTTTTCTCCCATTTTGAGTGGGTAACATCAAGACCTAACTGAGCATCAGCAACAAAGCAGGCTAAACACGTTGAATATGTCTCTGTCCCATCACCCGCAGTGCAATGGTGCGCATTGATGCTGTTGAGGAGCGAGGAAAGGGGAACTTAGGGGCCGTTTACATGACGCCGAAAACGATCGATTCCGCAAACATTTCGTTGCGTTTTGGCCTTCCGTTCAGATGAGACTTTTGACACCGCTCCCCAGAGCAGAAAGATTTGATTCCGCTCCTCTATCCGGCCTCGTGTAAACACAGAGCAGAGCGTTTCAGGGGGAAACGCTGACGTCACCGCATGCGCAGTACTCTTTCAGATGGAGGCTGCGCGCGCATACCAGGAACAACAGCAGCTTCCTCCGTCCGCCGAGTAACGTGTGAGCGTCTTACCGTGCTCGGTTTGTTATCCAGACAAAACTATCCAGACAGATTTGTTGTCCGAACTGATTTGTTGTCCAAAAAAGAAACTCCTGCTTCTCTGTGCGTCTGTTCGCCATTGTTGTTTGTGAAAGGTTTTCTTCTTCGTTCGTGTGTTGTAGCAGCGCTGCATCTCTGCAGACCTACACCACCATCTACTGAACCGGCATGCACACTACAGCGGATTTACAGGGGATTAACTCGTCTCCGAGCGTTGTCATGTAAACGCAGAAGAATTCGAAAACGGAAAGGGAGAATCTTTGCGGCTTCAAGTCAGGAGTTTCCATGTAAACGGCCCCTTAACCGGCTGCAGGAGGAAATTTCTTCGTTTTCTTTCCGTCAAACATGGCAGACATAGCAGAGCATTCATCTGTTCTAGTGAGTGAAATAATTTACTTTCACTTTCAACACAGCGAAACTTTGTTTGGCTCTGGGAGATCTGTGTATTTAAGCTTTTAAGACCACCCCTCAGCAATACAAAGCACTAGGCGTCCGATTCTCCAGCTGCATAGTCAAAGGACTTGATGTGCTGGTAACAAGGGAAAACACAGGGCAATCACAACTGGTTAAGTATTTACTACGTCTTGAAGCTTGTACTGCACTGGGAACAAATAAAAACACATAAAGACTAACTTTATTCATTTATGCTTTTACTGACTTTGATCAACAGAGCAGTACAGTAAACTAAAAGTGCAAACATTGTTTCTACTTCAAGTGCCCATTGTCACAGACAATTTTGAACCAAGGACAGTGATTACTATGGAAATGTCCAAACTGCCTGGGAGTGACATAGTGCGAAAACATTTGTTTTCCTTTCCTTTGCTTGCTTCGAATTAGACAAGGTGCAAAGAAAGAAGATTAGCAAGATGAAGAAGGAAAAGCACTATAACCCCATTTCTCTCTGTACCATCTAGCACATGATGGACTTACTGTTTACAAAGGGAAATGTAAGGTTGAGAATCAAATATTTACAGATGCAGTTCAAACAGAAGTGGTGTGATGCAGCAACATTTGCAGCTTGGTTCTGGTTTTGTTAGGACATGGTGTCAGAGAGCACAAACCTCAGGCATTTCTGACATTCTTAGCAGTAGCTAAGAACATCAGTTTTGGATGACCACCAATATCTAATCACTTTTTCCTTGTGCCATGACCAACATCCTCTAAAAATGTTGAATATACAGACAAACATCAGCAAAAACACAACCTTTTCAGCAGAGGAACTATGTAAAATGTCCCACCCGGGTGAATACGCTAACTTATGGGACGACGTTGACGTAACATGCCTACGTCATAATATCGCGCTTGTCTGCCTCATATGTAACTTCTGTGACTCGTTGCCATCTCAGCAACAAATTCCATCCATCTTTGTATCATCAGAATTCGGTTTTGTTTAGTCTTTGCTGAGTTTGTATATTAAAGAGGGACAAAAGTCCAAAGTACAGAAAACAGCTGACCCCCATGTCCACGTCATCAACGTGATGACATCAACTTGACGCACAAGAGGAAAAACACAGCCCCGCAGCTTGTCTGCTGGCAATGGGAAAGGACTCACTTGGCAATTAGCAAATTTACTGGCCTATATAAAAAAAACACGTTTACACACTAATTTAGTGGGAAAGCGGCTAAATATTGTTGAGGGAGTTCTCGTCAAAAATGAGGAAAACATGCCCCTCTCCCATGGTTAACAAATCCTTGAAAGTACTCCTGGATCCACATGGGGAATCAGATCACCACCAAAATGAATCAGTTCCCCTTGTGCAATAATCAGCATTCCAGTTACATAACAATTCCAGTGCCTCTACATCCTGGAATCTCAAAATTGTTCTTCTTCACATTGGATGGAAAACAAATAATTTAAAATTTTAAACTACCGTAAATATCTAAGTCATAGAACTGTGTTCAGCTTAACCACTGTTCACCTCATTGGTTTCAACATTAAATTAACCCGAGCTTTACAATTTCAACCATCAGCATTGGCTGCAAACTTTGTCTAAGTTATTCACTTCCTATTTGAGTTGATGAGAAGGATACTTTCCCTACAACAGAAGCCAGAGTCAACAGTCTGGTGCTACTCTGCACAGCTGTCGACAGTGGTTTTTTGCACTAAGTAGAAAGTCGAAAGGTACACTTTTTTTTAAGTTGTATTTATTAATAGTGCTGATGTGAATGGAGCCCATCTTTCCCTGCAATAGCTGATGAGTCTTGTATGAAACTGTAAAGTGATGCCATGTCACAGGAGTTGTTAGTACTAACAAACCCAACTTCAGCTTGTTGGGATGACATTCTGATCCCAGAACTTTGACCCTGCTCAATTTTGGCACTCTGACTAAAGCCAAAGAAATCCTCTTTTTCACAATATTTTGGATTATAATACCATATTTTTTTAATTCATTTTAACTGTACTGTGGTGTAATTCTGAAAGATTTGGATGTTTTATTGGTGATTTAAATGTTCTTTACTCACGTGTGTTTAATGCTCATAGACTGAATATTATAAAACGTGCTCACCGTCTGAGGCTCTGTTTATCTGTATTCTTTTTCATAGATGACCTGCACAAGTGTGCTGTTTGTTTTCACCGTATTGAGGACAAACTTTAACTGCTTACTGTTGACGAAAGTAACTGGTCACCTCTAAGATATCACTCTGTTCTCATGTGACTTTCACTTTAGTGTGCAGTACTGAGAGGCTAAGATGAGAATATTAGACACAACGTTATCTCATCAGGGGTTTAATTTTCATCGTTAATATATCTATGGTTATTGTAGCTGCGACCATGTTGCCCGAGCAGATTTTAAATTTTTTGGTGAATACGGCACCTGCCTGCTGTGCAGCGGGAGAGCAAACGCAGCTCAGCCTGGTTGCTCGGAGCAGGAAACAAGGTTGTGGTCACTGTGTATGACTTCATGTTTTAATCAGAAATGTTGCATCAATAGAATTATTAAAGCACTCTGTTTGGATAACTGATCTAATCTAACAATCTAAATCATAATGACTATGATCAGCAGGCTCAAATCTGGAAAACAAATGCAAAATCTGCGACTTTCTTCTAACTTAAATATCACTGTTTTGGATCAAGACTTGTATGCAGAAACCAAACACTCCCAGTATCATTGTTAACTTTGAGATATTTTAAGACCACATTTTAACAATATAGTGTCTGTCATCAAAATAGATAAAAGAACTGAAAGGGACAAAGCTTTGAAAAAAAAAAACTATTACCTAAAAGGTGCATGGAAGAGGAATACATCTGAATGATAAGCAAAGACGACAGCATTTAGGTACCAAAATAATGCCAAAGTGTATGTGTATTTTAGCTGATGTCACAGAGTTTGCCTGCAATTTGTGATCAGTAGTCAGCATTTTCTTAGTGTCAAGAGATTGTACTCCAGGTTCTATTTTTGATGGCACTTTTGTTTTTGTTTTTAAACTTTGCTTATGCATCAGAAATATACTACTTTCGTACTAAAATTTGCAGATCAAAGTAGGTTTTTTCAGTGCAGGTTAAACCGCCACCAATTGGTATGTGACTCATTTTCCCAATTTACCCTGAACCCGTGCCGCTTGCAGGGTCAGTGGACCCGGGTCGAAATGCCTGTTAGACCCTTCCAAACAACCAACGGGAGCCGATTGCTACCGGGTTTAAACCGTTTTTTGTTTTTTTTTGTGGGCCAGTGTGAAAGGGGTAATAGAAAAATGGAATCTTTCTTGGAGAAAGCAAATCCTTACATGTACTACCTGTGAATATTAAAAAGCAAAAATAAATATGACATGTCAAGTCTTTTCAGAATTATCCTTTCGTGACTGGTTTAGTTTTTTAATCCATTTTAATTACATTTATCCATTATTCACAACTACTGCATGTTTTTATTTACATGGGTAATGTCAACTAACAGTCCTGTTTCCAGCTTATAAAGGCAAGGATATATGCAGAAGTCTATTCATTTAATACAAAGAGTTACTCTAAATACATGTTTTCATGCAATATCAAAAGGTACTATACTCCTCCACTATGAAGGTCAGAGCTGTTATTCACTCACTTTATTCCTATGCATGTTGTCAGCTTTGAAACAAGCAACGTAAAAGAACAACAGCACAGGCAGTGACTGCTGTGATGTGTTATGATGGAAATACTATCTGTGCCTGACCTCCTCTTAATACTAATGTAATACAAAAGCCTAAAATATGCATTGTTAGTATGCAAATGTAGTCTGTAAGAAGAATGATTAGGCAAATGGATGATAACAGAAGGCTGGAGACGACGGTCGCTACATGATCACACCTTGTCCTTCACATAGACACAACACAGTCAAGATTTATTTTTCAACATCTTAACAGCAGAAGGGGTGACAGCTGGCACATTTAAATACATGTGCCTTAAGACATTTATGATGCAACCTGTCTTAAACAGAAAATCCCCCTAATTTAAATCTAAAGTTTTTGTGCTGTGAAGCATTAACAGTTCTGCTTAGCTGTTAAAGGTCATCATTTTTCGGAGTACATACTGATACTGAATGTTGTATGATAATAACTGATAATGCTGATATTCAAACACATTTTCTGATCAACTTTCAAGGTTTTGACACCCCCACAAAAACAAAAATAAAAAACCTCATGAAATAAGTGGAAGCTCCTTGAATTCAACTGCTTGTGAACACAGTCAGTGTGTTTACATGCATCAAGCAAAATGTAAACTATTGTATCAAACAGAAAGAACTGGATTTAAAATAAATGTACATATAAAGCATTATTAGGCAAATGGATGATAACCGAATGGGCAGATCAGAGTTTTGCCTACAGTTCAGAGATCTGCTGACACCAATTAAAAATAGGGATGGCTACCGAATTCGGTACTTTAAGAGGTACCAACTGAATTCTGTAGGTACAACCAAGTACCGATTCACGTAAAATCAAAAGGTGCCATGTTTAGGTACCTAAACGCATCCTTGTGACTGTGAGGGAGTGGAAGAAGCAGGCATACTATTGGGTAAAGTAGGTGAATTTCCATACCGGACTTGAACGCAGCACAGCAACAGCGTAATGACGTCAGCAGCCGCGGGCTCAGTCAATAAAGCAAGCATGGCTGAGGGAAAGAGCTCGAAAGTATGGCTCTACTTTATTAAATGTGATGGAGATTATGCTCGCTGCAATATTTGTGACGTCAGGTGTAAGGCCAGCAGCAGAAATACTTCAAATCTGAGGAAGCACCTGGTGACGCACAAAAATTTCCTTAAAGCTGAAGAGTGCACAATTTTTGATAGCCTTAGATCTACAACCACAAAGGATTCATTCAGCACTGTTAGCACGCCTGTGTCCAATGGCGACTAGTCGTCTGCAGCCAGAAACACAGGAAAAGAAATGGCTTTAACATTTGATGATGGCAGTAAATGCAACAAGGAGGATACCTGGTCCAGGTAAATAAGCCTTGTGTATAAGATGATATTAGCTTGGCATTTTAACGTGCGTCAGTTATCATTATCAGGTTGGTTCCTCGTACTTTGTAACATTAATGTAAATGCTTTTTTTTATTTACAGCTCTGTCTGACCCATTGTTAAACGGCCCTAAAGTTAAAGTGAGGGCTGCAGTTAATTTATTAAGTTGTGGTTCATTTTAGTTACTGGTTTTCATGTTGAAGACATTTTTGGAACAACTACAATGTTACAATACAAACAGTTGAATGTTGTTTTGATATCTATCTGTCAAATTTTATATATTGAGAAATAAATTTACATTAAAAAAATTGAGATCGTAATATTAAACAAATTAATATTTATTACCCCATAAACACATGCAAAAGTACTGAAAATTGGTACGGTTGAGTACCAATACCGATTCCCAGGTGCCGGGCATCGGTATGGTATCGGTTCAAATGTGAAAGGTACCCATCCCTAATTACCAATACAGATGATGATTTGTGATTTTCAAAGACATTTTACAGATGACACTCTTGACATCACATAAAAAGATATTCCAGACAGGATTAAATAACAGCAACTCTTATTGTTGCCTTGTTATGTTAGTCAATTAGCTTATTCGGCCAGCGTCAATTTAATCTTCAGTGTAGGATCACCACTTTGATTAGTGCGTTTCTTTTACCCAAGAACTCAGTCTTAGTGAAACGTATGGTACTGGTTATGTAATTTGCAACACATACAATCCAAGTTCCAAGATCAAATGCACCATAAAGACAGAGAACAAAAGCAAATTTACTGCTGCTAAGCTGCAACAGGAGCTGACTGAGCTGTTTTAGCTAACAATTGAGGGTACAGTATTTTATTAATTTAACAAAAAAAAACAGTATTAACCACAGATGATTGGATATCACATTCCTTGCATTATTTCAGATTTACCCTTAATTGATTTTTCATGAACATCTTCAATTAGTGATCATCTCAATGTCACAAACATGTTAACATAGATGTCAAAATACCAGAACTTCTAATGTAACTACAACATGAGTAAATACACATAATATCTTGATATTAAATTTATATATATAGTATATATATGAATACTATTAGTTGTTTTATAAGCTCCATTAGCACTTGTGAAAGAGTCACTGGCACATACCATAATAACACATCTATGTCTGTTTATTATGGTAAAAGTCATAATCTTAATTATTTTGATAGATATTGATATCATGATAGTAAACATGAGCTACAGCTAAATAAGCTATAGATGGAAAAAAGGAGATAGAGAGCTACACATTAGGCATAATGATCTTTTATCTCAATTATTCAGCTTTCCTAATTGTGCAGGGCAGTAATTGTAACTGAAATAAAAAGTTGATTAGTTGTCCAGCTCCATCAATGCCATTGGTAATGTGATGAAACACAGTGGCTGACCTAAGGGGGGACATGTGGCTATGTCAGCTTTGAGTTTGTCAAACTTAAGTTGACCTAGATTGAAATCACACTGAAAGCACGCTGCTACCAAATGTCTACTCATAAGAACAAGAGAGCAAGTAGGCCCATCACATCTGAATTTTATAAACAGCAACAGCAAAAACTTTGGTGATTTCTTGAAGGCATTGTATTAATTGTAAACAAATGCTTTTTCACGTAAGTCTATGACAGGTTTGACTATCAGTGGCCTTTTTCACACATGCATCCCTTTCATTATCAGGATAATACTTGAGCAGCCCATCTGTGTATTTCAAAAGTAAAAGTATTGTCTTCATATTTTGACAGCCTCCCGTGTAAGCCTGACTGAAAACTGAATTAAGTTGTTTCCTCAAAGTTTAACAAACACACCTTGATGATGTGTTTAGATTTCAGCTTACTCTTGCAAGTAAGAAAAAGTTATCAGACCAACCTGATCAAGGTGATGTGTGTATGCTCTGGAGTTTCTGTGATAATGAACATGAGTAAACAGCACTGCAGGACTCACATTAATCCAAAGATCTCTGTAAGCTGAAGAACAGTGAGCATAGGATTCATGCCACAGGTAAAGCATAGAGTATGAACTAAAGGTTTCAGCTGCAGCCTTCAACAATGTTGGGGTGCAACCACTTTACTATTTGCTAGTGTGTCGGTAAGGTTAACAGGAAGGTGTCCACAGTGCAAGGTCAAGGGGGAAAATTCTATTTAAAATAACAGAGACACATGTGCAATCACACATGGCTCCAGGGATGGGACGATACACTTAAACTCACGATACTCTGCACCTCGATATGCCCGATCTCGATACAATACGTCAAGATACAATATCAAACAAGTAAAAAAGGAAAAATATTACTGTGCAATTACAACTTATTTCTCTTTTTTTGAGTTGCACACAGGAAAACACAAGACCTAACAGGACAAACACAAACAATAACACTCTCTAACCCTAGAGAGGTTAGAGAGAGTGTATGCTAACGAGCGGTAGGCTCGTTTTCGCTGTCTCTGTCTTTTTTAATGAGAAAGCCAAAATACTGCCAGACAGATGACTTGTATCCAGGCGGAGCATCCTCAATTTCGACCTCATTCGACTCCATCATTCGGCTTTTGGAGGCAAGGTAGTTGGTGATAATGTTTGTTGTCGTCACTTCTGGTCACATGCGCTATTACCGGACGTGACGTCTTTATTTCGGGATCCATTTTTATCAAACTCGATGCATTTCTTCACGTGCTGTATCGCGATATATTGTGAAACGATATTTGACATCCCTACATGGCTCCCCTAAATACATCTTTTCAACCCAGCTGCACACAGCAACAAAGAATTAACTAAACTTTTATGAATTTGACTATAAAATTCTAAACATACTTAGTTTAACCCTCACCACTTACTCAAGCAGCATGCTCAATGCACGTTTCTTCAACAATACGAGCTGCAATGCCAGCCTATTCAAACAAGCTGAGACTTCGACTTTCTTCAACAATGGTGCAATAAAGTAAAAAAGACAACAGTTAACTTGGCCTTACTCTGTACGGATGAGAAACATTTCTCTCAGTGGTGTTTAGCTCTGAACCCTTTACACAATCAAATATGGTACTTACCTTTAATACATGGGCTGTAGGAACATACATTACATAAAAATTTCGCAACACTTTGTTGCACAATACTGTATGGTGCAATATCTGGATATTTTGTTTTTAATTTATTTATGTAAATTTGGGCGATTTGTTTTGATTCTTAGTTCAGCCCACAGCAACTGGTTGGCAGCAGGCATTCACCCAGGGGACTCTCAGTCTCTGTTACGTGTGTTGCTATTATTTCTGTCCAGGGGGATAAATGTTGCTTCATATCATAAACATAGATGAGAAACTGTAGTTTTATCTGAGCAATATTGTGGGTTTTAATGCTAAATGAAAAAGACTTCAAAGTGGCAAAAAATGTATTTCCCAATGCTGATCCAAGAGGAAACTGGTTCAGGCGTCACTTGGATCAGTTTTGGATAACCCAGATGACTGAGAACCTCCACAAATGTATTGAGTGTGTATATTACTGTGGTGTATTGTGAAATATCTTACAAATCAATCTCGTTTTGTAGTCCATGTTGAATCATTAGAATCTTGCCAATTCACAGCCCTATTCAACACCTAGTTGAAATCTCCTTAGGAACTGTGATAATGTAAAATAAAAAATGTGTCTGTGTGGAAACACATGTCTTGACTTTGTACCAAAGCACTGATATATGTCATGTGTTGTTGTGAACTGTCTCACTGCCTGGCATGTTAGTAGACAAAGGTCAAGTAAAAGAAAGTTAAAAAACAAACAAAAACAGGTACATGACCACACATCATTGAAGAGTCGAGCATAATTTTCAAGTAAATCTATTTTCCTCCAGTTAAAAAGGGCAACCACAGTCTACCAGGTAATCCCCTAATTCAGTTTGTGCTCAAAGCATGTAAAAAAACTCAAGGTTTAAAACTAAAATTACATTTAAACAATCTACGTTCAAGTTAGCTAAAATTTCTCTCACAGCCTATTTACTATCTGAACACCCACAAACAATGATTTTGACCTGAAACATCATCAGCAGAGCTCTGACAAACATTACATTCTCCACTGTTCTCTCAACTGTTGTTGTTTACGGTCAGGGCATGAAAAACTACCTGGTTCTGTTGCTTTCAGGGGTTTGAAAGAAAGTAGTTTCCAGTGACAGCCATCATTCATCCACCCTGGCAGAGCACTGCAACTTTGTGCAGTGTACGCCTGTTTTAAAGCAGCAAGAGGACAGGACTTAGGGGTGAAAAGAGCTAAATTATGATGACTAATGACTGGGACCTGGACCACATTAATTCAGTTTAAGGGTCATATCAGTGATTCTCCTGTCTGATTCAAAATAAGATATAATTTTGACACAAGTTGGTGTGCTGTCAAAGCTTATCAGTGACAGGTACTTGAGCACAGTTTCAGTCAGTGCTGCTTATAGCTAACCACAGATATTATTAGTCAATGAAGTCTTAAGTTTTGAGCTGGCCAATCAAAGTGGAGCATACTCTCAATAATCCTGCCCAAAGTTGTTTATTTTATGGTTCTATTTTAATAAATCAATATGCATGGGTGACTAAATACCAGGGCAATAAAAAAATGACCACCTGGGCACCCAGATATGCTTCATTTTGATTTTCTAACTGCCCATTAGGAAAGAAAAGTGAGTAAAACAAACTTACACACTGTTAGCAGAAATCAAGGAGAGTCAAAATTAGTGAGTCTTATCCCTAAATTAAAATTATCATTACTAAACTTTTTACAGTTGCTCTGCACTTTTTCTGTATTTTCCTTCGGGGAGGCATCTAAGGCCCCACTGACACGACAATGTTGTCACTAGAGCTGAAACAATTCCTCGAATATTCGCGAGTACTCGATTACAAAATAGCCTCGAATTAAATTTTGTGCCTCGAAGCCTCGTTTGATATATAATTATACATATAAATATATATCTGGACTACTATACAGTGCACAGTGTTTGACACGAACGGTCATTTCTGTGGCACAACGCGCCTGCTACCTCCGCTGCTGCGCTGCTTGTAAAATCATGACGGAAGAGAAAAGAGAGGGACAGAAAGGAGAGAGTCCGCAGAAGAAACGGCAGAGAGTGTCCGAAGTGTGTGGTCACTACATGAAGGGACGAAAAGAAAACACAGTGCAGTGTGTCTGATGTCAAACTGAGTGAGCTTAGCACATACCTTAGCACGATAGCACATGGTTAGGGCTGCAACTATTACTATTACAGCATTTTAAATATGCTCATCACAGACATACGTCCTCTTTCCATGGTGGAGGACACAGGATTTAAGAACATGATCAAGGATTTCAATCCAAACTACACAATGCCCTCCTGAACACACTTCACAAATAGAATTGCAGAATTATATTACTGCTTTGTAAATCAGAATTGTATTGGCTTTGTTTTAAGCCAGTACTGGTTTAAACTTTGAAAGTTGTTAAAATAAAAACACTTTTCTGAGGAATAAGTGGCATTTGGTTGCTCATATTGAAAGCCCTAACATGTTGCATTGTATACAATTGACCTATTCGTTTAAAAACAAAAAAGTATATTTTGTTAGAGTACTTGAGTACTCGAAGAAGTAATCGACAGAGTACTCGATTCCAAAAATACTCGATAGTTGCAGCTCTAGTTGTCACCAGCAATGTAATGCTTTTTCCTTCATATTTCCAAAAGCCCCCACATTCACACAGACACACGAGAACGACAAATTCTTCTGTGTTCAGACGACGATGCTGGAGACGTATGGACCCGCTGTAGTGTGCATGCCAGTTCAGTAGATGGCGGTGTAGGTCTGCAGAGAGGCAGCGCTGCTACAATACACGTACTAAGAAGAAAAACTTTTCACAAACAACAATGGTGTTCTTTTCTGGACAACAAATCAGTTCAGACAACAAATTGGTCTTGATATTTTTGTCTGGATAACAAACCGAGCACGCTAAGAGGCTCACACATTACTCTGCAGACGGCCAAAGCTGTTGTAGTTCCTGGTATGCGGGCGCAGCCTTCATGCGAAAGAGTACAGCGCATGCGGCGATGTCAGCGTTTCACCCTGAAACGCTCTGATGCGGGTTTACATGGAGCTGCATCGAGAAAGTATACAAAACTTTCCACTCTGGAGCCCGTTTTCAAAAGTTACCGTTTTCAGACAAAACGCAACGCATTTCAGTGTAAACGCAAGGCCAAAATGCAATGAAAACGTATCGTTTTCTGCACTGTGTAAATGCAGCCTAAAACCACTGTAGCATGCGTGCCAGGCCAGTAGCTGGCCATGCAGGGCTGTAGCAAAACAGCTGCGTTACGTGTATGCTTTCCAGTGAAGACAGACTTTTCATAAACAACAATGGGGAGTGGACACACAAAGACGCAGGAGTTTCTTGACTGGATAACCAACTACGCATGGTAAGCAGCACACATGTTGCTTGGTAAATGGCTGAAGCTGTTGTTGATTTTCCCGGGATGCACGCATAGCCTGTATCTGACAGAGTACTGCACATGTGCCATGCGCTGGTGTTTCCAGAGGAAAAAGTTTTCAAAACTTTTCACTGAGCCCTAATTTCAAAAGTTGCCAAGATTCAGACACTCCAGGCACCATTCTCGTGTAAACGAATGGTAAAACGCAATGAAAACTGTACATTTTCAGCCATTTTCATTGATGTGTAAATTGGCCCTGAGTTTCTAAAGAAATGTCAAGCTCATGGTCAAAATATCTCAAGTCAGACTTGAGAAAAATGGATGAGATTTTAAATGGCCTTTGCAAAAGTTTTTTTGCACACAAGTAAATAGAACAGTTTCCAAAGAAGGATCCCATGTAGAAAGGGAGATCCTCTTGACAGCTTTAAACCAAATTCTTCACCTTCCTGCATGTTTGTGTGAACATGTCTGAGAGTTCTTAATTTCCTCTGTGGAACAATCAAAATTGCATCTGATTTTTCCATCAGACAACACAGGAGGTTCTTTAAGATCTCTAAAATGTATACAGACAACAGTATTCTCCCCAAGGTTTGATAATGAAGAAAATAATCCATTCAGAACCCTAAAGTAATGTCTCTTATTACGAGACTTGGAACATGTCCCGAAATGGAACCAGTGTTTAGTACCAAGGCCTTGACTGTAGTGCTACCAGTAGGCACTAACACTGTGCAGCAACACATATCCAAGACTCAACCAATGCTACTCTAATTGATTTAAGTCCAAAACTAACAACCACATGGACAGCCAAATAAATTAGGGTTGCATGATATTATTGGTATTGGCAGAAATGGGCTAAACATGGGCTAAATATCAGCCAATGCTGACATTTTAGCTGATATTTACAGCTGATAAATTGGCAGTAATAGTGCAAAATACACAAATGTACCATGATACTTTAACTTATCACAGCATGGGTGCATGTAGAAAACAAGAGTTTCTCTTTTTCAAGAGTTGCATGTGTTTCTCTTTTCTTTTCTTTTTTTTACAGCTGCTCATCATGCAGAATACTGTCACACTGACAGCAACATGTCAGCTTTCAATAGGTAAAGGCTTTGTGCTATTATGGAAAAATAGTGGCGATAATGAGTACATAATTATCTGCATATTGGATATCGGCAAAAAAACAATATTGTGCATCCCTTAATAAACATAAATTAACAGGGGTTTGTAATATACAGCTCCATTTGAGTCTGATGTTCAGCATGTTTGTGTCCAATTCTTAAAGAGAAAGGACAGCACTCACACTCACAAACAGACTTACACTAACCAAACACCAGCACAGCCACCCCATGGGTACTGGCTTGTGTATTTACAAGAGCCTAAACCACTGCACAACAACCGGGTCAAAGTGTTTTGATTTAATCCAGCATAGCAGAACTTTCAGTCTCTACAACAGCAGCCTGAACAGCTGCTTTAAGTTTCTTTTTAACCCATGATGAGCTCATTTGAGTAGAAATAGGTGAAAACAATGGTTGAGGCTCTAGTCATGGTCAGTGAAGTGGCTGAAAACACAGCACATGTTTTCACTCACAAGTAACAGCAGTCTTAACAGCTCTAACTGAAACAAACGGGACTTTCAACAAGTTTTTTTCAACAATATGTCTTTACAGGCAATTAAGTTTGAGGGCTTTTATTTTGAACGACAAAACCTGGGAGGTACATGTTTGTACATGTGGGTGCTCAACGTAACATGGGAGAAAAACAAAACATGCATTGAGTCACAGCTTACCATGAACTGAGCATATTTACACTTTTTGAAACACCTCCTGTGATTCCATGCACTGACACGAGCTGTCGATCTTGTTTTATGGTTTGAATGGGGACGCATAATCCCTTTAAACTTTGAGATACTGCAATAAAATATCATTGCAGCAATTAGCAGAAGAATTGTATCGTAAGAGATTTAGGTCATATTGCCAAACTGCACAGGTTGGTTTTATTTATCAGTGATATGTTTAAGTGATAGTCTTGGTCCATAGAGGATGGAACTCAACATATCGAAGGACACCCATTCTTTGTTTGGCACTGTCGTAAATGGGCCAAATACCTGGCTAACCAGCCCTGTCCATCTTCAGTGTGCAGAGCATTACCCTCTCTACAGCAGGCAATCTTCTCAGGGGGTAATAAAAAGCTCAGGGTGTTTCCCTCCTAGAGATGGCCACTAAGATAAGAAAACATACATGAGCAGGCAGCGTGTTGAAGAACAAGCCAACACTGACCTGAATTCAAAACTTCCTGGAGACACTTGCACATTCTAGTGTCGTAAAGCATCTATTACACTGCTCAACAGGCACACATCTGACAGCATGCCCATGTCCCGGCTGCATCCATGTGCTAATTTCAGTACCAACAGGAGGAGCAATCTGTTGTTGTTCAAATATCCAACGCTCTTAAGAGACTGAAGACTTCAGTACTGCCACAACAAACACACACGCACACACTTGACCACTTTAGCCGGGGGAATCTGACCACTTTCTGACGCTCCTACCAATTTGTAGGTCACAAAGCTCCCTGTGACCGCTGGTGTAGAGTGTAAGTCACTGCCACTTGCAGGTCACTCCAGTATCAGGCCACACACACCTGCAAGGCACACACGAGTCTACACTTTAACACCATTACCTATACTTTCTCTGCACGTACGCTGATATAAAGAGGAATGAAAAGGCTGCTAGAAGCTTCAGGATGCTTAAAGCCGCAGAGTCAGTGCTTCAAATATTGAGACTGTTGACACCACTCTGGTTTACAAGCTTGCTTAACACATGTGCAGCCCTTATAGGAGTTTTACTGGCAGCGAATAGTTAAGGACTTGGTCTTATGTCGGGGGATGATAGGAGGATCACACTGCAGAACTCCCCCCTCTACTCCCCCAAGAGGCCTTCAATGAAATTTTAATGTGTGGTGTGTGTATGTGTCTTTTTGTGTGGGTTGCAAAAGCGGCTGCGCGTGTATGCACCTGGCCTACTGCATTATTAAGGCTCAGAAGCTTGCTCACAGAAGAGGAAGAGAATTTTGAGTTTGAGGAGGAGGAGGAGAAAAGAGCTATGGTTTTGCATGGTGGGAAAAATGAAGGGGAAGAACTATGTTTTGATTTAGATGCACGTCCCTGATTTCAAGGGGTAGCGATCAATGGGGTTATCAGGATGTGGTGGACAGAAGACAGGACGATGCTCGGACACCAAAAGGTTAAGAAAAGGCTGTCCAGACTTCGCTCATGGGCCAACTGCAGCCCCCAGTCCACCTTTTTATGACCCTAAAAATTCTTATAAATAAACTACAACACATATGGGGAGGCTAAGCTGTACACAAAAAAAAATTTTTGTAATTCTTGTTCAAAAAGAAAAAAATACTTATTTTTGTTCATTGCTTTAAACAATAATGTGCCCAGTCTCAGTCATGTTAAGATTTTCTACACAATAGACCCCCATGGCCCTCACAACTCCAGTTTTATCATCACGCTGCACGCTCCTCTCTGACAGTCCTGTAGGAGCATACAAACAGAGTAGGAGGAGGAAAACTGGATGCACGTTTCAGTTCCTGCATTTAATACCAAACATTGGGAGAATGCATTGCCAATAGTGGGAAAGCACACTCTCAAGACTTAAGAGTGTCTGCCTCATGTAACATGTGGGGGTCTCTGTGACAGGAGCAGCGTAACCTGCAGCCTAAACAAGAATCCAGGAGACTCACAGGTTCTGTGTGAGGAGTGGTCAGTCCCTTGATTACTGATGGCCACACCGGAGAAAACATTTCTTAATACTGGTCATAAAAAGACAATAGTCATGATTTGGTTTAGTTACATTACAAAGAGGTGGTGGTATAATGTGCTTAATGTCAAATCACCAACATTGTTCACCCTGTGGTGTAATTATTTCACTTGCACACGCTGCAATCGCAACAGCAAAAGGATATACCATTCAGCAATAATATAAGCCCTGCTTTAGAATTAAGAACTTGTGCTTCACTGTGGCCCTGTCCACAGGAGACGAAGACAATCCCTTTCATTACAGTTTTATTAAAGGTGCTATGAGGAGAATCTATTTCCAGCGACATAAAGACTCTGCTAACCATGAGCATGCGTGGCGACTGTCGTAAAGACATGACACAAGCCAAAGTGTGCGTTTGTTGCGATGCTAGTGAATGCAGCTCGGACCTTCCTCAGAACTCTGCATTGCTTTACAACTTCTTTCACAGCAACTTACAGGATGCAAAGCGACGAGGTAATGTATCTCTTTCTAGTTACGTAGCGGTAGTTTTTGATGTGTGACAACAAGCAATTTTTGGAAAACTCATTATCATAGTTGTAGCCGGTTATATATTGTTGCTTACAGCCCAGTGCTCTAAGAAGTGTCCAAATAGTATTAATTTGCTCTAGTTTTAATTGTCCTGTTCAAGAAGTTGAGTATCCAGGCCAGTCCAGCCCTGTCCGACCGGACCGCAAAGCTAAGGAATAGCATTTATAGATAACCTATTTTGATGCTATAAAACTCATCTTAAAGTGTGTGTATCGATCAGGCATATATCTAAAAGTGAGACTTTTTTGTAATTACTTAGAAACTCCTCATAGCATCTTTAAACATGGCGTCATTTTAGGATGTGTCTTGCAAAAGTAGAAGACCACCGAACTCCAGGAGAATAGACACACTTCAGGCATAGTATCCAAAATATCCTACAGACAAGGATTTCCTTCACAGCACATGAGGTTTAAGGGGGAGGTGGGCTATTAGAACATTATTTCTGAAAGTATATACACAGTATATTTGTTGTAAACAAGGAAACCTAAGGCTGGTGTTTTGTGTTTTATTCTCCCTGGGGCCTGGTAAAAAGCTGGGTTTTGGGCTGGACAAAACACCCACATTAAAAACTTCCACGACTTCTGCACTCAACTCTTTGTGGACGGAGTGTGGGACTTAGTACTGACACTACATCAAAATTGAGAGATGACATAACTTATCGGTATATTTACAATCCAAACAATAATGAAACTGTAGCCACTGCACCCTGATGAATATGGATAACTGAACCAAGACAGCATGAGGACATAAAACGCTACTTTGTTCTTCTTTTTACTTAAACTGAAAGCTTGATTTGCAAAGCATAATGTGCAAATCATTATACACCAACATCCCTGTAAAGTTTGTTTTCTGTACGTGCAGTTTGCTCTTGTTTATGGCCTAGATGCAGATATTTGACAACCACGTTTTCCTCTGCTGCAGAGTGCCTCAAATTCAGAAACATTAATAACTGACTTGCCAGAAAAAAGAAAACCATGATGTGAAGCACTCTTTGACATACTCAGTTACGAAACATGTAACAAGTTGAATCAGTTCTACTGACTTTGACACTCAAAACATAAAGTGCATCAAGGTGTCCCAGTCACCCTCCTCTTTAATATATGACCCTCAGTTAAAAGTTTGGACGCCCTCACATAAGTGGCTATGTCCACACATCTTGTGCACAAATGTAACTCTTGCAACCAATGTCCAGCTTTATCCAGTGGCTCCTTTCCTGCTCTACATTCCCCAGTTTCTGGCTGTATTTGCTGTCCAGTCTCTGTGACAGAAGCTCAAAAAGATGTCTTTAGAAAATAGAAATACGGTGTGTTTTTATGAGAGTCTGAATCTGGAAGTAAATTTCAAAATACAATTGAAGTATCTAAAATATTTTAAGGTCAAAGAGCCAGAAGGTTTACTACTTAGTTTTCACTTATTCCCTCTCTTCTTTTACAGCGGATCTAAATGTTCATCTTCTACAACACCGTGTGAGGTGACCCCCTGACCTCCCCCATACGCTCTGAGATGGGACATCAGTGCGTGCATACATTTCCTCCAATAAGGTGGAAAACCACCCTCATCCATACCACCAGCACACCTGACATCTCGCCAGAGGCTGCCTGACAAAACCCCCTGTCTTTAAACATGGATGAGTCTGCCCACCATCTCTCTCTTCTTGTCTCTTTCTTTCCTCTTCTGTCTCTCTCAACTCTGACGCAAAGCTGAGAGCAGCTGCTTCAGTCTGTCTCAATAATTCAACAGTGAGAAGCGAGGGATGAGGACTTTGGAGGAGCGGTTGGCTGGATGAGGGAGAGAGGATGGAAAGTGAGAGCTTAGGAGGCAGATGAAGGAAGACACATTAGAGGAGTGATGCACAAAGAAAGGGTGAAGAATAGGGGATCATCACAACAACAGCTCAGGGAGGTGTGGGTTTAATGAGGCACAGGCTGATCTCAAGGCAAACTTACACATGATGGGTCTGACAACTCTGTCCCACATCGACTCCCTAAAGTGATGCCTGATCCATGCAGTTAGAGAGCGGGATTCAGTGGTGTTTAAAGCCCTTCCAATGTGAAAGAGGGAGCATTCACCTGTTAGATTACGTTTTTTGAAGCATATGCGTGTTTGCTGACAGGATGACTCAAAGGCTTGGAAATAATTTTGATGAAATTTTCAGAGGCTGACATCTCTGTCCCACTTCAGCTCTCCTGAGAAATGAGTGGTCCATGCAGTTAGAGCAGGTTCAGTGGCATTAAAAGGCCCCTCCAACGTGGAAGTGGAAGCATTTACCTGTTAGATTATGTTTTTGCCAGTGTTTGTTAGTTTATCACGAGATGTCAAAAAGGTATGAGCAGATTTCAGGGCATGGTGGTCAGAGTGAAGAAGTGACTTTGTGGTGATCTGAATCTAGCTGCTGATCTAGGATTCTTCTCAAGGTTTTATCAAAAAAATAAAAAAACTACGCTCAAGATAACACCTATATGTAAAACAAACACATAGAAAGTAAGACTCAAAACACCAGAATACAGTAAAATTGCTTATGAACTTAATATAAAGTTAAAAACAGTAGTAAAACAAACATATTCAAACTTTTAAGAGACTACTGCACCAGTGCCTCCATAACTGACTGATGTCTAGTAGTATACTGTATCTGATGTTGGCCAGGGACATGATAGTTTCATTCTCAGAGGCACCAAGTTGAAGAATAGCTTGATGCTTAAAACATTTCAGTATTACGGCACCATCCAAGTCTCTTTGGTAAAACTATCACAGCATCATTATGTGCCACTTGCAGCTTCTACATGCTGGCTTTCTTAACATTGCAAGACGGGGCAAATAGTGTCAGAAATGCCTTGGTGGGTGTTTATACAATCGGAGCACTTGTAGTTTGGTTTTAGTTGGACATAAACTCCTTCAAACAACATGGAGTCTCAAAAAAAGCATTTAGAATGATTTCAATCATAGATGGGACAGGTTTTAGTCCGGTTTAGTGACAGCAAAGGGGGTACCCTGCTCAAAACTTTATCAGCTTCGGCGGTAATGTGTATACGGTTGTTCATTTGATAAATGTGACTGTTAGGGGTTCTTTGGGGACTATTTAATGTTGATAAACGTGCGGTATGTTATCTCCTGAGCGAACAACAGGCTGCGAGACGGAGGCATGCAGACAAAGGGATTGACGGGCTACAGCTCCCCAAGCTAACACCACCTCAGCTTCTGGTAGAGTAAAAAACCCACCAGAAAGCCTGTCATAACCCCGCCGCACGGAGCATCAGAGGGTTCAGAGCCCGCTCTTACCCACAGCTCACTCAATACTCCCAGGGTGACTTGGTAAAAGCCCATTCATGTGCTCCAAAAGTTGATCGGACGCAGCGCGGAGCTCGTCCGCTGCGCGAGCACACACGCACGGGGAGATAGAATGTGGAGGCAGCGGCGCGTGCGGAACAGGCAGCATCGCCGTGGAACGTGGAGTCGTTCTAGAACACGTTCCCCTAACGAAGCCCCAAAACAGCTGTATCCTATTTTTAACACGGGGCGACACAATGGACAGCTAGCTACAACTGCTCAGCGTCACTCCAGTGCATTGTTCCCAGCACTGGGGGGAAGAGATGGAACTCAAGTGGGATCCCCATGTAACGCTCCTTACCAACTCCTCAGCCCCCGAGCGCCCATTTTAATGCATTATTACTGAAAACACGTGCTCCTCGCTCGTAGTAGTGCTGCAACTTCAGCCGCTTAAACTGCCACTCTGTGTTGCACTGGAGAAAACAGAAGGAAATTTGCACTTTAAGCTAGCAGGTTGGGGCTAACTTAGCAGGCATGCCTGTGTAGTTTGGAGGATGGAGGAGCCAACAAGCCACGCAAAGTGTAAAGCACAACGTTACAAGTTTAGCAGCATCACTTTTAAGGCTTACATGACGCCAAAAACATCCCACTGGAACCTGTGCGCTTCTGTTAAAGTGACCGAGCTTGCCTCACATCAGTTAGCAACTTTAGCTACCTAGCACACACTTCTTGGCTCACTCTGTGTTGTGACAGTGCAATAATGTACTTACTTTTCTCTCGCTTGGCTATCGGAGGGGACTACAGCTCCTTTACCCTTGCCGTACATCTTGGAGGCGGTTCTGATACTTTATTTTATCCCACTCGGCTCCCACCTGTCAAAGAAAGCTACCAGGAAAACCTACTATCTCCATAGCTACCCAGTTAGTGTTGTCTCCCTCTTTCTCCCTTGCGCTCTCTCTTTGCTCCGGTTTCCTTTTTTTTCTACATCCCCAACATTGCCCACAAATCAGGCAGGGTTTCAGCCGAGGGGGGGGACTTGAAACCGTCCACTGGTGGAGCTTTTTTTTTTTTTTCAATCGCTGTTCCTGGATTCAGCTCACGCCCCCCCTGTTGTGCAACGGTGGGGGCTTCTTAAAGGTGCAGTGTCTCGGATTTAAGTCGACTTCGCTCAAGTTCAAGTTCTCTTCAAGTTTCAGGCCTTAGGTTGCGTTTGTGTTGATGTTCAGAGCCATATATTCAAGGCTGCCTGTAAAGGGGGAATTAGGGGACGGCTTTCAGGGGCCCAGAGGCACTGTGGGGCCCACAAGAGTCACTAATGACATTTTTCATCATACATTTTAGCAATTATTACCTTTTCAAATCTAAATACTTAGCATTGCTTAGAGGAGCAGCGCACCCATGGGTGCTGCTAGAAATTTTGTCCTTGTGAAAAGACCACATTGGGCCAAAGGGGAACCAGCTCTGTACAGTGTCTCTACCAGGGATGGACCTATGGGTGGGCCTAGATATGCACAGGCCCACCCCAATTGACTGGTGGCTCAACCAATGAGAGTCACGAAAACAATAATATATGAATTAAAGGAAAAAATAAATAATCCAAAGTATGATTTAATTCCCAATTTAATTGTTTTCTTCTCAAATACAATAAAGATTTTGAAACACACAGGACAGCTATTCAAAACAAGTACTATTCAGAACCTCTTTTGAATTTATCATTTTCTAATGTTTATTTGAAAGGGACATTACACATTAATGAAAAATTTGTATGCAATACAAATGTAGATGACAGGTCACTTGGTAGGTCTCAAAAATACACCAACAATACACAATTTATTTAAAGTGCATTTTTCAATGTGCAAGAGTCAGTGCAGTTGGGACAAAGTGTATTTATTATATAAGGGAAAGTGACACAAATCACTAAAACAGAATCCCAATCAACATACTTAAGTTCCAGGTGCACAAGCAATGTACAATGCATGCATCCATAAATCTCTTCCAAAAGGACACTTTTTTGCATATTATAATAATTTATTTCAGCTGTAGAAGAAAGATGGTTTAACCATCCCTGTGTTGCTGAAGATGAGAATAAGGTCAAATACGTTCAATAACTACTTTTCCTGCAATAGATTATTCATGGAGTGGATAAACTGTTTCATTACATTTGGTTGGAGAGTAAGCAAAAGTAATAAAAATTTGATGATTAATCATTTGAAAACTATATATATATATGTATATATACATGTATATATATATATATATATATATATATATATATATATATATATATATATATATATATATATATATATGTGTATATATATCCATACATACATATATAGATATAGATATAGATATAGATAGATATTTATAGATATAGATATATAGATATACATATAAAATGTGACCACCCATTAATAACATTATGAATACGCTGCTGTCTCAAACAAAGCATCTGTCAAGAGAAATTATCTTTTGAAATGGGCCAATTACATTTATTATTAAAATTAAAACATGAATAAAACTATGAAGTAAAGGTAACCATCAGCCATTTGGACGTGTTTTCATGTATTAATTATTTTTCAGACAAAATCAGTCTCCCTGAATCTCTGATTTTTTAACCCTGCCAGAATTTTAAACTATCATGTTTTTACTCCATAACCCTTAACTGCAAAGATCCAAATATTTTCAAATGCCATCCAGACATTTAGCAAAATGCATAAAATAAATGTTCTCAGAGGCCATCTCTTTTTAAACTAGAAAAGCACTCGAAGAGCGCAGACCTCCGTCAGCGCCACAGTCCTCACCCATATTGTGATTTTCACCATAAATATTAGTCCTACCTTTATTTCATGTGAATATTTAGATTCCTTGACCATGAAAACATACCATTAGTAATTGGATTCATAATGATATCTATTTTAGTTCAGTAGTTATTCACAAAAGTCACATTTTTCGCCATGGCGGCCAGACGGTGATCCGGATCAACACCAAAATTGAATCAGTTCTTCCTTTTCCCATGCTGAACAATTCCTGAAAATTTCATCAAAATCCATCCTTAACTTTTTGAGTTATTTTGTTCACAGACGGACGGACAAACAAACTCTCCCAAAAACATAACACTTTGATATTAAATGAAGCCCCTAGAATCTTTATGAATGAGCCCCCATTTATGACCCCACTGAACACACATCACCATTTCTTCCCCAAATTTGAACTGAATGCTCTTAATCTTAAAATGATTTAAACTTGCATTTTGCATCATGATACTGTTGGTAGTTTAATTTACCTAACAAATAAATACTAAATATAATGACACAGATGTGCACTGATACTTTGTTGCCTTACGTAGCTGCTTTGGGTAATACAGATTCACGAGAACCTTTTAAAAATTCCACAGAACTTAACTTTCAGGTAAGTGGTGACAAGTATATACCTGCTAAAACCAGTCCAAGGCCTACTTATTGGTTCTTTCAGGGGTGGATCTTTTGGCGGGCTTGGCCATATCTGAAAGGAACTCTGTGTATTAGGACTTGCATACCTTGTTGTAAATGTGACCCATCTGGATTTCCAGCAATATAAAAAACAATACCAGTTGTCCTTTTTAAATGGAAAAAACAATCCACAGAAATAACATGGGCAGGAAGGTTTTGGACTTACCAGGAGCCCTGATCCTCTTAAAGAAACACCTCTGAAACTAAGTCAACTTGAAAACACGTCTGAACCCACCTTGACTTAATACTTTCTTAAGTCTTTCTAAGGCTGTAGGGGTTTTGTATTCACTCAATAGTGCTCCTATCATTGTTTACTTTTTCTTTTAATTTGTCAGTTAATAGCCATGTGTTGTGTTTCTTAATGGGTATGTGCAATATCTGGTTTACAGTTATATTGTGCTTCTAATTACCTGTGGGCTGTGTTTGTTCCTGTTTTTTAAATTGTTATTTTTATCATGGTGGTAAAATGTGTGTGACTCTTCGTGTCTCCAAATCCAATGAAGGCAATGAGATGTGTTGTGTCATGTTGTATTATTCTGTGCTGAATCACATCATATCCTGTCATATCACATCATATTGTGTCACACTATATCATATGAACTATACTGTGTTAACACGCGTCTTGTCTTTTCATATAAACTTTATCTATCATACTGTTTGAAAGAATTTAAAATCGTACATTATTAATGTAACATGTCATATAATGCATATCGTATTTTTTTTATTGTTGATCTTCATATGTGCTGTAATGTATCATGATGTAACATCATATCACATCACATATCAGCATCACATCATATCTTATATTATGCAGTATCATTTGTATCATATCATGTTTTATTCTTTCATATCATAATGGACCAACTAGTAATTTTATTTTATTTATTTATTTATTTTGAACATAATAACAACAAAAATATATACAAAACAAAAAAAGTAAGAGGAAATAATAAGAAAGCAGATAACTAAGGTATAATATTAATCGGAAGCTACAATGTACATGCTCATAAAGGAGCAGGGAGAAGTAAAACCTATCTGGTCCTACCCCTTGTTCCCTGTTACATATTTGACCTTTGTTCAACGTATGTACTCCAATAGACTTATCATGAAAGCAAATTACATGTACTTATGAAATATATTTAAACATTCAGCTACCTATTTTTATACACATGTAAATACCTCTCTACCTATCTGATTAACTACTCATATCCATATATACTTAAACATCACACCTATATATTCAGTACATCTATGCACATGCAGATATCCATAAATTCATACTGTATTGTATCATGTTGTGTTGTATCTGTATAATATAGAAGTTATCATAACATGTATCTTTTAGTTCCATAATTCATCATACAATATTGTATCATATCATACTGTATTGTGATGTATCATATTAAACAATATGTCACATCATATTGAATTGTATCATATTCTTTTTTATTGTATGGTGTTTTTCTAATGTCTAAGTGTCTCATATCTAATTAAACTTGATAAAATCTCATTGCTATATAATACACTATAAAAAATCGTACTATATCATGTCTTGCCATATAATATTGTATTGAAACATCACGTGGCATTGCAACATATTTCATCATATAGTGTTTATCAACTCATAACCAAAAAAAACATGTTTTCTTTCAATTCTTCTGTCACTCAGGATTGTGGAAAGAGTTTTAATCTGGGATTTATCTGCACCGTCTTTGTGGTTTAACATAACTTTAAAAATGAAGGCTAAAGCTACAAAAAGAGTCATCTTTTGGGTAAAAAGACCCCCTCCCCCCATCCACAAAACTTACAATGAGCCTGCAAGTCAGTCCATGTGCCCTGTGAAGTGCCCCAGTGCTCAGTGCCTGTACCTGTCCTGCAGCAGGAGGACCTTGGGACAACCATAAACGCTGACCTTTGCTCCGCGCACAGAAGAGGTGCCTCTCATTAACTGTCACCTCTGACCCTTAGATAGACTGGGCACACAACTGCTTGAGGTAATTAGTGACCTGATTATATAATTCTTAATGGAGAGCTGTAAGTGGCTTTATTGTTTTTTCATGCAATTACAGGCCATTGGTTCCCAAACAAGGGCATGAGGACCACTGTGGGTCCTTAACTTAAGGGGGAAGGGACGACTGCAATTTGGGACATATTTCACTTTGGCTTTTAAGATATTTGTTTTTTTTCATTTACCAACTACAACAATAAAATAAGTTTTTCTTCTGACCCTCTGTACACATTTAATCCAGATTATAAACACCAAATCTAGCATTATGATAAAAACGTGGCACATTCTGCAAGTAACATATTAGGCTGAAGCTGTTCCTGTCTGTTAAAAAAATGCTTGCAGTGTTACATAAGCTGAGTGCTGGTTTATTGTTATGTAACATCAGAGTTAAAACTATCAGTTAGTCTAACTTTAATAGTTTTTTAATTCCTAAGACAACAGCCACTCCCAGACAAATCAAACAAATGACACCATTTTCATATTTACCCCTTTATTGTCTGCTCATATAATGTTGTTAATCACATCAAATTCAATTGTCATTTATGATATGAAGCTGTCTTTAATGTTTACAGTGTCTGTAGACATGCTGTTTGCGCTCTGTAGTGATGAATAAATGTGCGTCATGTCCCTTTAAGAGTGTGTAGAGGGCAGTTACAGAGTTTGTGTGTGCATGTGTGTGTGTTTGAAGCAGGGACGGGCAGTGTGCTCTGTTTTCGTGCTACTAGCTGTGGGAAGGGCACAGCTGACTGTCTGTGTGTTTGTGCACAGGCCACTGGATGTATGTGTGGAGGCTACACATGAGTTTGTATATGTGTGTATGTGTTTGTGTACTTGTATAGGAGTCTGGTCGAGAGAGAGAGGAGAGAGGGAGAGCACATTTAAGTGTGGTTGAGCTTGTTTTTCTTATACATGAGAAGGCAAACACCGCAGGATGGGCAGGCTTATGAAAGAGTAGAGGGATGAAACAGTAAGACAAAAGCATTTTCTTACAACCAGCAGATTTTTTGTTTTGCTGGTCAAATTTGTGCAATGTGTAAAGTCACACTGTTGATGCTTCTGCAAATAAAATGTGACATTGAATTCAAATAGAAATGCCAAAGTAAAAAGAAGAGAATGGGTTTCTTTGTCTTTATTTCTTGTTGCTGTGGAAGCCCTGTGAGAATTTATTCAAATATTACACCTTTTTTCTCAAAATCTTTATGAATTGAAAAAGAAAAAAACAGTGATGCTATTTTAAAGTATGAAGATAAAGGTAGGAATTGTGGGAAACAAAACAAATGTACGGCTTACAGGGAAAGCTGGTAAATAATTTGTGTGCATTCATGTCTGCCTTTTGGCTTTCACAGATTTAAACTGGTTTATAGATACATTATTGTTTAATAAATAATTCTAATCATTACATTTTTCATTTTTTTTTACACAAAAGTTAAAAGAAACTACTCAACCACAATTTAAGTCAAATGCCAGTTACATCCAGGGTTGGAAAAGGTAAGAAAAACATACAAAATAAAGCATACATACCTTTGTAAGCCTTATGTCAAATAAAGTAAAATATTCTGTAGCACAGCATGATGCTTAACTTGTTTCAGTCATGGAGTTAAAATATTATGACACTTCTTGATGGAAAGCTTTGATTGGTTTCCGTTATCCTTTTTTCTTTTTCTTTTTTCTAAACTGAGCTCTCAGTGGACATTGGAAATGTAGAGAAGTAAAAACTCCATACATTACATTTAAAGGAGTATTTAAAAAGCACACAAAAAGCAGTTTTGTGTAATTTAAGTGAATATAATCTGTAACTTCACCCTTGATCACGTTACTTTCTAGGATTCAAAGTTCAGTGCAAAAAAAAAAAAAAGATTATCAAAAAAAAAGTTAAGTTCTGTTTTTTACATCCAGTCTAAAAAAGGGTAAAATCTGTCAGTGGACATAAGATTACAATATCAACCCAATAGTTAACCCAATAACAATTAGTCACTTTATCTAGCGTGTTGTATGTTTATGATCTGATACACCAGATTGACCGTATAATATGCACCATACAGAACATATTTCACCAGTCCATCTAGACAACAGCCCATAGAAAGTGTTTGGGAATGGGGATAACCTTCAAAAGCATATCTGGAATGAATTGAATGATTGTCCCATCAATAATATCCATCACAGGTCAATCGGATAGTGTAGAAGTTGGGCACTACAGCAGCATGAAGCCACGTCATAGAAGAAACTCTCCCCAAAATATGTCAGAGGTTGAGAAAAAATATCTTTGCTCTCAGTTTTGTTGTTTGTTTTTCATTCAATAAAGAAATGCAGTCCAGATCTGTTAAACTGCTACTGAAGCTGTTGGCATCTCTGCTGTTGACTCGCTGGTTGCTCCCATCTCTCCCTGCTTTAATGGACACTTACTGGGCCTTGTGCCTTTAAAGAACGCCCACAGTCGTAGATTGGAGTTTGGCAAAATGGATTTGCCTTATTACAGACACTGAATCAGGCGGATCCGACTGCTTCACAAAGTTAGTATGTTTTGTATCCTCCAAATGTTTTTGTATGTTAATGGCAGAAAGATAACATTTGCTTAAGAGACTGGAAAAAACAGCGGAGACAAAATACTAAATTTCTTTTTTTACATGTTTATCATGCCTTAAACTGGTGGACAACGCTGCATACAAAGAAAACATGAAAAGTCTATTCATCTATTTGCCCGTCTGAAAATCATTAATATAAAAAATGAATTTCATGTCTGAGTGGTTGTCATAGACATTAATCTGTGATAAAGATTTAAAGTGACACTTTAACAATTCAGTCAAGGCTATTTCCCCTGTTGTAAAAAAAGAGTCTGGCAAAGACTTTGGGAAATGTAAAGGAATCATGCAGAGAAGCTACAATAGAACTATGGGATATTTTTACAAGTACAAAATATGACATTGCTAGTGTCTACAACAGTCATTTGCAAACTATTGACATGTGAAGTAAATTTATACAACAACTGCCATGACGTTTAAAGTCCGTGGCTGTTCACTTTGAAGAGGGTGATTTAATAAGTTAGTTCACAGAGGTTCAAAAAGATTTGAACTTAAACCTGACCTACCAACAACAAGAAGAGAGAAAACTTTTGTCAAACAATGGATGTATTTACAGGACAACATCAGAGAGCAATGACACCAATAGTAATACAGCCCAACTTTGTGCTAGAGTCCTACTCAGTCACTCTGTTTTACTCATTGCTTTACAGTTGTAGGCTATAATTACCATCCTTTTCCATCTCTTAGCCTTAGCCATTGTATCAAACTGGCTTCTTTTTGCCAAAGGCCTGTGTTTGGGTTAGTGTTGTAAAGCAAGCCTCTCACAAGAGAATTGTGGCCAGTAGCTTAAAGTTGGGTCTACGATCTGAAAACCAGTTTGGCTGTTGAGACAGATTTGAAAAACGCAGCCTGCCCCCCCTTCACTCACCCCTCCCCTCAGTGTTCCAAGATCCCGCCCCCCAGCTTGTGTCGCCTCCTAACAACACGCCCCCTCTGATTGAGCAACAAGCCGGCTGGCATAAAATATCAGCAGCAACCACAACCAAAAACAACTCAGCTCAACTGAAAGTAACA
Organism: Scarus forsteni; assembly: GCA_036419115.1. Taxonomy (NCBI): domain Eukaryota; kingdom Metazoa; phylum Chordata; class Actinopteri; order Labriformes; family Labridae; genus Scarus; species Scarus forsteni. The sequence goes on from JAZDUH010000451.1 coordinate 33,214,325, forward strand.
AACACGACAGTCATCCCCCTTGTAACACACAGCGGAAGCCATTTCAATTGAAACGGCAGTGAAGCGGGTCTGGCGTCGCCAGAGCAGAGCCGATTGTGGGCGAGGATTTATCTTTCTCGGCCTGTCCTCACCAGCTCAGTTTACAATGCTAACGCTGTGTGGCTAACTTATGCTAAAATCTATTGACAGAGCCTACCAGCTCTGACCAACAACGTTCAGTCATTAGCCAGTACAGGCACAGACTAACCAGAGTTATTCAGCAGACATCTACCACTGTAGTAAACAAAGCTATTACCTGTTCAACCAGGGGCGGAACGGCCGGTGCTGAAGGTCGACCGGCGGCCGGTGCTTCGGCCGTTCGCCAGCTGGCACCCAGTACTACGGCCGACGGCCAGTGCTGCGGCCGGTGCTGCAGTCGTTTGCCAGCCGGTGGTCCGTGCTGCGGCTGGCCGTTCAGTAGTCGGCGGCTGGCGCAGTGTTCAACAATCCCAAATCATTCTGCAGCTTTTTCCACCGTACGATTCTCCAATGTTGAGTCTTCGCTGGGACCTGTATTGCTCATATTCCTTCCTTACTTCAGCCTTTTCCTCGAAACTTTTACATTTCCTTCTCTTCGATGTGGAGGGTAACAGAAGCAGCCTCCCGGCTCCATGATGCTTCAGTAGCTGTGCTGCTAGCTGATCACTGGTGCATGAGAGAGGTAGTGGGGAGGAGGCGGGACCATGGGTGAGACGGTGCGGAGCAGGGGAGACAGGGGATTGGATGGGCTCATGGACCAATCCGAACCGCTGGGAACGGCGGTTCGGATTGGTCAACTATTATGCTGCTTTGCAGCGGATATGCTGAATGGATTTTTTTCATTCTTTTTGGTCTGTATATTGCGTAGATCGGACCATAGGACCATAATGACCTTATAAACAGTGTTATTAAGATGTACCAAGCTTCCAAGTAGACCATAGCTTTAAGCAGGGTGTGTGAAAATAGGATGAAAAATAAAAGTGGCTTCGAAACTACTTTTCTAGGATTGAAAAATGAGCAATAAAGCAGCTCTATGGTCAAAACAGTCAATTCATTCTCACTGACAGGCCACAGAAAACTCCATACAGCCATTGGAAAATGGGACCAAGTTTGGCAAGAAGTAAATAAAAGCACATAATCAACATTTTTTATGTCAGTGGTAAGAGTCCAGAATGTTTGTGTCAGAAGAACTTAAAGATTTAATGTTCCAAACTTGTTGTTGTTGAATTATTCCTATGAGACATTAGGACCAATCCCCCCAGTGAGAAACATTTTAAAATATTGGTTGACAAAAAACCTGTCCTTCATTCGGATACATTGATAGTTCAATAAAAAAAATAAACCAAAGTTCAACAGCTCTTCTCTTAACTCAATCAAGTCTTGAGCAGAAACTTCACAGGTCTACCTGTGAAGTAAGTTAAGAATCTTACTTCACATCTTGAATTATCTGTATAACTGAGAAAGAAAAAGAATGAAAGAGAGGCTGATGGCGTCTTATAAGTGTAGGCCCACAAACTGTATCACTGTCTCATCATAGCAGCCGTATTGATCCAAGAACCCAATGATCCCAAGGAATGCTGGCTCTTCCTCCTTTCTTACACAGAAAACATAGGAAGAATCACAGTGAGCTCTCACTTGTTTTTATGTTAGAGGGGAATTTGCATTGTTGTGTTGCCCTCTGAGTCCCATGGCATTTATGGTTTTAAAAAACAGAATATAAATGCATACCCTGAAAATGTTTTCAGACCTTTTCTTAAAACTTAAAAACAAATGTCAGATTGGGTTCAAGGATAGATTTTCAGTGGCACCATGTACTGCTGTGTAACGGCTACCATATACCACAGTTTTTCACGTCAGGTCAGAGACTATTTAATCTCCACAACCTTCTTAGCGTTGTCAGACTATGGTGATTTGCTATTTATGAATGCACCTGAAAAATACTTAAAAAACTGGATTCTGTGTATCACTGTGCTCTACGTTTTATTACTGGCTGTGGATATGGTGTCCATCACTGTATGCTGCTGCAAACCGTCCCTCCCTGTCTGTCCGTAGACACTCTCACCTGCTACTCTTCATCTACAAATCTGTTCTTGGGCTGCTTCCATCTTATTTGACCATATATTTGATCAGGTCTAGTAACTGTCACGGACTGCGCTCGCAGGATTTTATTAAATTGTTTGTTCCTAGAGTCAGAACAGAAATGGGTATGACAGCCTTTAAATATGCCACCCCCTCTACCTGGGAAAGTCTCTTGATGGATTTGAGACTAACAGAACTGGTCACTGTTGGTGAATTTAAGACTTTGTTAAGGGACCGGGATAGAGCTAGCCTTGGACCATGTGACTGTTTTAATTTTTTGACTGCTTCTCATTTTGTTTTGAATTGGTGTTTCCAGAACTGCTTGGTTTCGATGTGCTGATGTCTAAATGTATTTGTTGTTTTTATTGTGTAACTGTCTGCTGCTGCCATGCCAGGTCCCTCTTAAAAAAGAGATTTCAAATCTCAATGAGGCTTTTATCTGGTTAGATAAAGGCTATAAATAAATAAATAAACCACTGGGTATCTTCTCCCAGGGATAATGCTTGCAAGGTTTTATATTGGCTCTGATATTCACTGGTGTCTGGTTAAGGCCATGGAGCCCCATGATCACCCTGTGCTTGTGAATGCAATTTTGTCAATTTTCAGAAACACTTGGGGGAATTTGCTTCAAGCCTGACAGGTTTATGTCCACTCATACAGTTGGTGGATCTGATTAGATTTTTAAGGTCCTTGGTTTAGGTCATGGAGCTTCAAGACGACTCTTTGCTTGTGTGTAGATTCTGTGAATGTGATATCACGAGAAGTCTGAAAGAAACTGTCGTATAATATCCACTCTTACTAAAAACAGATTTTCTATTGTTAGTCAATGGTCAAAGTAATTGAGTTTCATGATCATCCTTTGCTTGTGATGGGCTCTTGTAACAAGGTAGCACAAGAATGCTTGTTGCTTGACTGACAGCCCTCATGTGACACCTTGATCATCTGAACATGAACGGTCAACCTGGGCTTCATGGTCCAGATCTAGGCCCAGCCACCTTTTACAACTGAGGAGGCCTTTTGGAGAAGAGGACAAATGTCCACAAGAAACCTTAAAACCTCAGGGTAGAAAACTTCCAGGAGCTTTTCCCAAACTTTTTGTTGGATTTTGATGATCATAGGTCAACGGTCATTGGGTCCCCAGGTCATCCTTTGCCTGTAAACATGATGGGCTCTAATTTCATAGACCAGGCGCAAGCGCAGGCACACCTGCCCTGCGCCAGCCTTCGCCGTGCGCACAGGGTGTGACTGGCGCACTTTGCAAGTTTCCTGCAGTGCCAAGAGAGGCGCACTCAAGGCGCAGAGGGGCGCAGAGGGGCGCAGAGGAGCGCGTCCATGCCCACGTTTCTGCCTCTGCGCGCAAATATCAGAGTAGGAGGAGAACAGACGTGAGTGGGATTAACACGGCCGATCGCTGTCTTCACCAATCAAATGAGCGCCTCTCCTTGCCCTTAAATGCGCTGCGGCCAAGGCGCAGCGTCTGATTGGCCTGAATGATCCCCGCCACCGCGGAAACAGTGTGCTGGAAAGACCCAGCAGCGGAGACGGTCAGAGCCACTGTCCCTTCAGCAGGAGAATGGACAGCGGGGCGTGTCACCGTGTGGGCCAGCTCCTGGGACAGATGTAATCTGTTCCTTTGTCATTAATAGGAGTAAAAAAAATAAGAGACAGTTTCACACCCGCTGGCTTATCCATTCATAATACTTGTGATCCACCTGCACTCCTGGTTTGTCATCGCCAAATAGCAGAGCCTTTAGTGATATACTGTATACTCTCCCGGTTTCTCCTCCTCATCCTCCTTGCAATAATGTACTCCATCTTTTTAGATCAGGTAAAAAATAAAGACTAAAATAGAGGAATATGGGAAATCACAGGTAAATCCTGAGTGACAGACATTTATTTTCTCTCCTTTTTCTTCGTCTTTTTTCTCCCTCTTTTCTTTGAAATTAATGAAATGAGAGAAGCCAGATATATACTCAGTATCAGATGTTAAGGGTGTTTATTGTTGACTTGTAAGATGTGCATCAAACTTCCAGATGCCGTCAGGTTAAGTTTCCATTATGACAAACGGCTTTAATCTGACATCAGATGTGACGGGACAGTTAATATAGATACAAATGTATATGCTGGTTCAGACGGTTACATTGAATAGTGATTGCTGTGATGGTTTATTGCATTAAAATGTGCCTGACACTCTGGAAACCTGCCTCTGAGGCGTGCGCACATGTGCACTTGTCACCAAATTACAGCTGCGGAGGGTGCGCTCCGCCCTGCACCGAAGATAGACCAGGTTGGAGCAGGCGAGCTTTCAGCGCACTTTCTGCGCTGTTTTCGGAACGAAATTGTCACTGCGCCAACATGAATCTGCCGACACCTCCCCCTGGTGCGCCGTCGACTCCCCCTGGTGCGCCGTCACACCCATCTCTGCGCAGACGATCTACCAAATTGTCAAATTGGCAGCGCCGGATGAAATTAACACTGCGCAGGGGGCGCCAGGCTTGCGCCCCCTGCGCAGTGCCACGAAATTAGAGCCTGATATCTTTAAAAGACTTTGGCGTTTTTTCAAAGAACTTTGGTCAAAGGTCTCTGACTGAAAAGATAAACTGACTGTAATTTGGAGGTCGATGGTCACCATGCTCTGTCATCATGTACTGTCAACTAAAACTCAAAGTAAAACAGTTAAATTGTTTTCAAGGACAATTTTAATGTCATTATCCTCCCTTAAATATGAGCAGTATAACCAGGAATGCTGTGAGACAATGGCCACCAACCTTTCTTGTACCATAGTCCAACTTTGTGTCAGACAATATGGTCATGGGCCAGCTGGTGTGTGGAGAGGGGGGTGAGAAATAAAAAGGATGTACATTAGTCAACGTAATGAAGAATCAGACAGAGACATAAGCTTATTTCTAAACCAAAACAAAGGGACATCCAACAGGACCCACTCTGCTTCCATGACCTACTTAACAATGGTATTGAGGAAAATACTTGATAGAGTGTCACCAGTTGACACAGCAACATGCATGGGCACCGCTGGTTCGCGACCATGTGGCTGATTCAACCCAAAACTGGTCCTTGGCACATCACTGTTGTTTTACATCTTGCCAAGTCATGTCTCACTTAGCATTAAGAAAACACCAAAACATTATCATAGTAAATTTAAAAAGACAAACAAACAAACATGACAAGTTAGTTAGTATTCCCAGTCTGATATTGACTCTCTCTTTTGCCTCGGCGTTTTCCAAATACTTTTTGTTGTTTTGGTCTTCTTAGTCTCCGACTTACTTTTCTTGCTTCGTTTTGCAGGAGGAGCGGTTACCAGTAATCGGGGTATAGGTAGTTTCTGCACTAATTTACAGTGTACTTGGATCCCTCTTAGCTTGGCTAAGCGCGTTGAATCAGGGTCAGCGCACGCCGGCAAATGTTTCTGCAGGCGGTGGACAGAGTGGCAGTACAGGATTTGATTGGTTGAATAAATTCAGTCCAAATCACTGTGATTGGCTGATGTTTTCCCTGCTTTACTCCTGCAGTAGACAGCTGCAGCTTTTACAGCTTTTAGCTCTATTTCAAGAACACATCATGCATTGATTGCCATCGGGACATAACGATCATTTTATCATTATTTCACGCTGTTCATTTGAATCCAAAACAGGTTCAGGTTAAAGAAGAACAATCCTATACAACTGATTTGAGGTCATTACTCCTTGTACCGTTGATTGTGTGGTGCGAATAATGTATTAAAGTTAACTGAACCAGGACCCATCAGATCTCCCCAACTCTTGGACTGCATGTCACAACAACAGTTTAAAAGGGTTCAGCTATTACAATTACTTACAACTGTTGATCGTGAAAAATGCCATAAGACTCTATGCAAAAAGTTTACTGAGATACAAATTTGTATGAACTAAATACACAGAATTGAGCATGCTACAGTTTATATTAACATGTCAGTTGCTGACCTGAAGCATTGTGGCAGTCTAGAGTTGAAAAATAACCTAACAAGGTGGCTCAAAACTTTCTTGAGTGTCCCCCAAGGCTAGCTGCAGGACTTGTCTGACTGCAGAAGAGCTAGAGGCATTATGTCTTCAGGTTTTAAACTTTGTTCATATATCCACGCAAACTCAAGGATGAACTGATGAATTTTGGAGGGAAAAGTCAGTGAATCTCACTTGAATCTCTTGTTTGTAATGATGATGTCTTAAGGGCACTCAGAGGGGGTTTTCTTCAGACTAAGCACACATGTCCATTCTGACTTAAAGATAGGTGATCTCATTTCAGAGGACATACTTTAAGGGTCAGGGTAACGAAGCCACATGTTAACCTCTGCTTTGGATGCAATACTTCAAGAAGGTTTAAGGGATTTTTTCAAATTTTGCTGAAATGTTTATACTGAATTAAAAATAAACTCAACAATCCTTGGCAGTACAAAGTGACATATTTTCAAAGAATATACTCCTACTTCATTAGAGAACTTTACAGTTATGTAAATGTAACAGAATGAGGGGCATGTGACCCATAGACTATAAAAGAATTGGACAAAGTTTTCATCAGAGCCTTTGAAACACAGTTGATGCCCTCTAATGGATGCTGCCATAATACATATGCAATCTCTACCTAAATTTAGATCCTTCTACTCACAGACAGAGAGGACGTGTTAACGCAGGACTTAAGGCCGCCTGACCAATGGTGACTCTGCTTCTCCAAAAACAGAAATCCTAAATAAATTCTTAATAAAAGTGAAATGGGTGCCATAAGACAAATCCCCCCCCCCCCCCCACACACACCTCACAGTGAGAGCACCTAGATCCATTATGTATTTATTTTGAAGCCATTTTTTGAGCCAGTCTGTAAATATGGTCATTCAAGCCCCTTGCATACAGTCATTAAGGTGCCAGGCTACTGCAGCCAGCCCCAAGTGGACACGCGGGTACTGCAGGCTTTGGCACCTCCACATAGGCCTCCATTTACAGCCCCAAGTGGACACGCGGGTACTGCAGGCTTTGGCACCTCCACATAGGCCTCCATTTACAGCCCTGGAGGTTGCCACCTGGTAAGACCACACTTCCCTGAAGACTATTGAAGCCAGAGTCCACTGCAGTGTTGTAAAGTTTCAAGCAGCTTCCCAATGGAGAGAGCAACTCAGTTGTTTCCCTGAAGATCTGACTGACAGGTAAGTAGAGTGGAAGTTAGTTTCTAATGTAAGTGGTAAGTTTAATAACAACAAGATAATGCTAGGACACAGATACACAAAAGATATAGGATGAAATGAAGCTACCGCCCACCCAAAAATGATGTAGAATAATTTTTTTAGATTACTACTTAAAAATGACTTTTATAGACTTGCTTTAACATGATACTACATTTCTTGTTTATATACTGATTTGTTACTTTAAATAATTATTTATTCAATTATATTTAATCTTTTTATTTTACAATTATTTATTAAGACAATGTTAATCCCTGCTGTTCATTTTCCATTTATCAATTTCTCATCATTTTAGCCCTGTCTTGTACCATCTTTTATTTAATTTAATTTTCTAAATGTTTTAATCCACTTCCCTTTTCATTTCCCCTATATTACTCAAATCTTTCCGTCTTTCCAGCCTCCTGATGTGATGTTGTCATTCAGATATCCACCACCAATGTATCATCTATTAACTGTATTTTTGTCTTCTTTATTAACATACAAGTTTAAATAAAAAAGTCTTCCTCATCAATTTTTGGTATATGTGCATAAACACATTTCACCCTGTACTGATGCAATAAAATTCATGTAATAGTTCAGTTGTTTCCAATTTGCTTCTTTCACTCCTTTTTGTCCCTTCATTTTGCATCATCCAGTGGGTTTGTATCTTATTTTAATCCTCCTGTTCAACTCTTTGGAAAATTTCTGTGCTTGGCCTGATTGTTGATGTTCATTTTATCGTTCCCAAGGTCTTGCTTTCTTTTTTGTCTGTTTTAGCAGTTTGTTAACATCTGTTTTCAAAGATGCTTTTTAAATATCCATCATGTATTCTTCGTATTCCTTACAGGGTCACAGGGGGGCTGGAGCCTATAGAGCTGACACTGGATGAGGGGAGGGGCACATCCTGAATTCAATCACAGATATAGAGACATATTTGGAGTCACCAATCAACCTAATGAGCATGTTTTTGGTCTGTGGGAGGAAGTTGGAGTTCTCTGAGAGAACCCACGAATGCACAAGGAAAACATTCAAACTTCACACAAAAAGGTCTGACAGACACAAGGACTGTGCCAGCAACCGGGGTCGAGGGGGTCTGGAGCCTATCTCAGATGTCAATGGGCAAGAGGCGGGGTACACACTAAACCGGTCAGCAGTCGATCGCAGGGCCACATAGAGAGACAGACAACCATTCACACTCACACTCATACCTAAGGGCAATTTAGAGACACCAATTAACCTAATGAGCATGTTTTTGGTCTGTGGGAGGAAGCCGGAGTGCCTGTAGGGAACCCACGCATGCACGGGAAGAACATGCAAACTTCACACAGAAAGGCCGCTCTCTGACCCAGGAATCCCACCTGGAACCTTCTTGCTGTGAGGCACGTGCACTACCTGCTGTGCCACCGTGCCACCCCCTGTTGTACAAATATATTTCTTATTATTATTATTATTATAATAAAATTTGACAAATGTAATTTTGTTTAGCTCATATTTCCATACAGGGACAGACCAGATGAAGTTAAACTGAATATAATTCAGGATACAGAATGAAGAAATGTTCCTGATTCATGACCACAACAAGGGCAGACAAGTCTGTTATCTAATCTAAAACTTATCTTACAGACGAACATGTGTCTTTCAGTCAAATCTTTTGTGGTAAGAAAGTGCAAAATTATTTTCCTTATACTTTGATGATATTTGAGCAACTAAAGCAGCAAAGCTGAACACAGAGATACGATCATGACCGATGTTGGTTGTCTGTTTGTCCTGGTTAATTAGTTGTTTTTAACTGCTCAACCAAGACAAAACTAAGGCTTTAGTAACTGTTTCAGTACCTCAAATGAAAAACTGAACGCAAAACTCAAAGCTCTGTCTTTTCATCCTTGTTAGCAGGTAAAGAATGTTAGCACTTTTTTTTAATCAAAAGACCTTTTCCAGAGTGTGATAGTTTCCTTTGAAGATAATGCAGGGACTCTTCTTTATGCTTTTATTACTTGCAGAATTGATAATTGTAATTACATTTTTTTGGTCTTCCAAACAAGAATATATTCCACCCTTAACTGCTCAGCTGCAAGGATGCTGACGAAGACCAGCAAGAGAGCCCACCAATTTAGTTTTTGTTGTATTTATTTTGCTATGACTCTTATTTAATCTGTAGTTTTGGCGTTTTTAACGTCATCCTCTGTCTTTGTCATCATGAACCCAAAACTCAGCCTTTCTTCAGTTTGTCACTCCCACAGTTCTGTTAAATAAAAGTCTTTGGTACAGTTCTTTTATCTTGTTTTGTTCAGTATGGGCTTACTTGTCCTACTTGGCCATATTTATGTTTGTTTGACAAGTGTTTTTCTGTTGTTGTTTCTGTTCATATAAAGCACTTTAAAAAATGTGTTAAAATTACTACATAAATTATGTTTGATTGATTGAGTGATTTATAGGTTGTCTCTTCTACACAAACATGATGCATGAGTAATGTTAACAAAATGGTTTCAGTTTTTCTCTGACCAGTTTTGGCCCCTTACAGACTTGACACACTTAAGTGCACTTTCAGGAAGACTTTAGGACACAAGGGTAATGGGGCAGGGTTACATTGCTTACTACCCACAAAACTTCTCCAGTTAAAGTGAAATGACTGATTTAACAAAAATACTCCATAAAGAGATATGACACAAAACGTGTAGTTACAGTAACCTGATTGAATATAATTGGATCATTTCCACCTCTATGCATGGCTGATATAGCAAATGGTCTACAGTGGTTCAATGCAGTTCAATAAAAAGAAAACAGCTTCAAGGACAGAAACACAATCAAAGGTCAGAACACAATAAAAACACGGAAACTTGGTGCAAATTAAATGACGCTCTGCAGGAACAAAAAACAACATTAACAGAAAATGTGCTGTAAGTTAGAAACTAAGCAAAGTTGAAACAGTCCAGCACTCAGAGCACTGTTCAGTGCTGCAGCCCCCTGCAGCCCATTGTTGTGGTGCCTTTCTGCTATTGTGGGTGTTTTTTGGGTTTGGATTGTTCTGGACTTCTGCTTCGGTTCTATCTTGCAGAGCGTTTGCCATAAATGCATTTGTTTTATTATTCTTGCAGTGAGTTACTTCATTTGTAACACACTTTCTGAGTTTGTGTTTCCTTTTGACCTCTGGTTGTGTTACTGTGCATGAATCTTTTCTGTTTTTGAAGTTGTTTTACACTCACTGAATTGCATTGAGCCATTGTTAGCCAATTGCTCTTGTTGGCCACCAAATCTATGACTACCGCAGCCATTTGTATCTGTATGTCAGGTTACGTATTGAGCACCTTTTAGACAACTACACTGTTTATCAAAAGTTACTTTGAAATTAACGACAGGGTGACAGTTGACCTCAGTGAACAAATGAGTCACACCATTTGAACTCCTTCCAGCACTTTTCTAAATCTCTGCTTGAAACATGACAATTGGTAATCCCTCCTAACAAAGTTTCATCTCTCTTTTGCCTCTACCCCTCACACCCCCCCCCCCCCATCTTGCCTCATCACTCCCTTCTTCCTCGTCTTCCAGCATCCTCATCCTCTCCTCTGACCCACTTTCCTGCTACTATCTCCCTCTGTTCTTCCTCCTGCTCTCACATCCCTCATCTCTCTCTCTGTCTCTACTCCTTCTCTACCCTTCATTTATTTTCTCATGCTTCTTCCTCATCTTCTTCATTCTCTGTGTGCTTACTCTGCCTCCACCTCTCAATCCTCCATGTATTCTTCCTCTTCTTTGTCTTTACCCCCATTTTTCTCCCCCACGGACTTCCATCCTTCCATACTTACAAAACCCACTTGAACATTCCAACTCTACCTTTTCCCCCTTTCTGTATCTTCTCGTTCTCCATCATACTATACTCCTGCAGATTCCTCCTTCCCTTTACTCTCTCCCTTGTGCCCTACTCCCTTGTCTTTCCGCCCCACACCTTCCTCCTCCTCCTCCCTTTTCCTTATTTCTCCTTCCACCACCACCATGAGTCATTCTGTGCACTCTGTGCTCCCCACACTACGCCACAGAGCCACTCAGGACAGACATTCATCAGCGGCTGGGATGATAGATGCTGCTTACCACAGCCCCAGCAGCCAGTTAGCCTGCGGTGATGCCTTATGCATTCAGATATCACCTGGCTCGCTGTAGTTTCGCTCTTTAGCGTGGATGGAGTACACACAGAGGGACACTCTACACCAGGCCCTAATGGGCAGAAAGATAAAGTTTGGTGAATACACAAATGCACGGTGGAAGGATATTTTTGCTTTAATACAGTTTAAGAAATTTAATTACATGAGAGTTTGGGTAATTTGGAAAAAAATATGTCTATCTTAAAATCAGGTTTCCCTATTTTTACTGTTTCTGGCCAAATGAATTGAGTTTCCACAAAACTGTAACCTACAGAGTTGTCCAACAGACATTTGGTATGAGGTCACATGGCAGCACCATCAGACTTATGTGTGCAGTGAGAGACTGAGTTAAAGTTATTGGGCATTTAGGGGCTGTTTACATGAGGCAGAATACGGCCAAATCTGATAAGTTTTCATTGCATTTTGGCTTCCTGTTTACATAGGAGCAGTATACAGTGTTCTTGAATCTGCAAACTTTTGAAACCAGGGTCCAGGGTGGAGAGTTTTCAGAACGCTTCTCCATGCAGCTCTGTGTAAACCAGAGTCAGAACATTTCAAGGTTAAACGACGTCACAGGATGCGCAGTACTCTTTCACATGAAGGCTGCGCATACCGGGAACATCAACAGGTTCAGCCGTCTACCAAGTAACGTGTGCTGCTTACCGTGCTCGATTTGTTATCCAGACAAAACTATCCAGACAAATTTGTTGTCCAAACAGATTTTTTGTCCAGACAGGAAACTCCTGTGTCTTTGTGCGTCCACTCGCCATTGTTGTTTGTGAAAAGTTTTTCTTCATACGTGCATTGTAGCAGTGCTGTCTCTCTGAAAACCTACATTGCCATCTACTGGACTGGCATGCATACTACAGCATATTAATTCGTTTCTAGCGTCTTCGTCTGATAGCCAATTGAGTTTGAATATGCAAAGGGCGTTTGAGGTCACAGTGTCTCCGTGTAAACATGGCCTCAGACAAATCACTTTGCCACAGTATTAGGTTGTACTTTCTTAATCTCAGCAACTATCAAGTGAGACAATGTTTAGGTCAAGCGGAAAGTTCTCCATTGTGGGTCTGGGGGAAGAGTGAGTTTCTCACATTATGAGTAAGATTATATAAACTGCTGCGTCAGTCACACAAATACACTGACAGATTTAGCTTTGCACTACTTGAGGTAAACGCAGACAGCACATATGCATGCATGTATGAAGAGGTATTAAGTTACAAGCTTAACCCCCTGAAGGCTTAATTCTTTACCAGTCTGATTAGTTTGTCACCGAGTTCACATATAAAGATATTAAAAAAATAAGAAAAAGAAAGGTTAGAAAGTAATTTGGTAGTTTATTTATTCCTTTAATTTGACACGAATTGATATTGCATTCTATATCATTCGAAAGCTGATAAATCACCTTTACAATGAGCTACAACTTGCAGGGATTGGGCATTGTGAAATAAATGGCATAACTGACTGTAAGTAGTGGATGTCCAAGGGTCCTCAGAGAAGCAAGGGTGATTACAATTGGTATTATTAAAGGGGATAAATAATCTACTGAAATACCATTTAAAAAAAATTGTACGTGCAAATTTTAAATTTGCATGTGCTTTTAGTGGGCATGTTGTGGATCATCTGCTATGAGCAATTTATTACAGGTGCAAAACTGGTGCAGACTCTCTTTAAATTAGGATTTTGACTTTGAACCCATGGAATTGGAGGCAAATGAACACATTAGTGAACTCCAGTGGAGACATCTCTGTGTTGTTAGAAGAAAGGCAATTTGGGAGGCCATCTGTGAAAAGCACACTGCTCAAAAATGGCATTGCTGACATAGACAATAAGTCTCTCCTCTTTTTATTTCTTATCAGAGTTTGCAGTACCGTTTTTATGTTGTCAAGGTTGAACTTTTTCCTCATGCCATATTTTTATCCTTTACAATGAGCTACAACAATTTTACATTTTTAATATTCCTTTTCTAATTCCACTTAAAGATAATCTAAATGACAGCATTCACAGTTACACAGCTTCATCGCTAATAACCTCTTATGTGAAGAGTAGTCTTACTGTTATACACACGCAAACTGTGCATCTCCATTTTCTACACTGACAGCATCACACTCTCCATACATTCACAGCTCCTAAACCCGCTTTCATTGCGTGGAGAGTATGACAGAGTGATTCTGGCAATAAAGGGGTTCTTTTTCTTACTTGGATAAAATGACCTCCTTCATGATGTAGAGAGCAAAACAGAAAGGATTTACTTTATGCATGTGTCTGCATGAGTATGATGGCACACTGAATCAACTCTCTTTTTCAAGTCCATCATAATGACAGCCTGCCTCCAAATCTTTTCATCATTCATCAAAAAATTCAGTGAGTGATGAAAAACATATTCCGTCAATGTGATCCCTGTTTCTCACCATAATGATCTGTGCATAACGCTGTGCCAGTTTGCACCTGCCTTTAAAACATGATAAATTAAAATAAAAACACAGAGCGCAATCAGTTTTCAGTTTGATAAATCACATTGCAAGTGCTAAATTATATCAGTTGCATCTCCTCCTCCCAGTATTTTGTGTTTCCTGATAATCTGCATGTTTTGCATATTCATGAAGGCAAATACACTAAATGGATTGTATTATTTTGCTTTATTGCCAGATGCAATCCTCAGTGCACCTGGTTAGTAGATCAGCTTGGTCATCAAGTTTGTACATTTTAATACACATAAACCCTTAGTAGATCAGGCCCTTACTGTAGGCAGGACCCACTCTTGCTACTCTTTTGTAAGCAAGAAGTATAGTGCTTTGAATTTGATTTGAGCTGCAAATGGAAGTCAATGAAAAAACATAAAGTTTGCTTGTTTATAAAAAAGGCCAAAATGCATGGAAAAGCTACATTTTCAAAATACTTAGTTATGTGAGGACCTTGCTACAGATACACTGCTAATTTGTTAAGATTATAAGATTATGTTTAACATAAAACACACTTCAGCAGCTTTATCATTATTTTACTAAGCAGTTGGACAGCCAACAATATCTTGCCCTTTTGTGGCTTTCGTTCACTGAGATACATGCTTAGAATTTAAAGGAGACCCTCACTTAGGTTCAATCATTTAGTTTTGTTGCCAGCTAGAGGAGCATGTTACAATTTCCTTTCACATACACTTTGTTCGAACTGATGTACATCTGAGAGGAAGTACACCATCAAGAATCTAGACCAGACGGGACAACATTAGTAGGTTCAACAAACTCCTTCAAATTTGATTGGACACGGGATGCCATGTAAAGCTAGAAGCAGTACCTAAAACTGTAGTGCAGGTGGTCATGTGAGAGTTAGCAAAAAATTATTTTCCTCCTGGCATAGAAATATTGGGACAAGAACAGTACAACAGAAAAACTGCATAATCAAGCTTTTTCCATAGCTTGACTTCCCCATTCAAGTAAACCAGCTGACTTTGCAACCTTGCTCATTCTACAGCTTTGTGGAGAGACAAAATTTTATTTTCTTTTTGCCTGGGCCATAGTCTCCTGGTCTCTTCTGCTGGACTCACTTTTCACTCACAAATAGTACAGATAATTGGTAAACTGTAGTACAGAAGTGTTTTGGATTACAGATCCTCAAAGTACAGGAATTTTGGTCTATAATAGAGCTGGAACTGATCTGTGCGTGTGTGTTGGGATGTGTGTGCGTATCAGAGATTGTTAGGTATGAATATTCCAGGGGAGTTAGGTTAATTGGGTCTGAAAAAGAGGTGGGTGTGTCTCTCTCCTCCATGACAGGCTTATTTACATAGCAAAGCTGTAATTACCCTAACGAAGCCCCATCCTATCAGGGAGAGTGTGCATGTACACACACACATACACACACATAAGCAATTCCCAAACAGGTTGGAGCTCAATCATGCCAAACCTGTATTTTTCATCACTCCAGATCCCTCTCAGAGGCTTTTTCCATTCACATGTTCATTTCTAATTGAATGGCATCCTTTGCAGTGCCAATCAGTGGGTTTGTTGGAGTTTCTCTATCGGAGCACATTGGCTTCTTACAGAGATGTGGGACCCGTTCCAGCGCTCAGCAATCACTTCCTTCCTTCTGCCCTCCTCCGTATTCTAACAGGGAGTTAGGGCTAATAAAATTAAACTTTAAAAGAGGAGATTTACTTGGTGTCCTATCAATGTAAATTTAGACTCCATTTGGATGGTTCCAGCGAATGAGAAGATGTAGGAACAGCGCTGACATTTTGAGAAATGATTATGCACCACATAATGAACTGAGATAAATATAGTCTATATTGTGGGGGACACTTAGTTTGTTAACAGAACAAAAAATCCACAAACTTCCATGGCTTTGGAAGTCAGCAGACTAATTATTTTACTGTTTCATTTAACTCTACTATATATCATAATTGACACTGTCTCTCAGTCATCCTCAGCTGTTCAAGTGCTAATTTGGAGCTTTGCAAGAGGGTGTTGCCAGGTAGGGTAGGAGAAGGTTGCTTGACCTGCCCCTCAAAAAAAGTAATTTGCAGGTAAATTTCACTTTCTATCAATGCAAAGCCTTTTCTGAAATGGCTACTGAACTAGATAATTCTTAGTTTGAGGGTGTTTTCACACCAACCGTATTTAGTGCGCATCAAAGAATTTTTGGCCCAGTGTTTGGTACGTTAGTGTCAATGTGAATGCAACCACCGCACTTTGGTGCGCACCAAATCAGTCGGTCCTAGACCTTCATGATGGCGTGGTCTTGATCCGCTCCACCTCCCTACATTTGGTGAGGTTTCACTGGTGTGAAACAAAGTTGTCCGAATGATCTACTTTTGATGCATTACTTCCTGTTAATACCACGGTTGAATCTTTTGCTTACTCAATTTGTCGATTTGTTTATTCTGGTTGAGGATTACGATGATTTACGAGGGTCCAGAAGGTCGCTGATGCCGACTCAAACACGATAAAAAAACACATTTGAAGGAAAATGTAGAAGAGAGCGAAACGTAAACATTGGTTGTTTGGTGTAAGAAATGGTTACCATGGTAGCCTCTTCTTTGTTCTCCTCCGTAGCAGGTTTGGCAACCAGTTACATGCATATCGCCCCCTGCTGTTTCAAACTGAGTAAATACACAAGTGGGTCCAAGCACGGTTTGATGTTTCAAGTGTGAATGCAAGCCAGCGGGGGAGGGGGAGGGGTGCGAACCGCGCCGCAGTACGGTTCGAAACTAGTAGACCTAATGTGAAAACGCCCTAAATATTATATGACAGAGAAGACCACACTTTTTTTGAAAAAGGTGCCTATTTACAGCAAAGCTCTAAAGTGCTCTTTTTAGAAAACAAAGTGTCCTTTTACTGTCTGACTCTAGCGCAGCTCAGTGGATAGTAGTCGTGGGTTATGAGAATGAGCAAGAGGTTCATTTTATGTTCATCCCAATCAATCAATCTCATTTGTAATTGTTATCTCCAGACACTTCACAAAAGACCAGGCCAAAGCTAAAAACTTTGTCTTTTATCCAGCTGAAGAAAGCATGAAATTGTGAGATGATCGTTAAGTTAAATTACAAATCCCAAAACCAGTGAAGTTGGCACGTTGTGTAAATCGTAAATAAAAACAGAGTACTATGATTTGCAAATCCTTTTCAACTTATATTCAAATGAATACACAGCAAAGACAAGATATTTAATGTTCGAATTGACAAACTTTATTTTCCTTTGTAAACAATCATCAACTAAGAATTTAATGGCAGCAACACTTTGCAAAAAAGTTGGCACAGGGGCATTTTTACCACTGTGTTACATCTCCTTTCCTTTTAACAACACTCAGTAAACGTTTGGGAACTGAGGAGACCAATTTTTTGAGCTTTTCAAGTGGAATTCTTTCCCATTCTTGCTTGATGTACAGCTTAAGTTGTTCAACAGTCTGGGGTCTCCGTTGTTGTATTTTACACTTCATAATGCACCACAGATGTTCAATGGGGGACAGGTCTGGACTACAGGCAGGCCAGTCTAGTACCTGCACTCTTTTACTACGAAGCCACGCTGTTGTAACACGTGCGGAATGTGGCTTGGCATTGTCTTGCTGAAATAAGCAGGGGCGTCCATGAAAATGACGTTGCCTTCACAGATGTGTAAGTTACCCATGCCTTGGGCACTAATACACCCCCATATCATCACAGATGCTGGCTTTTGAACTTTGCACCTATAACAGTCCGGCTGGTTCTTTCCCTCTTTGGTCACGACCACAGTTTCCAAAAACAATTTGAAATGTTGACTAGTCAGACCACAGAACACTTTTCCACTTTGCATCAGTCCATCTTAGATGAGCTCGGGCCCAGTGAAGCGGGCGGCGTTTCTGGGTGTTGTTGATAAATGGCTTTGGCTTTGCATAGTAGAGTTTTAACTGGCACTTACAGACGTAGTGATGAACTGTAGTTACTGACAGTGGTTTTCTGAAGTGTTCCTGAGCCCATGTGGTGATATCCTTTACACAGTGATGCCGGTTTTTGATGCAGTACCACCTGAGGGATCGATGGTCACGGGCATTCAATGTTGGTTTTGGGCCTTGCCGCTTACGTGCAGTAATTTCTCCAGATTCTCTGAACCTTTTGATGATATTACGGACCGTAGATGATGAAATCCCTAAATTCCTTGCAATAGCTCGTTGAGAAATGTTGTTCTTAAACTGTTGGACAATTTGCTCACGCATTTGTTCACAAAGCGGTGACCCTAGCCCCATCCTTGTTTGTGAATGACTGAGCATTTCAGGGAAGCTGCTTTTATACCCAATCATGGCACCCACCTGTTCCCAATTAGCCTGTTCACCTGTGGGATGTTCCAAATAAGTGTTTGATGAGCATTCCTCAACTTTCTCAGTCTGTTGTGCCACTTGTGCCAGCTTTTTTGAAACATGTTGCAGTCATCAAATTCCAAATGAGCTAAAAAATAACAAAGTTTACCAGTTTGAACGTTAAGTATCTTGTCTTTGCTGTGGGTTCAATTGAATATAGGTTGAAAGGGATTTGCAAATTGTATTCTGTTTTTATTTACAATTTACACAATGTGCCAACTTCACTGGTTTTGGGTTGTAAAAACTTTTTGTCTAACGTTCTCTGACTGTCCTTTTGTTCAAGTATTTTCTTTTTCATTACCTGAATTTGTTTGACCTGTTTGTGAATGTCACTTACTGTTACAAACCTGTGAGAACCTGTCATAACCTGTAGCCATTTGCAAACATTGATTGGCTAGAAACCAGTCTGTGCTAAATTTAGCAACTATTTATTTTTTCCTTAAGTCTCTGGCCAAATTGAAGGTAATGTGCTGCAACTTGCCAATATCAGTGTCTTTAAAGACAGCGCCATCTGATAATAAGAGGAAACAAGTTTTTCTAGTTAAGGTGTATCTCTTAATCTAATAACACATGGATGTTCTGTCTCAGTAATATTGTGTACTGCGGAAGCTGACAGAGTTCATTATAAATATACATATATTATCATTAGATGTCTATGTGTGGATGTAGTTTCTTGTTCCAAAACCTTGATGACTTACAGCAGCAGTGTCTGATCGTGATTACAATCCTTTATAAAAATACACTTCAACACTGACCCAATTAAGAACAATCATGTCCCATTTTCATTAACATTGAATGTGAGGGTATTGGTCACTTTTATGATATCAACCACTGTCTATAACCCTATTCATATTTCTCAAGGCATTCTGTTATTATCCTTCCTCTCCCTTGCAGCTGTCAAAAAAGAGAAAAGGCACCTAGAACTAAATCAAATCAAAGAAAAATATTTGTACTTACATCTTTTTAAAGTTCTAATGAGAAAAACCCCCTTGTTCGTAATTTTAAAAACTTTATCATCATTTTAGCTCCACATGGGAATTGCTTTAATAAACAATTGTTCTTAATAAGACTTAACACATCAGGGAAAATGTTCATGAAGGCATTACATCACCTATCAAGCAGAATTTGTTTCACATTTCTGCTTGCCATACTTCCTTTTATATCAAGTAAAGTGACCCCTTGAATAATACAGGTGTAGAGCAATAAGCAGTAAGGACCACATGCTATAGTGTTTTCACATGTGATTCTGCTTGTCTACTGGCAAGACTGGCAATTACAGTGGGCCCCAGGTTACGAGCTGACAAATTTCAGACCACGGCAGTGTCTCACAATCCAAAGTTTGCAATTGACCTACTCAGAGGGAGCATATGACAGAGCCCAAATTGTGTGTGTCTTTTTAGTTTTTATGCCATTCAGTGTGCTTAGCAAGGCTTTGACATGAAAGAGTACTTCCATGAGCAAGGCAAAAAGTCAGTACTAGGACTCCCCTCCCCAACGATGCCAATAACTGCTTGTAATGCCCCTCAGCCCCAGCTCAGAGCAGAGATGGTAGAATGAATGCAGCTTTTGACAACATGGCACCAGGTAGCAATGAATTGACCTATCACCACTGAATTGATACCAATCAGAGTGACTTGGACCCACCTGGAGAAGAGAGCAATAATGGAGACCCTCAGGCACAGAGAGAATACAGCTAGCTCATGGGGACTCAATATGTGAAAATAAAAAGTTTTTTTCTAACATTGGTGATTGTGAACCTATCCTTTCAGTCATCAAAATCAAATATGAAGCAGAGTTAAGGCAAAATATGTCTATTTAAAGCTCATATGCATGATTACTGTAGAAAATTACATTTGTCAATTACAGAAGAAGAAGTGCACTCCTTACACTCCACAATGCCTTTAACTGCTTTTCTGGTGTAGTTAAAGAAGCAAATGTAACAGACTGCCACTCTCACATCTCTAAGCCTTTCCAGATAAATGTGCATCTTTTACTTGAAATAATTCCAATTGTTCTTTAACACCTGTTCTTCGCTAACTTTACAAACATCCTTGTGGTTTGCAATTGTGTTACTTCTTCAGCCTTCATAATGAACCTTTTCTGATGTGTTAGAGAAGGATAACTGTTTTTTCTACCTTTGTACTGATTTCAAATAAAGACAAATATAGTTCCTATTTTCTACAAAAACACTTATAGTAGGCCGAAGCAAAGGGAAAAGAAGTCAGCTGAGGGACTACACTTGAGATGTCGACCTTTTAAGGTGTAACGCTGCTATATCTCTGAAAAGTGCTGTTTGCTTGGCATTTTACATTGAGGAAATACACAAACACTGTGGAATCTATAAAATGGTGGCTGGATGCTAGACAAACTGTTGATGTAGATTGTGAAGGAAACATGAAGACTGGCACTTTTGGTTTCCATCCCAAAAATTGCAGCATGACCTGCTTCAGTCACAAAGCTGACATTGCATGTCCTGCTATAAAAAAATAACAATGCAAGTAACCGACCAGGCAGTTATGAGAAATGGCTATCAAATATTGAGATTGTGCTTATAAGGATAAAATCACATGGTTCACAGTCACAATGAATGTTATATATCATTTCGTGGTATTTACTCAAACTGCTTTAAGTCTACAATAAGTGACGTCTTTACTTCACTGCTGACTACACAAAAGACTTTGTAAAGGCAGAGAGAATGTCCAAGCTGATTAATGTCCTGGGCACCCATGCACATCAGACACTTCTGGTCTCCATTAATAAAGAAAAGTGCCTAAGTTGTCCCAAGACTTATGACTCTGGCTCAAAAAGAAAAACACAAGCTAATTCGTAGAAACATTTAAAACAAACTGAAGGAAATCCACAACTCAGAAGGGTTGATTACATGCAATGAAACTTGGATCTTTCAATTTGATACTAAGACAAAATGGAAAATGTTATTATCATTGGGATGGATAAAGAATGATAAAGCAGGTTGACTGTTGTCCGTGACATGTAGAGTATTTTGGATAAGTGGGTTTCAGAAGGGTCAGCAATCAAACAAACACTATTACAAACATGTTCTAGAAAAACTGAGAAAAATCTGAAGAAAGAGACACAACTATGAAATAATGGTGTCACTCTTCATGACCAGCTCACACTGTCAGGAGACTGAAAGAGAAAAACACTGACAAATGTTTAAATTGAATCAGTTTTATCAATGACCATATATCATACAACATTATTTTGGCAACTCTAGTAAATATCTATTTGTCAAACAAAATGTTTTCATCTGAACATGAAGCTTTTCGGGGAAAGACAAGGAGAGCATTTCAATATATTTCTCTTTTCCATGCAAGCAACAGTACTTAAAATGTGTTTTGGGAATAGGGAAAACTTTTCTAAAGCATAACTCGCAGGTGAAAGGATGGTCGTTCCATCAATCACATTAAAGGTGCTATGAGGAGAATCTATTACCGGCGACATCAAGACTCTGCTACCCATGAGCATGCGCGGCGACTGTCATAATGCTGTGTTCCAGTAACCTCTGAACTGGGAGTGACATCATCTCTGACTCATCGGCGTTCCAGTTGAAGTCAGAAAAAACATGCCGATCTACCAGACACACCCCAGTCAGAAGTGCAATACATTGATTATTACAGGAGCTAAATAACTCTTCACACTGGGGGCATCCATCTTCGATTGTCAACTTGGGGGTGGCGAGGTTTCACTGAGTTCCCAGTAGGAAATTTCGACTTCAGGGGACATTATAGTTGCAGTTTCCTACTCGGAACCCAAAAATTCTTTCTTCTGACTACAACTGGAACGCACCAAAAGACGTGACTCAAACTAAAGCACGTGTGTTTTGTGATGCTGATGAATGCAGCTCTGATCTTCCTCTGAACTCTGCATTGCTTTACAACTTTTTTTTTCAACAACTTACAGGATGCAAAGCGACGAGGTAATGTATCTCTTTCTAGTTACGTAGCGGTAGTTTTTGATGTGGGACAACAAGCAATTTTTGGAAAACTTAGTATCGTAGTTTTGTAGCCGGCTATATATCGCTACTTACAGCCCGGACATGTCATATAAATAATAAAATAATATAAATTTGCTCTAGTTTTAATTGTCTTGTTCCTGAAGTTGAGTATCTAGGCCAGTCCAGACCTGTCTGACCCGACTGGAAGGCTAAGGAATAGCATTTATAGATAACCTATTTTGATGCTATAAAACTCATCTTAAAGTGTGTATTTCTATCTGGCATATATCTAAAAGTGAGACTTTTTTTGTAATTACTTAGAAACTCCTCACAGTCCCTTTAATTATGGGCCAGATAATGAAGCAGGGGCACAACTGCTGGGGTGTAAAGTACAAAAGATAAGCTACTTCATAGGACAAACTCTCACCAAAACTGCAATCAGACTGTAGTTTGGACACCATGTGTCTTCCTCAACAAAGCGTGAAGTATGAATGTAAAATTAAATAATTCGCCCGCCTGTGTTTGGCTGTCTCTCACTGGTGGAGTGTAATGGATGTGTCATTCATCCAACTCACGAGGCTCATGATAAACACCATCAATGACCTAATAACATAGCTATCACAATAAACATGTCATGAAAAAAATGAAACAGATTCATTTCTTAATCAATTCCATTAGGCTTAATGGTGCTGATCGAGTGCTCCATAGGTTTTCCTTTTGCTGCGATAAGCTCTCCCTGCTCTGAGAGGCAGCGGTCTGCATCGGTCTACAACTGAAGCGCTCACTGTCCTTCGTTGTTCTTGGCAAAAAATGTTGGAAGTGGAGTGAAAATATTATTTCTAAAGAGCATTTGCTGGTGTTATTGTTTATTTTTTATCTAATGAAGAAATGTGATCCAGAACTAATAAAATTGCCCCTGAAGCTGTTAGCATCTATGCTAATCTCTGCACAAGCAGACACTTCCTTCTGTGGCCTTGCTCATAGCTCCTGCTCAATTATCGATGTAGATTTTAGCTTTGCTGCACATACAGACATTAAATCAGACAGATCCATCTGCACTTCATGGTTAGATAACAGGACCTGACATAAAATAATTTGCAAATAAAACAAATTCGCTATTATCTTTTTCAATGTAAGATTATCATTAATATAATTGATTGGTTAAAAAGGCCTCGTGGATTTTTGTTGTGTTCACCAACTGTCCAATACCTACTTATTTAAATATATGCTATTGAGCTAAGTATGTGGTAAGTTGTTTGACAAAAATCAACTGCACTAATTTATCCAACGTGGCTTCACAGTTTTTCCTTACAGTCGTTTTTACATTTTATTTTGAATATTTCCTTTACACAACAAGTCGCAGACCCAGGACCTTTGCCCAGGCAGTGCCCATCACCTCCCTCCCTCTCATTTGGCCCTTCCCTCTCTCTGCACTTCCTATTCCAACAGGAATTTAATCTTTCAAGCCATCATTGTTTTTCTTCTCCCCTATTTTTACTGCTGCTGCTGCTGTTGCTGCTGCTTGGAAGACCACAGACTGCCTCCCTCTGTATGCTGATTCCCCCACCACCACCACCACCTCCACCCCCACCCCTCCTTCCCTGAGCCCGTCTCCCTCTCTCTCTGTATCTCTATTTGTCTTACTCTCTTATGCTCACCGTCTCCCTGCCTGTCTCTCCTCCTCTGTTCTCTGTCCTCATCTTTCCCTCTCTTTCCTCCTCCTCAACTTGTTCTCTTCAGCTACTTCTTCACTCACCCCCTCCTCACTGCTCCCTCCTCTCTCTCTTTTTTTTCCTCCTCCTGTCTGTCTATCCACTGTTTAGTAGCTCTGCTGTACGTGCCACAGATTCAGATGGCAGTCAAATGGAAGACGAGAGACAAACAGAGAGACACATGCATGCAATTAAATGCTCAAACAGACATGCATACACGTGCAAACATTAGTGGACAAGCAATGCCACACATGCATCCACATATTTTACCATAAAATTATTAAGAATACACGATTTCACTATGAAATCCAAGTGTCTCAAGCAATGTATCAGTTAGTTTTAAAGGTGGGGCTTACAGCTAATAGAGGGCATAATACAGGACTTATTGATGAAAATGTAGAGTTTTATTATAAAAGAGGAAGTTGCAGAGGATGTTGGAATATTTTGCATTAAGGATAAAAACAATATGGGAAATATTGCTTTTGAAGATTTGGGTATTGGCTGTTTTAATGTTTGGGTGAGAGGGAGACAGCGACACCAAGAGAGATAGAGGGGGAGAGGAGGGAGTGGGGGAGGTGGAGAAAGAGAGAGAGAGAGAGAGAGACGCAGAGAGGAAAGAGGTCAGTCTAAGCTTATGAAACACTTTCTAACCTAACCCGGCCTATTTCTGACAGGGCAGGACTGTGAACTTACAGTCAGACACACAAGTTCCCGAGGTTGACAGCGACATGCCTTTAGGGAGTGACACATACAAACACACACACACACACACACACACACAGGAAGAGATTCACACGCACACTATGCAAGCATCTGACATTCCCATGTCAGTTACCTTATTCAGCCTTTTGGAAAATCACTACTCATTCAAGACTGGAAGAGCAAGAGGATAATCCAGATTGTTTATTTATGTGTGGACTGACTTTAAATTGAGCAACGTACAAACTCCAGTTGCAGTGAAGTTGGGAAGTTGTGTAAAACATAAATAAAACAGAATACAATGATTTGCAAATTCTTTTCCTCCTTGATTTTTTTTTCAACAAAGCTCGGTAAGTGTTTGGGAAATGAGGACACAAATTGTTGGAGTTTTTTGGTGGAATGCTCCCCCATGTCTTGCATAATGTTTGACTTCAGTTCAGCAGTTTGGGGTCTTGGTTGTTGGGGTCTTGGTTTTGCGCTTTATAATGCAGTACACATTTTCAATGGGAGATAGTTCCAAACTGCAGGCAGGCCAGTCTAGAATTTGCACTTTTTAATAACTATGACAATGTAGGAATATCCCTGCAAGATGGATTTTCAGTGGCAGCATATTTTGCGCCAAAACCTGTAAGCACTCAGCAGATTTAAAAGCGCCTTCACAAATGTGCAAATTACCCATGCCACGGGTACTGACGCACCCCCATACTATCCCAGATGTTGGCTTTTGAACAAAACACTCAAAATCATAGTGCTGATAAGACCCTACTGACGGGGTCTGGAGGGTCCTTTTCCACCATATCCTCAGTGTCAAGTGTTCAAAACAATTTGAAATGTGGACATATCGGACCACAGCACACTTTTCCACTTTGTGCCAGTCCATCTCAGATGACTTTGGGCCCAAAGTAGCTTGACATGTTTCTGGACATAGTCCTTTACAGGAAAATCTTGTTTTTTAATGCAGTGCTGCCTAAGAGATTCAATGTTACTGGTTAAGAGCCGAGATTGCTCTGGATTCTCTCAATCTATTGATGGTATTATGGTTTCCTTGTAGTTCCTTGCAATTGTATGTTAAGAAATGTTGTTGTTAAGAAAGTGGACTATTTGTTCAAGCATTCAAGTGGATGTTGCAGACATCACATTCAAAATGAGTGAATATTAGCAAAATTAATGAAGTTTATCGGTTTGTACTTGACTTAATGGCAAGGTTGGTGATCAGATTCAAATATATTTTTTGTTTACTGGTTAAAATGATCGTTATGTCAGGAAGGGAATCAATTCACAATGTGTTCTTAAAAGAGAGAGAAAATAGCAGCTGTCTACAGCAGGAGTAAAACAGGGAAAACACCAAACAATCACAGCGATTCGGACCACATTTATCAAACCCATCAAATCCCTGTTTTTAATTTAACTTCTACACAAAGTCCCAACTTCATTGGAATCAGGGTTGGTAGACACACTTCATGAATATTATTTTTATTTTTAACTATTTTTAAGGAGTTTTAAAAGGTAAAGAGTATACAAAGTGTGTCTACTAACACTTACATTAAAAAAATCCCTCATCTACCTCTGATAATTGGCCTCCCCAATATTTGCTGAAAGAGTCTACTTTTCTGTTTTAATGATGAAGTCATTAAGAGGCATGCCATTTTCAAGTTCTATACCAACTAGAATGAGATACACCTCTGATGCCAAACTTGAAATTTCTTTTTCTCTCTGTTGTTGTCATTTTTGGCTTCAGTTTTGATCAGTGAGACCCTCCTAAACTTCAGTCCCTCTCATTAATGTGCAGATCTGGGTCTTTGTCATCAAAGTTCAGCTCTGCATGGTCCAGGGCCAACTCTATTTTCTTTGAAGGTCTTTACATAAGAATATGTGCACAGGCCCAACTGATCTTGATTTTACACATGAAAAAAAAAACAGAGCTAATTTAGCACAACAATACTTTTGTGTATCTCAAAGGGCTCTACTCCTTCTAGGTGCAAGGGATCATTAAAAAAGGTGCATTAAAAAAAGATCAAGATCCACTGCTCTAGGAAAAAGGACCTTGGAACCTGGTGCTTTTCCCTACATGATAAATACATTGTGAAAATATTTATTGAGCTTTCCTTAGTGAGTGTGAAACATCTTCACCTAGGGCTCTAATTTCGTTGACCAGGCGCAGGCGTAGGCGCGGTGCACCTGCCATGCGGAGGCCAAAATTCGCGTCACCACAAAGACCACGGCGTGGGACAGATGTAATCTGTTCCTGTGTCATTAATAGGAGTACAAAGTTAAGAGACTGTTACATTTAAACACAACAGCAGGCAAATCCATTTATCATGCTTGTGATCCACCTGCATGCCTGGTCTGTCATCGCCAAATGTATTCTCTCCTGTTGTCTCCTCCTCATCCTCCTTGCAATAATGTACTCCATCTTTTTAGATCACAGTAAGAATAAAGACTAAAACCAAGACATATGGGCAATCACAGGTAATTCCTTAAGACACCAAATGACATACATTTATTTTCTCTCTTTTTTCCCTCTTTTCTTTGAATTTCATGAGATGAGAGAAGCCAGATATATACCCCTTATTGGATGATGAGGCTGTTTATTGTTAGCTTGAGAGATGTGCATCAAACTTCCAGCTGCCATCAGGTTTAGTTTCCATTATGACAAACGTCTTTGATCTGACATCAGATGTGATGGGATAGTTAATAGATACAAATGTATATACTGTTCAGATGGTTACATTAAATAGTGATTGATGTGATTGTTCATTGCTTTGAGGCTTTGTTGACATGTGCGCACATGTGCGCCTGTCAACAAAGCACAGCTGCGGAGGGTGTGCTTCGCCTGTGTTGAGAAAAGACCAGGTTGGACCTGACGAGCTTTCAGCGCACCTTCTCAATAGCCCATCTCCAATTTGGTAGACCCAGCCGGTCTACCATATTGTCAAATTGACTGCATATGGCAGTGCGCTGGATGAAATTAACACTGCGCAGGATGTGCCAGGCTCTATGCACCCTGCCCCACCCTGCACTGTGCCATGAAATTAGAGCCCCTAAAGTTAAGACAGACAGTGAAATAGAAAGGACTCCATGGGGAGGATGCTGATGATAACTGGAGTCCTGGTTAGGGTTAGGTATTTTTTAACATAAACAATCCTATTTGAGTTATTATGCACCATTATAACCTTAAACACATGGCATTTGGCCAACTGTTGAGTGTCTGGATATTCTGTTACATAGCAAGCATTTTATTTGCAAAGGTCTGCCTCCCCTGCTTGAGAAATTTCTGTGCGAAATGCAGCAATATTGCTTACAATTTTAGCGACAGATTGGTGTATAACATGTCTAGACCCAAAGCCTAACTCTGCATGATTGTTGGCTGTACACAGCTACATATATCTTAACATACAGGCTACCACCCTCAGAGGACCAAAGGACCCAGTGGATTAATTTTATTTTTGAAGGGAATGTGCCAGCTACAGTTGGCTAAAACCTGCACGGGTATGTCAGTTAGTTCATGTCTGACTGCTTCAACTTCAGTCAGTTCAACACAGAGGACTGGCAACTCGACTTTTCCTGAATCTGGGTTCAGTGCCAACAATTCGTCACCAAACTTGATGATGGAAATGTGAGTATTTAATGCTGTGTAGTATTTATTTCGCACAGTGCTATAAGCTAATGCTAATAGCAGGGGGAAGTGAACTAGAGCTAACTGCACATGTTAATCAGTGTTCATGTTACTTGTTGAAAGTCTTAAGGATAAACTTATGAGGATCTTACATTACTCAAGAGAAGTTTAGCAGTTGGCTAAATATAATCACTCCATTTCCCAACCCATTACCCCTCCATTTCTGCTAAGGTTAGCTAATGTTAAGCAGGCTAAGTTGTGGCTGTGTCCCATTGGGACACAGGTTAGCCGAGGTTAGCATGTTATGCGTTAGCCTGTAATGTTTTTTTTTTTATATATATATTTTTTGGGCATTTTGTGCCTTTATTGATAGGAAAGAGAGACAGTGGATAGGCTTGTGAAAGGGGATGAGAGAGTAGGGGGAGACACTCTGCAAACTGGTCACAGGTGGGATTCGAACCTGGACCGGCAGAAGCAAGTACATGGGGTGCCTGGTTGCTAACCACCCCGCCAAACCAGCACCCCCGTTAGCCTGTAATGTTGAGGTGAAATGGTGTGTTCAGCTAGTAAGCTGTGCATGGCTGGAGCGGCAGTGCGCTCCACTTCACTCTAGATACGCTGCAGGTCTATCGTTAAGTCCCTGTATGTACAGTGTCGGCTGCTGCTCTGCTGTGGCTCATTAGCATATTAAGGAGACCACCCACAAAACCAACTGCTCTGAACCAAGCAATTATGTTAGCGTGGAAAGAGTGCAGCTGTGCTTTATTCATATGCTTTTTGGACCAAGTATGTAACTAACGTTTCATGAAGACATCAGGGATCCAGGTTAAACTAAAGAAAAGGAGCAAAATATGTGACCTTAAAGCTATGGTCTACGATTTGGAAGCTTTGTACATATTAATAACACCGTTTATAAGGCTGTTATGGTCCTATGGTCCTATCTACACAGTATAAAGACAAAAAAGAATGAAAAAAATCCATTCAGTATATCCGCTGAAAAGCTGCATATTAGCTGACCAATCAAGCCTAAGAACCTGCGACTATTAATTGGTCCGTGAGTTAGTCCATGAGTCCATCCAATCCTCGTCTCCCTCACTACGCAGTACGCAGCATCTTGCCCATGGTCCTGCCTCCTCCCCTCTACCTCCGGTGAGCAGCTAGCAGCGTTAGCTACTGAACTATCATGGAGCCGGAAAAGCCTAGCGCCGAACCCGGGAATCCGCCTCCCTCTCCCAAGACAGTCTGGCTGCAGACCACCCTTCTCCTCTCCCCTCTCCCTCGTCTCCCTCACTACGCAGTACGCAGCATCTTGCCCATGGTGCCGCCTCCTCCCCTCTACCTCCGGTGAGCAGCTAGCAGCGTTAGCTACTGAACTATCATGGAGCCGGGAAAGCCTAGCGCCGAACCCGGGAATCCGCCCCCCTCTCCCGCGGGCCCAAAGGAGCTCTGCCTGCGGGTGGAGGCCTGTTAGTGGGCTAACGGCTAACGAATAGCCTCAGCCGGCCGTCAGACCTTCAGCATCGGCCGTTTCGCCCCTGGTTGATCAGGTAATGGCTTTGTTTACTACAGTGGGAGATGTCTGCTGAATAACTCTGGTTAGTTTGTGCCTGCACGGGCTAATAACTTGTAGGGGAGCGGGTTAGCCTGTTAGCCGCTAATCGTTAGCACTGTAAGCTGAGCTGGGGAGGACAGGCTGAGAAAGATTAATCCTCCCCCACACTCGGCTCTGCTCTGGCGGCGCCAAACCCGCATTGCCGCCGGTCCAGTTGAAATGGCTACTGCTGTGTGTTATAAGGGGGATGTCTGTCGTGTTTGATACTTTCAGTTGAGCTGAGCTGTTTTTGATTGAGTTTGCTGCTGATATATTGTGCTAGTCGCTCGTAGCTCAGTCCGAGGGGGCTATATGAGGCGTCACGAGCTGGGGGCGGGATCTTGGAACACGGAGGAGAGAGGTGAGGGAAGGAGGGGCAGGCTGCGGTTTCAAATCGTAGACACCAGCTTTAAGAGTTACAGCTAACAAATGTGAATGATGTAAAATAAATTTGTTCTGAAAATTCTTGAATTTTGTACCCATCCACAAACACTTTCAAACATTTGGTATGTGTTTAGAACACTTTCTTTTTCTTTTTTTTTCAAGACTTTGCAACAGGGCTCACAGATTTTTATTTATGTTTAACCTGAGCATTCTTGACAGACGTATGCTGACTCGGATGTCAGATTAAATCCACATTGGGAGTTTTCTTGAAAACGTTAGACTTCCTACATCCATTTGTTATTGTTGTTTGTGAAGTTTTTTTACTTTGCCAGAAAGTGTATGCGGGTTGTGACATGACTGTTTCAGTACAAACCTACATCCCAACTACTGGTCTGGCATGCACACTACAGCGTTCTCAGTCATTCTCGTGGATCCATGTGAACGTAGAACACTTTCGTAAACACAAAGGAAATACCTTTCAGTGTCTGGTGACAATGTTGTTGTATGAATGGGTCTTTACCCTGACTGGTGTTTCATGTTGGAAATAAAGATTGGTTTCAAGCCTTGTGGAGATGTAGCTGGACTGACCGGTGAACCTATATGCATCTTTCCTAAGGTTTCCTTCATATGACATCATAGCAAATCAGCTAAGGAGGCTGCATCCTGGCTGACGTCAATTTGGAGATGCGTTGGACTTAACTCAACTGCTACACAGTGATGAACTTGAATAAACAAGTCCTGAATTTTCTTTAGATCCCAACCCAAAATAAAGCTGAACTTTAAAAAGACAACTGGACTTGCTGCTCACTGCAATAATGACCAGAGCTGTCCTTACCAGATGCCAAGCATCCATCTGTCTCATGTCTGCTCTGGTCTTTAATACACACTTCAGGTTAGGGTTAATTTTTTTTAGCTTGTATGGCCCTGGTGGCTTATCCTTACATTAAAATCTTGATAAACAAACCCAATTTTGATGATTTTTCAAGCATAAACATGATCAGCAAGAGCAAAAAAACAATTATTAACAATGGAGAACAGCATGGCAGTTTGACCTGGAGGCATAGACACTGTAAAATTTGTTTAACAATTTACTTAAATTCAAATGATCTAATGAAGTGGATCCTCATTGCTGTGGCTATGGTGTATGTATTACTGTTTGTTTAAAAAATCAAAAAAAGCAGAAATTCTTGAAGCAGGGTCTCCAGCTACTTCTCTCTAGCTGTGTTAGCAGTTCGTTAGCAATGGTCCTTTTGAAAACACAATAACCTTGTAAAACTCAAAAGCAGGGCAATATCAGATGTATTTTAGAATATTGAATTAAATTTTAGAATCTTGTATGAGTGTGTTCATAAAAACCTTTTTATTCAGGATTTTATCCCAAAAGGGTTTTCTAAAACCTCATATACTTTTGGCTCTGAAAGTGCTGAATGCTAACTAATATCTGTATTATTTTAATTCATTCCTGCACCACTCTATTGATAAAAAATAAAGAATCAACTTGAACAACTTCGTAAAAGTCTGGTGCTGAGGGTTACCGAGAGATAACTTTTACAAATAGTCAAAATCACATCAATCATTATCTGTTACAAAAGCTCATTTGCTTATGATTAGGAAACTTCAAAAGAGTAGTTATCAAATCCTCTTTTAATCAAAGTTTTCGATCCCTGTCAGTCATTAAAATGAGTCACAGATTTTTTCAAGGGTCAATTCTTAGATCATCAGATCTGAAGAGCAATAATAAAGACTGGATTACAAACATGTGGTGGAGGTTTGTGAGAGTCATTGCTCTGGATCTTTGCTGTTGTCCTGGATGAAGAGGTTTGTCTGAAGGTTTGGATACATGTGTTGTTGACTGTCTCGCCCCTCGGCTCCAACTACAGGGCCTCTTCTCTCTCCCTGCGCCGGGCCCCTCAACCCCTCTCTCTCTCTTCTCTTTTCTCAGCCATTCTCTCTATCCTCCCTGTCGATCTTCTGCTTGCTCTCACTCTCTACTTGCTCTCCTTTATTCCCCCGTTACCCACACACCCTTTCCATCCTTTAGCTCGTGCTCACTGCCTATATCTCTCTCCTTTCTGTCTTACCCCCCCACCCTGCTTTCCCCTCGTTACCTCCCCTCCCCCTCCGCCTTCCAACCCCCCCAACACCACTGCCGCCACCTCTGAACCCCCATCCTTCTGAAAGAGTGTGTGCCACCGCACACACACGTACGTAGAAACTGGTGCTTTATCTCCCCAAGGAGTTGTTCTTAACTCGCTGACTGAGGCACTGTGTGTGTGCGCCTGTTAATGCGGACCGTGCATAGGGGGGTGGGGGTAAGCATGTTTTTGTGTGTCTGCGCTGCTGACTCCACACATGATCCCCATTAAAGGCTGGCGGGAGTAGACACACACACAAACACACACCTACACACACTGCACATGCACTTACAACCACACCACAAAAATGTCATGCTAATACACACGTATATAAACACACACATGCACAAGCAGGCGTGCACACATGTTCATGCAGGTATGGACGCACACGCACACAGTGGGGTTCTGTGGGGCCTGATCTCATTTCACCCCTGAGGCTTTTCCACCGACAAGGGACTAGTGTAAGACCTGGTTTATGAACAAAATTTTAAGCATTTTCATTGCAACATGCTGTTTGTCAGACATCGAAATTGATCATGTTCCGGCCACTTAAACCTGCGTTTCCAGAGCCGCATTTACTCTGAGGATGGAGGGGGTTGAGTGATGTCATCACCGTGTAAAACATCATTCCTAGGCAACCACAAGTGTCCAAGGAAAGCAGATGTGTCATGAGCAAGAGGGAGAGTTTTGTCACTCTCTGTCACTGCGGCTTTGTTTACATGGACCACATATAGTCAGAATAATGGACCTATTAGTAGAGATGTTTCATTTCAGGACATTGAGATAGTTTGTAAAGAGACTTTATACTGGTTTATGCCATTAATTATTCTGGTCAATATCCAAAGTTGAGGTACAGTTCTTCCTTTGGTGACTATTAGCCTCACCTGATTAGTTTCTGCTTGTCCCATTGCTACAGTGGAGCTGAGTGAAACATGGGTCCAGTCAAAATGTTTTCTTTTGGTTAGAAAGGTTTAGAAGGAGAACCACTGGTTAAAGCAACAATATGTCAGAATTTGGTTTGGTGAGCTGTGGCATCTAACAATGGTCTCTACCGGGGGTTTTCCGCCAAATAGCCTGGTCTGGTTAAGTGCAGTATTTGGGGCATTTCAATTATGTGGTAGCCAGTATTTTCCAAGGGGATTGCCAGATAAGATGGTGTTGGGGTGAGGGGTTATGCCCTATTATACTCTTTTTAAAGGTCCCGGTCTGTATGGCCATTCAAATCATGTCTTGGGTGACTAACAGTGGCGATTGCTCTAAGACTGCAAGGGAAGCTCAGCTTCCCCTAAAATGTCCCCAAAAAGAGTGGTGATATGTACTGCTGTGTGTACATTTCATTGACAAAATATGCGCTAGAATACCTTCATCTTTTGTTCAGAATCAGCTACTTATTACCCCTTGAACTGGCGCGACTTCCTTCTCATTCATCCCCGCAGCGTCTCAGCACTTTAACACAGCCGGACATTGAGCGTCTTCTGATTTTGATGGGGAAGCGTAGAGTGGGTTGTTTCACTGTGGAAACTGGCATTGGATAAACGCTGGGCTTTGTCCCGCCCATCGGACGCTCAGTGTCTCTGGGGGTCTATGAGGCAGTGGGCTGGCCTGGATGCTCGGCTTCTTTTTGATTGACAGTGAAATGAGCCAATCAGCGATCTTGAAGTATAACCCTCCACCGGAGCATCTTCTAAGTTTTGAATTCAGTCTTTCTGGGGAGGAGCTTCTCCTGTTTAAAGTGGATCAAGTTTTACACCCGCAACACAATGGGCCAAGGCCGTTTAAGCGGTCTAGCTCTGCTGGCCATTGAGAGAACACTGGTAAAAACCCTGAGAAAGACACCTAGTTGGTACGACAGGGTCACAGATCATTTTCTTGAAAAGGAAAGGAGGGTAGAATTTACATTTAAATAAATAAACAAATTTATGATGTAGGCCGGAAAAAAATTAGCTTCCCCTCCTTGACTGACCAGCAGCCGCCACGGGTGACTAATAAGCAAGAGTTCAAGATACATAAAATGTAGCAGATCAGATGCAGCTCTCTTTCCCTTTCCTGTGGACACTCAGGACTGATGGCCCGGGAGGCAACAGGAGGCAATGATCATGAGCACTGTACTGATCGGCTGCCCAAACAATGTCTGATGGGAGGAAGGACTTTCTAAAAAGTATTTGCATCTGCCTGTGACGAGTAGAAACACACATGTTGTTCAGAAAATGGGATAAGGGAAGGTTGAAGCTACATAATAAAATCCAGGAATCTGCTTCCCAATCCTCTTCTAACAACAGTAAAAGCAAAGCAAGTAGATGTTGCGTTACATGGGACCTTTCCACTTTATTTTTTTATTTTCAGTCTTTGAAAATGCTGAATGAGATCTCTTTCAATCTCTTTTCAAACTGATTATTCTGTCAACTGCAGAAGTCTTTGGGGATTGTTTAAAGTTTCTGAATCTGTATTTTTGTACAAAATGAAAGTGTGGGACAGGGGCAACAAAACGGGAAAGGTGAGGAATCAACCTGCTCACCTGTTTGGAGCATTCCACAGGTAAACAGGTCAATTGAAAACAGGTGAATGTCATGACTGGGTTTAAAAGGAGCAGCAAGGCTCAGCAATGGTGTGAGGTTTACAATATAATACATACATCCATAACCACACTGAAGAAAAGGTATAAAAAATGGGACAGGTGTAGGCTCGACTTTCTCTTTTTCTCTCTGCCATTGCATCAAATAGCACCAATGCAACCTGGTTTCTTTTAACTGGAGGGTGGTGTTGAAATGTATTCTGCAGAGCTGTGGGCCTAAAGACTTCTGCATGAGACCCACAGCCTACTGTTGCAGTAACACAGTGTAACAAGAATGGCACTGTGGTAGTCAAGCAGACCCGACTCTGTTGTTGAATGAAGGTCTATCATATCATTAGATTGATTTTAAAGTTGAAACTTAAAGTGTTGAAATTTTGTGTTGTTACTTTTATGGGCAGACACTGAGTGATAACTCACTGATTTTGTGGATAAGTGTTTGATCAGAGGCATAATCCCTACAAAACATGAAAAACGAAGTAAATACATGCAAAATAGAAACGTTGTGGAAGATGAATGTGTGGCTAAAATTTGACTATGGAAAGAGATCTGGCACGAAGTATCCACCAAATGAGCTCAAACATCTTTTACACATGTTTCCCCTTTTGTGGTTAATTCTTAGCAGAAAACTCACACAGGTCAAACATTCCTTTGTCTTGATTTTACCTAAATGATCAATTGTGACAATAACTGAAATAAAAAATTAATGCTCATGGTTGGAGCCATGGGTCAGGGTCAGCTTTAGGGTCTTTATAATCAGTGTCTTTGTGCGTGTCACAATGCAATAGCTACTTCTTGGAGAGAAATTATGCCCTATCAGACTGTGAATGGTAGAGGGGGAGGAGAATGGTCGTAATGGTCCCTGCAGTTACAACTGTATTTTGTATATTGCTGTGCAGTGATTGTAATTCTATACCTGTTCTGGATGGACGCTTTTCACATGTCAAGACTGAGGCCAAAAGTGCTGTAGCTGGTCTTTGATCACTTCTTGCAACATGCTATTTGATAGAAAAATCAGATTGGTCTCATGAGTAGAGACTGAATCAGCGTTTAATAGCGTGATTCTGTGTGCACAGTATTGTTAAATAGTTTAGCCTTAGGGTGTAGCAATCCTATGTAACAAATTATAGCCATATTTATCTTGCATTTACTCAGATAATGGTTTGTATCAAGCAATATCACTGATACCACAATCTCCACATGACTTAGGTCCTGAGTCAATATTGTTCAATGAAAAAAACCTGGTGTTGTATTTCAAGTTTATCTGTCAGCAAAAATGTCGTTTTTAAATGTATTAAATGTATGATAAGAAAGTCATAGAATATTGGTTGAGATGGCAATAGTAAAATGTACCTAGCAGGGAAGACAGAAATCTGTTAGATTACCTTATCTGAAATTGTGTTTATGGTAACTGATGGCAGAGGAGATTGAATGACTGATTTGAAGAAGTAATAGATCAGATGAGCATTGGGTAACACAAGTAGGCAGGTGGCATCTCTACTAAGAGCTATTGCCTGGTGGTTGTATGTCACTGTAACATTTACAGCTACAGATTGGACCAAGAAAATGGGCTTCAGTGTTGTTTTGTGCTTGAGTGTTTCATCGAAATCTTGTCAGCAAACGGATGAATATGGATCATGTGATCAAAAGTAAAGAGTTCAATCAACTTTTCTTTGGTTACAGAGTGGTAATTTGTGAAATCCCCACAAGTGCTCTCAACCAATCTTCTTGAGTCAAAGTGGACATTTGTGCAAAGTCTGAGGGGAAACTCTTACAATATTTTTGAGACTTTGTGTCAAAATGCAAAGGATGAATGTTACACTCCGTGACCTTGGCAGTTCACCTGTGGTATTCAAATTGTAGAAGTGTCATCCTTGTATTGTGATGGACATAATACAAAACTGATATATTGCATTCACAATATTAAACTGATTTAGAATACCAGTTACGGATAAATGCCTGAAATCTGTGGTGAATACACACATTCAAGACAACCATGTTTAAAGCTGGGGTTGGTGATTTGATTTAGATACCCTTCTTTTAATTCTTGTTAAAATGGTCTTTATGACCCGATGGTAATCAATTCATAATGTATTCTTAAAACAGAGCGAAAAATACCCGCTATCTACAGCAGGAGTACAACAGGGAAAACCCCAACCAATAATCATGCCGGGACACCTGTTTTTAAACCAATCAAATCCAGTCGCCATTCTGCCCGCCTGCTGCGCGTGCATTTTCCCGGCGTGCACAGACTTGGTGCGTGTAGCCGAGCTCATACGTATCAGAGTCCGCCTGAGAATGCTTACCTTTCCAGTTTCTCTTTGAAAATAAGGGAAGCCTGCCGTGAGCCGTCCCACAACCCCAACCAAGCTCCAGTATCCCTCACATTTTAAGACAGATTTACAAGAAATCTAAAATAAACTCTTTGTTTTTCTAATTTTGTTCTGCTGCTCTAATCTCGCAATAGCTGCCACCCAGGCTACTGCAGGTGGACGTTCTCGCGAGGCTTTTTCTTCTTCTTTGGTTTTACGGCGGTTGGCATCCATCATTCTGGAGCATTACCGCCACATTCAGGCTAGAGACAGAGCTCAGTTTGGAGAGGCAGAGGAATGTTTTTATTATTATATCATCACACGGGAGATTTACGGGGGAATACTGATACAGGAGGACGGCGGGAAAGAGGATGAAATACGGAAAATACAGTAGTTTCATGGCCGAAACGGGAGATTTGACAGCTATGTGGAGAATGTCAGAGGAACTACCTATACCTCGATCAACATCGGCTGTGAGTACTAACTAACTTTACATGTTTGGTGTTGTCTTACCGCTGACTGAGACATGACTTGGTGTAGTGTAAAACAAACACGTGCTGAGGGTTTGGAGTTGAATCAGTGCTCTGGATATATCAGCCGCCTGCGTGAAGGTGAGTGGGGGGGGGGTGGGGGGGTGGAATAGGCGGAGCCCTGAGGAGATGCTACTTTCAAATTTTTGCTAGTTTTTCAAAATCGCCAACCACAGCTTTAATAGGCAACAATAAAATGCATCTAATGTTGCCTGTTTCTGAATTTCAAATCATTGTTGTGTGTTCAAAGCAGTGGTAGCTAACAAATTGTTAATAAATACTTCATAAACAGCCAGGTACCGATCAGCAGGTGTTTCTGATCGTTTCTTAATTAATAATAGTTAATTCACTATTCACAGCCAGAAGGACCAACTTGATCAGGTTATTGTAATAATTGGGGTTTTTCCAATTTTTATTTTGGGAAGATCATTAACAGCATTCTTGAGATATTGAGATCACAGGTATGGTCCAGAGAGGGGGGAATACATGAGAGCACAAAGACAATGGTAGTTCATTCATAAGACATACAGGTGGACAACAAGAGAACTCATAGCCCATATTTAAACTTACTCATACTATTTTATTCCTCTTGACACATTTTATTGTATTCTATGTATATGCTAATTGTTTTTGCACCAATTTACCAAGCAAAATTCCTTGTACGTGCAAATGTTTTCATTAATAAACACTAGGGGTGTAACAAAATGGTCAACTCACGAAACGATACGAAATACGAAACAGGGCTCACGATATGAAATACTTACGATACAAAATAAAGATTATAGAAAATCTCCAACAGTAGGAAGTTGTGCAAAAATCTCATTTTCTTTATTTTCTTCCTAATGCAGACATACAAAAATACTGCTGCATCAGTACAAAATAAATGCTTTTTGAAAAAAAACAAAATTGTAGTTTTTTCCCTTATTTAGACTACAGTGCAAATACAAACATAAAATCTCAATAAAAAGTGCTATGTTATTGTAACAATCAGGATAAGTACATTCTTGAATGAAAAGGAAAACAGATATCAGTCCTCAGAGTTGCAGTTTAGACCTATAAATGTCTGAACTGTGAACTATAATATTTAGCGCATAACAGTGCATATACTTCTGATTTTCAAGTACGATCAAATTCTGTCAACTCAACAGTAAATGCAAAAATCAAATATTGTTTTTTATGCAGACTTACACAAACATACAGTTGCTGCCTGTCCCCAATTCAAAGTAGTAGGTAGTTGGTAGTTGTACTCGCCGCAGTATACGGTATACTGTAGCGGCATATTTTGCACACGGTTGTTGTTTTGTCCGCAAGCTTCTCACCGTTCTCTCGTCTTTTACATAGGAGGCCAAAATAGGTCCACACAAGCGATTTATTGGATGAAGGAGCATCAGCTAATTCCTCCACTTCATCTTTCTCCATATTAAAGCGAGTATTTTGCTATGGTAGGCGTGGGGGGTAAACATTACCAGTTGTGCGCGCGCCCTTTCGCGTTTTTTATTTCGTGCTTTTATTTCATGCGTCTTTGAATTTTATTTCGTCATTTTTTTATTTCGTGAAATTTCGTGGCACGAAATTTCGTTTCACCCCGAATAAACACTAATTCTGATTCTGTTCTGCCTGATCCAGACAAGAGGGATTAAAAAACACCTTACCTTGAACCCCTTGGAAATATAATGGGCTACTGTTTGGTACTAAACTTGTGTACCACATAAATTGCATGGACATAGCTCATTGTAACCATGCATGTAAAAACACTATTAATTTTAAGTCAGGCCATAGTTTCCCAAATAGTAGGGCTTGACCCCAAAGAAGATGAATTATCTGAACAGGGGCTCGGCCAAAATGGGGCATGGACTCCTTAAAACTGATTAGCCACCACATTTGCCTGTCCAAAATTATGCACCGATTGGTTATTGACCATGCCAGAGGGTACATTTCAGTTAATGAAAAAAATAAATAAATAAATAGAAATACCAAAAGGGGGGCCTGACTAATTCAGAACCACTGGCTAACAATCAACTCATAAGGAATGTCTTGATCAGTTATCCATATGAAATGTTAGAAGAAACTGGATGGTAGTCTGTAAGCTCTCTCATTAAACCTTTTAGGTTTTGTTTCACTACTTTCCAAACAAAAAATGAAATTATGGAAATGAAAATTTGAACAAATATCAATCAATCAATCAATCAATTAGTCAATCAATCTCAATCTTTATTTGTATAGCACCAATTCATAACAAGTGTTATCTCAAGACACTTTACATTAAAACTCTTTATTTTATAGATACACATATATGCATAGATACATATATACATATAAAGATACACATATACCTATAATTAAAAATATATACATCTCACACCCAACATGAATCCGTATAGCCAATCATGAATCCCTCCATCATGGCAGCAAGAAAAAACCTTCTGTTAAGCAGCAGAAAATCTTGAATGTGGATCCCAGTCTCACGATGAACAGCAAATCCACACAATGCTGTGTTTGGTCCGTGGGCGAATGAAGGGAGGTAAGAGGAGACAAGTGGACTAAAGTAAAAACTAAATTTAGTGACAGATCCATGAACCATAGACCTGTCGTCTGATTTATTAGAGGTTACCTTCTTGAGATGCTACATCTCGTTTTCAGGAAGGTCCTCGTGTCTGAATAGTTGTGGTGATTATTTTATAGAAGTATAATCGATGATATTCTTAATGAAAATAAGAATTTATGGTAGTGACGAACTCATGGGTGCCCAGACCACAAGTGCATCCCTAACATGTTTGTCTCTGTTAAGTATAAAGGTATTAAAGGCCTCTTGAGATGTGACATTTCATTTTCAAGAGGTACTTCACGCCTATGTGGTGATAAAAATAGATACTATAGATGTATCAACCATGGATAGAGAGATCATGCTAATATCTACATTAACAGCTATAACAATAATGGGAATGGAATGGGGCTAAAGAAATGGCCAAATACGTGTCATGTCTGTAATTGTAGTTACTGAGGCTTCATGACTCCACAGCAGCAGGAAGTCTCCACCAAGGATCCCAGGCCACCTACAAGACAAGAGCCAGAGACAATACAACAAATAGAGCACACAATGGGTACAGTGGATCACCATTCCCAATTCTGCCATGTTGGTGGTGACCTCTACTGTTTACCCCCTTAGACCATCATTTAATTGAGTTGTTCACTTTGGACAAGGACAGTGAAAGAGAGAAAACGGACAGAGACAATAATGTGATTTCAGGTGGGAGAAGCACACCCAACACAGAACCGTACAATAAAATATGTGACATCTTTAATCCTCACTGCTATCATTATTCCTGAAACCCTGCTGCTGCTCACTTAATAAAAAAAATCTATTACCCTGTCCAAACATGTGCGGAATGAAAAAAAGGCTTGATCATTTAATTTGTTCCATTGCCTCAAAGCCTCATAAATCCTGAGACGATTAAAGAGGTCATGAAGATCATGAGGGGTCACAATAATGAAAAACGCCATCTGAGGTTCTTAAATTACCAAAGAATAACAAAATCA
Source organism: Scarus forsteni (assembly GCA_036419115.1). Classification (NCBI taxonomy): domain Eukaryota; kingdom Metazoa; phylum Chordata; class Actinopteri; order Labriformes; family Labridae; genus Scarus; species Scarus forsteni. The sequence continues at coordinate 33,255,605 of JAZDUH010000451.1, forward strand.
AGAAAATGTTTTCAAAGTCATGATATGCAACATTTACAGAAATTCACCCCTCATTATGAAAATGTAATTACAGAAGGGCTCTTATTTCGTTACGCTAATGGTATATTACAGATAATGAGCTCCAAGTTTTGCTTCAAATTAGGAAAATAATGAGTAAAAGTTCTTTAATTATTATATAAGAAAGATACAGACTCAAATATGCTGCTTACTATAATGTCTGTAACCAAAAAGATTTTTGTGAGAAGACACTTCAAAGTCAGAGGTGTAATCAGTATCAGAGTCACAATGCCAACAACTGGAGCAAAGAAATATTGACCTGTATAATTGGTGCTGACACACTGTAAGGAGATTGGGAGTGACACACTGAGTCCAAGGGAAACCATAACAGGAGCATACATGTTATAGCAGAGATAAGACGCGCTGCATGACGGCAGACTAAACATAAACACAGTACAGGCAGGGGCACTGTTAGTTATTTGGGGCCCCAGGCAAGAACAATATGAGGCCCACCCTGACTGGCTTGAAGTGCTCAGTGCATGAAAAGAACATTTTGAGGCTCTTGAAAGTCTGTTTGAATAAAAAAACTTGGTGATCCTTAGTCTTGTTTTTAACCAAGAGACAGAGAGTACTGTCTCAACTGTATGTGTAGGTTAGTTTTACCCTACTGATGATGTGTTGTTGCAATAGTAATCCTGTCCCGCCAGGTGTGATTGTAAATCAAAACAATACAAATTATTTGTCAATTGCAGACATTGTCAGGAGAATTCTGATAATTATTTATATTTTTAGCAATTAAATGTTTTAATCTCATTGACTGAGTTTGCTTTGATAGGTAATGATATCAACTGGTGCATGAATGAGTTAAAAAATGCAGATGTGAGTTAGCATTTAGCACTTCCTGGTTTCCAAGGCCAAAGGTGTGGGGGATTTTAGAGTACCTTTTTTGGATAAATGGCTGAAATGAAGTTTGTGGTGAGCACATGCATACCAGATTTTAAACTTGATGCAAAATAATACCTGTTGTGTTTGTTCTTTTGAAAATTTGATTATTTACTAGGTTGTTCATTTTAATCATTGTTCAATAAAATATATTGAAGAAAAATTACTAATATTGTTCCACTTTTGACTCATAACTATCTTTTTTTTTTTCATTTTAAGGACTGTTGCTACCTACTGCTTCCAAGGATTGCATAATTGGCCGGGCATTCTGCTGCAATCAGGTCTGATAATTTTTTTAGGAACAATAATTTATACTCCATTGCCAAAGACATGGGGCTCAACTTGATCAGGTCATTCAGTTAAGAGAAAGTTCTTACATAAGATGTAAAATATTTTAACTTCCTCTAAACTGAACTACCAAGTTGCAAAATTATATAGAACCAGAGGTGCTCAAAAACACAAACATAGGTAGTTCCAACCTTGTTAGGCAGGTTATTGTCAAAAAAGTCAAAAACTGTCTTATCTCACATGGTTAACAAATCCTTGATTACATTCCTTAAGGTAGTTAGCTAAATGGCTAACGGCCATTAGTCTCTACGGCTAACGTCTAACAAGGGCAAACAACAGTTAGTCGTTAGCTTTAGTGGCTTACAACAGTTAGCCGCTAACAACAGTTAGCCATCACGGCTAAAGGCCATTAACTGTTTTCTGCCCTTGTAAGCTGTTAGCTGTAGTGGCTGACGGTTAGCCGTTAGCCACTACGTTTAGCCGCTATATATGCTATGTCATAGCAGCGCTCCTTGTTAATGGATTGGTCTGTGATGAGTGTGATGAGCCAAATGATCGTCCAATCACAAGCTGCTGTTGTTTTTGAAGGTTCTGCCCCTGAAAAAAAATTCTCAGGGCTCCTCCTCAGATGAATGAGCTGACCTGATGCTCGTGACTCCGGTTTTGACGTAATGACAAACAGTTGAGGAAAATTACGTGCAGAAGTCCGTGCATTGTGTTTATCTTGAAACTTTTGGTTACTCCACACGGTGACTTCCTGTCTGGTGCTTTCTTAACAACAGTGAATTTACAAGGTTTGGAAGAGGCCGCGCAGAAAATAGACCTGAAGCGTATCTCTCGTGCCTTGGCGCACTGCGGTGCATCAGCAACGCTGTGCTGACACCGCAGCGCGTGCAGTGGAATTTGCCCGATAGACTACAATGGGAGCGAAGTGCTACGCAGTACGTTTCAAGGACGCTGTGCGGCGCAGTGCTTTCCGTCCAGTGGAATTTCGGGTTAAGATTTGCGTCATTGATTCATTTAGCTACAGGAAACTTTGGGGCATCCAACTTTTAATATCCTTAAGACAGTTAAAAAAGGCAGCTAGGTATTTTGGGACACCAGGACTGAGTAGGAGGTATATCTGTGTGTCATCCGCATAGCAGTGAAAAGGGACATTATGGCGCTGAATGATTGGGTGGAGACATGTAAGCAGAAAATATAAGCATATCTAAAATAGAACCATGTGGTACACCATAGGTAACACAAGAGGAAAAGGTAGAGGGGTAACCTATGGTGACCACAAAGGATCTGTCTAAAAGATAAGAAAAAAACAAACTGAGTACAGTGCCCTTGACACCAACCCAGGTCATGAGTTGTATTAAAATGGCATGATTCTCATTATCAAATGCTGCACTTAAATCTCAAAGAATTAAAATAGCGCTCTCTCCACTATCAGCTATATGAAGATTGTTAAAATATAACTTGTTCATTCCTGCCTCGCTGCTTGTGCATGTATAGCATTCAGATTTTCCATGCACTGTACAGTATTACCCGTCTACGCAACTGTAGCAGTAAAAACAAAGGCAGCATGAGAGATAATCAGTCTTAAGTCCTCATCTAAACTACACCCAGTCTGTCCAATGCCTGCTGGCCCCGGGGATTGTGCCCGAGTTTTAATCCACTTAAAAGCAGAGGACCTCTGCTGCTGTTTCCAAGGGGCTTGACCTATGTTGCATGCGCACACAAACACACACAAATACACTCACATACACACACAAAAACATGCAGCACTACACACATGCAGCGCTATGCACAAACACAGTCTCTCCCCATGGATTTTTTCTTCACACATATGTTATTAACATAACAGCACAAAAACGGATGACTGCTGATTTATACACAAATTTGAAAGGGGTTTTGGCAGCCAGCAGAGTATTGATCATGAGATTTTAACAAGAAAGTGTAGTGGGCAACTTTGGTTAGATCAGAGATGGGCAGTTTGGATTACCAAAAGGGGGATAGTATTCTTACTCATGCTACTGATGGGCAAAACTGCTGCACACTGTGGGATACACTTGATATCACATTGAAAACAACCTTCACATTAACAAATAATAATTAAAAAATGAAAGTAGCAATACATAATTTAATAAGCTGCATGAACTCTTTACATCAGTGTAAGTTATTTCATCACTAAAAAAGTAGACATTTACTGCTTCTAAAGCTGTAAAGCGCTTACCTTTCTATTTCATAATTAATTTAGTGATGAATTATTAGAGTTTTCCAAAAAAAAAAAAAGAAAAGAACTGAAGATACTGAACATTCAGAACTCAAAAAAACAATAAAAACAGATATTCAAATCTTTGGACAATAATGCATTTGATACATTGTTGGTTATATATATATTCTTAAGTTCTTCTCCATGTTATGAATTTTATGAAAATCTCAAATTGACCTTTGGGCCACAGCGACAAAGAAGGGCCCTAACTTTGAAGTATAGATGGACTTGAGCTTATATAGCGCTTTTCTAGTCTTGGACTACTCAAAGCTGCTTTACACTGCAGGTCACACCTACCCATTCACACCCATTCACTCTCACATTCACTCACTGATGGTTCAGAGTTTCTATGTTAGTTATCCATCAGAAACTCTAACACATTCACACCCTTTCATGCCCATTTACACACCACTGATGCAGCAGTGGGAGCACCTTGGGTTAAGTGTCTTGCCCAAAGACACATTGTCATGTGTCGCCCGGAGCTGGGCTTGAACCTGCAACCTCCCGATCACTGACCAAGCCCACTATCCAACTGTGCCACTGATGCCCCATATATAGCTGATCTGACTTGACTCAATGCCTGTAATCTCAGATCCAATCCAATCCAATCCAGATCAATTGTGCCAAGCTCCAATCTACAACAACTGTACATGGCCCAAAGCAGAAATGCTAATCAACGTCTTCTAAAGCAGGGGTGGGAGCTACAAATGAGACAACAGCAGGAAGTGGCTTCTTGTTCGGAGGTTTGCATATATGTTAACAACTTCAGTGGCAGTTTTATTAGATCTGGACCACATTTCTTTATTAAATGACAGAAAAAAACACTGAACGCATTTCTCTGTAGAGGTTATTCTCACTCCGCTTCCTACATTTTTGAGTCTGTTCTACGTAGTGGCTTATGTTTGTACTTCCAGCAGCAGTACAAACAAAAGAACTATTTTATTGGCCTGTAATAAATGTGATTCATATAGGGCTAATGTTCATCCAGTTACCTGCCTGATATGCTTTAGAAAGGCTCTGCCCATCCCCAAACACTTTCTATGAGCTGTTGCCTTGACTTGACTCATATATTGAACGTCCATCTGTTCTGTAAGGTTACTCTCAGTTAGCAAGCCGCCTAACATGACCAATCTGAAATTGCATTCTTGAGCATTTTAAGCTTTTTTTTCTTTTAATAAACTAGCAAACCATCAAAAGGCTGATGACCTGTAACACTGTCATCTCTAAACGCCTTTAATAGAGAACATTACATACTTAATTACCACAGCCATGAGCACCAACTACATCAGGTCACACTAGAAAGTCTCGTAAACAACAGGTAACAGCTGACGTTATAAACTGGAAGCATAGAAGATGAACGGCTGTGTTGTGGTTCTAAAAAAATACCCTGACAAAAGCATTTTACTGTCACTGTTTACATCGACGCTTCAAAAACCTTTTGAGTAAAATTAATTCTTAAAGATTTTTATGAAGGGCAAACATATCTCGAGAACAAAGCCTATCACAGACCAGCACAAGGAAACCAGTGTAATGTTTCACTTTGGTCTAACGTTCATGCTGTGATGTTTCACCTCCACTTTGAATGAGGAGGGGCGAGCTGATCCCCTAGCTGCTCTGTCTCTATAGGTAGTATCAGATCCATGGAAAGAGATAGTTGCATCAACTCCATAGATGTCAAAGGGCCAATTATTTGACAGTAATTGTGGATCATGGGAGCCCTCAATAGTTCCAACCAATAAGACCAAGGCAGTAGGATTTCTATGGGAAAAGTATGTTTCTCGTATTTATTGAAGGTCAATTGACGTGGAGGAAGCTACAGATGACATTTTAGTACAGACCACTTTACAGGCACATTTGACTCAAATTAACTATGTAATTTAAAGCATGATAGCTCATCAATTTTAAACAAAATTTTAGTTTCATTGTGGTCACTGGTCTGCTGCTTGTTACATCCTTGATGAATACTCATTTGCATTAAACCTGTGTGCTAATCTGGAAAAACCAGGATTGAGTAAAATGTTTTTAAGAAATCACAGAAGACATTTTTTTATTTCTTGATTTTCGTTGAATGTAAGATAGTATGGATAAGTAGTCAACTAATAAAAAATAACAATACAATAAAGTTAGATATTATATTTTATACTCCACAAGACAGAGTAGGGCTGGACAATTAATTAAAAAATAATCGAAATTGAAATTTAGACCCTCTAATTGAAGTTATTTTACTCATGGTGATTATTTTGATTATTTCCCCTGTGGAAGTCACATGACCGCACCGCCTCATACAGTCTGTGTTCATTTTCGCGAAGAGCGAAAGACGTGTTGACAACATGGAGGAGGCAAACGCCACTCTAACAGAAAACCTTGTAGCCTAAAAAAAACGCTGTCTCTGTTGTTTGGGCACATTCTGGATCCTGTGCGGAGGGCATCAAGCAGAAAGAAGCTATGTACAAATACTGCATGAAGACCTTGTTAACAACCATCGGTAACACCTCTAATTTGTTCAAGCATAGCATAAAATAATCGCTTATTAATCCTAATCAAGGTAAGAGCTTCAATTAATCGTGATATTGAGATTAGGCAATATTGCCCAGCCCTAAAACAGAGTTCCCTACATGATTCGAGATTATAAAGCTTTGTAACACCATAGAAATTGTCCTTGAGACATCTGAGCATGTTTTCCTACTCAGGAGGATCACACGGGCTTCTTCCTTCTTTGTCCAAATGTTTAACCAAAACATCTCAATAATTTTTTTAAATCACCACAGAGGATTTTATAAACAAAGACATTTAGTAACGCTTCAGTGCAAAGCAATGTTTGCTAGTCAAGAACCTTAGTAAAGCCAGGCTAGTTTAAAGTCCACATTCTTCTTTCCTGAGTCAATTTCAGCTACTGTAAAAGTGTTATTGCAATAATCATGTTTCTACACATGCATATTAAATATGGGTCATGTTTGAATTCATCTATATTATTATATATGAATGTAAAAACAAAATATTGGTATGTAATTACCAGTAATTGCGCCTAGGCAGTTCATTTAAATGACCCACCAAGCTCTGTTTGGAACTGTTCAGCGGCTACATGAATGACTTGACCCTCTGCTTTTTGACCCCTTAATGACACAACTCTCTCTTTCCACAGCTCTGGGTAGTATTTTAGGTGTAATATGGATGAGAGGGAATTCAAACTTTAAATCAGACCTATAATAGTGGCTGATTGATGACTTACGACATTTAAAACAATTCATCTATCATTAATTCAGTCTTCATCTTTGGAAGACTGTTTAGGCTATCAGCCACTTGTTTGCCATTTTGACACTTTGTGGCTCTCGTCAAGTTTTAGTAAACAAAAACTCAGAAAAATTTGGCCAGTTTTCGTGAAATTAAATGATTATATTTGAGTTAAAGTTTTTGCCTGTATTGAAGCTTTTACCTCACTCCAGCTGATATTTAGACTCAGAACTCTAAGAAAATGAGAAATGAAATCTCTGTCTGGAAATATTTTTGAATGCTTGACATTTGGCTTCATAATTTAAAACAACTTGTATTTTTCATTTCAAATACTTTATAAATCTTTTAAGCTTGTTGGTATTTGTATTTTCATGAAAAAAGGCCACTGGCAAAAAATAAACTGTAATCACTTTTGTTTACAACATTAAACGCAGTTAAGTTGGATCTGCCATAGAGCTGTACAGGGATGATGTATAGTTATCTCTCTTGGCGCTCATTTTGTACTTGGATTACTGCTGATTATAAGGTTGGCAGCAAACAAATACATGATATTTACATGTACTGTTTCTTGTGATAATCTTCATGGACGAACCTACTGTTTAAAGATTTTTTAATCTTAAAGGTCACCAGTGAAAACTAAACTTTTATGGAACTACAACATGGCAGTTCATGTGTAATGTCCTGTTGTGACCTCTTATTTGAGAATTTACTCTTAATCCTTCCTTTTCCTGATTGAGTCAGTCCTCATAGCTGTGGCGACAGTGCAATCATTAAAAAAACTATGAAAAATGCTTGCAGAATGGTAGTCCCTGCTATTTTTGTAGTCCTTATTAACAGTTTTTCAGCAATCATCCTTTAAAACCCCTAATAATGCCTTAAAATGCAAAAGCAGGCAATATCAGAAGCTTTTTTTCAGATTAATTATTAAAATTGTAACTGCTTGTGTTCATCATAGACCAGATATGATATTCCAAATCAGATATACTCATGGTCCTGGGAAGCAGAAAGTGCTAAATGCTGGCACACTTTATTATTTTAGACACATTTCTGCACCACGCTATCGATAAAGCAACCCTGGTAAGATGTTTTGTTCTAATTTTAATGGTAGATTCAGGATGCAAACTTAAAGTATGACCTGTAATGGAAGCTAATTAAAGGTAAAGGTTCAACATTAATTTTAGGAAATTTATTTAAGAGAGGTCAGTGGTTACTTCACCATTAATAAACCTTGCTTTTCAGCCGCAGTCATTTTTTTAAAATCATTATTATTTTGTTGAAAATGTGCTGGAAAATCTAAGTTTTCAACCTCTAACATCACAGGCTTTCACATAGGAATGTGATGTTTATTCACCCAGCTGCACCAAAACAACTGCAAAATATAAACAACACACACAATATGTTCCTGTTCTTACTAAGTCACTGCTATAAAATGATTTTGTTCAAAAAATAAAAATGTATGTCCTTCATTTTTCATGTCCAAATGGTTTACACGGAGCCTCGGACACAATGTCATACTTTTTTCTCTTCTTGCACCAACGCTTGTCGTTATCTAATTTGAAATGTACTAATTCCTTATTCTTGCGGAGGGAGGGCGGACCACTGACTTGAACAGCTGCTTCATGACCCAAAAAACTGTCAGTCTTTCCCTGGAATAAATTGTGGAATATACCATCTTTGGGTACAGGGGGGAGCTGGAAACGTGCATTTTCAGTCAAACGGGTCTTGTTGGCAAAGTGTTGAGTGTTAGCGGGACCACACGACATGTGGAAGCACTAAATAGTAAGAGCCGTTTCGTATGTGTTGTTTAATTTCTCAAAAAGGACGAAGATACTGTGTAGCTTGGAGTCTACCTCCCCCGTCTCTCCGCGCTGTGTTTCTGGAGGACCCATAGTAGAATCAATTCAGCGAGAGGGGAGCTTGAAACCGTCCACTCATGCTTTCCTCCGAGTCTGAGAGAAACACAGTTGAAGTGAACACACAGAGCAGCCGGCCGCACTACATGCCCTCAACAGGCAGCCCCCTATACCTAACCAAAATAACAGAAGCCTCTCGCATACTTGTACATAAGTATGCAAAATTCAAAGATGAAACTGTATTTGGATGTGCTCAGGTGTGTCTGAAAGAGGGCTTTCATAACTACTGTAGATAATCTTTGAGGTAGAAGGTCACTGAAGTCACAGGAGAGAGCAACAGATACACTGAAGCAGCTTAATAACTATTTTAGACTTTAAAATGGCAGGTACTTTTCTTATTTGCCAAACCATATTATAATTGCAGTTCAGAAAGTGTTGTTTTAACCGTTCTAGTTTTAACCCTATAGGGCCGATCACCATTTTTGACCATTTTTGTCATTTTCTTTTTTAATCTGGTGATCATAATGGCTGTGTTCCAACTTACAGCAAGGTAAACTTATATTTATTCTGCTGTCAGTTACTCTAACAGGTTTATTATACATTGCAAACAGGGGCCCTGAAGCCAATAACGTACATGCAAAAACTCTATAATAGCATCATACATCAACATTTCTTCTTTTTTGTCCTGCATACATTTCTTAAACCCCCTTAGCTGTGCTCAAAAAAGTCAACTTTCTAGTAATTTTCAGGATCTGAACCTTTTTAAATTCCAGTTTGAATACATGTCACAGCTTGTTTTTTACAGGGGAGAGTGGGTAAGATGAGCCATTTTTCACTTTGTGTTGTCACTGAAGCAAAGAAAAATGCACCAGAGGTAAAATGAAAACATAAACTCTTTAAGAATGTTTGCTATGAACTGAAATTGTATGGATATGTCAATGACTAAGCACCTGGAAACTGTGGCCTTTCAAAATAAAGTGCTCCTGTGACTCAACTTGCCCCAGGTCAGGGGTAAATTAGGCCAAGTCAGTGGGTAAATTGACCATGTGACTTAGAGGCCGCTTACATGATGGCGCCGAAAACGGTCAAATCCAATAAGTTTTCATTGTGTTTTGGCCTTGCGTCTACATGGAAACTCAATGAAAACGGAAACTTTTGAAAACGGGCTCCAGGGTGGAAAGTTTCCAAAACGCTCTCCATTCAGCTCCGTGTAAACCCGCATCGGTGCGTTTCAGGGTGAAACGCCGGAGTCACCGCATGCGCAGTACTTTTTCAGATGAAGACTGCGCGTGCATACCAGGAACAACAACAGCTTTGGCCGTGCGCCGAGTAACGTGTGAGCATCTTACCGTGCTCGGTTTGTTATCCAGACAAAAGCATCCAGACAGATTTGTTGTCCAAACTGATCTGTTGTCCAGAAAAGAAACTCCTGCGTCTCTGTGCGTCTATTCACCATTGTTGTTTGTGAAAAGTTTTTCTTCTTTGTAGGTGTGTTGCAGCAGCACTGCCTCTCTGCAGACCTACACCGCCATCTACTGAACCGGCATGCAAACTACAGCGGATTAACTCGTCTCCGAGCGTCGTCGTCTGAACACAGAAGAATTCTAAAACGCAAGGGCAAAATCTTTGCGTCCATCCATGTAAATGTAGCCTTAATAACTTTAAATCTGAGAATTTTTAAAAGATTATGTATTGTTGTCAAAAGAGTCAGTTCACAAGAGATTGTTCACTTCACATATAGTCATATTTATTTTCTTAAACCTAATTTAAACAACCTTGAAAAAAAAATCAGTAATTTAAAATTTTGAATGCCATAAATGGACACATTTTGCAATTTTTGGGGAAAATTAGAAACTCATATAAAGTAAATGAGAGCCAGTAAAGCTTTGAACAACAAACTACTTATATGCTTTAAAGTTTTACAAGTTCGGACTTGCTAAAACAAGCAAGTTCAAACATCCCTCTTCTTCATTTACCTCTGCAGGTTTGACCTGTCAACATTTCACTTTTTTGCAACAGATCTGATCGACTTTTCACTCAAAACTTCCTTCATTACTTTTTTTATCTCAGTAAGTGGTGTTGAGCCCCAGCTGGTTTTCCTCTTGTTCACGCAGCATGATTTTCTTCTGTTTAACATTTTATCAGACAAGTCAGTTGGTTAACATAACATTAAAAAGTATTTCATGATTCAGCACATTAATATAACTTTGCAACTTTTGGTGGTATAAAAGGAACCAATGGCTCAATTTACCCCACCACACATGGCTCACTTTGCCCCATAGCCAACATTTTGGAAAAATGTTGATAGCTTTGCTCTTCAGGCTAATCTGTAGCCAGATAACCCACACACTTTTATACATTGGTAAACAACAAATATGTATAATACACCATTTTAGACCTGGATAATTGGATTTGATAAAAATCTCAATATACCTGACATGCTGAAAATTTACTCTGACACACGAAAAAGAGTTTTTGTGTTAAAAAGTACCAACCGTTTGTGTCGGGTGCTCCTCTTCAACAGAGGCAGGGAGAAATGATAAGGGCTTTCTGAATTAGGGCCACATGACAAGAATTGTTTAATGTTTCCCAGAAACAGGGGGTGGGTCAACTTACCCACTGGCTCAGTTTACCCCACTCTCCCCTATTAAAACATATTAGATGTTTTCCATATGATACATGCTCTGTGCTTCTTGTAGGGATGTTTTTCGTGTGTTTTTTTTTTTATTAAACCATCAGTGAACCAGAGTGAAGTCATGACCCCCTGCCTTCACTGCATTAAAAATATTGATAACATTTTGAAGAAAATAAGAATATTTGTTTTGCTTTGCTCAAAATGACCAAATGTTTAGTCATTTTCAGGATATTGACCTTTTAAATGCCAGTTTAACTGCTTGTTGCCTCTTATTTTATATACATATGTGTAATGAATAGTCGGGATGGGCATGGCTGTTGATGAAGGTCTTGGATTATGTCAAATACACAAGTTATAAAAACAAGTTTATTATTGCTGTGAAAGCAGCCAGTTCCACAAAGACACCATTTGTTTTGTTTGTTTTTGTATTATCAGAAACATCTTAGAGTCCAGGAAGTCATAACTTCACTCTGGTTCATTTTTCTATCTTCTTCAAACACACACGAACTTCCCTAAAAATACATTTATGGATATGTTTATATGTATATCGGACCCGGTCTTCCAAGGACATTTAAGAAAAGTTTGACAAAAATGCCACCATACTTTGCACACATTTGTAAAAACATGATTATGGGAAAAGTACTCCAAAAACGTTAAAGTTGTTCATCCATCCATCATTGAGGATATTTGTATAAAGTCTGATTAAAAGAGTTTTCAAGGAATAATCATTCAGTACAACGATAGTCATGAGATCCTAAGACATTTGACTTTAAAGGTGCTGTGAGGAGAATCTAGTACCGGCGAAATAAAGACTGCTTCCCATGAGCCCGCAAGCTGACTGTCGTAATGCTGCGTTCCAGTAACCTCGGAACTGGGAGTGACATCATCTCCGACTTATCGGCATTCCAGTTGAAGTCGGAAAAAAACATGCCGATCTACCAGGCTATTGTTAGCTGTTATTAGCACGCCCTGCGTTGTTGTTCACAAATATCACATGAAGAATTTGATTATAACTATGGCAGCATTTTTGTAAATATAAGTCTAACAATACTATGTATACAGCTGATCTAGAGCGACACACCCCAGTCAGAAGTGCAAATAAATTGATTATTACAGGAGCTAAATAACTGTTCACACTGGGGGCATCCATCTTCGATTATCAACTCGGGGGTGGCGAGGTTTCACAGAGTTCCCAGTAGGAAATTCAGACTTCGGGGGACGTTCCAGTTGCAGTTTCCTACTCAGAACCCAGAAATTCCTACTTCTGACTACAACTGGAACGCACCAAAGATGTTACCGAAGCCAAAGCGTGTGTTTGTTGTGATGAATGCAGCTCGGACCTTCCTCAGAACTCTGCATTGCTTTACAACTTCTTTTTTCAACAACTTACAGGATGCAAAGCGACGAGGTAATGTATCTCTTTCTAGTTACGTAGCGGTAGTTTTTGATGTGTGACAACAAGCAATTTTTGGAAAAGTTATTAACGTAGTTGTAGCCGGCTATATATCGCTACTTACAGCCCGGTGCTCTAAGACGTGTAATATAAATAATAAAATAATGTAAATTTGCTATAGTTTTAATTATCTTGTTCCTGCAGTTGAGTATCCAGGCCAGTCCAGCTCTGTCAGACCCGACCAGAAGGCTAAGGAATAGCATTTATAGATAACCTATTTAGATGCTATAAAACTCATCGATAAGTGTGTATTTCGATCAGGCATATATCTAAAAGTGAGACTTTTTTGTAATTACTTAGAAACTCCTCACAGTCCCTTTAAGTTCAAATCAGATCATCTTTTAGTCAGAATGGACCAGTGTAGTGGGTTTGACAAGAGTTTGAAGATTTCATATTCACAGGTAAGGGGTGATCAGAGGGACCACTGACTCTTACCTATACAAAATCAAATCAGTTCATCTCTGAACAAAAGTTTGAAATTCTTTGAACGGTTTTTGAGATTTAGCATTGTTTAGTCTGACCTTTGACCTATGGTCAAAATAAAATTTCTTGACCTTCGAGCTGAAGTAACAGAGAGACAGAGATCACTGAACCCTTCACATCACAGGGGCCTGATGGCCTCTGACCTCTGACCTCTGACCCACTGACATCATCAGATGCACATACAGACACAGAAACACACAATCTTTACTGTTTTAATACTTTAATTTTATGTCACAATAATTTGTATTTTACCCCTTTTTCAATATATGTTTTTTTTTAGAATTAAATAATTTGATAACTATGCCCAAAAAGATTCATGTCAACAAAGCCACACTAATCTTTGTTATGGGATCAAACTTTGAACATGGTGTCTAACTTTAAGGACCAAAACACATCTTTTCTGTAAGTAATCAAACTGCAGTGTTTTCTTTAAATCTAGTTAGTATTTGTGAAACAGTTTCCAGAACTATGCTAGCTTCCCATTTGCTGTCCTGCATGTTCTTTTTCAGCAAGAGCTCAAAGACCTCTAACTTATTTATTTACTTTTTATTTAAGGGGTGGGGGTAGACATATTGATGTTGCACATTTGTAAAATGGAAAGTTTGATGATTCATGAAGTACAAGGTTCAAACAAAATCGACTACTTGATTGCAATTAAACTGAATGAAACATAGCTATCAGTTAGCCAATCAAATTATGAACCATGCAATGTAACTAGAAATGCTAAGAGATCATTAAAGTTGTGCATCATTAGATTTTATGATTCAATTCATTGAATTAACGATTTGATTTGATTTGTCAATATGATGTAAATTAGAGAGTAGTATCCTTGACTGTCCATATTACTGCACCAGGATACTTTTTAGATTAAAAATACAGACAGTCAGATAAATATGAACACCCTTTAATTAGAAATGGCTTTTGAGATCAACTACAGCAAAAATGACTTTTAATTATAAAACTAAAATAAATAAATTTCATGGATCTCATCTTCCTATACTCATTTTTTTTCAGACACAAAACTGATACTGCAGTCTAGCAGCTGCTTCAGCAAGATTGAACAACTTTTAATAGTCTCTTCATTGATGCATCTTCATCTATGTCTGCATCATGAATCTATGATTAAAACAGTGATCGTCAACTGGCCAAGGGGCCACATTAGGCCCAGTTGAGGCCCTATAGCCTCCTATCTTTTTGGTTGTTTTGTCCATACAAGTATTTAGACAACCTCCAAAACACTTCAGTCAAAACAGTTCCATCAGGATTTACTTTTATTACTACAAACTGTAATTATATTTGGTCTGCTTTACAGAAATCTATGAGTCAGCCAGTTTCAGCCAATATTCAACCAGGAGTTGGAGACTTTGAGAGCCAAACCCAAAGATTGGCTCCAAAATGAAGTAGCCAAGATATCTAATTGGAGTCTTGTGGCTAGCAGCTGCATGGGTGCTGGGCACTGATCTCACTTTTAACTGTAAAAAAATATATAAAATTTGGAAAAAGGACAAACCAGTCAGACGTTAGCTACACCAAAACATTAAATTTGTTTCTATGTATTTTGAATTTCGGCCCCCGTAGCATCAACAGAAAAGCTGTCCCCTTTACACATTTAGTTGATTACCCCTCAAATAAAGATTATTTTTGACAACCCTACAGAGAATAAACCTCACTGTATTTATAAGCTGAGAAATTAGGAAAAATGTTGGGAACTGCCCTAATGCACAATGATGACAAATCCTTTAAATAAAAATTTGGATCCGCGTCTGTGATCAGATCATCACCAAATTCTAATCACTTCTTTCTTTTGTCATGAGCAACATTCCCTCAATATTTTATCAAAATCTGTGAAGAACTTTTTGAATTAACTTGCACACAGACAGACAACCAGGAAGAAAACAAAAAAACCTTAACCCCCTCAGTGGAGGTAAAAATCATATATAAAGCTTAAAGGTGTAGTCAGCGATGTGGGAGAAAACGAGCGGAGAGGTTGTTGATAAACGAATTTAGACCCGCCCCCCGAAAACTGATGGACGTGCATCGTCATGGAAACGGCTGTAGAAACTGCGTAGCTGACCAACTTAGGTAAGGTAACCCCGACTCGTCAGACAACTCGACTGTCATTATTGATAACATCACAACAACAGTACATTCTGGCAGATTAGACAATAAGATTAATGTCCGACGGCTTTTACTGTTATGTGAAGCACCACAAAGCTAATGTTGCTTACCTGTCCAAAAGAAAGACGGTGACATCCACGTCCGTTTTCAGGTCTTGCAATTGGCGGAGTTCCCTCCTCCGTCGGAAAACAACACCAATGTTGACCCGGGTCCTCGCTCTTTCATGGTCATAGTCCTTCTTTTTCACTTTTCACCCCTCTGAACTTTTTCTTTTGGGCTGTTTTTCAGCCATTGCTACTGCACATATTGTATCTCTCCCTTACGCTAACTGCGCACGCTACACAACCTACGACTCCCCCTCCCCCCTCTGTCTGATCTGCGCCCCCTGGATGTGGGGGGGTGTACTCTGATTTGGTAACTCGGCCCGCTGAAACCTGCTACCTGCTGAAATTCAGAGCCAAGGCTGTGTATTGAAACCGGACTTTTTTCAACATGCTGTCAGTGGTGACATCTTGTGGATGGAGAAGAGAAATATGGAGATTTTGACAAATCGTGCATTCGATTAGAAGATTAGAAGATCGCTGACTACACCTTTAAAAGGTAGAACTACACGTATTACAATTAATTTCTGAAACCACTGCAAAATTTCACATTTACCTCTAATTGATGACTTAGCAGGGTCAACTCCTGACATTAAAACCACTCTCGTTCATTCCATTAACTGGACAAACATGAATGCTAAGATCATTGTGGGGATGCTTCCTGAATGGACTTCACTGCTGCTCAGAGTCAACCCTGTTCAGCTAATATGAGTCAAACTTCTGTAAATTGCTTCAAAAAATAGTGAATTATTAAAAAAATGCAATTCATGACGCTTAATGTTTGCCACTGAGCAGAGAGTACCATAATTTGGGATCAGATTAGAGAAAGCAGCGCGACCTTTTAACCATCAACACCTGCTGCAAACATCTGTGTGATCAGCCGATGCTAACTGAGGGCTTGAACAACAACTTTCGCAGAAGTTAAATGCATCCATCATGACTGTACAGAATGGAGAGTCAAGTCCATGTTACACAAATCTGTCTGTATTTGCATGCGTGTACAGCACTTCCCTGCAGCTGTGCGTACGTAATCCTCATTTGAATGTGTTTGCGCGTGCCTCGTTGAAGGGTGTGTTTCCACGCCACCAGCACCATTCACCAATGTCACCTTCATGGGTGGCTCCATCGCAGGAGCATCCTTCAGAATGAAACAGATTAGCTTTGCAGGCATGGATGTTGATGAGGTCATCACTTCCCAAGGTCACACCTACACAAATCTAGCTATAGGCCCAGTGGTGTCAAAGCCCCCCCCCCCTCCTCCATCCCCACCTCTTCAGATCCTATAGAGGCTAGATTCTACCTCCTGCCTGCCTGCAGACCTGAATAAGGCAGAATAAGCCATATCCAACAGGATAAGCCTTATTGTAATACTCGCTGATAGAGAAAGCAGCTCTGGCCCCTTCAGGCTCCGTTCACCCCCTGAACAGCCTTAGAAAAAAGACCTGATAACTCCGTGTAACAACAGACTGTATGTCACTTAGTGTTTCCAAGCTCCTGTTGACTGTTTAATCCTGTGGGCACATTTCAGTTTTCTGCATATTCTCACGGTGTTATGCAATAGCAGAAGATTCAATCGGCTGTTTCTCAGTTTGTCTTCAAATAAAAACACTTTAAAAATTAATAGTTAAAAGGACTTTAAGACTACAAAGTAATATCCATTTAGAAGGGAAACAGGCCTTATGTATCAAGCCCCCTGTATATGAGACCTGCAGCAGATTGACAAGGGGCTGGTCCATATGGCATGAGAATTGGAATTGGGAATTACGCCACATTCCACTTACATGCATTCTGATTGTGAGCTGGTAAACTCAAGGTAGCTGAAGATCATTAGACTTTCCAGGAGGAAATTCTGACCGAAGAGGGTGTTTATGTGTGATTTAGTTGGATGCAACCTGTGCCGCCGGTTATTAATTACATAACAAAGCTGCATTAACACTATGATATCTTGGCGACTTTTTGCTTACATAATAGGAAACGTCGAGGTCCATTGAGCCAAATCAGACCACGCAGAATTAAGTTAGCATCACTTGGGCAATGCTGATATCCGCTTGAAAATTTCTAACATTCAATCCAACATGCCTGTAAATGCCAGCAAGAGTGGGCTTCCATGAACCTAAACTGTGTTAATATGTTGGTTAACATTGGGGCCTGCTCAGTGTACATCATCTCTGTCAGGTCCAGCTGCCTCCCCCTCAGGGCTGAACTCTTGTTGTATGACTTGAGGTGCCCTTTTGGGTACATCTTATGTCCTCTCGGCAGGATGTTGGAATACTAAGGCCAGCTGCACATAGTAAAATCGCATATATGTATGCGCTTCATCATTGAGTGGTTTTACCATATGTTTGTACAGCATTCAGCTACGTTAAAGCAGGTCTACAGGAAACATCACACTCCACCAGCTCAATGTCTCTCTCTGCTTTAGGTACATCAACCTTGTTACGACCCTGGTCGTACTTTGTTTTGTATCGTTTTTTTCTGTGTTGGAGGGTTCCCCTGCGCCCTCAGTGTGAATGTGTGTGCATGTGTGCGCAGTGTGCCTTGATCAGGTGTGCTACCCCTGCCTCTGGTTGGACCGAGAACATCATGACCGACACCTGTGATTGGTTGTGGAGGATGGAAAGGCCCCATAAAAAGCGCTCAGTGACGTCAACACGGCGAGGAGGGAAGCCCCGGCTCAACCGCGGTCCAAACTGCCACATCAGCTTTGTGCTGAGTGATTGTATTTTTGTTATGGTATAATGGTAATGTAGAGGTGAATTATTCGCCTCGAGGTGTGGTTTATTTGTTATTCTTCTTGTGGTAATTTTGGTTTGTAAAAATAAATTGTACCATTTGATGGTTCAAACCTGCTGACTGACTCAAGTGGCTCTTTGGAACTTGGTGGAAACGGGAACACTTCATGTTATGTCTTGGCCACCCCTAGACGGGGCATAACAAACCTGTATTGAGCACAAAATTGACCCGGTAATGTACTTCCGCAAAAATTTTGATGATTACTCAACATTGGTCAATGTTAGCTATCATGCATTGATGTGTAAATGTGGCATAACGAAGGCTCTGCCTCCCATGTTATTTTCATAGACTAAAGGCCTGCATTGCTGAGTAACAAAGCAACGTTACAAGCCTTGTCTAGAAATGAGAAGGAAGGCTGCCTGAGGCACCAACACTGGTAGATAGTTTGAAAGGTAAGGGAGCTGGAAAGAAAGGCTTTAACTGTCATCTTCCATTTCAAGACTTAAGATACCATATGAAGGT
Source organism: Scarus forsteni (assembly GCA_036419115.1). NCBI lineage: Eukaryota > Metazoa > Chordata > Actinopteri > Labriformes > Labridae > Scarus > Scarus forsteni. The sequence goes on from JAZDUH010000451.1 coordinate 33,274,221, forward strand.
CTGTATTGTTGGGACCACGGAGCAAAGTTTAAAGCCTAGCCTGAAAATCTGAGACAGTAGCTGCCACTTCCACTTTCATTGATGTAAAGAGAATAATCTGATAGGGTCTTCATCCAAGTTTACTTTTAGAAACTTTCAATGCCATGTGAGGGTCTGTAGAGGCACAAAGCCAAGTTTCAAGCTTAATCTAAAAAAAAAGGAGGGGGCTACATCTCACAGCAAATCATGTAGATCGATTAAAAGATGAGTGGCTTGATAAACTACTTCCAAACTACGTTGAGATTCAAGGTCCAACAGCATGAATGTTGTAAGAGAGCGGTGAAAAGTACAAAACGTAAGCCACAAAACGTGTTGGAAGTGAAGTAAAAGTATCCTTTCTGTTGAGAAATGCTTTCTGTGTTGAATGTTTTTCATTTAATTACCTCCGCCAAGGAGGTTATGTTTTCGGGAGAGTTTGTTTGTCCGTCCGTCCGTCCGTCCGTCTGTCTGTGAACAAATAACTCAAAATGTTATGGATGGATTTTGATGAAATTTTCAGGAAATGTTCAGCATGGGAAAAGGAAGAACTGATTTGATTTTGGTGTTGATCTGGATCAGCGTCTGGCCGCCATGACAAAAAATGTGATTTTTAGAATAACTACTGAACTAAAATAGACATCATTATGAATCCAATTGCTAATGGTATGTTTTCATGGTCAATGAATCTAAATATTTCGATGAAACAAAGGTAGGAGTAATATTTATGGTGAAAATCACAATATGGGTGAAGACTGTGGCGCTGGCGGAGGTCTGCGCTCTCTGAGTGCTTTTCTAGTTAACGAATGTGGTCCAGATCTGACAAAACTGCAGCTGAAGCTGTTAGTGTCTACCCTAATACTCTCCAGATTTTACAGGTAGTTGGTGAAGAGATGGTAAGGCTGGACCAGGCATGCAGGCCTCTGTTGGAAGTCAGATCTCAGGCCCCAAACCCTTAAATGCTCCACACAAATAACTTAAGTTTTGTTTATACACAACCTAAGAAGGGATGGGAATTGCTAAGATTTAACTGATAGTAATGCCATAAACAATTCTGCTTATCGATCTGTTTTTTAACAATTACCTTATCAATTCCTTCTGATTTTCTGTGTGGACAAAGTTTGCCGAAATACATGAAGGTTTTCAGTGGAACCATCCCAAACATCTGATACAACTAACATTAAATGACATACTGTACTGATAAATGCCTCTGCTAGTTCCTGTTCCTGTCAAAAATTAAGACTCACTTTTGAACATGTTTCACCCTTGTAAGTGGAGGGAAACAATCAGGGAATAGATAAGCAACAAGACATATGTCAATTCCTTGTGGGAGTTATCGATTTTAATTGGAAAACGTGATCGATTTCTATCCCTAAACCTTAGTACTGCTTCAAAACTTAACACTCATGCTAAGGATCATGTGTTAGTCCTAAGTTCCATCAGAAGGCCTCCATCAGCACCATGCGAGGCTTTGCATTAGTCCAGCACTAGTGACTCAACCATGCTAAAGATGACCTTACAACAGCTACATCTGCATGTGTGCTAACTGTACTCCACTGGCTCTCTGAGGAGGGCAAATCTCAGCGCTGTACAGTGCTACATCTTCTGTACTCCTCATCATGGAGACAATGAAAGCATTGAGGCAAATCTGTTTCCACAGCTTGTGAACAACTGACAGTCAGCTTTGTCCCCTGCTCACACACACATATGCACAAGCATGAGTGTGCTTATGCATGGGCACACGAGTATTTGCGCATCCGTGTGCAAATGTGTGTGAGATGCTTGCGTCATGCGCCCGCCATGTGAGTCACTTGCTCTTGTGTGCGGCTCTAAGTAGTGAGTAAGAGCTCCTTGTTTTGTCTGTGGGGCCTTAAGCCCAACACAACCAGAGCTGCTCTGGCTGCTGTTCCCTCCTCTGCAACATCACCACCCAACAGGTTGCTCTGTCAATAATCACAATGAGTTCAGTTTGAAATCTGAGATGCCTGAAAAGGGAGGCAAACATATGATCACGATCACCTGTCCAATCCATTATTCGAGATACATACAACAAACATTTTTCTCTCCTCTAGAACTCTCAGATATCACAACATGAGGAGGCCGCTCGGACTCAGAATGTGAATGACGGCTATGCCATTTTTGACATCCTGCTGGGATAATTGTAGAGGAGACATGGAGGAGATGGAGAACAGCAGTGCAGAGAAAGAGAGAGAGAGAGAAAGAGAGAGAGAGAAGTAAACATAAAAATGACGTGTGCAGTTGGTGACTAACGCAGTAGTGACTCCAGTACCCTCTCCTCCTGTACTGCTACAATAAGTGCTGATAATAAAGCTCATTTTCTAATCCTAATAACTCTCTTTGAGCTGCAAATCACAAACATTTAATAACCAAGCAGAACAACAGAGCTCATAAAAAGTAACAATAATGTTCACTGTTTATTGAAACCTAAATCTTTTGCTCTGTCTCTAAGCCGTCTGTTCAGGCTCTGTTGGGATGATTTCACAAAATACTGTCACACTGGGGCACGCAGCTGTTTTTGGACCTTTTCCACCATCTAGTGGCAGTGCATATGCTGTCACATACACAAATAACACTCATGAGTGGATGCGTCCTTGTAATGAGATCATTGAAGGTCAGTAATTATACAACTGTGTTAACTAACATGAGCAGACCTGAGGAAAACGAGAAAAGAATTGATCAACATAAACAGGCAACAACTGTCATTCACTAAACAATTTGATTACCTTTATTTTATTATCAGAAACACAAATAAAATACAGTGAGTTCACACAAAAAAAATTAATTCAATTTACACAAAAAGGCGTTTTTTAGTGAAACTACGTTGGCACAAAACAAAGAAAATACATTAGAAAAGTGCTCACTTCAACACGGACAGAGGTAGAGGTACATCGAGGGAAAACAATTAGGAGAGTGAAGGTCTGTCAAAGTTCAATGTGAAATTTAACTTAAAGAAAGTGAACACTGAAAGATCAAAAACAGCTGTGGAGCTCAACTATGTCATCAAAAAGTACCAGTTTTTGAGAATACAGCGATAGCACCGTGGTGATTTTAAGAACACTGTGGTTGTCCCATAATTTTTGGATATCTTGCTCCTCAGCAGATGGCGAAACATGATCTTTTCTCCTTGCTGTGCTCGAATGAACTTTAAGATCAGACTCCTCGTTGTGCTACAAATATGATCCATTAGGGCCGAAAACAGGGAGAATATTTGTTCAATGCACTTCACCTTCACTTAATGGCGTCTGCACATACGTCCATATTCAACACTAAAAACTTGACGAAATCCCTCTTACGTGGCTCCGTCCTCTTCATATTCTTGTTCTGGCAGGCTGCCGGGACAGGGCTCCATGGTAACAGCGACGCCCATGCCGCTGCGTCCAAAAGGCATGTCGGTGACACGAGTCCACTCGTTCTTCTCGGGACAGTAACACTCTACGCTGGACAGGAAGCCGTGCTGGTTAAAACCTCCTGGATGGACAGGCGATACAAAGGAGCGTCAAACACTACACATAACTAAACTGGTGCAAAAAACAACATTATACTTAAGTCGATAATAAAATAGATAATATGGTTTGATTAATGAATGATAAAAAAGCATAAAAAGAGTAAAAAATAAGAATTTGCAAAAATGTATTAACAAAACAGAAAAAGCAAGGCATGGGAAAAAGATGGATTCAATTGATTAATTATTTTGTAGCTGAATATTATATAACATGCTTTTGTGATGGGAGGGTCTGACATCTTGCACAGGCACATTTTTTGGCTTTGTATTTTGTTTTTATTACATGTAATTCAAAAATGCTAACAGAGGGTCATGTTCATGCTTTGTGAAACTAGTGCAGCCTTCACTATCAATGTAGACTAGCCTCCCTACATCAAAATAACACAATGTACCTCTACACCTTAACATAACAAACTTTAAGCATTTAATTCCCATTGGCAAAATTAATGCTTTTGTGGCATTAAGTATTTTAAACAGTTTACAGCTCAACTTATAGTCTGTAATTTAAGTTTGTTTCAGTGTTGATGTTTTTTCATAGGTAAAAAACATCAACACTGAAAAACACATTTTGTGTGAAAAAGAACTTATTTTTCACCCAGCCCTACACAAGCGTATAGTATAAGCATCAAGAAGTTAAAGAAAGAGCATTTATCTGTCCTTATTTTAAGATAAATAAAGGGGCTCTGTATGTTAACACATATTGAAAATACGGGGTAAATTAATATAGACGGATTCCATCGTTGGATTTTTTTATTAACAGCGTCAGTGGTGCAGTTGGATAGTGCGCTTGGTCAGTGATCGGGAGGTTGCAAATTCAAGCACAGCACCGGGCGACACATGGCGATGTGTCCTTGAGCAAGACACTTAACCCCAAGTTGCTCCCACTCAGTGGTGTGTAAATGGGCATGAAAGGGCGTGAATGTGTTAGAAATACTGATGGATAACTAACATAGGAACTCTGAACCATCAGTGAGTGAATGGGTGTGAATGGGTAGGTGTGACCTGCGGTGTAAAGCAGCTTTGAGTAGTCCAAGACTAGAAAAGCGCTGTATAAGCTCAAGTCCATTTACTGTTAACACTAACACACAAACTGGTCTAGTTCTCACAAAACAAATATAGTCCTTGCAATATGAACAATATTTTTTCTCCACTACAACTAAAGAGACCCTCCTGGAAAGCAATGTTTGTTTATTTCCAACCTGCGGATTCAAAGGGTCACTGAACAATCAAAATTAGACACTCTTTTAAAGTGATAAACACAAAATAAACAAGATTTTACCAAAAACAATACACATTGCCTTGATTCTGAAGAACTGTGTGCAGGGTTTTTTTTGTGTTTGTGTATTGACATGAAGCTGGCATTAGTACAAATGTTAGGATGTTAGGACTTCATTAAAAACTGTGGGAGATCAGGGGACCTCGCTGTCTCTCCTATTCTCTCTATACACGTCTGTCACAGGTGATAACGTTAACATGTGAATTTAATGAGATGTTAACAAAGTAACTCCAGTGCGTTTGTGTCAAGGGTTTAACATGTTTCTGAGCTCATTAGGGCACAAACTCTGTAAATCAACAAGAAAAAATAATTTCTCTGCAGCTCAGCTTTGCTCCCTCGCTCTCCTCCATCTCTTGATTGCCCTCCACTACGTTCTGTCTCTCTCTCATTTTAAGTGACGATAAGACCACATCTGCTTATTTCTTGATTTCCCCAGTAGGTGGTGTCACTGACCGAAGACAAAGATGCGCCCCTGGTGGACAGTGACTCCGTGTGCACTGCGGCAGCAATGCATGGAGGCCCGGGGCTCCCACTGGTTTCTGGCTATATTGTAACGCTCCACGCTGCACAGCTGGCTCTGCCCGTTGTATCCACCTACTGCGTACAGGTAGGAGTTCAAACACACCAATCCTAAAAAGACAGAAAGAAAAAAAAAAATGAAAAGGACATGTTTCTGGACAAAGTTACAGATAATTTCACATTGAGACCACCAAACCATCATATTTAGAAAGAAAGGATTAAATGCACTTTAAAGATATTTCACTCCTAAAACGCTGATGTGGTTTTTTATATCTTGACATTTGTAAATACAAGTACAAATATAAAATAAAAAAAAAGGTCTTGACTGCACTGATTTGTAAGTCCTCTGAAGCTAAACAAATCAGTTTTAAGTTCTGAGTTCTCATTTGTTGTTGATATTTACTGGGAGTACTTAAAACCAAAAGAGTAATTCAGAACAGTATCAATACTTTGATACTTGGTGCAAAGATAAATAAAATAGGTTCAGTTTTTATACGTATAAAATGATAGTTATTCCATTACTAAAAACACTAGAACGACCTCATTTGTTCTTATTTTCAGAGGTTTGTATTAATGAGTCACTGTGTATTAGTGAGCTGGTCATATTTGGCCATAAAACAGGGTATTTTTATGTCGGGTTGTCCAATAAATTTGTTGTGCACCGTACAATTTTTTGATAAATAACTTCTAATGAGAGTTATATATTATGTTCCTTTTGTTAAATACTGAGTTATCTTGGTGATTAATTAGCAAAGATTTGGCCTTCAGACACAGATTGTCATTTCAGTGTGGCCATCTTGGTCACCAAAGTTGTCCACCTCTATGGTACATAATGACAGAGGGTATAGTAGGAAAAGGGGGTGGGGTAAAAGGTGATGGCAACTAAAGAATGCACAGGACATGAAGCAGGGCTACCAGTGAAGGAGAACCACCGACCCTGAGGCCATGTGTGCCTGCATTTGTGATTAGAACAGAAGTAAACACACAAACACTTACCTAATCCACTGCGCACAGTTCCCATGGGGGCCAGCTGCTGCCAGGTGTTAGTGTCTGGTTGGTATTTCTCTGCAGTGTCCCAGCGGTTCTGCCCGTCATATCCCCCAACCACATACAGAGCCCCCCCACACGCCGCCACTCCAGCACCCAGACGAGCCACAGACATGGGGCACACAAGGGACCAGCGGTTGGATTCAGGGTCCCACCTGTAAATCAAAGCAGGTAAATAAGGTGATAATCGGCTGACACTTCCTAATATTGTTTCATACTTTTTAACTACCAACAGAGAGAAGAGGATGAGCGCTGCAAACTTCAAGGGATCAAGAGGCCTGTGGCTGTGAGAGCAACCTTCTCAATCTACACGAGCCGGTCAACTTTAAGTGGATTAGGATAAGCTGGCAACCATGTTTGGCAACTATTGACGAGCTTTATTTGAAGCCAAAAAGGTCATTACACCGCTGAGAGCAGACTGTGAGAAGAACGGCCGCATGATGGCCGCATGATTCTGAAGTCCAACAGTCTCTTTATACTTATTTTGTTCATTTGTTTTAGCCCCAAACCAGGGGCTTCCATTTTTACCAAATTTATTAGACCACCTTTTATAAAAATGAGACAACACAACATTTTATAAATCCTCCAAACACGTGCTTAAAACTGAAAATGTTATTACTCTTGGGCACACATTTCGAACAGCAATGAGGAATTGAAAACCGAATTTACCTTTTTATATCCAAACCTGAGCACCTCATGGGCTTCACTTAGCAGTCAGACACTAATCAAGAAAAATATTCAGCCACTAAATATTTTTTTCTGTTTAAGAATGAAAGCATATCACTGTAATTTGACACCTTTATCAAGAAATACTCGTATGATTACTATTTTTCTGTTGTTTTTTGTGTAGAACAGAAAATACATGGATAACAATAAAAATTATATTTTAGCTAGTGCTGTCAGACGGTTAAAAAATATTAATCTAGTTAATTAACGGATTTAGAATTTATTCATCTAATTAATCGCATTTTAATCTCATATCTGCTTAAAGTACCCAAATAAAGAATTTGAATTCTAGGATATTATAAAATTGTAGTGCATGACTAATCAAATGAATACACTAAGAAGTGAAGATTTGTAAATCCACATTTTTATTGGTGACTAAATAAAACCAAAGTCAGGGCAACTTGTCTAGAAAATTCTAAGCTCAATCAGGCAACTCAAATTACACTTTAAGTGTGTTTCATAAATCAAATTCAAAATAAGAAAAAGGTGGAGGACATCCAGCAAAACAATTAGGCCTGATGCATTATTAAAGAATGTAGTACAAATATAGATAAATAAATTAAAAAATAAAATAAGACTAAGTCTTAAATAGGCCGTTCCTGTTGTCACCTGGGCTTTGTTCGGTTTGACTAGAGACGTATGTGTGAAGTGACATGCCACTGCCATGTACGGGTCCTCTTAATTTGGGGTGTAATTAATTAATCTAATTAATGCACTAAAGTGACAGCCCTAATCTTAGCATTATTAATATCATTTGGGCTAAAAAGCTTCTACATACTGATGTATTAACCATTACAGATACATCAAAAATGATTTTGGTAATTAACAATACTTTCATTTAGGGCAGCTGTAGCATAAACCTACACTGGGTGGTGGTCTAATACATTTGTTAATCACTGTATATACTTTTGATGGACCACTTATAACTATTTCAGCCAAGAAATTTTGTTCTAAGATGCAAATAAGCTGCAAACAGTGGAGAGAACACTCTTCACCTATAAATATAGAACAAAGGGTTAAATTAAACAATGGACTATAAAGAACTTTCTGGCATTTAGTCAATTTTAAGCATAATTTATAATCAGCTGTCATGAATCTCTGCTTATCTAGCCCTGTAAAAGTTTCAAAACTTGTCTCGCTCTATAATTGTGTGTAGTTTATAGACTTAAACATTTTAATATGCTATTTCAAACAGTGTGAATACAAACAAATATCCTTTAATAAAAGCTAAAAAAATGTTGCTATATGAATGTTGTGTGATGGGAGTTAACTGATTAATTGATGTCTGAATTTTTCAATTCTGAAAAGTTGTACATAAGCTTTTGTATATTAAGATAAAAAAGTCTAGAGATCACCTAAAAACCTTTTACAAACAGCTGATAAAGTACTGATAATACTTAAGTATGTAGGGGCTACTGCCACTCATAGGCCCTAAGAATATGATTCTCAACTTCCCCCTGCCCCAAACCGATGAAATCTTAAAAAGAAGTTCATGGGGATTTGTTTTTAACAGATATGAGGTAACATATTATGCTGAGTCAGTGGGTTTGTTTTCTTGCTTGTTGTTGTTCCTGGTTGTTGGATCCTATCCCAGCTGACATTGGGTGAGAGGCAGGGTACACTCTGAACTGGCTGCCAGCTGATCATAGGACCACAAAGAGGGACAGACAACCATCCGCACTCACACTTCTACCTCAAGACAATTTGGAGTCACCAGTTAACCTAATGAGCATGTTTTTGGTCTGTGAGAGGAAGGTGGAGTGCCCAAAGAGAGCCCATGCATGCATGGGAAGAAACTTTACAGAAAGGCCCTGCCCGACCTTCTTGCTGTGAGGCACATGCACTACCTGCTGCGCCACGGCGCTGCCCGAGGAACAGACAACCTGATTAAATGGTCTACTATCAAGAATTTCTTTTAGTTGTGGATAAATGTGGCAAAGACAGTTATGAGGGTATGAGTCTCACTTTGTAACTACAGCTCCAAAACACTGAACTATTCTTTTACTAAAAACCTCTGATAGCTGACCAGATGGGGTCGGTTAGGCTGGTTAATGATTAGAATGTTCCTGAATCAAGGTGTAGTCACACTGTCAACAACTGATAGGAAGGTGTCTGATGTTACATAATCAGCCCTAAGTCACAGTCACTTCATGGTTACCTCATGAACACTGAACACTGTGTTAAGAAACTACAAACACAAATCTAACAAATACATTTACTGGGAACATTGCGTGGCTCCATCTCAAAGTTAACACTAACTGGACAAATGGAAGTGCAGTGGTTAAAAAGAAGGGCTCATGTGGTTTTGTGGTCATGTAGATCATGGAGATGTTAACTCTTAGGTGGTGTGGGTGCATGTTTGTAACAAGAGTTGAGTTCACAGTAGGCTTGGCCTTTGTCCTCCAAAATGCATTAAGTTCATCTAAAACAAAGGAGAACTTTAAGCAATGTTTGTGCAAACTTCCTCAAAGAAGACGTGAGGTGTCTCTCATACGGTGTACATTTTAGGACATCCTCAGTCTTAGGAAACCCTCTGTCATTTCTCAGATCAAACGGCCTCAGAAAAACCTCCCTCAGATAATATGGCCTCAGGCTTCAAAATAAAAGTCATCAGACAAACGCGTCAAATTAAACTGCCTCAACCAAAACGACGTCAGATAAAACGGCCTCAAAATGAAAGCCATCAGACAAATCACTGGAAAAACAGCGTCAGGTCGTAACAATATAATTATCATCGTAATATCATAAATGTTAAATCGTCTTGACGGCACTCAGCTAAAAATCAGCCACTAGCAAACTTCCTGTTTTCAAAATAAAACCATCTTTTATTATCTCCTTTTAGTTCTTTAACGCTTTTGTAAATTGGGCTCTTGTTTTGGAGCAGACCGGAAGTTTCTTCGATGGCATAATGGCGCGCATAACGGGATGTCCGAAATGTCGAAATGAAATTTGTATCTGTGCGTTTTATGGCTCAAATGACCACATTTTGGTATTCTACACGGTTTTAACTTTCAAATGTGGCAAATCAACAGAGATATTTGATAGCCTGGTGTGCTTCTGATTTTTGTTGTTGGGGGTTTGAAATGCATCATGGGAAACTTAGTAGTATACTACTGTGTGAACGGTTGGCATTCTAATCATACTTTTCATATGTAGTATTCAGTATATAAACATGAGTATGTAGTATGTAGTACATTAGTATGCCATTTCCGACATATTTGTCTATGGTACCGACTTTTGATGTCAAGCGCACTTCGGGTCTCTTAAAAATAATGTTCAGTTGGATGTTACGACCTGACGCTGTTTTTTATCTGAGTTTGTTTTTCCAGTATTTTGTCTAATGGCTTTCATTTTGAGGTTGTTTTGTCTGATGACTTTTATTTTGAAGCCTGAGGCTATGTTATCTGAGGGAGTTTTTCTGAGGCTGTTTGGTGTGAGGCCGTTTGGTCTGACGGAGGTTTTTCTGAGGCTGTTTGGTCTGAGGCCGTTTGGTCTGACGGAGGTGTTTCTGAGGCCGTTTGGTCTGACAGAGGTGTTTCTGAGGCTGTTTGGTCTGAGGCCGTTTGGTCTGACGGAGGTTTTTCTGAGACTGAGGATGTCCTAAAATGTACACCGTACTCTCACCATCAAGATTTGAACATGAGACCCACTACCCTGACCTTGGACCTATGATA